>JBAIAA010000419.1:0-600000 GCA_037893245.1 Crossaster papposus
CGTGAAGTCAAGTTTATTTATGGTTTCTGTTGAATAAATGTTTAGTGAATGTTTTGTATCTTCATTCCTCATAATGTCTGCTAAGCTTCAAGACAGAAATATAACTAACCAATTGTTGACAGTTGTGATGGGGGATATAACATTTTGAACACCCTGGGGGACGCATATATGTAGCACCCTCGGCTTCGCCTCGAGTGCTATGCGTCCCTCGGCTGTTCAAAACTTTATACCCCACATCACAGCAGTCAATAATTGTATACTGTTGTCTGCTGAACACAGTATATCCAGTTTGCAACATTATACATGTAAACTGAAACAAAGATCCGGGATAAATACAAGGCCATGGGCTGCATTCGCACCACAAATGGTTGGATTAATGCAACTCCAAATGCAGTTCTTGGGACAGGATGTTAAGTGAATGCAATTTAATGGTAGGATACACCATTGGTAATTGCTTGAATTATCAGAAATAAGTGGATTTGTGGGTTGTATTTTATAATAAATATCGTTTATAAACTGACCTGTCCGAAGTTTTACAATCATGGATGCCAAAAAAAGCAAGAAAAACGGCATTCATTTCAAACCGGTGTCGGACAGTTGTTTTTGTGGTTTTTTTCCCGTTATCGGGACAATTAAAAGAAATCTAGCGCAAATGTTTTTATGGATGCCTGGAATCATTATATACTTTCAAAAAAGTAAGATATTTCTTAATAATTCGGTAGTCATTTTTTTTTTTTTTTTTGCAAATGGTGTATCCTACCTTTAAAATCTGTCCTTGATTTAATTTAATTTGGATGACGTGAATGTGTATATGTGGAACGTGTCGTCATTCAGTGCGTCGGAGGTGTCTGTATTTTTCACCCATTCCCACACAAGTATTGACCGCATCTTCACCAGCTTGATACAAACCGTCTGCAGACCTTTCAATTTGTCTCCCGTGCCCCAGGCTAGTTAACGATCCACTGTCTCGATGAGGTACATATCACAGCAAGATCACCCGGCACAGATAAAGTGTTTTCGGCACTCTGGAAATTGTACTTCTGTGTCATATTGTACACTTATTTCTTGAAAGGAAAGTTGGTGGATCGTCTCATGAGGGCTTTTTTAAAACCTTGTTATTACGAGTATTGAAATTCCAGTGCTCTGTCCAACCTGGAAGAGCAATATCTTCTTGGATGATATTCAGATATTGCTGTATTAAGTCTATAGTAAACAAGTCATCTTATCTTGGATGACTAAATCTACTCAAGTTAAAGGCAGTGCAATTTCCTTTCTTTTCTTTTTCTTTATTCTTGAGGGGGATAGTTTTCGTTCCCTGGAGGAACAAGAAACTCAATGAATGAGATCGGACACATTTTGTAACCTGCACATGTTCAAACTTTCACAGTGGAGAAGAAACTTCTGTTGGCTGCCTTTCATGTTTACCCAGCCCCTTGTCTAATGCCAACGCATTCCCTTTTAACTCGGCGCTACACTGGGGGCCTTGCTCCGATGACGCACAGTGTAACACTTGCTCAGACCAGAGGCTGAAAGACCTGACATACATACATGTATCTGTGGTTTCGCATTGTAATCCAGCATCTGTGCAAAAAAGCCAAGAGGGTCAAGCTCGGTTGTCGCTTAAGGAGGTTGTTTGTTTGATAAGAACTGCGGAGCAGATAAAAAACAAGGATTCAGAGAATTTCTGTGATAAACGGCATCACAGCAGGACCGAGGTTAACTCTTCTACAAGGACTCACAGAGGGGGCTATCATATCTGGTCATACCAAGGAATTAATGTTGCCTGTGATTATACGCACTTCAGGATAACAGCTTGGGGCCTCTTGTTTTCCAAGGCACATGTGCCATGTAGATCATCCTACTACTAATCCTGACATAAGCATCCATCCTGGAGTGGCATTAATAAGCACAGCAGTTGACACTAATCCTTAAAATTGTATTTGTGTATAGAATTATTCCATGCAGTCTTTGCTGGAAGTTCTTTTGTATTATTTGGATACGGTATGGTACACCTTTTATGAAATTAACTAATACAAATTAAGGTAATATACATGTACCAACATTTGCAAACATAAAAATAAGAAACTACTCATTGACTGAAAGTGAATCCTGTCAAGCGTCCAGTCCTGTCGAGCATCCTGTGAGATCATGAAACCTAGTGTGCTGTCATTTTTTTGAAAAGTGGAAATTTTTGTATCAATTTCCAACTGGCCATCGTTAGAAAAATCTGACTATTTTCAAATACTGCCCCCAATTTATCTAATTAAGTTAGTTCACTTTAAAAAAAAAAATCAGTTTCACACATGTATGAATGAGTGCAAACCGGTAAGTATGATTCCCTATTCTAATAATTCCCCAACGCCCTTACAATTGCTGTTTTGTCTGAACTACTGGTAGGGCCAGGGAGCCAGACCAAAGAACAGCATTTTTTGTATTATTTTGTTCATTATGTACAACTGTACATGTACGTGTACACACATTTAACACAAACTACCGGTACATGTACATACATGTACTTGTACAGATTAGTCGGTGTAATTGTTACTTTATTTTTACAGCAAAGGCAAATGTTGTTTATTACCTGTACACTACATGTACCTAACAAAAAATAGAACATCATCTAAAGATGGCTACTATGCATGAGGCCTATAGACTTGCCAAACTCTTATCTTGGCTTTTTTTTTGTGTTAACAAGCTTTAGATTTTTTTCTTTGATACATGATCTTGCGCATGTTTCTACATACATGTACATGTACGGTACGATACAAACTGATCATTTTGCGGTTT
This sequence comes from Crossaster papposus, assembly GCA_037893245.1. Taxonomy (NCBI): domain Eukaryota; kingdom Metazoa; phylum Echinodermata; class Asteroidea; order Velatida; family Solasteridae; genus Crossaster; species Crossaster papposus. Next base: position 2,788 of record JBAIAA010000419.1, read on the forward strand.
CACCTTTCAACTTGAATCTGTGGCAGTAGCTGTTCACTGCCAATGTCAGGCTTGATATTTCAAGGGAAATAAACAGCGTGGTGTGATGGGTGGTATTTATAGTGCCTTAGACACTGAACTTTGAAATGATGCTCTGCTAGCTGTTCATGTGCTGGAGTCCACTCAGTAATAATGGATGTTCATGGGGTTTGGCATTCAGGCATGTGTGGTTTGTACACACATGTACGCAGAATTTGCTTTTGTATAGTTATCCAAGTTAAATGTGAAGCAAAACAGTAGATCCCTTGTTAATAGTTTGAAAACATGTTGCTGTTTTTTTTACCTGATTTGAAAACAACACCAAAACAACCATTTGGAGTATGTGGGTTCCAGACACAACACATTTGATTATGCATGGCCAGCCATGAGCCCACTGTCCAAAGGAAAATGCTCACCTGTGCCAATATAAATGATGCTGCATGCCGGGGGGGGGGGGGGGGGGGGGGGGGGGGGGGGGGGTGTTAAGAGCGCTGTCAATAATGCTTTAGCCTTCAGCTGTCTGAACAGTAACATTTGAGTTGTACCTGTGCCGCAGTATTAAATTGGAAAATGAAATTTTTGTAATTTTTTTTTGCTGTGAATTTAAACTTTTTTGAATAATTTTGTCAGTTGTTCAGTTATTTGCACAAGAGGAACTTGGGTATGAAACCACAAGTACATGTACATGTACGTGCTACATGTAACTATTTTCTGCATCACCTTACTCACTGCTTTTGGAAGCTCCATCATATCCAGTCTGTTGTTAAATTCATTTCAAATAAATATTTACATATTCTGAATTTTTTTGGAATGCTGTACTTTAATTGCCGTATTATTTATCGTTTCTTTAAAGTCATTCAGGTATTTTACGATTGCATCTCATAAACTGTCTTTAGGGCACAGCCTTACACAACATGCCATATTACTCAGTGCAGTGCCATAAAATGACTCCTTAAAAGCAAAGAAACTACGAAGCCAAACTGCGCCAAAATAACATGTCAGTGAGCATTAGTAGTTGAAATAAATGCATTGGGAGAAATTGATGAGAGAAATTGATGAGAGATATTTCCTGTTTGTCAAAGTGTATGCAAGATTGTTTTGGATTTTTTATAATTTTTTTATATTTTGGTAATTTAGAAACCAGCTGTTCCCTGAGCTGAAAGTACAAGCAACCCCTCTACTGTACAGCCTTATTGTAACCTTGGGATCACTAATGAATAGTGTTTAAACAGTGCCGCTTACAATTAAATATTAAATACAGGTACATGTAGCTCTGTACAGGCTGCGTATGTGTGCTCGGAGTGGCAAAATAGTTTATAACCAGTGGACACTCTGTTCAACGGTGGCGTAATTACAATTGCACAAGATTAGCATATTTATGCTACGGTATTATCTGACATTTTGCAAATGGTACCCGGTATTTCATTAAAATGAAATGGGAAAATTTTTAAATAGCTGCATGGAATATAAATCAAAGAAATTATAATCTTTGCCGAGAATCTTTGACAAAAACTAATATCCATCAGGGACTGGCTCGCAGTGAGCAAGGCTGGAAATATTGGGGTGTTCTACCCATGTTGTCAACCTGAACCATCTCAGATCGAGGTTCGTAAAAAAAACTATTTGGCACCTGGGCCCAGTCAAGGTCAGAATAATTCTGGTACAAACTGGTTAAAAAGCTAACCCTATTAAAATACCAACCCTAGTACATGCAGTTCAGCAGGACTACTTTGCTAAATCCAACAGTCCAATGGTTACTCGTAAGAGTTTTTCCACTCTATCATACACAGTCCAACATGCCAACAGTTGATGGGTGCCTGAAATATAAAAAATGTTGAGTTAACTTAAGTTAACTTACTGGTTCTTCACAGAACCACACAACTCGATGAAGAGATACTGTGTCATCCACATGGAGTTACCGCAAACCTTCCATCTTATTGATCTTTCCACCATGCAAACCCTTAAGTCTTTTTTGTCTTTCTTCCCTTTAACCATCTCGCGGCAGATTCTCGATCCAAGACCTCCTGAAGCACGAGTTCTTTGAAGACACAGGCTTCAGAGTGGAGCTGGTGGAGGACAGCAAGACAGACAACATCCAACTCCAGCTGCGGGTGGAGGATCCCAAGAAGCGACGAGACAAGCACAAGGACAACGAGGCATTGCAGTTTGCTTTCTACCTGCAGAAGGATGAACCTGAGAAAGTGGTCGCTGAAATGGTGAGTCAACAGTTGGAATTCAGCTTGCAGGTGACTTCAGATGCCGTAACTGTCCGAGGGGGAAACCCTGCTCATGGGCAGGGACAATGTTCCAGATTGCCCACAATATTTAGCTTAGTTTCATATTAATTGTGTAAATTTTTCTGATTTCTTTTGATTGTATTGCGCCCTAAGCGTCATTCGTGGCGGATACCGGCACGTTATAAATATCCATTATTATTATTCATGGAGCTAATTTGCTTAGCAATTTATTTGTTGAGCACAAATGCAGCTGGTAAATACATCAGTGACATTTTTGCCGGGAACCGTTTTGTGCTCAGTAAATTTGCTAAGACTTAATTTTACAAACGGATATATGCGTTTGAGCATGATGCTTGCCAATTTGTTCCCGTAATTAGTAAGATTTGTATAATTTGTAAATAATTTATTACCAGATCCTTCAGAACCGAATATATAAACCTTTTAATGTAGACCACTCCGTATTGTTGTGCCTCAGTGCTGAACATCTATGGCACATGTAAACAGTTATCCTTTGAATTATGTTTTTCTCGTGTCAATTCATGTGAATATGATGTGTGGTGAGTAATTAAGGCTGCTTTCTAATTATTTGGCTATGGCAGGAAATAACACGCGTGTCTGTGAGGAGTGGCTGCAGCCAATGGCTTCCCAGGGTGTTCCTGTTATTATGGGGTGTAGCCAAGTGATTTGGAAATAGCCCAACACACCCAAATAGATGGGAAAAAATGATAAGCTTCTAAAAGTATTAACTGGGAAGAACATATAAATGTCGAAACAACCACCCTTGAAAAATTTGCCGTTTTTGTATATTTGGCTGTCAATATTGCGACTCTCAAAAATCTTGCTGTTTGCGTGCAACTCGCAAATCCAGTCGCACATGTTTCACTAGTGCAACGCATTATGCAGACGTCCTAGAAACAACATTGGTGTATTGGTGCTGTGCAGCGCTGGACAATACGGCGATTTTATAGTGACGATACGATATTCGCCCAAAGAAAACCGAAATCGCATACATTTTAAATTTTAATACATTTTTAAAAATCTGCATATCGCCCATATCGTTTCTGAAATCGGCGATTTTTTTGTGACGCGCATTTTCTCTAAAAAAATCGGCGATACTTTTATATACTTTTATTCACGTACCGGTATATCAATAGGTCTGAAAGCAGGGAACCGGCAGTCATTGTGCCCAATGTGCCTTTGGCCTTGATGAATGATAAACCTACCGGTAGCCGGCCAATGCGTGATGTAGCATGGCATTTACAAACACAATGCGCGCATGGTCCTGAGCTCACAGTGCGTGGCCGTACGACCCGGTTACCAGTGTGGTGTGCAATTTTTACTCAATGAACAGACTTGTTCAAGCGTATCGCGCATGTCTCAGTGTAACCAATACTAGCAAACACGTGCGAGACCGAGTGCCACATCATGACAAAGAAACTGGATTTAATAGAAGACCAGAATTCGTACAACACCGGCCCCTGCAGAGTTCCACGCTGATTGGCCGAGAACGTTATGTATTATGTATACGCAGCACATGGCCTAAGAGCTACCGGTATGACTGTTTGCTGAAAAAGTTTGATGACCTCAAATGGTTGCTTTATTACCGGTTCGCGCACGTAGGAAAGAAAAAATGTAAAAAGACGTGTTTGATGGACGATCATGGCGGTATAAACAGAAAGCTTTTGAGGTGTTCGAAAGCTGTGTGAGCGTACCTTTTGGCGACATTTTTTTCATGCCTTAATTTTTTTCAAATTTTATCACCATATTGGCAATTTCGCGGGGGGGAAAAGTACGTACGCCGCAACGTGTTTGATGGACGATCATGGTGGTTTAACTTTGGCGGTGTTTGAACGCTGTTTGAGGGTACCTTTCGCAGAATTTGTTTTTGTGCCTTCATTTTTTGCCGATTTTTATCACCATATCGACGATATCCCTGGGGGGAAAAAATCGTCTACAAAAAAAAAGGTGCTTTGTACGTGTACCATACATTGAATCGTCTTAATGTAAGAAAACATATTTTTAGCTGGAATTACAGTACATACAGTCTGTGTATGCAACTGTGTACGCGGGAACAATATTAGATTAATTTCCATTCAACCAGACCTTTGAAATACATGTACATGTAGGTTAAGTTAAAAAATCTAAAACATGAATCATTCAGGCTTTTCAGCATGGAATGCCCCTTTAAATAATTATGGTTAGTTATTTTCAGGGCAAGGGGAAATGTTCAACCTTGGAGACTCGTTATGACTAATCTTCCATTTTTAGTTTGTTTAGATTTTTTTTCTGTTCAGTTTGCTTCGAAAATCACTGATCATTTCCTCCCAAAAAAAATGTGTACAATAAAACACCCTGATGCAGATGTAAACATAATTTGTTTGCCTGTGTCTGTGGGTGTGCCATACATGACTTAATTTTGTGGATGATATTGTGACTTGCCATTCTCTAAAAATACAAAAAGGTTTGTCCTAGCCAGGGGTTTGCTGTGGGAATTTTCCACACGTACCGGTACATTATGTACGTGGTACATGTACATGTACCTGTTATGTTTAGCCATGAGTAATTTTCTGTGTTGTGACTATAGCCGTGTTTCCATTGGACTTTTTCTTCCGCGGCCACGCGGAAACTTACCGCGGCATTCCTTAGCGTGAATCTACCACGCGTTCCCACCTGGACTTATATTCCGCGACGGAACGGTTCATTCGCTGTTCGAGACTGGCAGAATGTCACACATTGCGGGCGCTGTGCACAGTCACCTTTGACCTATGCGGGATATGACGTGCCTGTTTCACGTTCATCTAGCCCAATTAAACTCCTCACAAAATCGATCAAATCTGCCATGTTTCTAACTAGTCAAGTAGCGAAACTGCAGCAACTGGACGAGATTGAAAAAAGCGCTGACCGTATCGCATCCTACACACGCTGCGTACGGTACGATGATATACCACACCGCCATCAATGCAAACGAGACAGGGAAGCATACTACCATTTTCGCGCGAGTTCTGTGTATAGTTGTGACGTATACAGGAAGTGTTGTTGTTTGCATAGCGTTTTACAGCGTGGTCGCGGTAGGTTTACAGCGCGGAGCGTTCCCATTGGACTTTTTAGCGGCCCTGATAAGTTACCGTGGCTGCGCGGAAGTCTTCCGCGACCTCTTTCGGCCTGTTAGTTTTACATCACGGTCGCGGTAAATTGACAGGGAGGTCAGTTTACCGTGCGTCCCCATTTGATTTAATTTTGTCATTCTAAAGAAAAGTCGCGGTACTCTAACAAAATTAAGTCCAATGGGAACATGGCTTATGAGTCTGCTGTGTATTGTGCTTTGAGAACATTGAACTCGCAGAATCTGTGGTTTGAATACAAGTACATAGCTTCATTGATTATGTAGTTAAATGAATGGAGGACCACCTGTTAAACACAAAAGAAAATGTTGCTTCTGTTTGTCTAACTATTGAAAGTAAAAACCAAAAACCACAACAAAAGACTGCCATGTGTTCTCTTGTGTACATACAGAGAATGTTTGGTTTTCCCTCTTACACTGTCAACCAAATGCCAGCATAAATATTTCTTGCCTGTTTGGAATATTTGTAAAAAAAAACAAGTAAACAAAAAAGACTTGTTTATTTGTCTGCAAGACTTGACCAACGCATTTGTTTGCTGAGCTTAACCCTTTGCACGCTATCGGCGACTCCAGTCGCCCAGCGCATTTATTCCCATACTGCTACGGGCGACTACAGTCGCCCATGACAACGTTCTATTTATAAATGAATGAATATGACAAACCATTGACCCCTGACCCTCACCCGGGTACCATTGGATAGATGATTACGAGGCTAACGTTGTTCAATCATAAATTCACACTCGTTTCTTACAAAATTCTCTGCTATTTTCGATTGAAAATCTGTCCGTTCCGCTGTTCGAGTGTTCAATGGATGCCGGAGCTGCATTTCAGGAGATTTTTGGGGACTCAGACTCCGGAGATTCGGACTTTGAAGGCCTTTTTCGGGACGATTATGTCAACGATAGTGTCGAACAACGAGTATGCCAGTGTGTACGAGAACGTGGTGAAGGTTCCATTGATGACGATAGTAGTGATGGGGCACAACGCGACGATGGCCCCGGTGAAGTTCGCCAGCAAGCGGGAGGTTATGCGGCTCCTAACGCGGCTCGGATCGCAGCTCGTAATGATGCATTTCGGAGGGCTTACCACAACAACTGGCTGATCAATTTTAGCCATCCTCACGGCCACCAATGGAAAGGAAATTTCATACTGAACAAATAGTTTATGTTGCATTTTCCTGTAAAACACACCCATCATAGAATAAAAAGCTTCGGAACATATTAGTGTGCATTACTTAGTGACTTGCACAGGGAATCCAGCGCCATGGGAATACGTGTGTATATGAATGGTAGCGTGCTAAGGGTTAAACATGAGAAAATTGTATAATTGTACAAACAAAAATGGTCTCGAGGCCTATACTACCGGTAGCTATGGTACATGTATATAATGGCCTAAATTCCTGTGGAAAAAAAACCACTTTAACTGGTCTGGTTGTGTACTAATTGTTTCTTCCATTTTCAATAGAATATTTAAACTTACAAATGTATTTGAATTAATTAACTTAAAGAAATTAAATACTGGGTATTACCGGTATATACATGTATGACATTTACACATGTTCTTGTACATAACCATTTTATTTTAAAATATTCGGTTATAACACATTTTCGAATATCTAATACTAAATTATTCAAAAATGAACAGCTTTAAAATAATGACATCAAAAGGATGAAAAAAAGAAGTGATCCATCACTTCCCCCCACACAGTCTCTACTTCTACCCTCACCTGAGAGTAACTTCTTCCTTTTTCTCCCCTCCCCCTCCCTTTTTCCCTTCGGCTCTTCTCGCACACAGGTCCGCTCCGGTTTTCTGAATGAGGAAGACCTAAGGGTGGTGACCAAGCTCATCCGGGACCGCATCTCTGCCGTCAAGAAGAACCGACGGGAGAAACAGGAGAAGGAGAAGGAGTCTGAAGGTCAGTCTAGAGGATTTGTGGTGTCTGAAAAGGCTCCCTGTTGATTGATATCTCATAATGAACTTCATTAATCTTGACTAGGCTTTTATTTTAAGAAGCGGAAACTGTGCAGCTGGCTGGCACACATTTGTGACACGATCAAGCGAAATCAGTCGGATGTCGGCCCCGGTTAAAAAAAAAAAGAAGAGTGTTCATGTAGTTTCAAAGAGGGCATCTGTACGTTTTAAAAACTGAAAACCCCATGTTGATACGATGTTTTGTTGAGTTTTGTACATTTGTTTAAATACCAACGAAGAATACAGTGCATTTTTGGGATTCACCGACATCCGACTGATCTGGCTTGATCGTGTCACATTTTTGTTTTTTGTTTTTTTGGGATTGGATTGGAGGGGGCCGGTGTTCCAGTCGAATCGGCATTTCCTAGTGGATTTGTTTTCTTCAAATTTCTAGAGTAATGGTTAACATGTCAGTTTTATTTTCAAGGTAATCAATACCCATAGATCAATTGATGACAATGAACACCCAGACAAAAAGTATATTTTTATCAATACATTTTCTTGCGCTCAGAGTGACGACTTTATGTGAATGCACATGTTGTTTAGAATGGTTGTCCAGATCTCTTGCCCCATTTCCATTTATTATTTGCAATTAAACTTGTTCCTTCATACATGCATTTTATTTTCATTATCGCGTTAAATTTGAAATCGTTATCGCATATTCAATTCACTAGGTACATTCAATACATGTACATTGTCAGCTTTTTTGCCAAAATTAGGACCCCCTACCCATTTGCCAAGGTTACCAAAACCCACAAGCGCTCTAAATACACATTTGCAGTTATCAGTACCAGAGCGAAAGAAGTGTCTGCGTTAGGAGTAAAAATTCGTATCTTTGTCAAAAAGCTGAATGTATTTTTCAGAGAGGGGGGGGGGAATTCTGAGGTTTATTGTAGTGCTTCACCGTGGCCTTGGGTGTGTTTTATAGGCAATCTGTGAAATTTGTAGTTAAACAAAATCCTTTTTTTCTTCTTTTTACAACTGCAGCACTTTAACGAACCCCCATAATAAAAGAGTGGCTAAAACAAACATACATTTTGCCCCAGAATTTTATCTACAATTGTACAGAGCTGAATAAAAAAAAAAAAGCAAGCATTTTGCCATTGCGGTTCAACTGTGTTTTTGTTATAGCTGTATTCTACTGTATATGTAGTTAAACACTGCGCTTCCCATATAAATTGTAATTCTTTTTTTTCCCCAATGTTTTCTCTCGTAGCGAAGCATGTTTTACCCGCTTAACAAGCTACATGTACTTCAGAAAATGACTAGCATCTGCAACGAGCTACATGTACCGGTACATGTACACTTGATACATGATGCAAAAATGTCCTGTCTGCATATCTGCCCAAAGCAGATTACTTCTTGCCAGGCCCGGCATAAATCATACTTTCCAACCAATCTGTAACCCCGGGGGTCAAAAATGGGAGAGAAAAAGCAGACCCCTTGTGCAATATATTACAACCCAAGGAAATATATATTTTTTAAATAGACCAAAAGATGAAGTACAGGGATTCTAAAAGCCCAGGAGAAATTTGTGACTGGATCTGATTCACAGTTGTTTCTCTAGACAAGCATGATCCTAATGTAATGGGAATTGCAGAGGATGCAGATTTATTTTGGCATGAAAGCAAAGGCTAGTAATAGTTTTTTCACACTGTGCACGTTCGATCTGTGTTAAAATCTACACGCGTCCAACCGCGCAGACTTCTTAAAATTTCACAGTATTCATTGCAACACCTTGTCTTGGTTGCAAGACGTCCTAATCGCGTTGCAGCGCGCGTAGGCTGCCGATGCGGGGCGCCCTTTAATGAATGCCGTAGACCCACTACGTTGCGTGAATAATCGCATGACGTACAATGTAACATGCATAATCGCTGACTCAATGGTTGAGTTTTTGTTACGTCACGTAATTATGCACGCAACATCACACGCGCATGCAAAAGCGACACAATTCTGCTCGAAATTTTTCGATTGATTACATGAGTTTATAGCCAAGAAGAACTATTTGAAGGTCATGGCATCGTCTGGTCTACGTACGTCTACGGCGTACGTTAGAGGACGCCCGCATCAGCGGCCTACTCGCACTGCATACCGCGATTAGGACGTCTTACAACTAAAACTATGAAATACCAGCATTTGTGCTTACACGTGCTTACACGTGTAACATTTTGAACCGTGTATTGTGTGATCTTTTCACACAATACACGTCGCCGGCCATTCTACATGTACAAGGGTCATATCGGAAATTTCCCCATAATGCATTACGGCACGTTAGCTTGCTGTCCATGTGTTTGTGATTTTCGTGTATTTAGGTATATATGTCTCTCTTTTTTCTGATTTCGGCCCATATTCAGCAACCTACTTGGGACTGTAAAACTTACCATTGAAGACTGTAAAACTAACCATACATTCGACACACAACAATTTGGGCCGGCTCAATTTGGTTAAACAGTCTCCATAAAGTTAACTGTGCAGTCTTCTAGTTTTACCATCAAAAGGGTCTAATGCAAAAATGGCTTTAGTTTGTTAATTACGGCATGCTCCTTTGGAAAATACTTCAGTGAACATCTGTGAGGTTTTCAATTGTTCCCAGTTGGTGCCAGTTGAGTTTGTCTGACAAATTATGGAAAGATTCAAAACTCAATTCATAAAAATGTATGTACCGTACATGTACTCCTCCCACATTCATGTTTCATGTACTTTGGAATTTCCACAGGCTAACCTGAAAATTCTACATGTTCTGAGAATTTCTGGAATTTTCTTAATGTGAGATGTCCAGGAAACCCAGACATCAATTCAGTGATTTGTCAACCACATACAGTAGTTGTTGCCTAGACCACAAGTATAAGTTTCCATTAGATTGATGTATGTTTCTACTCAATGAGGACACAGTATAAGTCTGTTATGTTTCTCTGTCTAAAATGGTTTAGGTCAGCAAAATATGTGGGTTTTTTTACATGTAACATTTGAGCGATATTGTTAGGTTCTGGGTTATTGCAAATGTATAGCTTTATTTTAGTTTTTTTTTCAAAATTTGACTTTTTTTTTTTTTTTTTACAGTTGAATGTTCCAGTAATACAACAACACAAGACAGTGGTATAGGATCTTCTGGCATTTCAGATGCTTCCAAGTCTCAGAGTCAGTCCACTTCAAGCACTCAACAGCAACAGCAGCAACAACCACTTCAACAATCTAAGCAGCAATCCTCCCATCAGCAACAGTCACAGTCAGGCCAGCCTGTACAACAACAACAGCAGCAACAGCAGCAGCAGCAACAGCAACCACAACCACAAGGAGCTGCAAGTGTTCCCGTCACCACTGCAGGGCAGTATATTCCGGCCACGTCAGGCCAGGGGCAGTTCCAACAGCAGCAGCAGCCGGCAGTACCACAGCAACAGCAGCAACAGCAGCCACAGATTTCCCCAAATCAACAGCAGCAACAGCAGCAGGTGCAACAACAGCAGCAGCAGGTACACGTAGTTTTCACATTTATGCACGTACCGTATAATATTCTACATAATATTCACTTAGCGATTGTGAACTAACTTGTGAACTAACTAACTAATTAACTGCATATGGCTTTTTTTTTCTGTTCAGAGATCTAGAAGTGCCCCTGTCAACTTTAAGTTATTTCTTATTTGAATCATCATTCTTATTGGCTATAGCAGTCGATATGTCCTTGTCAACTTTTCTCCTCCCCTTGGACTTTAGTCCTACTTTGCCATGTGTTACTAATTTAGAACTCCCCTTCCTAAATCAACATGGGTATTTGGTGCAAATATCTTGCAAGGTATCAAACAGTTTTATCGAAGCACACCCACGAGGATAGTGGAATCTTGAACTGCCTTTTGACTGAGCATGTGAATCCTTGCCCATAGGTGGAATGAAAGTCCGGGCTGCATGTCCAGGACAACTGTTCATTTTTTGTTTCCGTCCAGCACTGATTGAAACATCAAAATGAGTCAGAACAGTTATCAACCAATGGCTTCATCTCTTCCTTTGTGACAGCACTGATTGAAACATCAAAATGAGGCAAAACAATTATCAACCAATGGCTATACCGGTACATGTATCTCTTCCTCTGTGACAGCACTGATTGAAATATCAAAATGAGTCAAAACAGTTGTCAACCAATGACTATATCTCTTCATCTGTGACCATAGGCTGTTATAAATCTCCCCTTCTCCAAGTCATCAATTGACCTTGACCTAAAAGCTTGTGTGGGAAGGGGGTAGAGTCTGTTGAGATATGGAATCTTCTCTCTCATGCGTGGGTCATGTAAGGTTCATTGTGGGTTGTCTGTGAGTACCAGTTGCATCCAAATTTTTAATGGAAGAATAACACTGAGAAAAACACAGCGTCAATGCAGCCACTTTGCTTACTTAGCCGCGTACCAGTATGTGAATTTGTCGCAAACATACTTTCCATGCATGCTTATCGCACTGCTAGTCGGGTATACAGTTTAAATTCTCACTACGTTCCGTAGACTTACACTCCAGTCGGGTTACTAATGGATACATTTGGTGTATAATGCCTGGCTGTACTTCAGCGTGCTTGCGAGACAAAGCGCCTGCATGTAGACTAGAGGGGAGACTCATTGCAGCATTGGAAAACCCTTTTGATGGCGCGCATTGCGGTACATGAACGTGATCGTGCATGTGCTGGTAACGATCCAAAATTTAAGCGTTCCTGGAAAATTGGAGTTTATACGATACAGCTGTAGTTATTCACCGTAGCATGCTATAGCAGAAAACCAAAGTAATAGCCGTTCATTCACTTCTGACGCAGCGCGGCCACACGCCCGACATGCGTGCATACACACAGCGCAGTGCCCCGCTTCATGTCGCGACTTTTGTTTGTCGCGACTTGTGTGCATCAAGAATATGACGTACGGGTGCGTCATTCGACTCCAAAATCTGGCCTCAACGTTCACATTGACGCACCTCCCTCGGGGGGTCTGAGGGTGCGTCATAGAATTGATAGGTGCATTATAGACACTCCAAGGTTATTGGAGACACTTTGAAGAAAAGAATGTTGCAACCTGACATTATTTATTTTTTTCATATATCTTTTCAATGAAGGCCATCAGTGCAAAAATTTCCAAATTCGTTGGGGAATCCTTGGGAAAATGTCTTGACTCTTCATAAACTTCATGTACACAACCGCTATAGCATCAAGATACTACATTCTTTCTGCTTTAAGTAATAATTAAGCTATTGTCATTCACAAACCTTATCTGGACAACAATAGCGTTTGTTGAATATCACGTAATATTCCAAACCTAAAAAACCTTTAAAAAGTACCAATGTACTCCAAAGGCCTAAACAAATTTGTCAAATGTGCTCCAATGTGGATATCGTTTTATTCTTTTGACAAACCAACAATTTTGAACATGTGCCAATCGACCACATGTGCAATGTGAATTGAAATGCAATACACGAACGTATAATCAAATTGCCCGGCCCAACATACATTTTCATTCGTTAAGCGCAAAACATTGACCAAACCTATCTACCAGTACCTTGGTTTGTTCTGTTCATAAGTCGTGAGTTTATCTACACTCTTTGTAAACACGGTGAAATAATGTATGTGTATTTCATGGAATTGCCCTTTTAGGATTGTACAAGTCGTTATTTCGCAGTTTGTGTTTAATATTACAGACTTGTACATGAAGTAAAGACACATTCAATCATTCACTGTTCTAACGTTGTGTTCAATTTCCTACTACATGTTCATGCGCCAGGTCTAAATAAAAACCAGTCCAGTGTACTCCAAGTCGGATATCTTTTAATTCTACATGCAAACTCGGTTGAACTTAACCATGTTAAAGTTGGAGTGGACCATTTGTACATGTAGCTACATGTATCCAAAAAGTAACCAATTGATTTTGTTCTGTATCTTGCAATTGTGCCTTTTTATCCATTTTCCAGGCATGAGATTTTTGAGACTTTTATCAATTTTCAGACATTTATTCCAAATTAACAATCTCATCCCTGATTTACCTACATGCAGGGTTGTCACCAGACCATTTATAGAGCCGGGTAATTTGTGCCATCGATCCGCGGCCTGACGTGAATTATCTCCTAATCACTTTTAATTATACCCCCAAATACCGCGAGCACAGCGCCCTCAACGTTCAATAATACGACCTATTCAGTGTAGGGACCTGTAGCCAGTCTATACATGAGAGTAGTCTGGTGCCGTGTTTTTAGTAGTAAACAACTCAACTACTTTGATATGGTTGCCATGCCACGTTTGGTTCTCCACTGCAGGAAGGTAAGTACATGTACTTCGGTGCGCGATGCGTGGCAACCCATGGCAAGCAGCATTATGAAAACCAGTGTGCGAGAGCGCGCGTACGCTACGTACAATTTTACTTTCATAATGGGTCACAACGTTAACGTTACATAGTATACATAGTATAATTAAAATGGAAAGGGGAACGACGGCCAAGTGGCCGTAAGGTACGTGTTTTTTTGAAGGGGCTTCACGGCAATTGGCTGGGGCATCGGGGCAAGGTTGAGGCCCGAGTTAATTTGAGCCGGGCGGTAAGGCTGAACTTGACCTTGAGTACCGGGCAAAAATTTTGGGAGCTGGGTAGCGCCGCCCGGCGTGGTGACAACCCTGCCTACATGTATACTGAACATTTACTATCTAGTTTTTAATTAGATAGTAACTTTTAATGCAGACCTACATGTACAGGTTGTATTCGCTTACAACAAGAAACGTATCTTTTTCAAAAAAGTTATAGGGATAGGAATGTATCTGAAAAGTTACGGAAGATGTACATGTATTACTAGACGTAATTATGATCCCACTGTTGTAGTTCCTATGTTAAGTAGGCAAGACATCGTGCCGTACTTTTGTTCTCCTGTGCTAGCACGAGAGCCCTGCATCTTACACCCCTGGCCTCGCCACCCTAGAGTCCCCCTTGAATTTCAGAAATGTCAGACCTGAAAGCCCATAGGAATCCACAGCATGATATTTGCTTGCTGATTCACTATGCTTGAAGTACCCTGTACATGTACCCATGAAGAGCAACCCATTCTTCGTATAAAACAAATTTTACATGTACACGTAGTATATATTTATTTATTTTCATTTTATGCTCTGGCATTTGCAACATAAGTTAAGAAAGAGCTGATTTTTTAGTTTTGGTTTTTGGTTTTTTTTACACATGATTTATATAATAGTTGAGCTCTCAGATGAACTGTTTTCAATTAGATATTTTAGTCATTTGATACAAGACAAGCTTAATGGATACACTGTCAAATTCTCAACTATCTTTACAAATATATTCGGATACTCCGTGGAAAGGAAAAGTTGCCTTGTAAATGTATCGACAGTAACATGATACAATACAATTAAAGGCATTTGGGATCATTTGCTTTTCATACATACATGTATGTTTGTTTCCAAAAATAACCACTCAGAAATGTTTAAAAAAGAATGTTCAGAACCTAACCCGTTAAAGATTCAGCTTGGTGGATAGCACACTTTTCATCAAAATAGTGAAAAACATTTTGATTACAAAACATGATTTCATCTGAAGCACTTTGTTTCCAAAATTCAGTCAATACACCTTATTCACGATTAAGCCATTTTGATCGAGCTCTCTGCATCATTTTGTCGAGCGATAATGTCCGCGTATTTATAGACACGCGTATAAACCAACGAATGTGTTTTCCAATATGCAACAAAGTCAGGCGCCTTATCGCGCGAATAATTTCAAAAGTTGTGCAACCATCGCGCACTATTTTGTTCGTTTACACGCGCGCATGTGCGACATTGCGACAAAATCAAGGCTTGTGAACAGTTGAATTGGATGGTGCCGGACTATTTATGCGTTCCAGTTATGCGTTTTAATTCTTTTCAATGTGGCTTAAAACATTAGCGTATCATTATTCGCAAATTTTACATTATTCATTGGAACAGACTACATGTAGTTTTAATTTGTAATTAACTTGATTCCATTACTTTCATTTCTATTTGCAGGTTTCAAAAATAAAGATTTTACTTCACTTTCAATTTAAGATGGCCCGACACGTGAATAATGTTTATTGGCTGATTGTTAGGAAAACACCAACGTTTCCTGATTTCTACGAATGACAGTGTTTAGTACCAGTCTGATCTTTCTAGATAGATGAGAAACTTGCGTATCTAAATAAGGTATCTATCATACACGTCTTAAGTTTCCCCGCCTCTGCTTTTTTTTTCTTCTTCTTCAGTATGCACAGATTCCAGGTCAGCAACAAACACCGCAGCAACCACAGCAGCAACCACAACCTACATGTAGTCCTTCACAACAACAACAGCAGCAGCAGCAGCAGCAGCAGCAGCAGCAGCAGCAGCAACAACAACAACAGCAGCAACAACAACAATCACAGCCGCCTCAGCAACAGCAGTTTCAGACTCCGCAAAGCCAGGGCCCGGTAAGCATTCTTTTACTTAGTCTGTGTAATTCAGGTTCCTTTCTACCCCCCAAACCCAACCACAGCATGCATTTGTACTGGGGTAGGCTTCCCATCAGTTGTTTTTGATGAATGTGTACCAATAGCTAATTCGAGGTTCAATATTTTTAAGGATTTTTTTGTTTTTTGTTTTTTGTTTTTGTAGAAGTCTCTCTACATATAATCTTTTTGAATGCCTTGTTTTTTGTTTTGTTTTTAAAGTGCAATGACTTTTTTTTGATTGATTGCACATTAATGGTGGGATATTGTGTAAGCCGCCCGTCTGCGGCCTGTCCTATCTTGTCAACATGAGTCTTTTACAGGTCTTAACTGGGATCAGTAACTTTCAGTAAACGCCCTTTACTTATTATGTGGCCAAAGCATTCGCTGACGACCACCGCATTGTAAGTAGCATTGGGTAATAATTGTCACAGACACCAGAATCGGACGCGTTAATGACAAGTTTGGAGCGCGAAGCAGAAAAAGTTGTAACACACCGCCTCGATGTTTGCCGTGCCACCAGCAAGTTTACTTCCCGACTCTCCTCAGGTAAGCAGGGCCAGAAATGGACCCGTGAATGGCTGAAGGCGACTTTTACAGACAGCTTCTGCCATAAGCCATTAAATGAAATTGGTTTTAGTTTGTTTGGGGGGCTGGCATGCCTCCAAAGCGTGAACAGTCTTTTCTGATGGAAAATGTTACGCATTGGCGGCTCGGTAGGTGACTCAGAGCGTTGTTTTTAGAGTCGGTCCCATGTCGGTCATTGTTCAGGAGCAGACTTGAACATGGCAGATCCTTGGCGCTATGAGAAAAGGTATACATCTTTCAGCAGCATAATGAACTCTTGTAACTCAACAAAAGTTGGAGATGGTGTTGCAACTGATAATGTACATGTAGTAACTAACAGATAAATGTGATGTATCACCAACCGATAATGTCACACAATTGAGGGATAGTGTAGTAAAATGTACTCAACTATCGGTCAATTGTTATTACATTATCGGTCCTAACCGATAAAGTAACTGAAATTGGCCGATAGTGTAGTGACTACACTATCAGTCAATTTGTTGTTGTTACATTATCTGTTTAGTGATACAGTCAATTTGTGTGACCTTATTGGTTGGTGATACGTTATTCGTTGGTTACTACATTATTAGGTGTAACAGATGACAAACTTGTACATGTTGGTCAAATGGGTTGTAATTGTGTCAAATGTATATCTTAGATGGTATAAATATATTTTTGGTATTTATTTGTTTTGTGGGGGGGTGGTCCCGTGGGGGTGGGAAAATGAGTGGGTATCATCATGTCACCCATCCCATGAGCTCACTTACCAAAATGAATGCCTTGCATGCGAGGGGTTACAAGTACATGTACAGTCTTCTGTGCTTCATACTGAACAAAAGGAAAGAAATAACGCAATATTTCACAGCTTTTCACAGATTTCTAACTTTTCAGCCGATCTAGCATTATCCATTGCTTATAAAGTCAAATGCTGTGCTACATGTAGTATTACAAGTTTGTATTTGCTTCACCCGCAATGCTCCATCTTTTATTTATCCCGCTGAACAATAACATTTTGTTGAGTGGTCCCTAGTACAAAATAGAGCTCTTTGTTATGATTAACATTCTAGTCGTTTGCATTTTAGCCAATGTATTTTTTGTTTTCTTGTGTATGTACCCTTGCTTATTTTGCACACATCACACATTGCCTCTGCTGTTTTGTTTTTCTGTTCTTTTTTTAAATGCCTCCAAAGTGCTGTGTACCCATGGCTGTTATGTATTCCGCAGGTTCGTAGAAATAATAGCTATCCGCCATCCCAGCAGCAGCAGCCTGCAGCAAGCAGTGGATTGTATAGCCCGCCGCTGCAGTCCTACCAACAAGCATGGCAGGCATGTCTTGTGTACCTCAATTATCCCAAAATAGTTCTTCACTGACTTTTGTAGTTTTGTAGTAACAACGTCATTAACTAAGCACCCCCAAAACACCATTCAAAAACTAAAATGAAGTAAAAGAAGATGGTTATGGAGTACAGCTGAATATGAAATTATACTTTCTGTAGTTCTATGCCGCTGTCTCGGGTGCATTAACCCTAACCTTCTCGGCCATTTTGGCCGGGAACCATCCTCAATCCTGCAAAATCTTCCAATTGCCAATGTGTTTAAATTGGACTCAACCTCAATCCTCCAAAATCACCCGTTATTTCTTGAATTTATTCAGTAGACGGGTGAATATTGCCTCAATCCTTCAAAATCCTTCACTATTAACTGCTACGGGTTGAGTCAGTACCGATGACATTCAGGAGCACTAGCAGTACTTAAAAGCAGTGCGGTGGAGCAAAATGCAAGGTTGCATTATGCATTGATAAACATAAAGAATGGTGGGTACAGCTTACATGTACGACCTCTACCCATTGCATCCTCCCAAATCAACTGGTACTTTTTGTAAATCCTCCAAGACTGCGAGGAGGGTTTTGGAGGATTGAGGAGGGTTAGGGTTAAGCACGAGTTGCCAAGTGGACTAATGAATAGCCAAGAATAGTTATATTTCTTGAAATGACTCATTATCTCAAGAAATGACAATTATAAACAAAATTTATAATTTGAGTACCCGTTGCCCCTTTGAAAATGGCTGGCTTCATACATCGCTCATTAAGCCTTATTTACTGTTAGGCCAAAAAAAAAAAAAACATGTTTAGCGTCACCGTTCACTTCCTTTTTGGGGGCCGCCTCCTTTTTTTTTCTTTTCTTTTTATAAATGATAAATTTTAATATCTTTCAAAAAAATAATAATAATAGTTTTTAAAGATAATACAATTTTAAGATCGTATTTTAGACTTTAGCATCACTGTGTACATGCTGTGGAAAAATATTTTTTCTAATGGGAAGGCTAGGGTGTGACGTGTACGGTGCATACATGATCCTCCCATATGAATTTTTGTTTTTAATCGTGGGTGAGCCATGTTTAATTTCTAATAGGAAGATAGGGTGCGACTACATGACTCGCATTTAAATGTGTTGGGCTGCCATTTTGGAGAGAAAAAAGGCATGACGCTAAACATGTTTTAATTTCATTTGGCCTTAACTAACTGTGGAAAGGAATTAATAATTTGGTTGTTTTTTGTAAAGCAAAACTATGATCCCTTGCACGTGTTATCCCTGCATGTAATATACATGTAATTAAGCTTGCATGTTTTTAACACTCTGAATCTTTCCTATACTGGTAGCATATGCCTGAAAATTCAATTGTTAGTGTACACTGATTAACATTATAGGAATAATAAGACAGAGATTGAATTTAGAGAATAAACCTTTATTGAGGGGGGGGGGGGGGGGGGGGGGGGGGGGGGCGTGGTATCTGGTTTTGTTGCACTCCCACTTTTCATTTATACATCATGCAGAAGCATAGCCATGTGTTTCACATAATTGTCATCGGTGTAAATGTAGTTTGGTTCTGACAATCATGATTCATGATTATGTGAAACATCAAAAAGCAATAACTCACCTCGTATTAACTCATTCCCTATGGCTTAAAGGTAGGATACAGCATTGGTAGTTGCTTGAATTATCAGGAATGGGTGGATTTGGGTATTTTATAGATATCGTTTGACTGACCTGTCCGAAGTTTTACAATCATGGATGCCAAAAAAAAGCAAGAAAAACAGCCTTTATTTTCAACCGGCGTTGGGCAGTTGCTGTTCTTGTTTGATTTTTTTATTTTTTTATTTTTATTTATCTTTACAATTACAGGATATCTAACACAATTATTTAGCTGGATGCCTAGAATCATTATTTACTTTCAAATAAGTAGTTATTTCTTAATAATTCGGAAGTAAACTTTTCTGCAAATGGTGTATCCTACCTTTAACATAGTCTCATAGACATAGTTATTTTCACTATAACCCTCAGTCGCTATATAAAAAGTGACTCATGTTTAATCAAAGCAAAAGTTCCTTTGATGTTCTTCTCAGGGATATATATTATCGCCTTCGGCCGACCCTTTTGATTAAATCCCAGAATATTTTGTGTCGCTTTGGCACGAACTGCAGTATATCAAAACATTTTTAATCACAAACGAATTTCCTTTTTGAGAAGGTTGGTAAGCAGTATTGAGATTGAGCCTTGCTGTGATCTTATCAAACCAAGCACTTTGTTTTTTACCTGTATACAGTACGGGGCAATTGAAAGTTAACCTTAGAATTGGAAACGCTTTTCAATTTGTTTTCTCTTCCCAGGGAATTCATTTTCATTTCACAAAGTGTAAAAAACATTTTCCACATTGGTAAACTGTTTTCACACAGTTTTTACACCTTTTCACACAATGTTCACACCTTTTCACACAAGTGGATAATTGATTTTTACACCTTTTCACACAGGTGGGAAAATTTGCGTGCGAAATGAGAAAAAGAAATGTGAATGGGAAATAACATTCTTTTCATAAAAATGTCCCATTCGCAGTGTTAACTTTCAATTGTTATGACTGCACTGTATTAAAGTTCACACACACATGCTGTATGTATGTGCTTGGTACATTAATCAACAAATAATGCCAATGGTTCCAGCAAAGTTTCTTAAAAACAAATCACCGGTTAAAATTTCCTCTAACACTCCAG
Organism: Crossaster papposus; assembly: GCA_037893245.1. Taxonomy (NCBI): domain Eukaryota; kingdom Metazoa; phylum Echinodermata; class Asteroidea; order Velatida; family Solasteridae; genus Crossaster; species Crossaster papposus. The sequence continues at coordinate 23,198 of JBAIAA010000419.1, forward strand.
ATTAGGGGGTTTTTTTTTAAAAAAAAAATTATAATTTTTTTTTTAGGGCTTTTGTTTTTCTATATAAATTGTTCATGTTATTTGCACATAAAATACACTGCACATACCGGTACCTACAGTAATCCTCATTTCGTGCTTTGCAAAAGTTTGAATTTGATCGTCTGGGTATTTTATTTCAAGAGTTAGTTTTTTTCCGTAAAGAGTTGAAAGATTTGTCGATGACTTGTGAATCATGTTCAAATGTCGTACGTGCAGTGAGTCTTCCTTTTTCTTTCTTCTTTTTTTTTTCCTCCCACGGTTTGTTTTCCTAGCATCAATCGTCAGTCGTTGCCAACGTTGGTGCATCTCACTCGTATACATTGTTAACTCATTTGTATTAACATAGCCATGACATGCATGTGCGCGTGTCTGCAAAGAATGAGTCAGTGCAAACATCTGTCTTTAATCACAGCACAATAGCAGAGTATGACATCTTTAATCATTGTGTTTAGTAGGGAATCTTTCATCAGTCATAACCTTTGTTTCCAACCCTTTTCCGGGGTCCCCTCTCCCCACCCCCTTCCCCTGCGTCCCCACTCCCCACCCCCTTCCCCTGCGTCCCCTCTCCCCACCCCCTTCCCCTGCGTCCTCTCTCCCTAACACCCTTCCCCGGCATCCCCTCTCCCCCACCCCCTTCCCCGGCATCCCCTCTCCCCCACCCCCTTCCCCGGCGTCCCCTCTCCCCCGGCGTCCCCTCTCCCCCACCCCCTATCCCGGCGTCCCCCACCCCCTTTCCCGGCGTCCCCTCTCCCTCTTTCCCGGCGTCCCCTCTCCCCCTTTCCCTGCGTCCCCCTTCCCCTGTGTCCCCTCTCCCCCTTCCCCTGCGTCCCCTCCCCCCCTTCCCCTGCGTCCCCTCCCCCCCTTCCCCTGCGTCCCCTCCCCCCCTTCCCCTGCGTCCCCTCTCCCCCTTCCCCGGTGTCCCCTCTCCCCCTTCCCGGCGTCCCCTTTCCCCACCCTTCTTTCTCTCCTTATCCGACCTTTTCCCCTCCCTTGTCCCCTACCAACCCACTCTTTCCTCCCCCCTCTTTTGAAGAAATTCCTTTGTATGAAACAGCAAAATGTGTACCGGTACATGTACATTGTCAACTTACTGTACTGTAGTTACACATGTAAAACATGTCGTGTGGTGTTTTGTAACTTAGACAAAAACATAGGCCCTCTTAACTTGTATCTGATTTGTTATAAAGGCATTAAGTGTTAAAGACATCAAGTCTTAAAAGATTTATCACCCTTTACTTTGTTCAGGTCATCATAGCCAATCAATTTGTTTGGGCTTGACTGGTCGGCCTTAACAGTTGTCAATTTTTGCACTGTCACTTTTTTACAAGCCACAAAATAATGACGGTCTAAATGGGGTGCAGAAACAGGAGAACATAGTTTTAATATTATATCCCTGCCAGTGACAAAGGAAAACTGTCATCATTTAACCATTTTTTTTTTAAGGTTCTCGTTTGTTGAATCATGATCCTTACATGTACCTGTATCTGTCAACACTCTACAGGTGTATGAAACGACTGCCATATTATGACTGTGTGGACTTGGAAATGTGTCAGCCAAGGGTATTATCCAATAACTGTCAAAAAAGATACCAAGTCAATTCACACAGTACACGAGTGATCAATGGGTTTATTAGACCTAATTGGTGTCGACTTCATTGAATTATTGAGAAATCAATTTTAGTTTTTATTTAATAATTATACATTTTTTTTGCGCAACCTAACAAAAGTCTTACAGAAATGATTTTAACCAGTTCGCACCGAAGGACGTACTGGTATATACACGCAAAGTTTTTCCCAGATTAAAAACGGATGATGCATAAACACGTCACGAGCAAGGCCGAAAATGTCTGTCGGCAGCGAGCAGGGCCGGAAATGCTTGAGTGTGCTTCCCGGTACCATCGGCCTGAACCCGCCTCAGATCGATTTTCGTTAAAAATAATTCCGCGCTTCGGCTCAGTGATGTTAAAATAATCCCGCCGCGAACGGGTTAGCAGGCTTTAAAAAGAAATTCAACGGACAAACATTTCTTCCTTATATATGTTAAAGTGATTGAATGATGAGTCTGAATGAGCAAGAATTACTAAGAAAAAAAACATTTAATTGAGATGATTTAATAGGATCTGGTCACTTTTTTTTTCCCCACAAAGTTTTTCAATGCAAATTTGAAAAATGTTCCGATAGGCATTACAATTTATACATGTAAACTTGTACATTTTCTCACCTATGACACAAACTCCCTTGCATGACATTGACAAGCCTTTGATACGATTATTGTTGTCAGGCCAGGATGCAAGACAATGGATTGTGAGGGCCTAGTGTGTCCCTACAAACGATGACTCAAGCCCCAGGCTAATCACATCAAATTGCTAGTAATTCACAGTTGGCTCAACTGTCACAACACTGTAACTCCATGTAAAGTCAGTCCCCCTCTTCTTACCCAGTTACAAAGGATCTATTGGCAGAGTCATTAGGGTAGCAGGTTCATTTTTGACTACATCCGATACATGTATCCCCAGAGTCGGCTCAAGGTCGCATGAACCACAAGGTCAAATTCAAGGTCAAAGTAAAGATCTAAAGGAGATTGTACATCAATTTTCTTGGACGTAAACTACAACAATGCCAACATTAGATCAACAGGTTAGGGAGGTATAGTCCTTTGAATATTGGTGGCAATACCCATTTTAGCTAAAATCCCCCCAAAAAGCAGGCGGTAGCACGAAAACTGATGGTCGGTTTCGCTAAAACGTGAAATGTTGGCTTTTTTTATCTAAAATAACCCTGTAAAACAAATATGAACTAATTTAACTAACTAAATTATGAACTAATTTGTAGGGTTTAACCCATTGGGTGATTTGACTTGGAATGACTACTTGTGATTGCATGTACAGTACATTTATTCATTTACACTCCACCTGCAGCTGCAAATTTAAAAATAGCAGACTTGCTTTTCAATTGACCTATTGCTTGCTGGCATGTGGCCTCGCCCCCTTACTGGAAAGCCCTAAGGAATTTTGTGTGGTAATTTATGTTTGTCTCAGATTTGCGAGTTCTGCGTCAATTTGTAATTCATGTGATTTGACGATAGTTCACAAGCTGCGTTGACGTGATTCGACTGCCATAGGATAATTGAGACGGATCCAAGCCACTTTTATGAGACACCAATGCCTATGTTTGGATATTAAGTACAGTCAAATAACCTCTGTGAAGAATGTGACACATTTATGAGTAATCTGTTCAACAAATCTGTGACAGGCTGAAGAAAATGCCCTTGAGGTCATTGTTAAAACTTGAAGATGATTAGACAGAAGAAATTCCGGCATAGATTTGTCCTACATGTACATGTACATGTGCAGAATGACTAGCTCTCATTGAAATGTGAGATTTTAGGAATGTTTTTAGGACGGTCTTTTCGGGTACATGATACCGATAGGCATGTCCATCTCTTCAGAATTTCAGAAATTAGGAGCAGCCACCAAGACGCTGGTCAAGTCTCTGTCAAACATGTCCTTGTATGCTTACCTTGAACACAATTTTAAAACTCTGACAACCAGTCGAAGGCAGCACACATTTGCATAATATTTTTGAGTGGTAATTTGTTTTTCATAAGCAAGTATTTGTCCATGCTTAGCATATTTTCAGTTAGCGCATTGTGCTCAGATCTGCTGATATCGAGATTCCTTATGTTTTTAGCAGATTCCCATAATTTAGATTGCATCTTAAATGTAGACCTACATGTGAACTATTTCCCTGTAGTTTATGTTTGACAGCACGACTCTAGACTCCAGGTTCAGACAGTCTGTCCTCTGCAACACCCACATCTGCCTCTCTTTAGCATCTCATCACATCCTCCCTCATCGCTTACATAAACTCCTGTGGGATTCGGGACTTCCTCTGTGCATGGGTTGCATTCTTAATGTTGCAGCTTAATAGCGAAACCACAAACCACAAAGGGGGGGTGAATGATGCATGCCTTAAAAGGTCTCGACAGGAGAACATTGTGTTACAACTTCTTGGTCTCTTTGGAAGAAGTACCGGTAGTCGGTCCAGGGTTTGCCATTTGTCCAGCGAACAGTAAATTTGAATTCTTGCAGGCTATTGACTTTACAAGCAAAAATGTGCAAATATTGGTGATTGTGTACTAACAGGGCCCGTTCATAGTCAACTTTTAATTTATTGGACTTGCCAAACTAGCTTGAGACATAGAAACCAACAAGTACCGGTATGTCATAGTAAAGGACATGGTAATGATTTATTTATTTTTTAATTTGGGGTATGACAGATGACAAAACCCTCCCACAATGCTCCATGAACACATTAATTCGCAAGACAGCAACCAACAAACATGTGTGTCACCAGCAATAAAACCCAGTCTGATCATTCTCTCTGTCTGGGTGTTCTGGTGTCTCTCGTAGACCCTTGCCTAACCATGAAGGAGCGAGCCTCTGTGTCTGTCGCCAGCAATAAAACCCAGTCTGATCATTCCCTCTGTCTGGGTGTTCTGGTGTGTCTTGTAGACCCTTGCCTAACCATGAAGGAGCGAGCCTCTGTGTCTGTCGCCAGCAATAAAACCCAGTCTGATCATTCCCTCTGTCTGGGTGTTCTGGTGTCTCTAATAGACCCTTGCCTAACACAAGAAGGAGCGAGCCTCTGTGTCGCCAGCAATAATAGCCAGTCTGATCATTCCCTCTGTGTGCGTGTTCTGTTGTCTCTCGTTTCTGGTGTTTCTTGCCCAACACGTGAAGGAGGGAGCCCAGCCCATTTGTATTGTTTTCACCTTGCTGCTTCCTGCCTTACTGATTCACCAGTATCCAAGCCGTGACTCATGACTCCAATGACTTGACAGGCTGCGCCGGTATCCCTGTCTCCCTCTCCCTCCTCCCCCAACAACCAAACAAAACAAAATAACAAACCTGCTTGTAGACCTTTTCAAGCATTTGAAGATCGGTGTTGAATTTTGACAATATTTTAATTATTTGTTTTTGAGGGGATGGGGGCTTTTTTAGGGAACAGAAGACACAGCATTTAGTTTGACTTCAATACCCTTTTAGATTATTTGTTTCAAGTTGCCCCTCTCAATAGATAAAAGAGCAGCAACCACTTATCCTAGAGATTGTATTTCACTATAAATGATATCCTTATTTTATCTGTTTTCTTCAAATCTTAATGTGGATGGCATAGCCGTGTTTTCCTTCTCTCCCCCCCCCCCCCCCCCCCCCCCCCCCCACACCCCCCTTTCCTTCCTTCCTTCCTTCCTCATGCCTTGCATATTAAATCTGACAGTCAAGCCAGATCCTCATTGATTATGCACTGGCAATGACAACCGCAGAAATGCCCTTGATGGGAATTGTACCATAATAAATTCTCTGTCTGTAGTATACAGTAGATGGCTCTGCTATCAAATCAGATTTCTTTTTGCAGTGTGGAAATTCTTGTGAAGTGAGGACACGTAGCATCAGGCTATGCTGAATAATCTCTTGACTCTGCATTAAATTGGCCTAATTGGTTTGGGCTGGCAATGTGACACTGGCTATCTATCTATTGCCTGGGGCTCTAGAGAATGTCTTTGTGTCTGGTATTGTCTGCCTGTCTGGAGTTAGTTTCCAACTCATGAATATTGACAATTTTGTTTGTACAGTTCTGAAGAAAAAAACCACCAAAATATATATTAACCCTAACTCTCTAGTGTAATTTAATAGGAACCATTACCATACCTATCCTGGCAAATCCCAACACCATATGTGACCTGGCATCACAAAATGAGCATAAAGTCGGCAAAATCAAAAATTGAGATATGGGCATTTCTAAATTCTGAGAACGCGCAAAGAAAGGCATAGTCAAAATTGTCTCAAACTCTTTTTTTTTTTAATGATCGTCCTGAAAAATTGGGAATTGATTGTTGGGGATTTAGTCTTAAAAAAAACCATATAATCTTAAAATCGACCACCCCTTAAAATTTTGACTTTGACTGGCCGTACTGGGAAATCACTCCGTGCGACTTTACGCTCATTTTGTGATGACAGGTCACATGGCAAACTGTGTACACTGTTGGACTCTGATTCTGTAGGTATGCCTAACTCTGGTGTAAAAGACGGTTTGTTTAGGGGTCCAGTACCCTATCCTAACTGATCTCAACTCGATGGGTATTGTTTTTCAGTTTGTGATATTTCATTTTCTCTTCTTAATCTGTTTGTCTATTTATTGAACATTATTGTAACTGCTAACGTTTGTTTAGATCTTTAAGTTGGGTATGATTTGTTTTAACACATCATATTTGTTGTTCTCTTTACATTCATGTATTATTTTGTTCATTGATTCAGTTCTTATCCTATACTATTTCAAATCATTCACTAAAATTATTAAGGTTTTTTAAATCATTGCTTCAGCTTTGCCTCCAATTTCGGAATCGCTGAGAAGCAAATAGAAATGGAAACAAATAGGAATATTCGAACCTGAGTTTATTTCAATCGATTGAATGTTTCTGAAGCCCAACAGGCACCAGAATGTGGCTGGATTTCCCACTGTTGGAAGCCTAAAATCATCTAAGACGAAGCTGAAATTCGAAAAGGCTGAAGATGTCCCAATTTATGTATTATCCTGGACATTTCAGAAATTTAAAAAAAAAATTCAAGTGGGGGAAAAAAAAGCAATTTTTATAACGAAATTGGTCTATCACATTGAGGATTTGATAAGTCCATGGATAATGAATTGAATTTTTATTTTTATCTTACTTGGTGTCATCACCTCACAATATTGATTAAAATTAACTCCACTTTTTGAATAATTAATCTTAAAAAATTGTAACAATCATATTTTATTTATTTTTTAAACCTGTACATTGTAGGAAATATGTTTAAACCTGTTTCAACTGTTGTTTGAGGTGAAATAAAAAAAAACACGCCAGTGGTATTTAACCAGTTCGTGTCGGATGCCTGGCTTGCAGTAAACATGGCCGGGAATATCAGGGTGTGCTACCCACAGATGCCGGCCTGAACCCGCCTTGGATAAAGGTTTGTGAACAAATATCCTGGTTAACAATTAACTGGTTATAATCACTGGTTAACAAACCAACTCATGTTTCCTTCCCTCTTTGAACCAATCTAGTTTGCACAGGCTAATGGGCAATACCAACAGTATCAGATGCCAGCTGGTTACCAACAGCAGCCACAGTCACAGCCACAGCCACCACAGCAACAACAACCGCAACAGCAACAGCAACCTCAGCAGGTTCCTCCACAACAGCAGCAGCAGCAAGCACCGCAGGTACAGGATGGCCAACCCCAGACTCAGCCCGAGGCACCCAAGGTACATGTACAGTGTTTTGGAAAGGTTGGGGTGATTGTGGTCCATTTAATCCTACTATGGTTCCAGGAATCTCTGTAATTCTGTCTGTCTGTCTGTCAGTCTGTCGGGCTGTCCGTCTGTCAGTATTTTGATTACATGTATCTTTAGAACCGGGCACTGTATGAAGTTAAAATCGGTAAGTGTATTGCTCAGGATCCAAGAATGTGCAGTGTCAAGTGTAAAGTTGTTTGGATGAATGATTAAAAAAAATAAAATTTAAAGCAGTAATACCGCAAAATTGCTTCATATTTTGAACGGGCACTGCACTCAATGCACGTTTGCGTGTCTATTGAAGGCCAAGCAGTTTGCACGCTTCGAACAGCCACAATTAGAACGGGCACTGCACTAGTGGTATAAACTACTGCTTGCATGGTTCCCTTAGCTTTGTTAATCTTCTGGTTATTTTGAGTAAGCAATTTCACAGTAATATGCGTAGTCTTGTTCATGAGCAACAAGAAGGTGTTGCTTCATGTGCATGCCAATTGAAAATACTTGTGGTTTCCAACATGCACTTTAACGAACAACATGGTGATATTACCAGAAAAGTGCTTAATGGAAGTCCAATATTGATGAAGTCAAGTCCAGGCTTCTCATCTTTAACCCTAACAATTCCCATCCATTCAAACTCCAACACCAGGTTTTGTTGGAATCTGTTAGGATGGGTACTAGACCCCTAAACTGACTGTCTTTTACACTAGGAATTTGCTAGTATGGGCATGGTTCCTAGTAAATTACACTGGGAGTTAGGGTTCAATATGGCCAAATTTTGCAGAACTTCATAAAACTCAATTATTGGTCCTACAATGCGTGGCATAAAGTTAATAGCAAAATCATTAATAATAATATGTCAAAGATGCGCTAACATTTATGCAGCACAATAAATACTGATTCTTGACTAACTGTAAGCTGAGATTTGATACTAAAAACCGTCCCAGATGTGTTCCAAAAAAAAGATCGTTTTAGTTATCGTTTAGTACTCATTTTTAATGAATGGCCCAGAAAGTTTGATAGAATTTGTTTTCTTCAAAGAAAGCCTTTTAAAAAGTCGGGATTTTGAAACTTCATCGGTGAGTAACAGGATTTATGCTGCAACAAATGCTTCTATGAACGGAACAACCGCTTGTTTTGTACCCATTAATATATTTTTTTTCCTTCATTCATGTTTTCACCCTTTTTCCTGACAAGTGGATGTTTGCAAGACGTCATCCATCTGTTCGAAGGTGGCTCCATAATGTTAAGGTTATTTTTTTTGGTTGGGGTGGGGTAGAGGGGTGGAGGGGGGTTGGGTGCTGTGTGCTGGGGGTCGAAAAAGGAAATGAACTGAGGCCTGGGGATCTTCACCTAATTTAAACCAAATTGAAAAATAGGATGCTCTGCCTCTTCTTGAACCCTGGGGAGCCGGGGGGTTTGCGGTCTCTGGGCGGGACTAGGCCACTGGCTAGCATGGCAAAACAACTCTCAAATAATTATCTTGTCTACAATAACAATTTTGTGCATGGCACAAATTTTCCACTGCCCTAAAGGAAACCTATTTTTTTAGAAATGCTCAATCTTATGCGTGATAAAGAGCGGGATAAACCAAGTTGTATTTTTACTCTCTCTGGCAAACAAAATAAAAAAGTACAATCAAGTTGTTAGTTTAGCAAAGTTAAAATGTACTTGGAATCAGGCCTCAACCTTAAGCTTCAGAGGGTCAAGGCCACTTGGCCTCAAAGGCTCCAAAAATGAAAGGGGCACCAAGGCCAACCTAAAGGGCACCAAGGCCATTTTCAAACTGTTATTTGTTCATCCCCGGATCACCGCCCCAACTCTCCGATCCGAGTCAACGCCCCCCCCCCCCCCCCCCCCCCCCCCTCCTCTTCCAAAAACCTCAAGGCTCAACAAAATCCGCTGTTTCAGAAAATTTAACCTTGAAGATGAATATAAAATTCTTAAAAAAAAAAAAATATTCTTAGAAATAAATATGATTATAAAAATTTTAAATGACCCCCCCCCCCCCCCCCCCCTAAAAAAAAGCCAAATAATTGGCCTATGTAAACGTAAATATGATCATGAAAATTGAAAACGAATCCCCCTAACGCCATATCATTCGCCTATGTAAACGTGCATGTTTATGCCTAGCCCTAGTCTATGGCCGGCCGGCCCCGCGTCCATCAGTGCCACACAAAAAAAACGATTTCATGGAAACCATTCGGTCTCAAACTCGGCATGCAGGTTCATTTATTATAGCGCATCGATATTTCGCCATAATTAGGACTTTTTCGTGGTTCCGTCTGGTGTAATTTGTCTCTAAATCTGCGTAAAAAAAAATTAAAAATATTCGCGATAAACGCAAAACATCATGGCGGGACAAGTCTGCGCAGGCGTGCACAGCTCGTCGCACCGAACAACAGAGGGCGCTCTGCTAGTGCCCTAGGCAGAGCCGTAGATAGAGATTGTTTGGTGCGACGAGCTTTGCACGCCGCGCCTGCGCAGACTTGTTCCGCCATATCATTTTGCGTTATTCGCGAATAATTTTTGGCCAGTCTATACACGAGTAGTCTGGTACCGTGTTTTTAGTAGTAAACAACTCAACTACGTTTGATAAGGTTGCCATGCCACGTTCTCCTCTGCAAGTACTTGCGCGATGCATGGCGCAAGCAGCATTATGAAAACTAGTGCGCGGCGCGGGAGAGAATGTACGCTACATACGTCGAAACAATTTGATCTTCGTAATGGGTCACAACGTTAACATTATATTTTAATAACACTTTCGAATACATAATGTAATGGAATCAATGAAAAGGGGCACGACGGCCAAGTGGCCGTAAGGTACGTGTATTTTTTAAGGGGCTTCACGGCAATTCGCTGGGGCATCGCGGCAATGGCCGCTGGTGGCCGCTGTAGAGGTTGAGGCCTGCTTGGAATTGTAAATTGATATAGTTTCACACAATGAAATTAAACCAATTTGGCAAAAACCTCCTTGCAGTTTTCATACACGAGTGATTTAGTCAGTGCGAGTACGAATCCAAACCCTAGGGGGCTGCAATTTACATGAACAAAATTCTTGAATCCCATAGAACCACTGCAAAAATGTTGGGTGGAAAAATTCCTTTGCAGAAAAAAAATGAGGTACCGGTACTAGTTTGTTCGATAGTAGAATTTCACTCGCGTTCGTGATTGTCCGGCCAGCTGATGATGAAAAACATCAATGAACTTGTCTTTCGTTGCGACATCCGTCGTATGACCTCGCATGTACATGTTGCATTGACCCAGCACTCGTTTGCCATGAACCCCACCGACCTATTCGCCAACACTTTAATCCTCAATTACCTGCACCTTGTCACATTAATGTTCTATTGCTCATATCCTGTCTGCTGCTGCGAAGGAGTAGGGGGGAGGGGCCTTCTGCTTTTATGACTTGGCACTAATAACAGCCGAACAAATACAAACAGGCACTTAAGTGAGTGTATTTGGCTACGGGAGTGGGTGTTACAGTGTGGTGTGCTGCGAATTAGTCAGATTTCCCCCCGCTGTGGCGGGCCAAACAGCGTCATGCAACAATAACACAATTGGACATGAATGCTTGGCCACAGCGAAACAGGTTATTGACCTAATTCATGTTGGATATAAATTAGTAGCCTGATTCCCACGTCCTGTTGTGAGACGAGCTTGAATGCTAAGAAAGGAAAAGGAAAAAAAACTTGACGTGTTGATATGGTTAGTGGCCTTTAGGCAAAAAAAATGTGACCCGCTCCTACGAAACCCGACATAAGTCGCACAGGCTATTTCAGGGTACAGGTCTATATTTAAATTAACAAATTATTAAACAGGAAATGATAGATATGTCATGATAAGACACTGTAACAAATTTGAAGTTGATATCATTTTCATAGTGTACTGGTTACTATGGTGTTTTGTCATAAATAAAGTGAACTTTTAAAGGCATTTAACTCATTATTTGATTCCAATAGAATCGCGTGTACACGCAGTCTTAAAATCCTTGTAAAGTTGGAAGTATGTATAGTATAAAGGTGGTTTTGGTACCAAATGAAAGCTGAAGATGTGTACTAAATTGAAATAACAATATCTCACTTTTCAAAAAAACAAAACTTATGTCTGGTTATCAGAGTTGTATTCGAGTCCCTGCAAGTCGTTGCACAAGGCCAGTCACAAGGCCAGTCACAAGGCCAGTCACAAGGCCAGTCACAAGGCCCGTCACAAGGCCAGTCACAAGGCCAGTCACAAGGCCAGTCACAAGGCCAGTCACAAAGCCAGTCACAAAGCCAGTCATAAAGCCAGTCATAAAGCCAGTCATAAGTAACTGGTTAAACAATAACAAAGGAATGCTTTTGTTCAAAGCTCAGTTGAATAGCTTGTGATTGGAATTTAAACTGAAGGTCTTACAGTGACTTAGTGTCTTGTGATGGGCTTGACTACACCCCTGCTGGTTTTGTGGGAGCAGGTCACAAATGTTCTTCATACATTCAGGATTATGAACTTTGATAGCACCTCAAGGTGTAACACTTTAATACTGTAATAGGAAAGTAACTACCGCACCCACTCCCATTGCAACTCCGCATAAAAACCACATAGGCAGCTTGCCAATTACGACAATACAGATAACTCAACTTGGGTGTCCAACATTATATTTTTTTAAAATAAACCAGAAGTTGACACTGTAAATTTGGACAGAATTACAAAAAACGAGTGGAGTAGTTTTATTGAGTAACAAACAAAAAAATTGCGTCTATACACGTCATCCGGCGCGAACTGATTCAACGATAGTTACTATAAAATACAACCCCCCAAATCCACCCATTCATGAAAATTCAAGCAATTACCAATGGTGTATCCTACCTTTAAGTAGATGACGATGACACCATGTTTAATTTTGTAGAAAGAGGGCAGGGTTTTGATTTTTTGGGGAAACGATGATGATGACTAGATGCACCGACAAATGCACACACATAAACAAAACCAATGGCAACAGCATGAGTCACTGAACTCACAAGGTTGCTACTGATTTTTATATTGGAAAATCAAGTAAGAAAGTCACATTTTCTCCCAAAATGCTTGTTCAAAATTCACAAATATGGAGTCAATATAATTAAAAAGAGAAAACTGCCCACGGTCATAACAAGTTATTTTTGAGCGGCAAAATATTTTTCAGAACTGAAGACCATGGGTGTCGTAAACATTTAATATGTACATGGGAAATGGTTGCTATGTGCGGATTATAACATTTTTGAAAAACTAATTTCAGTGCAACGCCGCTATACCGAACATTCGGCTATACCATCCTTGGCTCCCAAATTTTGTGTACAAAAATACCAAACATTGTTGTTACAAAAAATTCAATAGATTTAACAAAGTCCACTGTTGTTTGCTCCCTTTTTTTTTATTTTTTATATTGTCCATATTGTCCAAATGTCCGAACTTTGCTATGAAGAATATGTCAACATATTTTTAGAAATTCACTTGGTATATCGAAAGCTACAATGTATTTCAGCGGTTTTTAACTTCCAAACAGTAAACTACCGTTGCTTTATTTTAAAGATGGCACATGATGGACCGCCATGCTGAAAATCGCTATACCGAACGATCGATATACCGAACAAAAACTGTGGATCCTTTGATGCTCGTTATAGCGGCGTTCTACTGTAGGATAAAACTTGAAGAAATTGGTACTAAATTAAATGTGAGAATTGGTGAATACGAATGACAAATGTTTTAAAATACCCGGGAAACCTATAAATGAACAAATGCTCAATGATGTTTGTTGATGCTTCTGCCAACAGACTGATGCTCAGTTTATAACGAAGGGTTCTCCAATTACTGAGAGAAGGGATCCTGCCAACACCTCTGGGCCTATTGCTGCATCTGCCTCAGTACCAAGCCTCACAGATGCCGATGACAGGTATGTATGTACATGTAGTAACACTAACGTTCCTCAAGCCTCCAATCTTTCAGGCAGTTTTTGAGGATTTTGAGGTTAGATTTGAAAAACGTGGGGTTTCGGAGGATGTCTTGTGTAAGGATCGTAGGTTGCACCCAGCATTGTTGATGTTCAGTCATGCATAATTGAGCCCTGCATTGTGCATGATATCATATTGCGCATAAGTGTTTGAATGACGCACGCGTGTGTGAGACGCAAGTAGCTGCAATCGACTGGATGAGAACGCACCCTGAACACAGATTGTGATCGCAATTCAAATTGTAACTCGGCAAATTTTTATTTGAAATCCAAATCTTAGAATATTGTTTTCGTCGAATATGCAGCGTTCACCGAGCTAAAAACTTCATCAGGTTGTTTGTCAAGCACCTTTTCTTGATATTTTGAGCACTTTTGCTGATTCAAACATCTGTGGTGGTCATTTTGTTTGCGGAATGTTGTGGTTTCTCAGAAATGTTTTAAGGGGGAGGGGGAGTGCGTTAGGTAGCAATGGTACAAAGAGTGTATAGATATGGGAGACTAGGGTGGGAGTCCCTCTGTCTCATCGAGCTGAATATATAGCTTCAAACAATTCAAATGCACGACTGACCGATGGTCTATCATCCCTTTAATTTATAGACCTGAGACGTTGTGATGTCATGGCTTTAATAGCATATGCACTTTCCTATGGGGCGGAGTCGGGATGCCAGACATCGTGGGGACAGACTCGCGTAGAGGAAAGCGCACATGTAAACAAAGCGCGATGTCATTACATTACTTATTGCAATGGTTGTTTTGTTTGAATCCAACAGTAGTACAGAGTACGGCTACGAGAAAGCCGAAAGGAAGGAGAAAGAGAAGAAGGCGCGGTTGAAAAGCATCAAGAAGAAGCATGAGCGGCCACCCAAGCTCAACATCATCTCGGTGGATGAGGACTACATCGTGGAGTGCTCCTTTGAGACCCACAAGGGAGAGAGGGTGCAGTTCAAGTTCAGCGTGGACAACGACAATCCCGACGACATCGTGGAGAACCTGGTATGTGAGAATTGCAATCAGTATTGGCAATCAGTATTCCGGAGGTCGCAGGTTCAAGTGCCTGCCGTCTTGCCGATTTCTTCGTTAACTTTGAAATGTATGCAAATTTACCTAGTCAATTTACCTTGTGGTTTATTTGTGTTTTACTTTAATAATGTTGTTATTTAGGTACTAGGGTTATTTGTTGATGCTATGTTATCAGTACAAGTAAAAATTTGTAAGCACAAATTTTTCAACAGGATCGTTGCAATGTTGTTGGTTTTTAAGAGTGCTTTGTCAATTACAGATATAAGAAGTGAACTTTAAAGTGTACAAACACTAACTGGGAACTATAATTTTTGTTCCCTTTAGATGACCAAAGATCTGATGCCTAAGCAGTACGCAGAACTCTTCATCGAGCAGCTGCAAAAGATCTGCGTGGATGCCAAGACCAGTGGTCCTATGAAGGCAGCCCCCATTGCCGCCGCTGCCACCACCACAGCAGAGACGGCGCAGCTGGAGAGGCCTCCTGCTTCCTTCAGTCCCAAGGTGGTGGATCCTATCATCGCTGCACCTGTGGCTGGTCAACCTGCCGTGGCATCTACAGTTGCTGTGACTTCTATGTCTTCTGTGGAGACCACAGTCGCGGATTCCAATGGGCTCAGTGATGACAGTATCAGTCCACCTCAGGTACTCGCGCTGAAGCCGTCTTTTCAATGTGCACATCAATTTTAAGATAAAGGGACATACATGTATGGGAGGTGTTCTGGCAAAATGAGACGGAACTGGGCACAGACCAAAGTGGAGAAAAATGGAGGAAAAAAATGAAATGGGGAACCCCTTCCCTCGAATTTCAGATTCATTCATTTTTGTAATCTTTGATATGTCTACTACACGTGTTTTAAAGTTACAGTATAAAATATGTGGAATAAAAGTGTTGTTTATGAAAACTGTTTGGCATCGTTCATTTTGACGAATACAAAATTTGAACCTTTGTGGGCATTTTCCTCTTTTTATTTTGTTTTACTGTTGGACATGTCCATAAATGCAAAATTTAAACAGGCATAACTCGTCAACGAAATGTCCGATTGAAGTACAACAGACAGTATTATAACACCCACAAACCCTCATTTTGCAATAGGCCAGTTCTGTCTTATTTTAATAGAACGCCTCGCATATAACCACCGCCTAAACATTAAAACAATATCCTCTAGAACTTTTGAAATGATTTTAATGATTGCGTTAATTGTCATGACATTAGCCTGAGTTGATATAAGCAATGTGTAAAGTTGTCGATAGCTTAGTGATTGGGTATTGAATTATTGTTAGCTTTTTGTTAATTAAATTCGAAACTTTGGATATTAAAGATGTCATTTAAGACTTAAAATATTTACCCTATTAACTTTAACAGGCCATTACTCATAAATTCATAGCGCGACTTAAGTCACCTTTTGCTGGAGCTGGTGACAAATGGCTTCATTTTTGGTCATAAGGCGAGAATGCAATATGGGGTAACTTGAGATTTTACTCTGAAGCACCCCACAAAACCCTGTAAAACATTGAGGTAAACCCTTTTTGATATCGCCTGTTTATTTTCACATTCTCGCGTTTATTTTCACACTCTCCTCTTAGCTTGGTAGCGCCTTCCCTTTCCATGAATTGACCAAAATAGACAAATTCCAATGTCTTCAGATGGTAAATTTGGCTGATTAAAATCCTGTGTTGGTTGGTGAAATTCAAGCCATCATGTTCTTATTTCTCTGTAACAGGTCACTGGGAGTAAATTGCCAGACCCTTTCACCAGTATCACCCCTAAAGAGAGCCAAGGACGCCCTGCATCGCCAAATGAGAAGAAACCAGATCTATCAAAACTGGCTGATGCCAAGGGGAACTTGGCTCCGGCCCCTAGCCCCCCTGTCATCTCAAATCAAGCTCCAGGATTTACTGTCCAACCTCAATTCCAAGGAGCAGAAAAAGCCGATGCCAGTATTACACCAGAGGCTGTGGCTGCTGCAGTCTTCGGTAGCAGGAATCTTACCCGGACCTATGCTGAAGTTACAGGAAGATTACCAGACCAAATCAGCCAACAACAAGTTCATTTGCAGATGAGCCAGTCGCAGCCCTTATTGCCCATGCAGCCCTTACTGCCCATGCAGCAACAACATCAGCAGCAGCTTCTGCAGGCAACCAGGGGTCGTGTCTCACCAGCCACAATGGGGGATATTCAGCATAAAACCCAAGCTGTGCCTTTAGGTAACCCTCCTACTGCTGCAGTATCCCAGTCAAGCATACTAGCCCCACAGCCTGTCTACCCAATACAGATGATGCCACAGGGTATACCAGTACAGCAGTTCTTAACAGGACCAGGGGGAGCAACTCAGATGTATCCCATGCAGGTGCAACCAGATGGACAGCAGCTGTACCCTGTACAGTTTGAAGGAGGTCAGAGAGGCTGGGTTTCTGGTCCAGGCTCAATGCATATATCAATGACACCTGGCTTTCAGGGCCAAATTCATGCTCAGATTCCAGCATCAATTGTCCAGCAGCAGATTCAACAGATCGAGCCTCAAAGTGCATATTCAGCAGCACCTGTTGGGCCAATGCCAGTCCAGGGGAGTACAGTGCCCTCATTGATGCGGCAATCATCTCAGAACCAGCAACTCTCACAGCTGCAAGCTCAGCAACAGCAACAGACGTTCCAACAGCAGCAGCAGCCGCTACTGCAGCAGCAGCAGCCACTCCAGATGCAGCAGCAGCCTCAACAGCCACTGCAGATGCAGCAGCAGTCACTGCAGCAGCATCAACAGTCACTGCAGCAGCAGCAGCAGCAGCCACTGCAGCAGCAGCAGTCACTGCAGCCACTGCAGCAACAGCAGCCACTGCAGCCACTGCAGCAACAGCAGCCACAGCAGCCACTCCAGCAACAGCCACAACAAAAGCAACCACAACAGCCGCCACTTCAACAAAAGCAACCACCACAACAGCTACAACCTGGAATGGCTGCCCAAAGCGTTGCTTTTCAGAATGCGCCAACCGGAAAGCAACAGGGGAGTGGTGCTTCTCTTGCTGATCTTGATGCCAAACTCACCCAGTTACACAAGAAACCGCAGAAGTCTGCCTTTACTCCAGCTCAAAGTCAACCTCAGTCACAAGTGGCTACACCTATCCACTCACAACCACCTACTCCATCAACACAGGGTGTTTGGTCACAAGGAGTGTCGCAGTCCCAGCAACAGCAGTTTGGCTACCAGCAGACATCCGTACAGACGCCAGCAACCCAAGTACCTACACAGCAGTTTGAGCCACAAGAGCAGTACACACTGGTGACGCACTCCCACTCTGCCCCAATTCTAGTTTCTGACGTTGCTACAGGAACTAAACAGCAGACATCCCAGCATGTGCATTCAAGCTTTTCGCATAATGTGCAACCAAGTACCATCTTAGAGGCTTCTAGCTCAGCAGACTTGACTGGTCAGGAAGCAGCAAAGCCGTCTGGACAGTCTCGGCATCCATCCCTCTCCGAAACAGGAACTGCTACATGTAGTTTGAACAGTGAAGAAAGGTCCACAGAAGTCTCAGTAGAAGTTGCCAAGGCAGCCGAAGTATTGAAAACTGAGGCAGTCAAGACCATTTCAAGATTCCAGGTGCGTCATGTTGTAGAAGATTCCTTGAAGGACAGTCAGCCCAAGACAGACACTGAATTGGCAACACATGCTGCACAGACGTCAAATGTCAATGCAATTAGTGATGTAAATAAAAGAGAGAATAGGGCACAGTCCGTGCCAGATGTTAGTTTAGCAGAGAAGAGTGCTTTAAGTCGAAAGTCTTCCATTGAAGTTGATGCAACTGTTCCCGTTACAAGGGATCCTGTCGCGAAAGGATACTCAAATGTGACGCCAACTACAGGTGCAGACAGCAATGTTGAAAAAACTGAAAGTGTATTCGTGGAGACACCTGCAAACTCAAAAGCCACTAAGAAAGATGCTCAGTTGAGCAATGTCTCTTCAGAGGGAACTGAAAAGAAAGACTCAGTGGCAGTTCGCTTCCAAGTGACCACCATTAACGATGAGTTTAGCAAGACTGAGAAAGAGACCATGCCAGCTCCTGCACTAACAACCAACGAAGTGCAAGTTAAACTAAGCCAGGTAGCTTCAGCAACTCCCCAAACTGTTCCAGACCAAACGTCCAGCATTTCCAAACCACCAGATGCAGTTGGGACACCCACTGCCAGTCCTGTCCACCTTACGCTGGAGCGCAAAGTGTCGGGCGAGAGAGGCACGCCAGATAGCATAGCATCAGATCTAGGCACCTTGTCACAGCCTACTGCAGTGGACTACAAAGAACATCCCGCGATGGTAACACCACCAGTTAGTAGCATGCAGCTGCAACAAGCAATCTATCCCTATCAACCTGAGCGAGTGTCTCCAGGAATGCAGGTAATTTTTTTAAAGACCAAATCAACCTTTATTTTAGTGGACCCTTAATTTCATTGATATGCGTATCATAAATGTTTAGCATCAAGCTCAACACATTGTTAGGATAATAAGTTTATGAAACTTTTTCCCTGCAGGGACAGTTCTATGCGGGTTTTAACTACGAGGAAACTGATGAAAGGCCGGAGGAACTACAGGAAATACTTCAGAGGTAAACAGTTGAGCTGAAGCAGTTAGGATCATTTTGGATACATTGCAAATGTTATTGGCATGGGCTGTTTTGTAAATTCAGACACTCGGCTGCTCCGAGTTGAACAAAAATAATTGCACCACCTTAACCTTAACCCCTAGGCCCTTTTGGCTAGGAACCATCCTTAATCCTGCAAAATCCTCCAATTGCCACTATGTAAAAAATGGGGTCATCCTCAGTCCTCCAAAATCATCTGTTATTTTAAGAATTTGTTAGTGGAGAGGTGACCACTGCCTCAATTCTCAAAAATCCTCTTCCAATCACTGCTATGGGTTGAGTCAGTACCAATGACATTCAGAAGCAGTGCGGATGATATTGAGCATAATGCTGGGTTACATTATGCATGTCTGAAGAAAAAAAAATGCTGGGTTTAGGCCTATACTTCAACCCATTGCATCTTTCAAAATCAACTGGCAATTTGTTGCCATTCATTCTAAATCCTCAAAAATCCTCAAACTGCAATAAGGATTTTGGAAGATTGATGTGGGTTAGGGTCAAGGTAAACCACCTTAATGGCCTTGTACATGTACATGATGTAGTTGGACGAACATGTATGTTGTTTTTTATGGCATTTCCAATATTTTGGTTGGGGTTTAGAAAGTTTCAAACTATATTGACTATCAAAATCACCTTAGCTTCCTCAACTCGAGAATAGTTGTTATCGTCCGACTGTATTCATAAAATTGTTAGTGCAGATATAGCTTTGGTCTGAATAGTTAATTTTGGTGTATAATAGTAAGCAGAGCTGGTCTAACAGGAGTAAAACAAAAAAATCATTGTCATGAAAACAGAAGGCCTGCTATTTATTGTTTTTGTTTCTCTTATAATAGGCACAAGGAGGAACAAAACCAACTTTACCACAAGCAACAAGAAGAGTTGAATCAGTTCCAGAGAGCATGCTCTACTCAGATGTTCCTGCCACCACCACCACCAACATACGTGTACCAACAGATGCCAGGTCATCAATTTTACCAATTCCAAGGCGGTCTGTTACCCCAGGGCTACCAGATGCAGCCAGCCTTGGCAATGCAGCAGGATCCTAGCATGTACAACATGCCAGGAGCCTGGTCTCAAAGTATGGTCCCTCTAATGAGTGGACAGATTCAAGGGCCAGTGGTTGTCCCAAGCACAACCAGTAGCCCCTCCACCAGCGTGTCCTCCGTTGGCCATCTGATAGCTCCCAGTGGGGTGTATTACGGTAAGAGAGGCTCTCTCACACCGTACACCATGCCAGCAGGATATGCTAGGGTGGATTTGAGTTCAACTGGGGTACCGCCTCCTGTGGCTACCTCACTTGCACAGTTACCCCCCGCGCCGATACGCTTGAATAAAAGTGAAAGCTTTGCCGGCCTGAATAGCAGCGGACTTCCAGACACATCGATGGCAGTTGGTTCAGCACAAAATGTCAGGCCACGAGCGACGACCTTCCCCAACTTTACAAACACAGAGGCCTACAACGCAGGACACCTAGGTAGTCGTCGAGCTTCGCCAGAGCCAGCAGTTGCACCTACCATTGATGCAGTTAGGCAGTCTGCTGAGCCAATGTTTTACGTTCACAAGTCAGAAGGTGAGTGTTCCTTTTCTCCAACTCCATCTGAAGGCAGTTTGTGCGACACTCAGGAGCAGGTACAGACCCAGGAGTTGGAGGAACCTCCCACTAAATTGGCTGAGACTGTGACTGAAGCTGGCAGACCCCAAGACTTTAAAGACACCGAACCATCTTCTAAGAAGTCAGTCTTCACTGAGGATCAGTTCAAACTAGCTGAGATAGCTAAAGCGCCTCCGCGAACCGCAGTCACAGAGGCTGAAAAGAAGATCAGTCTGAACGAGCTAAGAAAGAACCAAGTCAAGCAGGATCTGCAGAGCAACGTCGGCTTGGGAGGAGGAAATGTAAGGCCTGGACAACAGGAATAAGAGCAAAAAGGTCACCCATATCTACCCTTAAAGTTGGGAAATTATAATAAAAAAATAGAAATACAATTCTACTAAATCGGGTCTTTTCGGGAATTGTCTCTGGTGCATTCACGTGTGTGATCCCAACCCTCTTGCAAATTATAATTTGTCACTTGTTCCCCGAATAAAGAGGTCCAACATTTCTGCTGCTACTTTTCTAACGAGAAGTTTCTAACTTGTGATTTAGTCCCTCCCTGATGGATCGTGTATGTTAAGGATAAAGACAAAACTCCTGCCCACGCTTTCCTGCTGTCATTTCGCATCACGGCTTCACATCATGTGGCCAACCGTCCAGAGATTCCGTGTGGTCGCATTAGGCCACCTGCTAAGTTTTCCGCCTCTCACTATAGCCCCTATGGTGGCTGCTCGTGTTTGACAACCTGTGAAACATGTGAAATGGTTCTTTGAAACCCTTGCCACTAACTACATATATATGAAAGGTCCTCTTGATCTCTTCAACCAGTTCTTCCTAACAATTTACATCCACACACGCACGTGAAAGCACCACACCAACATGTACGTATTTATACAGGAGTACTTATGTTATACCAAGTATTATCCCTAGCACTTATTAATGGGTTATTATTATAGTTGTCCATTGGAGCACCAGTGTGTTATTATAACTTAAAGGAGAAGAAAAAAATAAGCCAAATCACCATTCCAGTGTTGTGCACGTGTAAAGGGACCTTTTCTGTATCATAATATGCCGGCCACCTGGTTCAACTGTATTATATATCTTGTGTAATGGTGGTTGATATTATAAGTACCCAAATATAAGTATTTTAAAAAATTGCCTTTTGTTTTTGGTTAATGTAAAGTTCGAAGAAAACAAAATTGAGATACGGAGATGAACGAGCAATTTGTTCTGTTCTTAACTTGTGCTGCTTTCTGTTTCTTCTGGCGTGTATGCGTGTGAGTTTGCTTATTAATGTGATTCACTGCAATGTTAAAGGTAGGATACACCATTGGTCATTGTTTGAATTATCAGGAATGAGTGGTTTTTGAGAGGGGGGGGTGGGTTGTATTTTATAGTAAATATCGTTTAACTGACCTGTCTAAAGTTTTACAATCATTGATGCCGAGCAAAAAGCTTTTTTAACTGGCAGTTCTTGTTCGTGGGGTTTTTTTTTTTACGACGATCGCAATTTGTTTTAAATAACATTCAATTTTTCGGAACAATTACAGGATATCTAGCACAATAATTTTGAAACATTATTTACTTTCAAATAAGTAAAATATTTCTTAATAATTCTGTATTAAAATATTTTGATATTTGCAAATGGTGTATCCTACCTTTAAGATTAAACACATTTAGTTAAGTACAAGTAACAATCAGAAATGGAAGGTACTGAACAAAAAATAGTCGATTTGTGACACATTCTGGCAAAATGAGACGGAACTGGGCAATGTCCACAGTGGGAAAAATGCAAAATAGTGAATGAATGTGTTTTTCTTTTAAATTTTCTGATTTATTCCTGTTTGTAATATTTGTCATGTCTACTAACCATATAAATAGTAGTGGAATAAAAGGTTTTTTTGTAAGAAAAAAAAATTGCCCTTTTTTCATTTTCCTTAACCTTTTACTTTGGCGCAACATGTCAATAAATGCAAAGTGTAAACAGGCAAACTTATTCAAAGAATGTCCGATTGAAGCACAACAAAAAGTGTTTTAAGAAGAATTTTATTCTCTTTCTAAATGCTTAAATAACTCTGAATTCAACTTCTGCCCAGTTCCGTCTCATTTTGCCCGAACCCCTCGCATATATCAAGTGAGCGTTTGTTGTACGGAGGTGCATAATATATAGAGTTAAATTTGAAATTTGATCTTGGTTATACTTTCAATCCATTTATTCCTACAGTTTCTATCGCATCATGTTTGGATTGTACCTTGGGCAAGATATCGGGGGCTATTTTCATGGAGCTACTACGCACAAGAATTTGCTCAGCATGTAAATTCTTTCTAAGCAAAAAAAAGGTTACAAACCAAATTTGCTGGTGATGTGTATTGTTTGTGACTATTCAATTTGTTTTTAGCTTAGCATGAAAAGCACATGGATTTTTGGATGGTAACCTGATATTACTAAGCAAGACTTTTTGTGCTAAGCAAATTTAGGTACCTAGCAGCTCCATGAAATTTGCCCCTGGACTGATTGATGTGAAATGTGTAGGCACTAAGACTGTGTGCCTTACAAAGCGTGCTTGAGACTTCTCTTATCGCAATGACAGTAATGTGGACTATCCTCGGAGCCTATACACACGTCACATCATTCAGCATTCAGTCGGTGACAAAGCAAATTTGTGTTTGGCCCGAGTGTAAAACTCAAATTACGCTGAATATCTGAATTGCTGAACACAGAATTAACATTTCGTTTAGCTTTTAGTTTGCAATTCCCCCTGACTTTACTTTATTAACATTCGTAAATGACATATCCTAAGCATTTTTTATTTATTTATTTTTTATCGAAAAACAAAAGGTATTTTCAAGCAATTTTCCGAATTCTATAAATTAAGATTGTGAGAGTTACTGTATAGTGGGCTTTAACGATTGTTACTCGCGTACTACAAATATACAATAAACCTGTCTCTTCGAAAAATTGTTAATGTGTACATATATGTATGAAAACAAAATGGTGTGAATGACAAAACGTAATATGCAAGTTTTTTGTAGCACTTTGCCTGATCCAGTCTAGCCGTTGCCTTTCCTTACTGCTGCTGATGAAGCATAGTGCTAGAATGCATCCATTGAAAGGTGATGCTTTTGCTACACACAATGTAAATATAATTGTATTATTATTATGATGATTATGATTGTTACCGTTATTAATATTATTTAAACATGGAAATATTAAAGTAAACAGTATGTGCCTGCTTAATTGCTAGGGTAAGAAACCCAAGGTTAGATCTCCCACAGCACTAAACAAAACAAATAATTTATCAATTAAAACGTCCATTAGTGCACATGAAATTAAACAACCCATTTCAATCTGGTCATAATTTTCATCCTTAATGAAAGGGAATGCACAAACCAAATTATCAGAGTATCTCTGGTATGCTATTAAGTGCCTGAACCATACACAGCCTGCAACAATCTTACAAACGACCCCCTCCCCACCATACAGTCGCGCCCTAATCATTTTGCTATTAAAAATGTTTAATTATCAGAATAACCATATCCATTTTAATTTTAAAACAAATGCAGTTTCTCTAAATTTGCTCAATTTGTAATAGATTCATTCATGCCACAATTGTTTAAATTGCTTTACGAGTACATGTAATTAACGATTGTAAAGTTTAACCACTTGTTCAAAAATTGTATTAGTGATATTGTATCTGCCCACTACAAAATGTATACCATCTAACGGTACTACTCATTAAACTTTCTGCCTTAATAGCTATGAAAATTGTAAGGAACATTGTTTTTTGCATTGTTGACCGTAATCCTTCATTAATAAGCACCAAACAGTTTTGAAATGATAACCTCGTACGCCGACAAATTTAACAGTGCCATTCCAAATTAACTAATTTGTTAAACATGTTTATTATACAGGAATGAATATTCAACCTGCTTGGACCCAAAATTGTCGGGTCCCCCGTCCCCCACCCCCCCCCCCCCCCCCCCCCCCCCCAAAAAAAAAAAAAAAAAACCCACAAAAAAAACTACAATATTATAATAATAATAATAATAATTATTATTATTATTATACCTCCAAAAAGGCACTTAGAGAGACAATCCCTTAGAGATGTACACAAACTTAAAACAGTCCTAACTTGTTTACCCTAGCCCTTTTCTCTAAGATCTTCGAGATTTATGCTATTTATGCCAAAGTCTGTCATTCTAGGACAAAAATATCGTTTTTTAGGGTAGTTAGACACTTAGGGAGACACTTAGGGAGACACTAAAAATGTCTCCCTAGGTGCCACTGTCTCTTTATTACCTAAAAACCTATTATTATAGGTACCAAGTTGAACTCAAAAAAGTTTTGGCAGACCAGTTCATTTTTATTCAACAGTATATAATTCTTGCACATAACAAACTTTAAAGATATTCTTAGATTTTCACACACTTTTCATTTACAAAAATTCTAGTTCATCTGACATACATGTACAAACCAAGTATTGGTGGTTCTGATATTTACATTTATATAAACTCGTGGTTAAACAGTCCATTTTTTATGTAGCTATAAAGGCTAAATCAATAACCAAAGAATAACGGATTATCTTTGTTACATTTGATAATGTAGTAACCAACAGATAATGTATCACCAACCAATAATTTCACACAAACGATCGATACTCTATTACTAACCACGAACCGATATAAATGTAACAAGTGACTGAAAGTGTAGTACATTTTACTACACTTTCGGTCATTTGCTGTCGCATTATCGGTTAGTGATACACTATCGGTCAATTTCTGTTACACTATCAGTCAATTTCTGTTACACTATCAGTCAATTTCTGTTACACTATCGGTCAATTTCTGTTACACTATCGGTCAATTTCTGTTACATTATCGGTCAGTGATACTATCGGTCAATTTCTGTTACATTATCGGTCAATTTCTGTTACATTATCGGTTGGTCATACATGTACATTATCTGTTAGTTTCTACATTATCAGTTGCAACAGCCCCCATCACCCAAACATGTTAATGCATTATTTAATAGATCTTACAAATTCATAGCTCTAAACCTAAAACAAGCCTGTCTGATTATACTGCAGTGTGTTTAATGTATGTCTTTATATTCACACAGTCGCTCCTCTAAATCCAAATTCAGGTGGCTTTACATACATTGACCACATCATTTTCCCTGGCTACTCACTCTCTTTATGTACTGTATGCACCTTGTATAACAAATTGTACTTGTACATGTAGTAATAGTCACCACTGCACATCACCCACCTAATATGTAGAAAACTATAGCAGTATTCTAGTGAGCCAATAAGAATGCCAAGATAATTCTATACATATACATGTTTACAGGCTTATTGATACTATCCAAAGTGACATACTGGTCAATAATTTTGGCTGATACAAGGTGTAGTGCATACATTGACCATGTGAATTTGCTAAACACATTTTGTGCTTTGTAACTTAATGTCATCTCTCCAAGTTTAAATAATGCTAGGTGGCTGAATCGCATTTAAAGGTTTACATTTCTTAACTGTATCCACCCCCTCCCCCACCCCCCTTCTCCACCAATACAAAAATCTTAAGAGGAAACGGGGGAAAACTTTAACATGGATTGAATGGATAAATGTCACTGCAGTGCACCTTGCCTGGGAACACAAGCTCCATTTGGCTGGTGTCCAAGTCCCAAACCCAGAGGCCGTGTCTAAATCACTTTGTGGTGCTATGACTGGCTACAATGCAAGAGTCTATAGGAAATCGCTGCAGCTGCTAGCCAATGGCTTCCATGGGTGTGTGTTATATACATGTATAGCTGTAGCCACATGATTTGGACACGTCCATATTCTCTGGACTGTGCCAGCCAACAGAACTTGTGTGCAAGTATATGGCAGTGAAAGTTGGTACGTTAGCAAATACATGTGTGTTTGTACACAGACTCTAATCCAAGTAAGAGAGAAATGCTGGTTCTTGAGTCATCGGGGCAATTTCATGTAGCTGCTAAGCACAACAATGTGCTTAGCATGAACATTCTTCATTTACAAAAACGGGGTTGCAGGCCAAATTATCAGGCAATATATTGTTTGTGACTGATAATCAGCTGTTTTTGCTTAGTGTGAAAAGAACATGAAGTTTCGGCTGATAACCTGTTTTTACTGAGCATTATTTTGTTGTGCTAAGCAAACTGCCGTGGTTAGTAGCTCCATGAAATTGGCCCCTGAACATTAATGTTTTGAAATGAAGCATTCAATGTTATTATTCTAGTCATCAACAGATTTCATGCTTAAATCTTACCATATATGTGTATATCCACATGTAACCTACTTGATGCATAATATTTAACTTTCGGCAATTTACGAAACATTCCCCTCTTCCTATATTCATCGAGTACAGGAATACACCACTCTGCTATAACTTCACTGGATATAGTTTACGATGGTCAATAGTTTAGACATCTATTTTTATTTGAGGGAGAGTCTACACATGACTAAGTGTTACTGGTACATGTAGTTCAAATGTAGAACATGTTTAGTATAGCATGTAAGGTGAGGGCCACGAATTGCTCATTTGCTTTTCATACAATTTAGTTCGTTTCCAACAATCAAACCACTCAAAAATACAAAGAACGTTCAAAACCTAAAACATGTTTCAGCTCGGTGAGTATTACACTTTTCAATATTAAAAACAGTGAAAAAACATGCACAACCTTTTGATCAAAGAACCAAGTTTTGTCAAAAGCATTCTTAATTAAAAAAAAACTAAAACAACCGATGGTTAGGAATCACCTGTACTGTACATTTCTTGATTTTTGTTTGTTTTTTCATCAGAATAACAACAAGACAGATGAAATAATGTTACTAGGTGTTTAGTACCAGTAAGACCTTCAATAAGCCTCTGTACTGATTACGTCGCACTTTCTTGTGCTTTATTTTGGAAGCCAGTTCAGGACGACAGTTTTGTAGGCCCACAGACAGTTTGTTGTCGTCAGTATAGAGGTTTATTGAAGTATGCTTTTTGATGATTTGGCAGGTTACTTTTGGGATAAATGCAAATAATCATATATGCCTTCAACTGATGTTAGACCTGTACAATTTGGAAGAAATATACTTTCTTTTTTGAAGAGAATTTATCTTAAATGAGATACATTGTGGTTTTAAATGTTACCAAGCAAATATTCCCTTATTATTTTGGACGAGCAAGTTTTGCGTTTTTGTGGGTTTTCTTTTCTAATTTGTTTTGTTCTTCATCGAAATCTAGATTAATGTATGTTTTAAATATAATACAGAATACAAATATCCAATTTGAGTTATCCTGGTAAGAATGTTTCGCACAGTCTTGTAATTATACAAATTATAATTTTGTTTAGTTTCTTTCACTTGTAGTTGGATTTTTCCAGTGGTGAATCACCTTAAACAGTTTTCCTGTACAATTATTTGTTTTGTTACAATTAAGTTATTATGTACTTGTATATTGCAATATATTGATTAATCTGTTTAATGACTATGATTGTAAAAAAAAAATGGTATGGTCCCCTTCGAGAATTTGCCCAAGAAGAAGTTTACATTTAAAATGGTAAATTGTTTAAAACTTAACCCCCCGAAAAGGAGAAAGGTAATTACTCATCTTTCACAATTTTAAGGTGCACATGTTTGTTAAAGCAAAGTCCATCTCATTTGAACTCTGTCAATCAGACACTGAATAATCAGTTGTATGATTTAAAATTATCTGTTCGGTTGCATACTATTGTCATTTTGAGTTGGTGTTGCAAAGAAATAGGAAAATGAGAATAACAAAAACCTAACTGGATATAAAACATTGCACAGCCGATTGTAACCGGCATATCCCAGCACATTCACTTGTCCTGTGTATTCATTGCTTGTCCGACGACTCGACTGCTATCATATATCCAGCCTTAGCCCTAGCGTCTTTTGTATGTGAAGGTTGAGACCGCACGCGTATTGGAGGAGGCGTTGCCCTGTATGCAAAAGAAGATCTGCATGCTAAAGCAATGATTGTAGATATACCCAACGACCTCGAAATTATATGGATACAATATCGTCCAAAGAGACTACCACGAGCTGTGTCCATAATGATATTCGCCGCTGTGTACTTTCCAGACAAAACAATGGAAAACCATATGATCCATCACATTCAGGATACATTGGACATTGTCCGAGCTAAACACCCGGATGCTGGAATCTGCATCCTGGGTGATATCAATCACCTGGATGTCAAGCCCCTATGCAATAATAACAGACTGACACAAGTTGTGAAACAACCCACTAGAGGAGTTGCAACATTAGATAAAATCCTAACTAACATGATAGAGTTTTACCATACTCCCAACATAGCTTCGCCTATTGGTCTGAGTGACCATTCAACAGTTATGTGGATCCCAAAACAGCATAAAGGCAACAGTCCGAACTCGCTCTCCAAGCGCACAGTTCGGCCAATCAAGGAGTCTGGTATCCGTGAGTTTGGTACTTGGATTACGCATCATGATTGGGAGGAAGTACACAAACATGATTCCGTGACAGGAAAAGCTGACGCATTTTACGAGACCCTGCACCAGCGTTTACATCGACACTTCCCAACTCGTGAAGTCAAGACTCACGTGGCTGATAAACCCTGGATGACGCCAAAGACAAAGGCGTTTATTCGCAGACGTCAGGCTGTTTTTGATCATTCGAGACCAGCTCTGTGGAGATTCTACCGCAACAAGGTGAACCGAGCCATCAAGTCAGATAAACATGAGTATTACAACAACAGAGTGGAAAGACTGAAGAAATCTAATCCCGCACAATGGTATCGTCATATTCGTGTTATGACCACAAAAAATAAACAACAACCTACCATTTCACCACCCCCCAATGTTGACCCTGATGATCCACTGGGTGTCGCGGAGAGCATTAATGACCACTTCACATCGATCGGCAACGACATTAGCCCTCTCTCCATTTCAAACCTACCTGCATATTTACCTGCCCCAACACCTGTACCACACATTAACCCCTGGGACGTATACAACAAACTCAACAAGATCAGCAGCACCAAGGCAGGAGGTCCTGATGGTATCCCAGCCAAGATCATTCGTGAGTTTGCCTGTGAGCTTAGCACTCCTTTGGCTGATGTTCTTAATGCGTCGTTTCAACAAGGAGTAGTTCCACCTCAGTGGAAGAAAGCAATTGTTGTTCCCATACCCAAGTCCAACCCGCCCACATGGAACCAGCTGAGACCAATATCTCTAACTGACCACTTTGCCAAACTTGCGGAGTCGTTCATCATTGGATGGTTGATGGATGACATGGAGCCTCGTATAGACGCCAACCAGTTTGGAAATCGCAAAGGACGCTCCACCACGCATTATCTTGTCCAACTACTCAACAACATATTTGAACATGCAGATAAAGCGAAGAGTCTTACTCGAATTGTGGTTACTGACTTTAGCAAAGCTTTCGACCGTGTAGACCATAATGTTGCAATCCCCAAACTTTTAAACATGGGTGCCAGACCATCGATCATTCCATGGATCTCAGATTTTTTGTCTCACAGACTCCAGTGTGTGAGATATTGTGGTATCACCTCCAAATGGTCCACACTTCAAGCTGGTGTTCCCCAAGGAACACTCACAGGTCCTGCCACTTTCCTCAGCATGATCAACGATGCAGCTATGACTAACGAGAGGGGAAAACTGGCACTCAAGTATGTCGACGACCTCACTTTGATAGAAAACACACAAATCAACAGTTGCAGTACCATGCAAGCGGACCTGGAACAGTTTGACCTGTGGTCTAAAGAAAATAACATGTCTCTGAACCCGTCAAAATGCCTGTCAATGGATATCACCTTCTGCAAGAACCCACCAACCCCAACCTCTCTGCAACTAGCTGGACATGAATTAGATTCAACTGAAGTACTCAAGATACTTGGCATCAAACTAGCCAAGAATCTTAAGTGGGACATGCATATAAATGATGTTAGTAAAAAAGCTAGTGGTCGGTTATTTATGTTAATTACCCTTAGGAGATTTGGTTTAACAACTAAAGATCTGATTACTATCTATGTTGGGTACATAAGACCACTTCTGGAATATGTTGTTCCAGTGTGGCATCCAGGACTCGCACTAAAACAACACAATGTATTGGAACGCATTCAGAAAAGAGCTTGTCGAATTATTCTCGCCAATGATTATTGTTCATACCAACAGGCCCTTGAGACTTGTGGATTACAGGAGCTTAAACAGAGACGTGATAGCATATGTCTTAAATTTGCAAATTCACTTATGGAGTCTAATCAGTTTCGCAACTGGCTTCCTAAACAAAGAGGTGAACTTAACGATTATGCATTACGTAATTCTCATTTGCTGTCAGCCCCCAAAGTGCGTACCAAAAGGCATGCGAACAGTGCAATCCCATTCATGGTTAAATTACTGAATGAATCACACCATCAATCTTAATCATAAATAAGGACTAGTCCTTTATGATTGATTTACCTAACTGGCTGTTTTGTATTTTATTACTGTAATTGTATTTTAAATTGCCATTGTATTTAAATTTATTTTACTTACAAGCACCCCTTCATGGTATTCCCCATACCTCCGCTATCATTATGGCTCTCAATTGTTTAGTTAACCTACGGCATTCCAAACCCCACCCAGTTTTATATTCCCACCCTGCTTTCCACCCCAGCCCACTTCACACCCCTATCCCGTTTCCAACCTCACCAGCTTCCAACCCCCCACCCCGTTTCCTACCCCCACCCCGCTTCCTACCCCCAGCCTGTTCCCACCCCTATCCCGCTTCTTACCCACACCCCGCTTTCTGCCCCTACCCCGCTTCCCACCCCACACAGCTTCCCACCCCCACCCCGCCTCTTACCCCACCCTGCTTCCTAACACACCCCGTTTTCTACACCCACCCTGCTTCCCACTCCCTGCATCCTCTCCCTCCAATAGTTTAATTTTGTCTGTTTGTAAAATGGTTAATAGTACTGTGCAATTGATACATTTTGAATCTTGACCTTTTTTCTATATTTTATGTATTTTTACATGTTCGGTTTTTATATTGTAACTATCATTGTAAAATTCCACGCAATTCAGCTCATAAGCTGCTATGTGAATTTGAAATAAACCATGAATAATAATAATAATAATAATAATCTCGTTCCTGATGAATAGGGACACAATAATGTGGACAAAATCAATCGATGTTTGGCTATGTGGTCATAGACTCGACCACGTAGCTGCGTCCTTGGCAATTTAGCTTCTCGGATGCAAGTAAGTTTGCTCCCAAATTATTATTCAAATCTAAGTCAGTGAAGGCCTACAGCTAGACGAATCGAGCAATTCATGTCCGTGAATTCAAATCTCGACGCGGCTTCATATCACAGATACTTTGATTGGGCCTTTTCTTATAGACGAACGTTGACCACTCTGCTTTAATTTAACGGACCTGCTCAAATATTTCGTTGGCGCTGGAATGATTGCCTTTGCATGCTCATCGCGGCTACTGTTTGTTATGGCAAGAGGTCCCCATACCATTTCTATTGGTCGATTGTTAGTTACAGGAGTGGGTGTAACCTTGTCCTCGTCATCCGAGTCCTCGGAATAGTTCTGATTCGGACTCAAGTCCTGAAACTCATCGGCTCTCGACAATCTCCCACTTCCGGACTTTGTCCATGGTGGACGCAGGTTGTATGCCACAACAACCATGACACCGTACAGCCCCGTGATCGGATCGGACAGGCTAAGCACACCAGCCACGTCCCTCCTGCCCTCGAAGTCGTGGAAGGTCGTGCCCAGGATCAACATGGCCAGAGAGATATTATGCAGTAGGATCTCAACACAGATGCTGCGGCGCTTCCATACGTTCTGGCGGAACAGCCAGGCCAGGACGTAACCCGTTATCCATCCCAGAGACGGAAGGAGAAGAATAACGAATACTACAACCCACGTGATGTGCACGATGTACTTCCCGTGGGCCACGATCTGAATATTGCAGTTTATGATGAAGCTCAAAAGACCGACCACTGTCCCAATCTTAAAAAAGAAAGTTGTAAAAAAAATCAATGGCAAAAACAATCCTATTGGAATGTTTGATACATATATACCTAAAGGGCGTTCCTATAGATTCATCTCATTCACTTCATAGTTTGATAAGTCTTTACAGACTTCCACACTGCGACCTACCTTTTCCACAAACCATGCGACGTACTCGGACTTCTTTTTGATGAGGTATCCGAGGATAGGCGATGTAATGTGTAGTGCCAGGGTAGAGATTAATGGCCATAGAGCGACGTGGAGTGTCTGGTGTGTCCAGCTACGGGAGTACAGGTAAAGCATGGCTGGAGCAAACCCAATGGACACTGCGCTGTTCACTGCTGTCAAACAAAAACTGAAGACAGAAAATAACATAGTGGTAACCTTCATCTGCTTTATGTCTTAACTCTAGCAATGAATTTTTTGAATCCAAATGGCAGTGTTGCAGTGGAGTCCCTCACAAGTCCTCGCAAGTCTGTACAAGTCCTCACTCTGTACAAATCCTCACAAGCCCTTGAAAGACCTCGCAATTTTGTACAAGGCCTCTCGGGTCTGTACGAGCTTGTTTCGTGCTCGCAAGTCTGTAAAAGTCTGTACAAGTCTTCGCAAGTCTGTAAAAGTCCTCGCAAGTATGTACAAGTCCTTGCAAGTCTGTAAAAGTCTTCGCAAGTATGTACAAGACTCAACAAGTCTGTACAAGTCTTCGCACGTCTTACAAATCTCGCAAGCTCTCAAATGACTTCGCAAGTCTTTGCGAGTTTGCAAGTGTACGAGTTTGCAAGTTTGTTTGTACAAGCATATGTAGCTCGTGCTCGCAATTCTGTAAAAGTCATCGCCAGTCTGTACAAGACCTTACAAGTATGTACAAGTCCCCGCAAGGCTTCACAAGTCTGTACAGGTCCTCGCACGTATGTACACATTTTTGCAAGCTTTCGAATGACCTCGCAAGTCTTTGAAAGTTTGTTCAAGTCCTTGCGGGTTTGTACAAGCATATAGCTTGTGCTCGCAAGGCTGTATAAGTCCTAGCAAGTCTGAATAAATCCTCGAAAGTCTGTACAAGTCCTCGCAAGTCTATGCAGGTCCTCTCAAGTCTGTACAAGTCCTCTCAAGTCCGTACACGTCGTCGTAGCAAGTCTGTACAAACCCTTCTAAGTCTGTACAAGTCCTCTTAAGTTTGTATAATTCCTCGCAGGTTGTACAAATCCTCGCAAGCCCTACAAATACCGCGCAAGACTGTGCAAGTCCTCGCAAGTCTGTACAAATAAATCCTTGCAAGTATGTACAAGTCCCCGCAAGTCTGTACAAGGCTTCACAAGTCTGTACAAGTCCTCGCACGTATGTACACATTCTCGCAAGCCTTCGAATAACCTCGCAAGTCTTTGAAAGCTTGTACAAGTCCTTGTGGGTTTGTACAAGCATATAGCTCGTGCTCGCAAGTCTGTAAAAGTCATCGCAAGTCTGTACAGGGCCTTACAAGTCCTAGCAAGTCTGAACAAGTCCGTGCAAGTCTGTATAAATCCTTGCAAGTCTGTACACTTCCTCGCAAGTCTGTACACTTTCTTGCAAGTCTGTACAAACCATCCCCAGTCTGTACAAGTCCTGTCAATTTTGTATAATTCCTCGCAGGTTGTACAAATCCTCGCAATTAGGCCCTCGAAATACCTCGCAAGTTTGTACAAGTCATCGCGGGTCTGTACAAGCAAATAGCTCGTTCTCGCAAGGCTTCACAAGTCTGTACAAGTCCTCGCAACTCTGTACAAATCCTTGCAAGCCTGTACAAGTCTGTACACGTCCTCGCAAGTCTGTACACATCCTCACAAGTTTGTACAAGTCCCCGCAATTTTGTTTCCACTTTGCGCAAGTCTGAGGTCCTCACAAGTCTGTACAAGTCATGTACAAGTCTGTACAAGTACAAGTCCCTCGAAAGACCTCGCAAGTCATTGCAAGTTTGTACAAGTCCCTACAAAGCCACACAAGTCTGTACAAGTCCTCGCAAGTCTGTATAAGTTCTCGCAAGTCTGTATAATTCTTCGCAAGTCTGTACTAGTCTTTCCCCTCCCAGGTCTGTACCAGTCCTTCTCCTCGCAGATATGTACAAGTTCTCGCTGGTCTGTACAACCTATAGCTCGTGCTCGCAAGTCGGTAAAAGTCCTCGCAAGTCGGTACAAATCCTCGCAAGTCTGTACAAGGCCTAACGAGTCTGTACAAGGCCTAACGAATCTATACAAGGCCTCACAAGTCTGTACAAAAACCTCGCAGATCTGTACAAATTATTGTAAGCCTGTATAATTCCTTTCAAGCCCTCGAAATACCTCGCACGTTATTTGCAAGTTTGTACAAGTCCTCACAGATCTGTACAAGCATATAGCTCGTGCTCGCAAGTCTGTTAAAGTCTATGCATGTATGTACAAGGCCTCACAAGTCTGTACAAGGCCTCACAAGTCTGCACAAGTCCTCATAAGTCCCCGCAAGTTTTAAGTCACACGATATACTCCAAATGAAACAAATGTAACAAAAAGTTGTACGCTACTTATGAGATTATACTTGCGATTTGCAAATGTTTGTTGGATAGACTCATGAAGACCTACAACCCTGCAAAATGGGTATATTGGCTAGATCAGTTTGAAGCCAAATGAAAAGTTTAAATGAACTTTGACTATAAAGCATTACTTTGTCATTGTTCATTTTGTGTGTATGCTCTTACTTGTGATAGGCTTGTTTATGACACCTGAGTGACTTGTTATGTATTAACTCGTGACTGACTTTTTGAGTATAATTGTCCCGGGGTTTGACGAATATATCTTATTGGCACATCTACCATGAAACCGGCGATTCAGACAGACGTTTCAGAGTCGCGCCGAAGCAAATGGGTGAAAAAAGTCTACCAAATGTCCAATGTCTGAAACAATTCACTTTGCGCGTTAGATGGCAACAAATCGACTGCGAGAGTTGTTAGAGTGACTAAGGAGCGACTTGAATTTAATTCCGGGTTCGGCGCGACTCTAAAACATGCACCTGTCTGAACCGGGCTGGGTTTATTGACTTATCTATTGGCTGATGACTTAATTTATTGCTCATGATTTCACACATTTGGTTTGACATAGTTGTAACTTGCGAGTGTGACAGCAATGTGATGTTGTGATTGTGAATTTGTGATAGCTTTCAAATGACTTGTGGTTTCACCTCAGTCCGTCAGCTGGGTACGTGAATCCTCTCACCTCAAACGGACATCCCCGTTGATGTAATAAGTCACCAGCGCAGTCAATGCACTGGCAGGGCACGACGCGACCAGTGACATCCCAATGCTGTACCGCCCAGGCAGACCTATGACGTGACTGACCAGGAACGTGGTGGCCGGGAAGACTAGATACTGCATCACGGCTCCGGCAAGGGTACCTCCGATCGTGTTCCACTGGCGTCGGAAGTCTTGGGGTTGGAGCACGCAACCCATGGCCACATTCAAACAAAACGTCGTGATGAACATGAGACATGTAGTCGAGATGTAGACATACTCCGTGATATCCAAATCTCCGAGACTTAAGCCGCCCTCCATTGCAGATTCTGTTTGGACTATCTGTTCAAAATTCAAACATTTGGTAAATTCCTACTAAACCACGACAGCTTCTGGAGCCACTATACTACTAGCAGCTGTTGGAATATTGAAATGATACCAGATACCAATGCATAGTTCGCTAGATGTTCTCGTCACATATGCTGCATATTAATTATTATGGTTAGCCTATGACAACCCTGCAAACGAACACACACACAAAAACGCTACCAGTCTGGAATTGCCATTTGCAGCGTCAGATCAGGCAGATCTGGATAATTAATATTTCCAACGAAGCTGAGAGAAAAATACAAAAAAAACCGGGACTGCTTAATAAACTGGAACTCGGGGATATTATATTCCGTGACACTGTGTTATGGTCAAACGCTAAACCTTTTTGGTCATATATTTATATGCTCGAACCCAAACCCCCAAACTCAAAACGATAAAACAGCCAATTATTGATAGCAATTCATGTACACAAAATGTTGGTTTACGCATTTATTTTCCAGGTACACAAATGTCACGATTTTGTGTATTCAAAGGTCTGTGATGGTTATATTAGTTTAATCATGGTGGAAATTTCCACCGTATCGTAAGTCCGACGCCTCATAGGTCCGACAACTTATTACAATGAGGTGGCTTTACCTTGCCCATTTCGCGGGAGGACGGGGTAATAGTCGCATATGAAATCATCATTTTGAATTGTTATTTTATATGGTAGACTATATTTTTATCCGTTATCCAAATGTTAGGTACGACTGTGGACATTAATAGTGTCTTTATAACTAGGCGATGTTTGTTTTAAGCCGCATAATATTATAACCTGACGGGTTATGTACACAAGATGAGACAGAGACGACGATATACATTCATAGTTTTAATGGACCGAAATATTGTAAGACTAGGAGGCGTCGAGCCTAAATGGGGAGACTGACCTATGGGTCGTCGGAGCTATAAATGGGTCGTCGGAGCTATAAGTAGGGCGTAGAAGCTATAACTGGGGCGTCGGACCTATGGGTCGTCGGAGCTATGACTGAGGCGTCGGACCTATAAATGGGGCGTCGGACCAATGGGTCGTCGGAGCTATAAGTAGGGCGTAGAAGCTATAACTGGGGCGTCGGAGCTATAAATAGGGCGTCGGACCTATACATGGGGCGTCGGAGCTATAAATAGGGCGTCGGAGCTATAAGTAGGGCGCCGGACCTATGGGTCGTCGGAGCTATGACAGAGGCGTCGGACTTCATGGACCTTTATTTTGTTGGGGTGAGATTGTGTCGACTTGTGAGGCGTCGGACCTAGGCATCGGACTTACGAGCTCAGCGGACCCCAACAATTACACCTTTCTTTTACTAGTACTTGACAAAGTGTTCTTAGAAGGTTTAGGAAATTTAAAAACAAAAGTCTTTAAATTATTGACGAATACTTACACAGATATCAGTGTTAAAAACAAATTACTTGGTGAGCTACGAGGTAATTAAAAACTAAATGGCCCAAAAATTTAACATTGACTTCATCTCTTTTTAGTACTTTCTTTTCGGCGTCCCCCCCCCCCCCTCTTTCATCTATTTGGTTGTTAGCGGGGGGGGGGGGGGGGGGGTGGGAGAAGGGGGAACCCACCCTTTTTACAAGTAAAACGTATATGGAATAATTATTATTAAACAGCCATTTGTTATGTGTGTTTATGTAAATTTTCATTAAATTTCACTGCAGAAACAGCTCTTGGAAGCAACAATTATCTTGAAATGATTCCACACATTCCAAACCTATTGTAAACAAGTTGGTATTTTTCGCATGATTTATAACTTTCTGAACAGATCGCCTCCTCAAACGTACCTCACAAACACAAATCAACTCGGTCACAAATTGCAAGTTTTGTCACAACCAAATCGGTCACAAGTTTAGTCTTATAGGTGACGGTTTGGTCAAATCGCAAGTTTAGTGATTCAAATGACTTACAACGGGACTATGTGATAACCTGTTTATCACGCTTTCCAACCATCCTAAGTTCCATATTCTAACTATTCCCAGGGTACTTACTACCGGAGACTCAATTGTATGGTAATTCATTCTAAGCCGACATAACGACTATGGCAGATGAACTTTACTTAGTTTTGCCATGCAGAGCACTCTGAATATTTTATTTTTGAATCCAGGGGCCAATTTCATAGCACAACAATGTGATTAGCACAAAAAAGTCTTGCTCATTAAAAACTACGGGTTTTTCATGCTAAGCCAAAAACCAGCTGATTATCAATCGAAAACAATAAAGATCTCATGAACATTTGGCCTGTAACCTTGTTTTTGCCAAGGACAGATTTTCATGCTAAGCAAATTTGTGTGCTTAGCAGCTCTATGAAATTAGCCCCAGGTATAATAAATTCCCCGGAGTATTATTAAGGCTTAACATTGTTATTTTTTTATTCTAAAATAGAATTGTTATTTTTTGGTATATATTTCTATGTACATTTGTCAATTTTGACCTCAAATCCCTTTTCTTCAAAATAAAATGTCATAATCAGTGAACGAGGAAAATGGACGTATGCAAAAAAGGACAAAAGCAGCGAATACTTCTTTAGACATTCTTAAACCCCTTCAATTGTTTTGATTCAACGATTCACATAATACCCAGTACGATATGTGGCAGAGGGGTACCCCCCTCTTATCCCTATACTTTATACGCACTCAACACTATTGTAACCTAACCCATCCCCCCTTGAAACCTAAAAGGAATTCCTGAGATTCCGGGAACACAATGGTCAACACAAAAGAGGGGGGGGGGGGGGGGGGGGGGGTTTCTCTGCCACATATCGCGCTTCACATGGATTCACACAAACACACGATAAAATACTGTAAAACAAGCCTTTCCTTAAATCACAGATAAGGAAAAAATTACAGTTTATCCAATAAAAACAGTTTTATTACCTTCTGTTTCAATGTTTATTTACACAAAGTTGCATTTTGACACCTGGTCTTGTACATAAATACAATTTCAACAGAAAATAATGCATAACCTTCGGTGTTGGCCAGTCACCGCAATATGCAGGTTGCAGAAATTAAAAAACTTTTTCAATTTGGCAAGAAAATTCTTAGTGAATGTTCATTACAGTAATTAAATTGTATAAATTTGTATGTTTTACATCAAATGTTTCCAATTGATACAGATTGGAAATTCTTTTCCGTTTTGAAAAAAAATTGTCAGTTTGAAAGAAAAAAAAAGTTTTTGATCCAAGGCGGGAATTTCGGATTGCAACGCAGCCAGTCCGATCCGTGGCAATGTAGTCAATGAAGCCACTTTGACAACAGAGGACGCTATATCAACAAGCTGAAACAAATATGGGCCATTTTCCAAACCCCTGGCTTCGTGACGCGGCTCCAGCCCATTGCTAAACTGCTGATTGCAGCCCGAGACGAAGTTAGAGTTTGAAAAATGGCCATAGCTTTGAGGAAACTCGTCGCTCAGAGTTGTTAAATTCCAAAGATACCTCAAGCAGACCCAGATGGTAAAGTAGGAGAAAAGTAGGATCAACATGATAAAAACAAAAATACAAAGAACAGGACAAAACTTGAGGACAAAATAAGCATAAAAATGGGACTTAGGTGGGCTTTCAGGTGTATTTTTGGTAGATGATCACAGTACAGTTCGTTTTGTATCTACGGCATCATAAGCCTCATTTGACAGTTTTTTATTTACTCATGACACTCGCGCTTCATCTGCAACCAAGCTTTTGGAAGTACAGTTGCAGTACTCATGTGTCTAAAGCCCTTTATTGTGTGATTTACAGATGACATTGTGTATACACCACAATGAAAAATATTAAAAGAGATTTTATCTTTTGGAGTCGTGGGGCAGAAGAACAAAAAGTGGGAAAAGAAGGAGCAAGGTGAACAAATTTGGAAATGGATAAAGTCTGAATGTACGTATATGGGCATAGCGGGTTTACAAAACCTTTGCTTCGTTTTCATCTTTGGCTTTACCCCCGACTTCCGAATCTCTAAAAAAGCAAATTAAAATGGAAGCAAATGGACATTTTTTTTAACTTTCGAGTTCATCAGCCAATTGAATATTTCTGTAGCCCATAAGGTACCAAAATGTGGCTGGAGTTCCTGCAGTAGAGAGCCTTAAAAATCGCCAATCGCCAATACGCTCAACATGAAGCCGGAGATTAAAAAAGGCTCATAATGTTAGTCTCAGAATTTCTTTGGTCTGGGTTGCAAAGATTACAAGGCCATACGATTCATCCCTCTAATGTCGCGGCAGTTAAACCAGTTCACACCAGGATTATTTTAACATTGGCTGGGCCCTGGCGCGGGATTGTTTTTCACGAACCTCGATCCCAGACGGGTTTAGGCCGGCATATGGGTATCACTGACCCTGATATTTCCAGCCTCTCTAGCTGTGAAACAGTCACTGATAGATATTTCCGGCATCTGTCATTCGTTTTGAATTCCTGAAAAACTTTGCGTTTAAACACGGTATCCGATGCGAACTGGTTAACTGCAGCTTGACAATGTTGGATAGAAACACGATTCACGCTTATTACTCTAGAACTCCCAAAAATACTTTATTTGTTGAAGAGACAAAAATCTGTTTACAACCAGAGTGTGTGTGCTGCGCCAAAAAGCTGACAAACGGTCAGTAAATTACAGTTTGTTGTCTCAGTTTCAGATATTCGGGCAAAAAGATCTTATTTACAA
Organism: Crossaster papposus; assembly: GCA_037893245.1. Lineage (NCBI taxonomy): Eukaryota > Metazoa > Echinodermata > Asteroidea > Velatida > Solasteridae > Crossaster > Crossaster papposus. The sequence continues at coordinate 64,055 of JBAIAA010000419.1, forward strand.
AATGTTTTTTAAGTGTCAAAATAAGCAGCGCCAAAAATACAAAATCTGAGAGTCAATTGTTAGTCAAATTATTTCAAAAGATGAAGTAGGCCTAGTCTTAAATTTGTTTTCAAAGCTTAACATTTTGAGATAAAGACTATTTGCCAAAAATTGCCAAAACAATTGCCCCAAAATTGCCCCAAAATTGACCCTAAATTGCCCAAAAATTACCCCGTTATTGATTTTTCAAATTTTTGTCATCATTTTTCATTTCAATTTTCCAACTTTCAATGTAGAGATTGTTGTATAACATTTCTTTTCCAAGCTTCAAATCGATCCTCCATTTGTTACTGCTAAATACTTTACTTTTATTAAATTTAATTCTTGATTTACACAGCAGTTAGGGAGGGTGATCAAACAGCATGAACACACTACCTGTATTTGTACCCTCATCAGTCGTAGCCCAGTAGGAATCCCTTCAAATTGCGGAGGGAGTCCAGAATAGGTTGTAGCCGAACAAAATTAAAAAAACAAAATTACAATATTTGTACTTTTACTGCAGACAATAATTTCACACCCACATAGACTCTTTGCGTCATTATCTATCTGTCGGGGAGGAGGAGGAAGGGAGGGGGGTGTTGGGTTAGGAATTCCCAGGGATGTAGTCGAGTCCATCACAAGTCCCTGCAAGTCCATGTAAGTCCCTGCCAGTCCATCACAAGTCCTTCAGTTCCAATTTAAATCACAAGCTATTCAAATCAGCTTTAACAAAAGCATTCCTTTGTCATTGTTCATCCAGTTACATATGACTGCCTTTACGAAGGGACTTGTGACTGGCTTTACAAAAGGACTTGTGAACGGACTTGCAGGGACTCGACTACAGCCCTGGGAATTCCATATACACTAGTCAACATTGTTCGGGAAACGTCTTTCAACTATTTAGGGCCTTGGTAATGCCAATCCACAATTGGAAAAAACAATGGAGGATTACAATAAGTTACACAGGCTAATGAACCCTAAAGAGCAAGTTACAAAATGCCAACAGACCCAGTGGAGGATTTCAAAAAAATTCAGGAAGGGGCTTCCAGCGACAAAATGTGAAGGATTTTGAAGGATTCAGGTGCTCAGAGTTTTTTACCTCTTTGCCATTAAAGAATAGTTGAGGATTCCAGCTGCTTCTTTAGGCAAGAGAGCTTAGGGAGTTAAAGGTAGGATACACCATTGGTAATTGCTTGAATTATCATGAATGGGTAGAATTGTAGGGTTGTATTTTATAGTAAATATCATTTAACTGACCTGTCTGAAGTTTTACAATCATGGATCCCGAGAAAAGCACGAAAAACGGCATTTGTTTTTAACCGACCTTGAGCAGTTATTCTTATGTTATTTTAGGTTTTTCGTGATCGCCGGCCGGCAATCGCGAATTTGTCTTTATAAAATTCTATTTTTCGGAATAATTACAGGATATCTAGCGCAATCATTTTGCTGGATGCCTAGAATCATTATTTACTTTTAAATGAGTAAGATATTTCTTAATAATTTGGTAATAAATATTTTCGATATCTGCAAATGGTGTATCTTCCCTTTAAAGTTAGTTCAGTTTCAAGATCAATTCTGTTTCCAAAAAGTGACAAATTGTTTGCAACAAACTTTTTCCAAATCCTCAAATATCTACTTTTCGGGAAAACCACAACACACTCTTTGTGCTTAAGGTCTCAAAATGCAACTAGCTCTACGTCAAGCTGAAGAGGCAATGGCTCTACCTTCTTCAATCCTTAAAAATCCTCCAAAAAACCTCCAACTGGATTTTTTTTTAAGGATCCAGGATGTTTAGTGCTGAATCTATCAATTTAAATGTTCACACACTCTAGGGGGTTAGGGTCAAAGAAATTAACCCTGATATGATCCGTGGAAAGAATGTTGCAACCTGACACCACTTTTGTGTCTTTATATCCTCTCAATAAAGTTCAGTCAGTGCAAAAATGATGAAAAGACATAAATTTGGGGACTCAAAACATTTTCAATTTTGTTAGAAAATGCTTAGAAAATGGTCTTGACTCTCCATAAACTTTGTACACAACTGCTGAAGTAGCGTCAGGACACTTCATTTAGAGGCCGATTTCATTCAAAAACTAAGATCTATTTTAGGAAGACTAACTCATCCTAACTTGCATTGGATCTATTTAGGATATGTTTAGCCCAGGTTGGACGAAGTTCTTCATTGCATTACGACTGACGTCCAGGGTATCAATGTATCTTGCCATAGCGAAAAATTTACAACAACATTTATATATATTTTTACCTGATGAAGGAAGCCAAAATCTCGCTTTTATGTCTTCCTTGTGTCTGCAACTACAGATCGTCATGGGTTATTAAAAGTAAATGTCTTTAGGCAACTTAAATACAGAAAATAAATTGCAAATCCACGCTTTTTGACGTGAACATCATGTACGAACTCTCTACAATCCCTACATGCGTGCGCGGGTACCCGGCAGCCGCGCCGGCCTACAACTGATGAGGCTGCCGGGTACTCCGTCGTGTTGTACACAACGGAGGAGTCCAACCTGGGCTAGGATAAGTTACTCTTCCTAAGATTGTTCTTAGCGTTGGTGAAATTGGATTACCTATAAACTAGTGGAGTCTTCCTGCCTGTCAATCAACGCACACTGACCAATCAGAACATGACTTATAGTCAGTGACCACGGTAGCTCCATCGAACTTGGCCAATCAGCATTGTGACAAAATGTCCACAAGCCAAAAGGTGGGCGGGGCATACGTCCGAATCCAGAACAGTTCCATTTATAAAAACAATTCTACACCTCTCTGTCTAAGAGATGCTTAGGGATGCCTAGCTTCAGCAGATCGCATTCCGGTGTGGCGTGGAGGTCGGGGATTAAGGTCAGGATCCGTTCCCAGCATGTCGTCAGGAGACTGGGTGTCTTCAGCCAGATTCTGGTCAGCGAGTCCGAACGCTCGTCCCCCGATGGACTTATGACACCTCCGTGGCAGTACAGGCACCCATTCTAACAGAAAAATAATTAAAAAGGAAAATATACAAGCGATGGTTGCATGTGTCGCCTTTTCCCTAGGTCAATTGTTGCTATATTTTTTTTTAAAACAACCTCAAATGACCGCTGGATGACCTTTGACCAATTTCGAATGAGTTGTCATGAATATCCACCGTCCAAGCTACAAGTACATTAAAATCCACCAAATTCTTTTAACAAAGAAACATTCAAGCACATTTGAACAATAACCCCTACATGACCTTTGACCTCAGCAATTGTGTCTTCCCACCCAAGGGTCACTACATCATAAAAAGTTTCATGAAAATTCATGAAAACATGTAGATGTTGAAAACTTTCTCGAAAGAAATTGACCCTTCCCTTACAATCTTTTTTAACACTATGGTCAAAATTAACAGTCGATTGATAAGAAAAGAGTTAACCTGCAGCCGATTTCTCTAAACCTTGCACCACAATTTATTGCGTAAGCTGCGCCACTTTTGTTTGCTGCGCAACATTTCGTTTACGACAGTTTCACGAATGTTTGACAGTGCGCAATGTTTGTCTGTGGCTTACGCGACAAATTATGGCGTAGCTTACGCAGTCAATTTAGGTGGCGTAAGATATGGCGTAGCGACTGAAAATGGCCTATTTTACCAGCAAATCGTAATTGACGTGGAGCCCGTCATTGCTCAATTTATTAAGCTTGATGAAAGACACCCACAGTTTTATGATTGAAGTAAAGGAATTACTTTTTTACCCGTGACAGAATTTTTAACGTTGCTGCACGATTTTGCAAAAAGTCGGACAAAACTATTTTCAAAATGGCAGGCGAAGGTGATACGACAACGATTTTGTGAAAGAACACAAATATATGCAAACAGTCGTTGTAAACGTTGCGCAGCTAAGCCACGTTTTGTAAATAGGGCCATAAGGAAATGGCGCAGCTACGCAACCTTTTTTGTTGCGTAAGCCTTACGCCACTTTTTAAAATGGCGCAAGCTACGCACTTTTTAGTGAAATCGGCTGCTGAACATGTAGATATGGTAATGGTTATGCAGAATTTATTGTCTCCCAAAACCTTGGTTAGACAACACAAAAAGGACTTGCTAATAGTAAAGTAAAACAAATCAAGCTTTCAGTGTAAGAAATTATTTAGAAATTGTTTTGAAAATCACAAATTTATTTTGCACCATGGGCAAACGGTAACGGTACCCGACTCATATTGCGAGCTAAAACATTAAAGGGGTTGATGATAGTTGTGTTCTTAGGCAAGACACTTTACTACAATGGACGCTCCAGCAGGCTTATAAAGCTGTAGAAAACACAGAAAGAATGTTGCAACGTGGCGCCACTTTTTTCTTCATATATCATCTCAATGAGGTTAATCAGTGTCAAAATGTTGAAAAGACATGAAACAGGTACTGAAAAACATTTTCAATTTTGTAAAGAACAAAAATGTCTTGACTTTTCACAGATTTTATACACAAACACAGAAGTGGTGTCAGGATTCTACATTCTTTCTGGCACTTGACTCAAAGCAGTATGCAAGCTTAAACATCAAGGGGGTTGATAACGTTTGTGTTCTTAGGCAAGACAATTTTCTACAATGGACTCTCTCCAGCATTAGCATAAAGCTGTAGAAAACCGACCTCCCAAGGCCCGATAAACAGGCAAAATGGCCGCGGAACGCTTTGAGGAATTTGTATGTACGGCCAACAAAAGCATCAAATGCATGTTATACATATTGACCCAAACATTTACCAAAACCCCGCCGCATACTTGGCAGGAATTTTCCCAACTCCTCCGATAATCTGCACCTTTGCAGGGACTTACCGGTGTTATAGCTGACGAATGGAAGTACACTGGTTGCGGTAATCTGGCCTCTAATCTCGTCCACTGTAACGTCGCCAAATCTAGTCGCCAGATGTCGTCAAAGATTTCCTTGCCGCTGTAACCGCCAGTTATATAACCCTCTGCAATACATGAATAATAAACATGCATGTGTATTATAGAGGGACTAATTTCATAGCGCTGCGTACTCGAGTACCCGGTTCCAATGCCCAGCCCTATCTGCTTACCATTATCCAACTGGCTGTGGGTACTCAATTCCAGAATCTGGAATCTGTTCCTGCCATCAACGGTCGGGTACTCGAGTACCCGGTTCGAATGCCCAGCCCTATCTGCTTACCATTATCCAACTGTGCACACCCGTGACACCGTCTGTTTTCAGGGTAGCCGTGTTGAGGATCTTCCAGACTAACCATCAGTTCCCATTCTCTCGTTTCCAAATTGAAGGCGTGGATCTTGAATTAAGAAAAAAAAACGTAGAATTGTTGAATTTTTGTTGTATTCTCGAATTGTTTGTGATTGATATTCAGCTTTTTTTTTTACAAAACCGCTGAAGTAGCGTCACGATACTACATTCTTTGACTCTCCATAGACTTTGTACACAACCGCTGAAGTAGCGTCAGGATACTACATTCTTTGACTCTCCATAGACTTTGTACACAACCGCTGAAGTAGCGTCAGGATACTACATTCTTTGACTCTCCATAGACTTTGTACACAACCGCTGAAGTAGCGTCAGGATACTACATTCTTTGACTCTCCATAGACTTTGTACACAACCGCTGAAGTAGCGTCAGGATACTACATTCTTTGACTCTCCATAGACTTTGTACACAACCGCTGAAGTAGCGTCAGAATACTACATTCTTTGACTTTGTACACAACCGCTGAAGTAGCGTCAGGTTACTACATTCTTTGACTCTCCATAGACTTTGTACACAACCGCTGAAGTAGCGTCAGGATACTACATTCTTTGACTCTCTATAGACTTTGTACACAACCGCTGAAGTAGCGTCAGGATACTACATTCTTTGACTCTCCATAGACTTTGTACACAACCGCTGAAGTAGCGTCAGGATACTACATTCTTTGACTCTCCATAGACTTTGTACACAACCGCTGAAGTAACGTCAGGATACTACATTCTTTGACTCTCCATAGACTTTGTACACAACCGCTGAAGTAGCGTCACGATACTACATTCTTTGACTCTCCATAGACTTTGAACACAACCGATGAAGTAGCGTCAGGATACTACATTCTTTGACTCTCCATAGACTTTGTACACAAACGCTGAAGTAGTGTCAGGATACTACATTCTTTGACTCTCCATAGACTTTGAACACAACCGATGAAGTAGCGTCAGGATACTACATTCTTTGACTCTCCATAGACTTTGAACACAACCGCTGAAGTAGCGTCACGATACTACATTCTTTGACTCTCCATAGACTTTGTACACAAACGCTGAAGTAGTGTCAGGATACTACATTCTTTGACTCTCCATAGACTTTGAACACAACCGCTGAAGTAGCGTCAGGATACTACATTCTTTGACTCTCCATAGACTTTGTACACAAACGCTGAAGTAGTGTCAGGATACTACATTCTTTGACTCTCCATAGACTTTGAACACAACCGCTGAAGTAGCGTCACGATACTACATTCTTTGACTCTCCATAGACTTTGTACACAAACGCTGAAGTAGTGTCAGGATACTACATTCTTTGACTCTCCATAGACTTTGTACACAACCGCTGAAGTAACGTCAGGATACTACATTCTTTGACTCTCCATAGACTTTGTACACAACCGCTGAAGTAGCGTCACGATACTACATTCTTTGACTCTCCATAGACTTTGAACACAACCGATGAAGTAGCGTCAGGATACTACATTCTTTGACTCTCCATAGACTTTGTACACAAACGCTGAAGTAGTGTCAGGATACTACATTCTTTGACTCTCCATAGACTTTGAACACAACCGATGAAGTAGCGTCAGGATACTACATTCTTTGACTCTCCATAGACTTTGAACACAACCGCTGAAGTAGCGTCACGATACTACATTCTTTGACTCTCCATAGACTTTGTACACAAACGCTGAAGTAGTGTCAGGATACTACATTCTTTGACTCTCCATAGACTTTGAACACAACCGATGAAGTAGCGTCAGGATACTACATTCTTTGACTCTCCATGGACTTTGTACACAACCGCTGAAGTAGCGTCAGGATAGTACATTCTTTGACTCTCCATAGACTTTGAACACAACCGCCCAAGTATACTACATTCTTTGACTCTCCATAGACTTTGTAAACAACCGCTGAAGTAGCGTCAGGATACTACATTCTTTGACTCTCCATAGACTTTGTACACAACCGCTGAAGTAGCTTCAGGATAGTACATTCTTTGACTCTCCATAGACTTTGTACACAACCGCTGAAGTAGCGTCAGGATACTACATTCTTTGACTCTCCATAGACTTTGTAAACAACCGCTGAAGTAGCGTCAGGATACTACATTCTTTGACTCTCCATAGACTTTGTACACAACCGCTGAAGTAGCTTCAGGATAGTACATTCTTTGACTCTCCATAGACTTTGTACACAACCGCTGAAGTAGCTTCAGGATACTACATTCTTTGACTCTCCATAGACTTTGTACACAACCGCTGAAGTAGCGTCAGGATACTACATTCTTTGACTCTCCATAGACTTTGAACACAACCGCTGAAGTAGCGTCAGGATACTACATTCTTTGACTCTCCATAGACTTTGTACACAAACGCTGAAGTAGTGTCAGGATACTACATTCTTTGACTCTCCATAGACTTTGAACACAACCGCTGAAGTAGCGTCACGATACTACATTCTTTGACTCTCCATAGACTTTGTACACAAACGCTGAAGTAGTGTCAGGATACTACATTCTTTGACTCTCCATAGACTTTGTACACAACCGCTGAAGTAACGTCAGGATACTACATTCTTTGACTCTCCATAGACTTTGTACACAACCGCTGAAGTAGCGTCACGATACTACATTCTTTGACTCTCCATAGACTTTGAACACAACCGATGAAGTAGCGTCAGGATACTACATTCTTTGACTCTCCATAGACTTTGTACACAAACGCTGAAGTAGTGTCAGGATACTACATTCTTTGACTCTCCATAGACTTTGAACACAACCGATGAAGTAGCGTCAGGATACTACATTCTTTGACTCTCCATAGACTTTGAACACAACCGCTGAAGTAGCGTCACGATACTACATTCTTTGACTCTCCATAGACTTTGTACACAAACGCTGAAGTAGTGTCAGGATACTACATTCTTTGACTCTCCATAGACTTTGAACACAACCGATGAAGTAGCGTCAGGATACTACATTCTTTGACTCTCCATGGACTTTGTACACAACCGCTGAAGTAGCGTCAGGATAGTACATTCTTTGACTCTCCATAGACTTTGAACACAACCGCCCAAGTATACTACATTCTTTGACTCTCCATAGACTTTGTAAACAACCGCTGAAGTAGCGTCAGGATACTACATTCTTTGACTCTCCATAGACTTTGTACACAACCGCTGAAGTAGCTTCAGGATAGTACATTCTTTGACTCTCCATAGACTTTGTACACAACCGCTGAAGTAGCGTCAGGATACTACATTCTTTGACTCTCCATAGACTTTGTATACAACCGCTGAAGTAGCGTCAGGATACTACATTCTTTCCCACTCACCTTGTCTAGAGGATATGCCTCGATGGAAGTCCCACCTCCAATGACATACAGCCGCTTGGCGTCGGTCAGTACCTCGTGTCGGTATCTAGGCTTGGGGATGTGCGGCATGGGCTCCGTTTGGTTCCTCCTCATCCTGGCGGTGAAGAGCTCCTCCAGGCTGAAGAGCTGTTCCCACTCCCCGCTGGCCAGGTCGCAGCGGTGGACGTCCGAGTTGTACTCCCAGCCCGTGGTGCCGCCGTAGACGTACAGGTGTTTGTTTATGATGACCATGGCCTGCAGGCAAAACAAAGAGGGGACAAAGAGTCAAAGGTCAGCGCTAAGGGTCAAAGGTCAGCATTAATGGGCAAAGGTCAGCATTAAGGGGCAAAGGTCAGTATTAAGGGTCACCAATCAGAATTAACGGTTAGTCAGAGGGAAGTCAGAGGGCATTCATGTTTGTCAATAATTTGCTTGCGAGTTCAGTCCGACGTCTTTAGCCGAAACACCTCCCCACTCCAAATCCTCCCTACTCCAGAGTTTGAGACCATCTTACCTGTCCATAGCCAGGCACTGGTTGCCTGGAGCTCCCTTCCTTGGCCTTCAGGGACTTCCAGCATTTTTTCTTGAGGTTCAGGTACCAGATGTCGTTGCTGGTGGTCGGCCCAAACGGGAAGCCGGTGCCGCCGTATATGAGTACATGATCGCTGTACAGCACCATGGACATGGACGCCAGTTGCATGGGTACGCGTCCCTGCGTTCGCAACCGTCTCCACATGTTGGTGTCGAAGTTGTAGCGCCAGATCTGAGAAGAGTCACAGACGACACACGCAACTACTAAAAGCTATCATTTAAATGAATTACACCCCTCCCCCAACAGTCAGAATTACCAAAAACTTAATTGTCTTGCTACCCCAGTTTCATTTGACAGGGGCCTCAGGAGCAAACAATAGCAATTAAAGGTAGACAATTTGTCATCTATGCAGTGTTTTTTTCTCATTTGAAGCTCAGCAAAAGTGCTAAAAAATTAAAGACTGGTGCTCAACAACTAACCCTGCTAACACTTGTATATTCCGAGCAAACAATATATTTCAGGATTTCAATTCTTCAAAAAGTTGTCAAATTTTAATGGCAGTAATCTGCATCCGGGCAGTGACCAACTAAAGAGCAACTACGCATGTGTAAGGTAAAGTCAACTATTCGCCTAATTACACACAAACTATACATGTACATGTATGTGACCTGCACTGTAAAAATGAGTCAGATGTAGAAAATTTGACAAACAGAGTTATGTACATTGTATACCATTAGAAAGAGTGCACTGTAGCAGTTGCGTTCTTGTGATACACCGATTTTAATTTTGACGATTTTGCGAAATCTAAAAACCCCATTCATGAGAAATCATGCATAATTTTTTTTATTTCCCTTTAGGAGATGTATACAATAGAATACAAAGCCAGTTTTTCTCATTAAATCTGATTTAATTCAGCATGTTTTAATGTAGAAATTGAAAATATAGATCCTAACCAAAATAGGAATATCAAATTTTCGTACGAAAACCCCCCTCTCCGCATTCAACCACCCAAAACTCGTAAGCACACTGTGCGACATCTGACTCATTTTCACAGAGCGGGTCACGTACTAATGGAAATTTCCAAAAATGTGTGACATTCGACACATCCTTGGAAATCTTCTTTCATTGTTTTCTTCAAAATGACAGCATGCCAGAAGGAATAATTTCACACAGAGTTTTAGGGTCATCAATATAGTTAACCCCCAACCCTGCTGAATCCAACAGGATCCAGCCAGGTAACATTTCCGTTGAAACCTGCTGAATCTAGCAGGCAAGACCTACGGTAGGAATCATTAGGGGGGTTAGGATTACAAAAAACAAGTGAGTTTTCCCAGTATAATTTGGTCGGTCGGGTTACATTTTGGATAGCTCCTAATGGTCTTACTCTACCTTCAAGGAGTTATTGTCTTTACCTCCTGGAATAACGGGAAAAGCAGCAACTCCTCATTACGGCCAAAGTAATCTTGTAGCGTTTCTAGATCCGGGTTGTAGCCCCCGAAGATATAGAGGTTATTGCCGTCGGCAACTGCCGCGTGGCCGCTGCGAGCGCATGGTTTATTTGGCTTCCTGGGGTCTGAAGGGGAAGAGAAAAAAACAACAGTCAAAGTCAGAGACGTTGCTTCAGCTCTGAATGGCCCATTTGTCAATGTTAATGGATTTTTAATAGGCAATTGGTATTTTGCGGAACTTGCAGATCGTGCAGAACTCTGCGAAACTCTGTAGAACAGCGAATATTATTACACAGAATAAAGTCACAATATCGACTTCAAAGACAGAAAAACGTTTAAACTTCATTAACCCAAATCCTGCCAGATCCAGCACAGTCCATCTGTGGTGACTGCTTAACCTTGCTGCACTCTGCACACAAGTCAATGTGACAAAGTATGCAATCTGATGCGTATGGCTGGGTTTCTAGCCAAAATACCCTGGAGCGTTAGGGCTAGTAACTGCCAGATCTTCATGTATTTTCGCTTGAAATAAATAATTGTTGCAGAACACTGCGGCTGGTCGTCACAATCTATATTACGTGCACAACACATGCACCGTTTTGTTAGATGTTCATAGTGAGAGGTCCAAGCTAGGGAGTTGAAAATAGTGTGACGTCATCAGCTGCAAGCACCTAATGAAAGTGTATTCAGATTTCGTGCTTAAATTATTTCCACCCGCGGTCGGCGCTCAAAGAAAATGCCCCTTTATATTGATATCCTTGATGATTTAGAGTAGAAAAGTTATTTTTGCCAGGTGCTTGTGTGATTTCTTAAGTTTATTTCTTTTTGCGGGGAATGATTTTATTATAACGGTAAAGTATTGAGAGTTTTTAACTTTAGTGCAAATATTGAACAGTGAACAAGATACCTTTTGCGTTACGAGGCAGTGTTTTTTTTAACGTAGGCGGCAAAAGGGAAGTTTGTTTAACATATTGGCCGAATTTCATGTCAATCTGGATATTTTTATGGGCCCCATAAGATTAATAAGATTAAGTCGGCAGTATCCGACGCCTGTCAACTGTTTAGTCTTGATTCAAAACGCTCTATAATCGACGATAAACTCACCGTCTCAAACATTGTTGTGTGTTTACGTACCCACGGTAATCAAATTTCACATGGACGATAGACGATCGAGAAAGTTCTTTCTTGTATTTTGGTGAATCTGACGAAAACAGTACTGATTCGTCTGATTCGAATCACACGGACCCGAGCGAGGATAAAGACTGGGTCCCTCTAGGCGCTCTATAGGTCGAAGCACGACCGCTCAAAATGATCGCTGCAGAGGGCCGAAAATCACTAGGCCCGGACCACTTTGCTCTGGTAAGCTTTACTTTGGCTGTCCAAATCCTCCGATATTTAGGATCAGCCGGAAACAAATAGAGGCTTACTCCATCCTTAGTAGTTTTGCTACACCTAGCAGCTACACACGTACTGTAGTCGGCATGACCAAAAACGGTTGTGTTTTTACCCCGATTCAGAATGAAAAACCATGTAAAGACGGACACTTGTTGCAATGTGCGCAGTCAGTATACGATAGGCCGGGTAGCAGCGCGATGAGTCTCCTCGATTTTCGTCATACCCCTCGCGAGGTTTTATGTTAATGAGGCTTCCCTTCGAGGGGCGGAGTGGTTTTACCAAAATTTTCAAAAATTATTTTCCCCCATTTATCACAGAAAATAAACACAACCACACACATAATGTTGTTGTCAACATTAAACTTTATTGATTTTATAAGTAAAAAAAAACCTTATTACATGTTTCCTTTAAAACCCTAACGCTCCTCAATCCTCAAAAATCCTCATTGCAGTTTGGGAGGATTTTGGCTGTATGGGATTTTAAAAAAATGAGGATTTTTGAGGATTGAGGCACAATGTTGTTTCACAATGTTTCAAGTGTGGAGGATTTTTGAGGATTGAGGCACAATGGGGTTTTCAAAAAATGAGGATTTTGGAGGAATGAGGCTGAATGGGGTTTTCAAAAAATCATAATGAGGATTTTAGAGGATGGACTTTTTTCAATCCCCAGAATCCTCATTGCAGTTTTGGAGGATTAAAAAAAATGAGGATTTTGGAGAATTGAGGCACATGATGTTGTTTCAAGTGTGGAGGATTTTTGAGGATTGAGGCTAGATGGGGTTTTAAAAAAATGGGGTTTTAAAAAAATGAGGTTTTTAAAAAAATGAGGATTTTGGAGGATTGAGGATGGTTGCTAGCAAAAAGGGCCTAGGGGGTTAGGGTTAATATTCAAATTAGTTTATACTTATAAAATAGCCACCAATGACGTTGACAATCGTCTTCCAAAACTATAAATTAAATGTACAAAGAAAATGTCTTCACAAGGCTCTGTCAATCACCCAAGCCAATATAATGTGCAGTCAAAAAAAAAGGAGTTAGGTATCTCTTTCGTTAAGAATTAAAATATAATTCCCAAATTTGTTTATTCCGCCACTATAATATTAATATGCTGGTCGCCATGGAAGTCAAGATAACAAATTTCACTAAACTATCAACATTGACAAAATTAATACACAGTCTACAGATAAAAAGTAATATTTACTATATATTTACTATTTAGACAAATAGTTTGGAAAAGAAAATAAACTTTGTCCAAGCGGTATAAAATTGATATGCCCGTTGGCGGGGTGCGTATTGCACTGTCCGCTTCTCAATTTCGGTTTCGTATCTGAAGGGGAATTCAGTTGCGATTCAAGCGCCGAAAATAGGGGTTTGCTTTGTCACACGAGGGCGTTCTTCTGCGGAAAGCGTTCTTCTGCGGAAAGCGTTCTTCTGCGGAAAGCGTTCTTCTGCGGAAAGCGTTCTTCTGCGGAAAGCGTTCTTCTGCGGAAAGCGTTCTTCTGCGGAAAGCGTTCTTCTGCGGAAAGCGTTCTTCTGCGGAAAGCGTTCTTCTGCGGAAAGCGTTCTTCTGCGGAAAGCGTTCTTCTGCGGAAAGCGTTCTTCTGCGGAAAGCGTTCTTCTGCAGAAAGCGTTCTTCTGCAGAAAAGCGTTCTTCTGCAGAAAAGCGTTCTTCTGCGAAAAGCGTTCTTCTGCGGAAAGCGTTCTTCTGCGGAAAGCGTTCTTCTGCGGAAAGCGTTCTTCTGCGGAAAGCGTTCTTCTGCGGAAAGCGTTCTTCTGCGGAAAGCGTTCTTCTGCGGAAGGCGTTCTTCTGCGGAAGGCGTTCTTCTGCGGAGGGCGTTCTTCTGCGGAGGGCGTTCTTCTGCGGAGGGCGTTCTTCTGCGGAAGGCGTTCTTCTGCGGAAAAGCGTTCTTCTGCGGAAAAGCGTTCTTCTGCGGAAAAGCGTTCTTCTGCGGAAAAGCGTTCTTCTGCGGAAAAGCGTTCTTCTGCAGAAAAGCGTTCTTCTGCAGAAAAGCGTTCTTCTGCGAAAAGCGTTCTTCTGCGAAAAGCGTTCTTCTGCGGAAAGCGTTCTTCTGCGGAAAGCGTTCTTCTGCGGAAAGCGTTCTTCTGCGGAAAGCGTTCTTCTGCGGAAAGCGTTCTTCTGCGGAAAGCGTTCTTCTGCGGAAAGCGTTCTTCTGCGGAAAGCGTTCTTCTGCGGAAAGCGTTCTTCTGCGGAAAGCGTTCTTCTGCGGAAAGCGTTCTTCTGCGGAAAGCGTTCTTCTGCGGAAGGCGTTTTTCTGCGGAAAGCGTTCTTCTGCGGAGGGCGTTCTTCTGCGGAGGGCGTTCTTCTGCGGAGGGCGTTCTTCTGCGGAGGGCGTTCTTCTGCGGAGGGCGTTCTTCTGCGGAGGGCGTTCTTCTGCGGAGGGCGTTCTTCTGCGGAGGGCGTTCTTGTGTGGAGAGCTAGAGCGGAGCTATAACTATCTGTACTGTGGTTTTCAAACGTTTGAATTCAAGACTAAACAACAAAAAAGATCTTATATTGACAATAGGAAAAAGGATTTGTGCGGCACTAGCCCATGCTGCGCGTAACATCACGCTTTTGTGTACTTCTCTTATATTCAATTACACTAGCGAAGTCGGCTAGGAAACGATCGTGTTTAAACAAGCGTATCTTATAAACTGCTCAATGAATTAATAGGAAAATTCAGAAATAGGAATCTGTGATTTACAGTATATAATCTATACTCTCCAGTCGACTATATCACTATCATCAGCATCACTACACTAAACTGTACCAAGCAATCAGTAATAAAATACAATTCTGATTTTTTTTTCTCCAAGTACCTATTAAAATAAGCTACAAAATTGCCACATGAAAGGTTAACAATAACCTAAACCTGAAAATGAAACAAAACCTGCCCGGAAAATGACATGGCGGCTTTTATCGATCAATTTTTGGTGTTCGAATTTAACAACAGCGCGCGAACGCCACGTACTGTATTGTACGTAGCCAACATATGATATAGCCAAACAAAAGTACAAAACCCTGTTTTAAAAGAACGTATATCATACCAGTTTTTAGATTTTTCCGTGCTGTGATTGTAACACATGTTCCCGACTTTATTCTTTCGCGTTCAGGAATCGGATCTTGGTCAACTTTTCTCTGGAACATCGTCGTAAGATTGGTACATTCCGCAGCCATTTCGCACTACGTACGTAACATGTACACCGTTTAGCTAGTTCATTGGTTTCCTTCTCTTATACGGTTCCGGTCGTTCCGGTTGACCACAGTAGTTTGTGAATGGCGCCCTCTGTTGGTCTAAGTTTTGGTTCGCGGATCCATGGGGCCGGGGTCTTCTTTAATATTTAGGGAATAACAGTGCGAGGACCCGGTCATTACTGCATTATAATTGACCGGGTTGGTCAGCGGTCATCCCCCAACCCAGTCAATTACAACGCAGTAATAACCGGGTTCTCGCACTCTACTTTAATATTTAGAGAATAACAGTGCGAGGACCCGGTCATTATACTGCATTCATAAATACCTGGGACAGTTTAGGCATTCCTATTGGTCGAGAGCCCGTCACGTGGCCGGTTTTAAACGGACGATAAAGACATGGCTAGAAGTGTTTAAAACCAGTTGGCAACAAAAGTAGCCCCTGCACATGGACAACTCAATGGACATCCTTCTCCGGGCACTTCACTGCTGCGCAGACCATTGTTCTTATCTATTTTGAACCATTCGGGTGCAAAATCCTGTTTTCCTCCAAATATGACGAATTTAAGAAAAAAAGTCTTCCACTTTTTAAAAAAATTCCATAAGTCGTGCACAAACGCGGTCGCGTCACGTTCGTTCTTTTCCCTTTGAAAAAAACACGCGCGCGTACGCCATTTAGACGCGGAGGCCTATCCAGTCTATATAATGGAGATCAATGGTAAATACGCTTTATTGCATGTATTGTGACGTAGAGCGACAGAGGCGGAAACATGTCATTTGACAGTGGCCCGTGAACATGGATAGGGGAAAACACACAGAATGGCGAAACACCGAAATTTACTTGCGACAATTTGCCGTGATTTTCGGGGCTTTTTTGGCTGAATTTTACAAAAAAGGTATTTATGAATGGGAATAAATGTGTGTTCGGTCGGTATTAATCACTCTGTTTAATACCGCTTGGAGTCTGGGTGCTGATAATTACCCTCGCCTTCGGCTCGGGTAATTATCAGCACCCAGACTCCAAGCGGTATTAAACAGAGTGGTTAAAACCTCCCGAACACACATTTATTCCCTTATTATAATTAACCGGGTTGGTCAGCGGTACGTCCCCCAACCCGGTCAATTACAACGCAGTAATAACCGGGTCCTCGCACTGTTATTCCCTTTAATAAATACCTTTTAAACGAGAAAAATTGTAAAAATGCTCCAAATTTCGTGACTTTTTCTCTTCAGCGATATTTCCAGTGTTTTGTTTTCATGTTCAGGGGCCATATTTTAGCTTATGCATGGTACCCTGTCTCTTCAATATGTGCTGTTATTAATTACCCATACTTTGAGACCAGACTAGCTGACCACTGATGCCCACCGTGTATTGCAACGCGCAAGCGTTAATCGACGACACGCGCATTTATAGCTCGCAGTATCAAGATTTGACGCGTCCATGTTACAAGGATGCTTGATTAGTGCTGGTTCAGGGGACATTTATTCGCTTCTTCTTGAAAGCCAGGGACATTACTACAAAATAATGCCTTTCACGTAATCCAGTCTCGACCAATCAGAAGCCATCAACGCTCCTAGGTATCTATTAAATATATACAACAAATTAAACAAAATATATAAAGAGAAACGCCTCCCCCCAAAAAAAGAAAAAAAACAAAAAAAAAACAAGATAAAACAAGACAAGTAATAACAAAATTAAGCTTTTTAATTGATACTTCATCTTTTCAAGCCTATAATACTTTTACTTCAGAGGCACTGTTAATGTTATGTTTCTGTATGAATAACAAATTAATTTAGTTTAGGTTTAGTAAAAACCAAAACCATGAACCAAAATGCATTGATTTAATAATCACTGACTTATTAAACAAGCTATTCAATATTCATTGTAATATAATCCTCATACTATTATCACTTTTCTTCACAATATAAATCAGAATAAATTATATAGTACCTTAATTTGTACAAATATGGAGCTATCAAAACTACAGCACTTCTTTGTTTATAAAAATATGATGATTTGTTTTCTTTACTTCAACGAAATGAACTCTAAGCCATGCGAAAATCTGATCAAATCATTCCCGCATAAGCTAAGGTATTAGTATACACCATTTGCAAACATAAATAACTACTGAATTATTATGAAATACTTTACTTGACTGTGAGTGTGAGTGAATAACAGTCTCAAGCAACCTTTGAAATCAGAGAATCTGGGGCCAATTTCATATAACCCAAAAGCATCCAAATTTGCTTAGCATGAACATTTTGTAAATTAGAAAAACACCAGGGCCCAATTCCATAAAAGCATTCTAACTTAGTATATTCCAAATGCCTAGTTGGTTGCTTGCTAGCAATCAACTAAATCGCATTCCATAACACCATTCTATAAAACATTCTTACTAGTTGCTTGCTTGCAGCTTGCTAGAATGGTGTGGGGTTTGCATAATCACCAAAGTACATGGTCAGTTTGAGTTAACAATAGGGAAAGAGTTCAAATCAGGTCATGCTGTGGGTTGTATTGTCAATGCATTCCTCTGTACCCTATTTAGGCGCGGTCTCATTAAAGACCGACTGGGCGGCGCCCCGGGAAGTCTGGAGGATACCCAGGACCAAAGTTAACAAAAGACCCCTTGACAACCAGGTATAACCCCGTCTGGAACGGTCATTTACATATCAAAGAACATGAATATTCCGGTTTTTCCGCGGAGGCGCCGGGCTACTCTCAGCGCCCAGAAGGCTAATTTAAATATGAATGGTTCATCACGGGGCCGACAGTCCGCGAAATACCGGCCTGCCAAACCACAAGTATTTCGCGGCATTTGGGTCTATAATACTAGAAATGCCGAGACAATCAACGTACGTACGAGTTGAATAAAAACAACTTCTCAGTGAATTTACGTGTACATAATGAATGCACCACCAAATAAATTGTGCACGTACGTTTGGTTAAATACAAAAAAAAACGGAAAATAAATCGTATTAAATTTCCCCCTTAAAACTGTTAGAAAAATGTTTAGGAGCTCAAAATATTAGGTGTTGAGGTTCCGTTTATTCTTTTTCTCTTCCTTTTTAAAAACAATGAAACCAGAAATAAATGTTTATAAACTTGGAATTTATTTTGCTAGCTTCGTAATTTAATGTTCGGGTGTATGTCGATTTTATTAGATATCAGAAAACCAAGAATAAATCGTATTATTATTTACCCCTGAAATCGGTTGGAGAAATTGTTGAAGTTCATTCACCGTCCACAGCGGATTTCTTCTATTTGCAAATGCACTTCATCCGAGAAATAAATATATCGAAAGTACTCCCCCCCCCCCCCCCCCCCCACCCTTCAGTCGCGTCAGGAAATAAAAGAAATTTATCAAGAGAAAAAGCAATTTAACAGTGGTTTCCTTGACAACAATGTTGCTACGCAACCATCATTGTTTTGGGCGGCCCTAATGTTTGGGCCTTTATTAGCATCTTCAGGCCGATAATCTCATTGGTGCTACAATTCCGTCTCCATGACAATTTGCTGTCTTGCACTTAATTCCCACGGTCATTTACTTGGCGATGGACCAAGAAGTTTCCCGCGCAAAGCATCGGTTGGAGTTGTGGACGGCTGTTTGCTGTGCAAGTAGTAGACCTAGTAACATAATTATATAATTGAGAGATAGCTTTCCTACATGTTACAGCATTGTCGCCATGTGTGTTTTTCTAATCATCCTAAAAATAACAATTATAAAATCAATATTTATTTCTAAAATTCCTGTAAACATTAATAAACAACGGATGTTCACAATGATTATATATTAGATAAGGCCTAACAGGGTATACTTTCGGATTGTGCAAATGTGGGGTAAGAATAAAGCAACCGTTGATTATCGTGCAGAGGCCTGCTACAGTGTCGAAAAACATATACGATCTGCATGCACCCTACCATCAACATCGGGGAGAATTAATTTGCTTTTATTTAGCAACTTGGGGAGGAAACTTCTGTTCTGGAAGCTGTGCCACACAAAAATTGTCTGTTAAAATTAGTTGTGCGCTTCCCCTATCTTCATTTTTAGAGTGCATACATAAACTGTCGTCGTGTTCCCCGAGCTACATACATGTAGCAATATTACCGCTTGAAATATTGCGTGCCAGCGGGGATTTCCCGAGGCCATTTTTCAAACCCCAACTTCGTCTCCACTGGGGCTTTGTTCATGTAGTTTGCCAATAGTGATGGAGCCCGTACTGGGGATTGGAAAACGACCCGTGTGTTTTTAGTCCCGAGTTGTGCAATGCATGACAGGCGTGGATTGCGTGCGTGGATCACTGGAAAGTTTGGATCGTGTAAATTGGCCGTTTCGTGTATAATCCAATCTTTATAGAACTGTTCACTCAGAAAAAAGGGGCAAGGCAGTTTTGCCTTGACTTTTTGTAAAAATTTAGGGCACCAAGGCAATTTTCAAAAATTTCAAAGGGCATCAAGGCAATTGCAAACATTTGCAAAGGGCACCAAGGCAATTTTTGAAAAAACACATATTTCATAAATAATACAATCTTACACAATAAATACACACCACTCAGACCTGTTATGCATAAACACTGAATCAGTTTTATCAGGCTGTAAACTAAATGGACAGAACCCTAAAAAGTCTTAGATGGAGGATTATTCTTCCGCCTGCCGTGCGTAATTAATAGTAGGCCTACCGCGCGCACGTACTGCACGTGGCCACAGTCGTGCCATTCTACACTACACTCGATCGACCGGACACGCAGTGGGAAAATAATATCAATGACCGCGTCGCTGGTTCACGTGCAGTATTAGTATACATAATTGCAGGGAACCGCGCTGCATTCGGTATAATATTTTCACATCCTACTGCGCGTCTGGGCCAGTGTTAACTGCGTGCGTTTGTTTTTGATTGAAATAGGGGACGTATGACAAAGGGAACAATGGGGTCCCCTATTCCGCAAAGGTCCCCGATTCAGACTCGTGTGCAAATCCTATGGCGATCATCCGAAAACGTTAGAGTACAAACAAAAGAGGGAAGACGGTCGGACAATGCCCCGTCCCCTATTGACGGCATTTACCCACTTGCGTGCGTGTGTTCTTGTCTTGCATTACGATCGAGGATCGAAACACAAAAGAGAACAAAGGGAACAAAGGATCCTCGATCGACGGTTTGCTTGTCCGAATTCTGTCCTCGATCGACGGTGCAAGCGCAAAGCAATGGGGATTGGGTTAAGTAAAGGAAGAAAGGAAAACACAATATCGATCCTCGGTCGTTATGTGGTTCACGACTGTGTGTGGGTGTATGTGTAATGTGTGTATAATAATTGTTCGTTGCGTTAATTTTTTTTGTGGGATCTGCAGATAGATCACACAGACATCGCAAGTTTTGACAGTCGCTATATTTCAGCTCATTTTCTGTGTCATTTTTTTAGATTTATGTCGCATGCAGAATATCGTTTAATATATTTTTGTCAGGAGAAAGGGCACGGCGGCAATAACCAACAATTGCCGTGGAAAGTGGGATTTTTAAAGGGCATTGCGGCAATCGGTAGGGGCATCGACGGCAATTGCCGTCGATGCCGTCGTGAAGTATCAGGGCTGCATCGGTGTAGGTCAGCTCGAAACTATGTACCAGATCCCAGTTGCAAAAAGTACCCGCACAATTTATTACATTTATTTATTAAAGGCACGTTCTAAACCTGGCGTGCAGTCCGCGTGTATCCCGTTCGTATGCATGAGGTAAGTAGTGGGATCATGTTTATTCATTTCACCATTGAAGCGATGACAATAGCCTCGCTCATTAAACTTCGCCGCGCTTGAGCGCACACCCCGTCCAGTTCGCGGATTCCCGTTCTCCTTGACAACGACGGACCGATCGGGAAGAACGGGGTAAGAACGGGGCAAGAACACACAGTCTTTAACGAGACCGCGCCTTAGGGTATGTACATTTGTATCAGCCTATAAGCACATGTTTCAGAAATGGCTAATTCAGAGAGTGTTTCAAATCAAAAAAGAGGAAAGAAGCCTTATAATTACTCGACTCAGGAAAATCTGTCCTTGACTCTGCGCATAAGGATGTCAATACAAATTCCCAAAAGATGAAAGATTGAAAGTGACTTAGAATGGTGCTAAGGATTTAGACATACCCCAAACCTATTCTAATTTTAGCAAGCAACTAGGAACCTTGCTAAGCGTATAATGGTTTTATGGAATAGATTTAGCAAGGAACTAGAGATAGAAAGGAAGTTAGCAACTAACTAGGCTTAGAATGTTTATGGAATTGGCTCCAGGGTTACAAACCAAAATTTGATTTGATGTTTATTGTTTGTGATTGGTATTTAGCTATTTTTTTGCTTTGAATAAAAATCACGTGGCGTTTTGGCTGATAACCTGTTTTTATCGAGCAAGACTTTTTGTGCTAATAAAATGTGTGTGCTTACATGTTTTATGAAATGGCCCCTGTACATGTGTGGTTTACAAAGTTTAAACTTAAATAAAAAAAATAAAAAAATCAATTACAGGATATCTAGCGCAATCATTTTGCTGGATGCCTAGAATCATTATTTACTTTCAAATATGTCAGATATTTCTTATTAATTCGGTAGTAAACGTTTTCAATATCAGCAAATGGTGTATCCTATCTTTAACCACCCTACATTGCAATCGCTTGGTTCAGATAAATGGCAAGAAATATATAGGCAATTTTGACTTCTATCCTATACAAAACCAATGGCGTCTAAAAATACACAAAATACAGGCAAGCTGGCTGCAACAGGCTAACAAAATAGAAATATTAATAAGAGCACTAGATATAGGACCACTTTCAGGCCGACATGGCCATAAATATAAATTACCACAAATTAATTGTTTTACTTGCATTGACTTTGTTTCAATTTGAAAATTCTTGAAGAATATTGTATACAATGTAAATTTAATATATTGATTGATCCAAGGGTTATTGGAGAGGTGCAGAATTCAATAGCACACCATTCACCAAGGAGAGGAGAAACAGTTTGTTGACCTCTAGTCTGGTTCCCAGACCAAATCATTCATATTTCGAATGTACGTATTATAGGTCCGGTAGCCGCCTACATGTATGTCACGTGACAAAAACGGAAAGAGTTCTGCCCGTTCTCTGAATACGTTCTATTGACGGTCGAGTATTATTTGTTAACGTTTGGGGTGTTTGAGTGTTTCTGGAAGTTAAGTGATTGTAAGGTAAACAACGTTAACAAAATAATGCCATCGATCAAGATATATATTTTTTTTATTTGCATAAAATTGAAGCTCGCATTGGCAAAAATAGACACCAGATCAAATTTGCCTAATATCACTAATAAAAGACAGAGTTGTATTCGAGTCCCTAGCTTTATTTCATCACAAGCCCTTCAACCTCAAGTCAAATATAGCCATTCAAATAAAGTGTTACCAAAAGCATTGTTTAACCACTTACTTGCGACTGGCTTTATGCTGGCTTTATGACTGGCTTTATGACTGGCTTTATGACTGGCTTTATGACTGGCTTTATGACTGGCTTTATGACTGGCTTTATGACTGGCTTTATGACTGGCTTTATGACTGGCTTTATGACTGGCTTTATGACTGGCTTTATGACTGGCTTTATGACTGGCTTTACGACTGGCTTTACGACTGGACTTGCGACTGGACTTGCGACTGGACTTGCGACTGGACTTGCGACTGGACTTGCGACTGGACTTGCGACTGGACTTGCGACTGGACTTGCGACTGGACTTGCGACTGGACTTGCGACTGGACTTGCGACTGGACTTGCGACTGGACTTGCGACTGGACTTGCGACTGGACTTGCGACTGGACTTGCGACTGGACTTGCGACTGGACTCGCGACTGGACTCGCGACTGGACTCGCGACTGGGCTCGCGACTGGGCTCGCGACTGGGCTCGCGACTGGGCTCGCGACTGGGCTCGCGACTGGGCTCGCGACTGGGCTCGCGACTGGGCTCGCGACTGGGCTCGCGACTGGGCTCGCGACTGGGCTCGCGACTAGACTTGCGACTAAACTTGCGACTAAACTTGCGACTAAACTTGGGGTTTCGAATACAACTCTGCTGAATTGCATTGTGCTCGTTTTGAGAAAGTCGTTATAACTGCTGTTATAAGTGGCTACCTGACCTACAATTTAGACGTCTGGGCCTAAAATAAAATGTTGAGGTCAGGGAACCAGACTACTAGATTTCTTACTGGCTCATTCCACGTGTCTCAACTTGTCCATCACATTAAATGGAACCCCCAGGTCTGGAAGCCTTGCGATAGTTTCAGAGTTCCTGTCTGGTAGGAGAGACATAATCCTCTTCAGGGCCAGGTCTAGTAGAGGAGGGACAGCAAGCCAAATTCGGAAGACGGCGTTGGTCCGAGGGCGGTCTTCGAGATCATTGATTCCTCCAAAGGTGTACAGGCACTTGGTCTATGAAGAGAAAAAAAGAAGAGATTACAAGACAAAGAAAACAAAACAATATAAGCCAAGTAATTAAATTATATTTAATTAATTCTAAATGGCTTATATTTAGCTGTTACAAACAGTCTCAAGTCCGGTTTATACTTGGTGTGAAGCAAACGCGAATTTATCACGATAAAAAATCGCAAGAACAAATGAACACATTTCATCTGAGGCGAATGTTCTCAGCTTGGTGACGTCAAATTCGCATCGCCTATACACTTTCGAGTTGTATAAACCGGTCCTAATGCTGCGGTCTAATCACATCGTGTTTATCGTGTTCACGAGTCGTATAATGGCGTTCTAATCGCCTGGTAACTCGTGTTCACCAGTGGTGAACTCGAGGTGGAATTTTTTTCTCTATGTTCACGACTTCATAAACGAATAAAATACTCACGCATGCGTGTTGGTTCACAGACGAGTTCTTGCGCGATAAAGAATATCATTACCGTACGACTCACTCGACTGTGCGCGTGCGTCTTGGTGAGTAGCGTTTGGAAAGCAACCCACTTGTGAACATGGAAAAATTCACGGTGAACACGATAAACACGACGCGATTGGAACGCAGCATTACCCTCAGTTCAGAGAGGCGTTGCAGAGTCGTGCCAAACCAAATTGAAAACAAATTGAAATCAACGACCAAAGAATTTCTTTGTCATTGGTCATCCTGTTACCTTTGACCTGACACATTGGCGATGTACTCGACATGGGACCTTATACTTTTGTTAGGCTGTGATTGAAACAAGCTTCCAGAGCACCATACAGATTCCTGTGGTTTTTTGGGACATTACCACAGGGTGAGCTATACGGCCACGGTTATTGTCAGCATTTCCTCGTGTAGTTGTAGTGGGCGAACACTCCCTAGACAATATACTTATGCCAACTTATCAAAAAAAAGGCGTCTTCTTATTACAATCTTAGAAGTTCCATGGATGATATGCTCCTTAGTTACCCGGTGTGTTGGACTAAAATCACACTCGGTGATAGGGCTTTTGAGTATGCTGCACCCAAATTATGGAATGCTCTACCATTAAATATTCGGAAGTAGTCTAATCTTGCTGTTTTAAAAAAATCACTTAAAACACATCTTTTTAGTATGGCATTTTTTTGATACTGTCCTTTCTGATGAGTCGGACTAAAATCATGCTGGGTGTTATGGCATCTTAGTTTGCTGCATATTATGGAGCAAAAAGATGTGAGGTAATGTGTTTTTTGTTTTTGTTTTGTCATGTTAATGTGTAATTTTTAAATTTGTATATTTGTAATGCGCATTTGAACATCTTTTTATGGAATTTGCGCAATATAAGTTAATAATAATAATAATAATAACAATATCCCTAGACAAGTGTTTCGGATGCGACCTTAGCTGGGACTCAATGCAGCTCTGCAAATTTTTGTGAAGAAAAAAAAACAACCTAAAAACAAGCCACCAAACTTACGGTTGTTATAGCAGCAGTGTGGAAATACGTAGTGACTGGCATGTCTGTAGGTAAGCAAGTCCACTGTAAGCTGGGTAGCTCCAGCTTCCAAATGTCTCGCAATACTATTCTGTTGTTATGTCCACCGCAGATGTAAACCTCTGTAATATGTTCAAAGAATTAAGGATTTGTTAAACAATGGAGGCAGACGCAATTTTGTGAGGTGAGCCCATAGTCAATTGACCTTATGCCTAGAAATATATGCAAGCTGTTCGTGTATCTCCCTTAAGAAATTTGGGGTGTTTTTTTTGTTCATGGCATAAGTTGTCAAAAATTACACTGCCATTTTACATTCGACATCATCTATTGTAGAGGGTTGACAAGATATTTTTCATCCATTATTCTCAGACAATCCGCAGTAAAAACAACTGATTTCTGGAACAGCTCAAACTGCCTTTATTTAATGTTGCCCAACTGTAGGCAAAATGCCTTAAATTTTTGGCAGTTTGCAAAGTCAACATTGTATGAAATTTAAAATTCCCAAACTAACGGTTGGCATGCTTGCCATGCTTGCCACCACTTTTTGGATTGGTCGGCATACTAAGAATTCTACTTCACGGTTACCCCTCTGCCAATGAAAATCAGGCGCGCCAAACATTTGGACTCGAGCAAAAAAGTTATTACCAAGGCTTGCAATTGCCGCGAGATCAACCGTTAGAGAGGGCGCCCCGCTGTGCGGTTACAGAGAATAATGGATTTTATTGTGTATAATGGATTTTATTAAGTATCACCGGCTGGTTTTCTGCCAATTCAATTGATGTCACCAGGCCTCAACCTTAAGCTTCAGAGGGTCAAGGCCACTTGGCCTCAAAGGCTCCAAAAATGAAAGGGGCACCAAGGCCAACCTAAAGGGCACCAAGGCCATTTTCAAACTGTTATTTGTTCATCCCCGGATCACCGCCCCAACTCTCCGATCCGAGTCAACGCCCCCCCCCCCCCCCCCCCCCCCCCTCCTCCTCTTCCAAAAACCTCAAGGCTCAACAAAATCCGCTGTTTCAGAAAATTTAACCTTGAAGATGAATATAAAATTCTTAAAAAAAAAAAAATATTCTTAGAAATAAATATGATTATAAAAATTTTAAATGACCCCCCCCCCCCCCCCCCAAAAAAAGCCAAATAATTGGCCTAGGTAAACGTAAATATGATCATGAAAATTGAAAACGAATCCCCCTAACGCCATATCATTCGCCTATGCAAACGTGCATGTTTATGCCTAGCCCTAGTCTATGGCCGGCCGGCCCTGCGTCCATCAGTGCCACAAAAAAAAACCGATTTCATGGAAACCATTCGGTCTCAAACTCGGCATGCAACTTCATTTATTATAGCGCATCGATATTTCGCCATAATTAGGACTTTTTCGTGGTTCCGTCTGGTGTAATTTGTCTCTAAATCTGCGTAAAAAAAAATTAAAAATATTCGCGATAAACGCAAAACATCATGGCGGGACAAGTCTGCGCAGGCGTGCACAGCTCGTCGCACCGAACAACAGAGGGCGCTCTGCTAGTGCCCTAGGCAGAGCCGTAGATAGAGATTGTTTGGTGCGACGAGCTTTGCACGCCGCGCCTGCGCAGACTTGTTCCGCCATATCATTTTGCGTTATTCGCGAATTATTTTTGGCCAGTCTATACACGAGTAGTCTGGTACCGTGTTTTTAGTAGTAAACAACTCAACTACGTTTGATAAGGTTGCCATGCCACGTTCTCCTCTGCAAGTACTTGCGCGATGCATGGCGCAAGCAGCATTATGAAAACTAGTGCGCGGCGCGGGAGAGAATGTACGCTACATACGTCGAAACAATTTGATCTTCGTAATGGGTCACAACGTTAACATTATATTTTAATAACACTTTCGAATACATAATGTAATGGAATCAATGAAAAGGGGCACGACGGCCAAGTGGCCGTAAGGTACGCGTTTTTTTTAAGGGGCTTCACGGCAATTCGCTGGGGCATCGCGGCAATGGCCGCTGGTGGCCGCTGTAGAGGTTGAGGCCTGTGTCACTCACCGTTTTCCCACTGTGCCCAGCCGTGGTATTTCCTCTGTCTTGGGTACCCGTGATCAGGACAACGCATTGCATCCTCTATCGTCCACTTTTTGGTGTGCAAATCAAACACGTGCAGCTAAAGACAGAGACATTCAACGATTATAAGCCAAGATTTAAAGGTAGGATACACCATTGGTTAATGCTTGAATTATCATGAATGGGTGGATTTGGGGGGTTGTATGTTATAGTTAATATTGTTTAACGCACCAGTCCGAAGTTTTACAATCATGGATGCCGAGATAATCACAAAAAACAACGTTTGTTTTCAACCAACCGGCGTCGGGCAGTTTTTCTTATGTTATTATTGGGGTTTTTTCGACGGCGATCGCGAATTTTGTTTTATAAAATTCAATTTTTCAGAATAATTACAGGATATCTAGCACAATAACTTTGCTGGATGCCTAGAATCATTATTTACTTTTAAATAAGTAAGATATTTCTTAATAATTGGGTAGTAAATATTTTCGATAAAATCTGCAAATGGTGTATCCTACCTTTAATGATAGCCCAGTAGGACTGGGTTGGGGCCTAAGTAAAGTTGCCTATGAAAGAGCCTAAGTTGGGGTTTGGAAAATGGCCCCAGTGTCATAGATTTTGAAGGGCAGTGTGCGCGCGCGCATGCACGTAGATATATCATGTATACAAACTCGGTATGAAACTGATAAAAAGTGTCTACAAGTTTGAAGCTACTTTTGAGTTCATTTTCCTGAAAAAATGTCGGCAAGCGTAGCAAATGGAATTCCTAAACAGACAGATATGTGTAGACATGAAATTAGCTTCTATAACAATTTAAAACACGAACAAAATTCTGTTAAAGTTTAGAGTCAATTACTGTGAATTATTGCAAACCCAACATAAAATTTGATTCAACAATGTTCACCTTTTCCTGGTTAGTTAACGAGTACAAGTCTCCATAGCTACTTCCGACAACATAGAGTTTTTTCTCGTACAGTGCCAAGCCGTGCTTGTACATGATCCGGGATTCATTTTGAGGCTCGTCGTACAGCAGTGACCAGGTCTGGCTTCTGATGTCCAGACAGTGCAACTCAGAGTTGAACAAGAAATCTTCCACGTCAGGACGCCATCGGCAGCCACCGAAGCAATAAAGACGGCCCTGTCTGACGACCATGGCCTACATGGAAAAGGAAAGGAATGTTCATTTCGTAAATTGCAGACCTCCCATCATGTACGATTTCGGCATACTTTTTACAATTTTTTACCCATTTTACGATTTCATTCTTCAATTTTACAATGTTGGAGATACTGACTTTAAAGACTTATTCTTAGGGATAAAAACCGCCTTTCCCGCCTCATAATCGCGTTCGCTTAGGCCAAATAAAAAAACGTGTTTAGCGTCACCGCCCGCTTCCTTTTTTAAGGCCGCCTCCTTTTTTTTTTTTTTTTTTTTTTTTGGATAAATGTTATTATCTTTTTTGAAGAAAAATAAATAAAAAAAAATAAAATAAAATAAAATAAATGTATAATACAATTTTAAGATCGTATTTTAGACTTCAGCATCACTGTGTACATATTTTTTGTAATGCGAAGGCTAGGGTGTGACGTGTATGGTGCATACATGATCGACCTACATGAATTTAGATTTGTAATCGTGGGTGAGCCATGTCTTATTTTCAAATAGGAAAATAGGAAGATAGGGTGCGACATGTTCACTACATGACTCGCATTAAAATGTGTCAGCGACCATTTTGAAAAAAAAAGAAAAAAAAGGCCTCCTCCTTCCTTTAAAAAAAAAGGGCATGAGGCTTAACATGTTTTTTTTTATTTGGCCTTACTTGTTCAAAGTGCAGACAGTGAAAGGACTGGAAGCCAGTGTTAAAACTATCACGCAGTTACAATCTATGCAAGCATGCCTTTTGGAAGTACCGTGTAGTGAATTTCAGACGGCGCATTTTTGTACATTTTTATATGCTCGCTAGCATCTTTGTAGGAAATACCGAAAGATGTTTCACCGAGTTTTTGTTTTCTCTAATATGCAGAAAATGTTCGGATTATTACGTAAAATCCTGTTTTAAGTAACTCCTATGGCTCTGAAAGTTTAACCAGCATTTATTTCTCTCACTCTAGCCCTCTATAAGCATAAGTGGTCGGGTTTGAAGAAGATTGACTTGTGATTGAACCGTGAGATACTTATGATTGACTATGTGATTGAACCGTGAGATACTTATGATTGACTTGTGATTGAACCGTGAGATACTTATGATTGACTTGTGATTGGACCGTGAGATACTTATGATTGACTTGTGATTGGACCGTGAGATACTTATGATTGACTTGTGATTGAACCGTGAGATACTTATGATTGACTTGTGATCGAACCGTGAGATACTTATGATTGACTTGTGATTGAACCGTGATATACTTTTGATTGAATTGTGATTGAACCGTGAGATACTTATGATTGGCTTGTGATTAAACCGTGAGATACTTATGATTGACTTGTGATTGACTTGTGATTGAACCGTGAGATACTTATGATTGACTTGTGATTGAACCGTGAGATACTTATGATTGACTTGTGATTGAACCGTGAGATACTTATGATTGGCTTGTGATTGAACCGTGAGATACTTATGATTGACTTGTGATTGAACCGTGAGATACTTATGATTGGCTTGTGATTAAACCGTGAGATACTTATGATTGACTTGTGATTGACTTGTGATTGAACTGTGAGATACTTATGATTGACTTGTGATTGAACCGTGAGATACTTATGATTGACTTGTGATTGAACCGTGAGATACTTATGATTGGCTTGTGATTGAACCGTGAGATACTTATGATTGACTTGTGATTGAACCGTGAGATACTTATGATTGACTTGTGATTGAACCATGAGATACTTATGATTGACTTGTGATTGACTTGTGATTGAACCATGAGATACTTATGATTGACTTGTGATTGACTTGTGATTGAACCATGAGATACTTATGATTGACTTGTGATTGACTTGTGATTGAACCATGAGATACTTATGATTGACTTGTGATTGACTTGTGATTGAACTGTGAGATACTTATGATTGACTTGTGATTGAACCGTGAGATACTTATGATTGACTTGTGATTGAACCGTGAGATACTTATGATTGACTTGTGATTGAACCGTGAGATACTTATGATTGACTTGTGATTGAACCGTGAGATACTTTTGATTGACTTGTGATTGAACCGTGAGATACTCATGATTGACTTGTGATTGAACCGTGAGATACTTATGATTGACTTGTGATTGAACCGTGATATACTTATGATTGACTTGTGATTGAACCGTGAGATACTTGTGATTGACTTGTGATTGAACCATGAGATACTTATGATTGACTTGTGATTGAACCGTGAGATACTTGTGATTGACTTGTGATTGGACCGTGAGATACTTATGATTGACTTGTGATTGACTTGTGATTGAACCGTGAGATACTTATGATTGACTTGTGATTGAACCGTGAGATACTTATGATTGACTTGTGATTGAACCGTGAGATACTTGTGATTGACTTGTGATTGGACCGTGAGATACTTATGATTGACTTGTGATTGACTTGTGATTGAACCGTGAGATACTTATGATTGACTTGTGATTGACTTGTGATTGAACCGTGAGATACTTATGATTGACTTGAGATTGAACCGTGAGATACTTATGATTGACTTGTGATTTGACTTATACTGACCTGTCCATATTTTCCTGCAGGACATTCACCGGTGCACCGTAAAGGTTTCCATTGCTTCTCATTCAATATGAAGGCAACCAGGTTGCTGTTGATGTCCCTACCCCACGGGTGACCTGTACCTCCGAACAACAACAGCATGTGACCACTGGTATCCAGTATCACTGGAAATAGGGAGAAAATGAGCTAATTAAAACATGTCAACTAGGAGTGGAGCTGAAGGGTTATTGCCACATGATCTGGAGCATTGAACAAGGTCATTGGGTAATTCTGCAGTTTGTGGGTTCGAGTCCGGCCTGGGACTATGGTGTGTGTGCTTTTTGGCAAGGCACTTTGTCACTCATTGCTTCTCTCCGCCCAGGAGTAAATGGGTACCTGTGAGGGCAGAGATGGTTATTGTGGTTGATTTGGCTGCTTTGCGCCGAAATGGCAGCATCGAGCTGTATATACTCCCCAGGGAGCTGAGATATTCGGAATGTTTCATTGGTCCAATGAGCAGGAGTAATAATGATGTACATGTAGCACCACGACGACCAGTATACAGGTCCAATACTCTAAATACACAATATTATTATAATTTCTTGTTCAATTTTATATGAGATTCAAGGATTTTGATTGACAGAGTACAGCCTCTGAGAAGTCGATTTGTTTAATGTACTATGTAAAGTAATTAAATGTGTGAAAAAAAAAAAGTAGTGTGTTGGCAAAACTGTAATTGTTGGCAAATATGCCACAAGGTGAATTGTGTTACCTGTTTCATGTCCTGTAAGCATTTTAAGCTAGCTTAGCAGTTGGTCAGACGACCAAGGAATATTGTCTGTCTATACCCTCCGGCAATTTTGTTTGCCCCTCCCCCCCCCCTCCTCTCCTCTAACTTCCCCCTTTAAATCTGAATAAAGATTTCCAGCATAAATTTGTCAGGGAAGAAGCTTTTATAGCATCGTTTTAATATTTATTTTACAAACGGGTGTGCGACTCAAAAATCCAAGCGAGGACCTACTTGACATGGATGCGGATGCAGTCGGCTTGTCCCCAACAGTGCTCACTTGACGCCAGGTCTCAGTAGAGAGGTTAAAGCACCACATCTACTAGTAAAACAGATCGTCAAACGATAAACACGATAAACACTGATAGGAATACAAATGTACTGCGTTTCTGTTTTGCAGTGGGGAGAGGGAAGGGGGGGGGGGGGGACATAACAAAAATTATCTAGTAACTGGGGACCTGTAACATTTTGTTTGGCACTTTGACGTGGGTCTGTCGTACTAGAGTACCAGTACAGTGGCGTAACTTTGGTTTAGGGTGCCTGGGGTCAAGAATAGGTTGGGTGCCCCCTGACCAAATGTGGGGGCCTACATTTTCCTTTGTTATGAAGTCAGCTCGAATTGAACACCTGTATACCAGGTAGAAGTTAAAACGCATATTATAACTTCTCCGTTTAACCGTTTTGGCTTGGTGGATTAAGGGCACTCAACCTATTTACAATATGAACATTCAGACCAAGGCGGATATTTCGATACCAGTACTAATAGATATCAAGACAGCTTGATGTCTTCTCAAGAATTCGATAGTTTTGGTCAAAAGTGTAATCCTATGCCAGGTGGGGAAAGGTTTCCACTTCCAAAAGTCCATTGCAAACACAGTATCATCGTGGGCACCAGACCCGCCGGGTGCTCCCCCTAACCCGAGTGTTCGCCCCCCTAGCCCGAGTCTTCGCCCCCCCCCCCCCCCTCCCCAGAGCATATAGGAGTTAGGCCACTGCACCAGTATGACAGACCCAAGTACAAACAAATATATATATAGTCTATAGTCCTACCTCAGTAAAAACTTGATTTTCAATGACGACATCTCCATGACCTGGCTCAGTTCCTCTCTTCGTTTGATATTCAGGGTGGTACCCTCCATAGACAAACAGATTGTTACCGTCCGTGGTACAGCAATGTCCACTCCTTGGGTATGGCTCAATGCCTTAAAACAGGTTAAAACAGGTTAAAAATAGTGGTATAAATACGAAACATTTGTCTGTGAATAAAAAAAAGGTCAGACAATACAAAAGTAACAGCAAGTTAAATTTCCATTCCAAACTGAAATTATTTTTAAAAGCATTAGTGCGTAAATGGTGAGTGTCTGTATGAATAACACTTAATTACTAGGTTACGAAACAACAAAGGGCAACAATGGAACAATGGTAACCCGCAAGTCCTGTCTAAGTACCCTACAGGCTAATGCTATATATTTCGAAATTTCTAAGGGGACAAAGAAAAACAAAAGAAGGGAAGTAAAGGTGCTCTTGTATCGTATTACGATCGAGAATCAAAACACAAAAGAGAACAAAAGAAACAAAGAATCCTCGAAGGTCGGTTTGCTTGTTCGAATTTGGTTCTCAATTGTTTGGGTAAGCGCTAGGTAATGGGGTTAGGTTATAGTACATGAATAAAAGAAAACACAATGGGGGATCCTCGGTTGTTATGTGGTTCATGACTGAGTTTTGGTGTTGGTGAGTTTGTTTTTTTGTTTTTTTATTGAGAGGACGTGGAACTATAGAAGACAAAAGGGTCTCCTATTTATTGGAAAAGGTCCTTGATTCCGATTCGTGTACAAAACTTTCTTCTGAAAAAGTAGGTAAACAAAAGTGCTAACAATTATAAAAGAGGGACAATAGCTAAGGGTCTACGATGGAAGGTGTTTACACACATACGTGTGTGAGGAGGGGGGGGGAGATACTGGACTGGCACTTTACTACTGAGCTATCTGGACCTATATGTTGGCTGTCTCTCAAATTCCATGCTTTGTTCAAGGGCACTATCAGAAGTCATAAACACCAGAATGATGTGTGGCCAGGTATCACACCCAATTTTACGATACAATTAACCTGGGCAGCGACATTGTTGTGGGGATCACTCAATGAGGATACAACTTTTTATCTTATAATACACAAATAAACCACAACTTGAAAGAAACCGACTAGCTAAATTTGCATACACTTCAAAGTGAACAAAGAAATCGGCAAGGCGGGAATTTCTGGACCTTTATTATCTATTCCCTATTGTTTTGTACTGTGTCAATCATGTCAATGCATTGCTAGTGCCGGCGCTACGGCTATACGGCACTTCCACATTGTTCATGTCCAAGATTTGAATGCAGACATCCATGCTCGGACAAACACAAAAGACGGAGTCCAAAAGACACCGGCCTGATGACCTACCTACCTACCGGTACTCTTCCAACGGCCTTACCGTAGCCCCTGGAATGATGGAATGACACATTGAAAGGAAAAACAGGTTTCGATGCAATCACCTTGCGGTTTGACCTGAACGAACTTGCCAACGTCCGTCCTATCCATTTCCGCGTCACAAAACTGGTGCAGTACTATGGGCGCCCTCACACTGATAGCTCACTACTCACGCTCAGCTAACTGTCGCTGCCGCTGGATTAGCTTGGTGCTGCAGTCGAGTTTATAAATGTAAAATTAGACGATGGAAATACAAGTAAGGGACAAAACTGGTATGGAGATGTGCAGCCGCGGCGGAAAATCTTGAACAAAAAAATAAAATGGCTACTAACAGTCTACCTGAGGGATTTTTTTTGCCACGCTTGGCTCTTCTAGGAAATCCAGACAAAGCGCTGGATTCTCATTGGCCAGTACAACAAGGGGATTTCCTCTATGACGTTACTTGCAACCAATCACTGCCGAGTATGCGCTTCGTGGGGGATATATGAATATGGCCGGCGCGCGCGCCAGGCGTGCTTTGTGCTGTTTTCCAAAACCCAGCTTAGGCTCCGGATACGGATCCGCCTCTATAACCATTGCCAAACTACATGAACGAAGACGATGCTGGGGTTTGGAATTAAACGCTCTTAACATTTCTAAGGACCGTTTTCCAAACCCCAGCTTCGTCTCCATTTGGTTTCTTTCATACAGTTTTGCAATGTGATAGAGCAGCAAAGCCCCAGCAGGAATTTGAAAAAACCCGGCCAAGATTGGGTGCCGGTGGTCGGTGAGTTTAATGAGAAATCTACTACATGTACAGTACTTCCTAACATGCCTGCTTCCTAACCAGTTCGCGCCGGGATTATTTTAACATCGCCGAGCCGAGGGACGGGATTATTTTTAACGAAACTCGATCCGAGTCTGATAGTGCCGGGAATTGGAAGCACACCCACGCATTTCCGGCTTTGCTCGCTGCTGACATACATTTCCGAACTTGAACTTGGCGTGTTTATGCGTCATCCGTTTTGAATTTGGGGAATTGTTTGCGTTTATATACGTCATCCGGGGCGAACTGGTTAAAATGTTTTTATTGCCTAACTGCGCGTGTACATGAAATAATGAGAGCCAAACATTGAAGGTTGGATATCCCTAGCTTGAAGCACAGGATTAACAAACGTAGAATAAAAACTGCCACCCATTTTGATCGACTGTACAAAACATACTGCAACACTATGGCTGCTATAGAACTAAACTTGAAATATGGTTTCTTCTTTACCATGTATTACATCCCAAACCAGGCTTTTTGCAGAGGGTTGTGTGCTGTATACTCTCAAACAACAGTGTTGAAGGTGTTCTGCAAATCAACCTTGATCATGATACCCCGAGTCTTGGCAGGAAACTTGGTTGATGCATTTGTATTTATCCAAGTGCAATACGTACCACAGCTGAATCTAACACTTTTAACTGGGATAGTCATACTCAAGAGGCTGTTAGTGTTGTTATTATTATTTTATTATTATTATTATTATTATTATTATTTATTTTCGGCAATGAAACCGAGGATTCCTCAAAAAGCGCCCATGGCACTGTAAGCTCGTAAGCCTGAGAAAACCTGAAGGAGGATGAACAAAATGCCAGAAACACCGGGGCGAACCCCTTCTCTTAGCGATAAGCGTGACTGGGTTCTTTTACGTGCGTGTCCAGGTTCAATATAATTATACACAATACACACACACACGGGACCATACAGCTTTACGTCCCATCCGAAGGACGAAGCAATAGTAGTTTAATTGCCTTGCTTAAGGACACACGTGTCGACGGCCGGGATTCGAACTCGTGTTAGAAATAGAAGGCGCAAATTAAACAGTGCTAAATCATTAGGGGAAATCTCTGGAACTGCAATGAAGGGGTTAAAGTAACTGCCTACAAAACCATGGTTTGTCCTCATCCTCGAGTATGCATCTACAGGTTAAGACAAATATCCAGTCTGTGGAGCGTGTACAACGTCAGGCAGCTTGCTTCTGCAAACAGGAGTATAATGCCAAAGAAGAGGGTATAGTGGGATACTCTACTGGCAAGGGGCCAATTTCATAAAACATGTAAGCACAAAAATGTGCTTAATATCATGACAAATTTTCCTTGGTGAAAAAACAAGGTTACAAATCAAATACTCAGGTGACGTTTATCGTTTCTGACTGATATTCAGCTGGGTTTTACTTAGCATGAAAAGGACATGGAGTTTTGGCTGGTTACTTGTTTTTACTGAGCAAAACTATTTTTGTGCTAAGCAAATTTGTGTGCTTACATGTTTTATAAAATTGGCCCCAGAAGACGCCGTCAGAAATTGTGCATGCTTTACGAGATTAAACATGGTTTTGTAAACGTACCACTCAACCAGCACGTCCAAACACAAACATGGGTCTCTAGAGCCGAGGTCATAACCAAAAGTTTTGTCGTCTGCCACAAAGCAAGGGCATTTGAAGACTCCTTGTTTGTTTTAACCATCTGTAACTGAAATGTATACCAGCCAACGTAGTCCAGCACCTTCCTTGTTAGCTTAAAAAAATAATCAGCTCAACTTTAAGTTTACTATTAAACTGCAACTAGTTTTTAAGTAGTTTCATCAACGTGCAGCTCGTCAGATGTATCCAGTTGGATATTTTACTGACGTGAACGATGACGATCGGAGTTCAACTTGGGCAATGTTGGGTGAAAACAACAAATGCAAACTAAATATTAAAATTAAAACAGTACAAAGTCAAACAGCTGTTAATATTGTCATATCAAAACAGTATTTATTCTTAGCCATAATCACCAAGCATAAATACACAAAGTTCTATACAGAATATATAATATAAAAATATTGACTGCTTCAAGTGGTAAAGTAAAACTAGCCTCCCGAAGTGATCCATGGAGCATTCTATTTTCCCCAAGGCAAAGCCGAAAGAAATTAGAATGCTCCATGGATCACCGAGGGAGTCTAGTTTTACTATACCACAAAATAAAGCAGTCAATATTTGTTTTTTAGCTTCCCTCGGTAATGAAAGTTGACAAACTAGTTTCCCCGACTTCGCCTCGGGAACTAGGGTAGTTTGTCAACTTCCAAT
This sequence comes from Crossaster papposus, assembly GCA_037893245.1. NCBI lineage: Eukaryota > Metazoa > Echinodermata > Asteroidea > Velatida > Solasteridae > Crossaster > Crossaster papposus. The sequence goes on from JBAIAA010000419.1 coordinate 101,218, forward strand.
ACCTCGGGGATATAATATCGACTACCCACCCTCAAACCATGTTATATTTGTATAACCCCCATATCTGTCCATTTCTGAAAATTACAACAGAAGCTGATGTCGTACATTGATCTCTTTAATCCTGATTGGTCAGACCACAAACCTATATATCTGCCACTATTTCAACATAGTCCTTTTGCACTGCGTGTAGGCCTACCTTATATTATAGGCTTATCTGTGTAATTTAAATTGAGTAATATATTTATAAATACCAGAGACACTAATACCAATCCCTATTGGTCTAGAGCCCATCGCGGTTGCCGTATTTCCAGCAGTATGCGCCACGGGTACCAATTCAAAGTAGGATAAGAAAAGTCAAAACAAGTCAAAACTGGACATATTCCCAATGATTGTTTTCAACATTTTTACCTCATGTTTTGCGTAACACCCCTCTCGCCATGTCTATGGTATGTGCCTTGAGCGCATATCTCTGATTTTGGTTGGTCTTTGTGTGTTTGGGCGCATATCTCTTTTAATGTTTTCAGAACTTTCCAAAAAATAAAACCTGAATGATTCTACAGATAAAACTGTTGTCTTGACAAAAAAGGTCAAGTGTCAAATATGAGGCATTGTGGCCAAATGAGACGGAACTGGGTACATGACATAGTCGATTAACTACAAAATAGTTAATGAGTTATTAATTTTTTTTCAGATTTATTGATATTTGTAATCTTCGGTATGCCTTCTAACTATTTTTTGTAAAAAATAAAATAGAAGTAATGGAATATCTGACCCGCTCTGCAAAAATGAATCTGATGTCGGAAAATAAATGTTTACGTAAAGGGCCGTTTATTGTCTCGGAGGTGATTTTTCTTTCAACAAATAATATTATTTTTTTAAAGACATTTTGGTTTCTCCGACACCTATATTTTTATATCTGATCGATTGAAAAAATTGTTTTGATCCCTACATTAAATTTAATACAGGTTTTGTCATTCTCTTACCATAGCATCTGATGAAGCACTACAATTGTAAATCTTCATTTCTTTTCAAAGACATTTTGAATATAACTGAGAAAAAGCACATTTCCCAAAATTGTAAAAGATTATATATAAAAATTATATCAAATGAAACTGTAAAATTGAAAAAAACAAAAACGTTTTTAACACATCAGACTCATTTTTGCAGAGTGGGTCACACATAAGTGTCGACATTTTGCCATATCATATGTACATAAATTTAAACTTCAAAGGCCTTTTTCTTGATATTTGACTTTTGGGATATGTTTATAAATGCGAACTTTAAACAGCTATAACTTATTAATGGAATGTCTGATTAAAGTGCAATAAACAGCATTGTAAGGATGATTGTATCCTCTTTTCTTAATACCCGAGAACCCTCACTTCAACCTCTGCCCAGTTCTGTCTCATTTTGCCAGAACTCCTCACAATTGTTGTTAATACCTTTTATATGCAGCTATCTAAAAAGTAAACAACTTGTTGAAAAGCTTACTAAGTCTTGTTGTAAAGATATTAATAGAGAGGTTTCGCCTGCGAACGGATATGGTTAGCTTAACGGATACGTCATCAATTTTCGCGGACTTACATGTATGACGTCACAGTTTCTCACTATCCGCTAATCGTGTACAAGGCCCGAATATCTCGCTCACTACACGTAAGTATAAAAACGAGTGCGGATAGCTAAACGTACGGGTACACGTATCTGTTCGTATGCGAAACCTCTCTAATGACCTAAACTCCCGGTAAAATTCTTCCATCTGGCATGCTGTCATTTAGAAGAAAATAACAAAGGAATGTCATTTCCAAAGATGCCCCTCAGAAATGCATATTTTGAAATTTCTGCAAATCGTGCACGAACGGGGCGCGCAAGCATTCAAAAGACGCACACACGCGCGCTATTATTGGTTGGATCAGTGTGTGACACTCGCGTAGCTGCAATCGGCTGAATGAGAACGTGCTCCCAATGCTTAGGCTCACAATTTAAATTGTGACTCGGCAAATTTTGAATTAAAATCGAAATCTTAGAATATTGTCTTCAACGGAATATACAGCATTTTGCAGAGCTAAAACTTCATCAGGTTTAGTTGTCAATACCTTCAAAAACAATATTTTTAGCACTTTTGCTGCACTTAAAACGATAAAAAATACACAACTGACAAATAGTCTATTGCCCCTTTTAACCAGTTCGCGTCGGAGGACGTATATAAACGCACAGTTTTCCTAAGATTCCAAACAGCTGACGCATAAACATGCCACGAGCAAGGCCGGAAATGTCTGTCAGCAGCGAGCAAGGCCGGAAATGCGTGGGTGTGCTTCCCATTACCATTGGCCTGAACCCGCCTCGGATCGAGTTTTGTTTAAAAAAATCCCGCGTCTCGACTTGGGAATGTTAAAATAATTCCGGCACGAACTGGTTAAGTATCCTTGACATAAGAATCACTCTACATGTTTCAATCTGTCCATGATATTATGTGGTAAGCCCAAATCCTGCAGTCTAGCAATACTCTTCTTGCTTCGGTCAGGTAAGAGGGACAGAACTTTCCTCAGGGCTATATCTGTGAGAGGGGGCAGTGTCAGCCATATTCTGAAGATATTGTTGGTCCGCTCGCGATCTTCCAGAGAAGTCACACCGCCAAACACATACATACATTTGGTCTACAGACAAAAAAGTAAAACTATCTTTTATCAAACATACGAAAAAGGAAGTGCTCAATTGGTTTGTGTTATCATTCAGTGTTCAACATGAATGTTGAAAGTGTTTAAACTATGAAATCAGGTGCTGCTGGGCAATGGTCAGGTGGCTAAACAAATAAACGGGCCACTAAAGCCCCAGTCCCACTGAAGCCGGCGGATATGCTACGGATCGCCCCGGATGGCCCCGGTTGAAACAGACGTTTGATCGGGGGTCATCTGGGGTGGACCGGGAAGGCAATCAAAAAAAAAGTGACATGTTCCCCGGTCCTACTACGGTTCTGCTACGGTTTGACTACGGTTCCGCCACGGATGGGCCCGGATCATCCCGGTTCAAGCCTGTTTTTCCCCCATGACCCCGGATGGTCTCGACTTCCCGGACTTCCCGACTTCCTACGGATGTCCCCGGATGTCCCCGGATGTCCCCGGATTGGCTACGGTTCATCACGGTTTGACTACGGTTCCACTCCCGGATGACCCCGGATATGAACCTGGGGCTTTATATTGTGCAAAATCTAACCAAAACCGACCTGACCCTGACCTCGGGTCAGGTCAGTTTTTATTTTGTGATTTTCGGGTTGGGTCAGGTCGGGTCAGTCAAGCTATGTTGTGAAAAAAATTAAAAATTACCAAAAATAACGAAAGAAAAAAAAAAAAAACGGGAAATTTACATGGTGTATTCACTTTTTTTACAGCTTCGATCGAATTACAACAAAATTTATGTGTTGGTAGCGGCACATCAAAATAAAAAAAGAACAGTAGACAGAAAACATGCGCACAAAAAGATACATTGTAATTCTTTACATACCACGGGATGGCAAGTTATTTATTTATTTATTTACAACCATCTTTAACGATGGTAGCCCATCCAGCAGAAGCTGATCATTTGGGGCCCCTCATGAACAATGAGAAGAAGGTACAGTTTTAGAGGTGGGAGGAAAACCCTAGAAGAAAATCCTGGGAAAAACCCACGGAGTCAGGTAGGGACTGAAAACCCAATCCACATATTGGCCCAGGCGGGGTTCGAACCCGGGCCATAGTGGTGGAAGGCAAGGAAAGAACTGCTGCGCCAACCTTACTCCCCGAGTCGTTGCTTGTTCACATCTGGTTGGGTTTTCAGTCTCTACCTGATTCTTCTGGGTTTTTTTCCCCCACCTCTAAAACTGTCATTTCTTCTCATACATGTAGTCTTGAGGATGCCTTGGTTTCAGTACCAGGGGCCGATTTAACGAAACGCAAAGATGCGTCTCAGGAAGAGTAACTCATCCTAACTTGCGACTCATCCTAGGATTGATTTTACTAAAGTTAAGACACGTTCAACACCTCCTTACTTCCTCATCAATGCAGCTGAATTCAGCTTAACTTAAGATTGGTTCGAGGGTCGTCTTATCTTATTAATGTGTGCGTTAATTTGTATATCATCTGGAAATAATTCCATTATCTTCTCGTTAAAAAGGAATGTCGGCCTAGAGTTATAGTTTTGAAGAAGAAACAGATTTGAAAAAGGTGTTGATATGTGTGTATAGTTTTAATAACAAATTATTTATACGCCAACAACTAGTCAACTCTGTCTTGATTGTATTGTGCAGAGTAGTTTTCTGGTGAAAGTTTGTGTTCTATGCGCATGCACGTGTGGAAAATTTATTTGCGCATTTCTTTTCAACAACTGTTTTCTCTAGTGGTAAAACTAACATGAAACAGCCCTCAAATATGATGCGTCTTTCATAAGATGGGTTTTATTTTGAAATCGATTCCTAAGTCCTAAGACGAGTCGTAAGATAAGATGAGTTTCCTAAAATCGGCCCCTAATAAATATTGTAATAATAAGGCATAAAAAAAAAAAATGTTATGTTGGCGTAACCCGACCGACCCTAAAAATACGGCCGACCCTGGATATTTTTTGTTTCAAGGGACGAAATTTAATGATTAAAATCTATATAAATCTAGTTATACGTTTGAAACCATTTCTGACCGTTTCTCATTGTTGTGTGTGTGGATTGTGTATATATTGAACCTGGACACGCTATCGTGTATCACTACCGGCTGAAACAATTAGAAAACATATCATTTTCATTGCTAAGAGGGAAAAAAAAAAAAAAAAAAAAAAAAAAGAATCCCGACCTACCTACATTATTTTTTTGGGCCCGTTACGCCAACATAACATTTTTTTTTTTTATGCCTAATAATAATAACAACCGCAAAATTACTGAAATTCACCGAGCCATGATCACTCACAGAGGTTATTGCAGCTGAATGGAAGAACGTCGGAACCGGCATTCGAGCTAGTAACTGACTCCACTGTAAACTGGGTAGCTCCAGCTTCCAAAGATCTCCGAAGACCTCGTTGCTATTGTGCCCTCCACAAATGTAGACTTCTTCAAAGGCAAATATCAAAGACAAAGACAAATATTTGAATATACTGAACAAATTAGGTGAGCAACGCAAGCGAGAGGCATCTCCATAAAAGCCGTATGGCTTCGGAAGAAGCCTCTATAGCTGCCATGTCACTCATTGTTTTATAGTTTTAATTTGTAAACCTTACTTTTCCTCTTAACATTATTGGTATTATTTAATCTTTCTCATCTTTCTCAGTAATATTAATTGTGTATTTCATATATTATTTTGGCACTATGGGAATAAATGTTAATTGAATTGAAAACAAAAAATTCAATTGAGTTGGAGAATGTTCCCACCAGAGGTCAGTACTTGTGTAAGGAATATCCACAAGATATGGAATATCCCTGCTATGTGACCAGATTCGGCTTTGAATTAGGCAGGCCATCAGATTACGGACCGTTCGGGTACCGGGCCTGGTAAGCCAATTTCTTTACCCGCAACTCGGTATTCAGCTAGAAGCCACTCGGTTAATACTGAAGCGTAAAACCCCCGATCTGTTTGAACCGATAACTCGGGGCTTAAACAAAAGGCAGCTAGTTGAAGTGTGGCCATTGTTACAGGATTATTCGGCCAGAATGTTGCCTTAAAAGAAAAAAAGGTAGCACACATAAACAATGGTCTGGGGGGATTGCCAGCAGGAATTTCATTGAAGTTCACAGTCATTATTCGCCTACTTGAGCCTTTAAATTGCTTCTTTTGTGGTAAGCCAGAGAGAAGCAATTGAGCCTGGAGGAGTTAATCCAGCCCGATCGGTTCAGTTCAAAGTGCCAAGGTCCGGAAAGAGATGGTCCACCTTGCGCAGTGGGCAGTGTTGTATTCGAGTCCCTGAAAGTCCTTTTAAAAGTACAGTCACAAGACCTTTCATAAAGACAGTCACAAGTAACTGGTTGAACAATTACAAAGGAATGCTTTTGTTAACAGTTCATTCTTATTATTATTCTTATTCTTTATTCGGCCAATAGAACAAGCAAACAATACATAGGGAACAGTATACCTTTACGGTTAAGACTAAGAGGGAGTGGGATAGAGGATGAAGACAAACAAAACATATAAACCAATCTGTGATGGCCAGGATCAACAAAAGTGTACCCAAACACTGTAGCCCGAAAGCTTGTTGGTCCAGTCACAGAGAGGAATCATAAAATAAATAAATATATCTATATGTGTATATACAATAATATAAGGGTAAAAAACTGAATTTCAATAAAAAATAGAAATGCAATAAATAAATACAAATCAATAAGCAAAATTTAAAAAAACCCAAAAGGACATAAACAAGAATAATGTTAATTAAGTGTACATGTTGTCAGTCAACACAAACAGACAGCCCTACTACCAAGGTTAAGTTCGCACAAGGAACACCCATCAATTGGTCGACATTGCCGGCCCGGCACCCCACTCACACGTTTTGAGCACGAGTAACAGGCAACAGCGACCAACCGTTGACAAATGTTCCCCGTCAGAATCCGCTCCAAGGCAATTGCAGAGTATACAAATACCAAATCAAACAAGACCCAACCAGATAAATACCCCCAAAGAGCAAACAACACCCAACCAACATTCCACAAACAAGCAGACAACAAGCAGTTTGATGAACTAGTAAGACAAAGTACATGTACAAACAAATAATTTAAAAAAAAAAAATTAAAATAAAAGCTTTAGTTTTGGCATGTAAACAGCAGATGGATGTGGAATTATCATTATCAATTTCCAGTGGGAGTATAATTATAAGCAGGTTGAGAATACAAATCGAGCTGTTAATTAATCATGGAAATGGGATAACAGATTTCTACAAAAACACTGAAGGCTGTCTAAAACAACAGAGTCTTTGATGTGAACGGGCAAGCTGGACCAAATACGAGGAAATAAATGTATTGGGGAGTTCTTGAGGGCTAGAGTTCTTGCATAGTGATGGTTAAATGTTATGACGTCTTGATGGCGGGCATTGATAATCGTGTTAGACTTAAGTGAATGGCAGTCAACGAGTCCATACAAGGATTTAATTGTGAAGGTGACCACATGTTTTTGTCTCCTATTAGTGAGGTTGATCCAGTTGAGGGCTTTTAGGCGGTCATCGTATGGCATGGCACCTCTCCGTTGTTTCAGGCACATCCTGCTTGCGCGACGTTGGACGCTCTCTAGTTTGGCTGATAATGATGAGGTGTATGGGCACCAGGCGGGCAACCCATACTCTAAGATTGGTAGGACGAGGGACATATAAAGGGATCGAAGGGCTGTTGTAGATGTCCCACCAGCGACTTGCCAGATGAACCCAAGGGTACGGTTTGCCTTGGACACCACGGAATTTACATGATCAGTCCAAGTTAATGTGTTGTTGATAGTGATGCCAAGGTACTTGTACTATGAATAGCTAGTGATTTTACTTGAGACTGAAGGACTTGTGATGGACTTGCGGGGACTCGAATACAACTCTGCCTTTGGTTCTTCCATAGTCCATTTGTTGTACAACAAAAACATGGCAGCCAAAATGAAGTAACAAACAGCTTAATAGTAGTCTACATATCTGATCAAACTGACGTCACACTTTCTATATTAGACTCCGATTGGCTGGTGCATGCCAACATATATCACATGTTGGTTTACAGAAAGGGTTCCGTTGGACAATGGGTGATACTCAGACTAGGTCATCACTGCCGGTGATCAAGGATTACTTACCATTTTGCCACTGCACACAGCTATGGTACTGTCTCCTCTTTGGGTGTCCATTCTGAGGACATGCTAGAGTGGTTTCCTTATCCCAAGTATTGGTTTCCAAATTGTACACGTGAACCTTGAAAAAAAGAAAACCAACAGTAATTTATATTAAACCTCGCTCATGTCCACAGCATCATAAGCCTCATTTGGCATGTTCAGTACTCACAACACTTGTGCTCCATCCTCAACTAAGCTCTCTCGGAAGTACAGTTGCAGTACTCTTATGCCCAAAGCCCTTCATTGTGTATTTACACATGACAGTGTGTCACCTTGTTGTGTAAAATATTCAATGAAATTTCAGAGTTTTTTTCAGAGTTGGGGACAAAAAAGTAGTATGTGAAATATCTGCTCGTTGGACGAGCATCTATAAAATGCGAGCAGATTTGGTGATTAATTAATATGCAAATAAGACTGCATCTTGACCTCAAGATTCTGTCCATTCAGCAGGCATTTTCCATTGCGATATCGCGCTTTCTGTCACCCGTTGCTATGTTACAAAAAAACGGCAGCCAAATTGGCTAATCAGCAGCTTTGGCTGGCACGCGAGGTCACATAAATTAACCAGGGTTCTAGCCACGGTGGGCGGCACTGCGAATTTTCGCCCGGCACTCGGGTTCAAATTGCCTGTGCCGCCCGGCACAATTTTATTAATTTTTTTAATTTTTTTTATTATTTTTAAAAAAATCAAATTATGGGCACAAAAGAAAGAGAGGAGATACAAAGTCACGTTAATCATGTTCATGTAGTAATTAATTTTATTAACTTAGCTAGACTTTCACAGAAACATGCAAAAATGAACTGGACCCCCGGTCGTGAGGCGCGATAGCTCCACTCACTGCGCTCGCAATGCTTTGCAATCTGATAATTTAACCGGCACTAAAAAGGTCCTAGCTAGAACCCTGAAATTATGATATCCACATATATCAGACATTTAGGAGATGGCTCCGTTAACCAACATATGATACTCAGACTAACAAAAAGTAGGTAAAAGTAGGAATTTAAACCTCTCTCTATGAGAGCAGATCACTGCATGGTAGTGGGCACATGCCAATTCACTCTAGCTGTGTACACTGAAGGATTTTACACAGGGTTTTGGGGAGTACATGTTGAAGTGCGTTGAAGGATAAACAAGAGCAAGGGGTTAAAGAAAAAAGTATGAAAAGTAGGAATACTTGAAAGCTGGAATACAGTTGCGGCAAGTCAATCTCAAATCGGTCTCGGGTTCTGATTTGGCAAAATTCAGATAACTGATTCCAAACTATGGCCTGGCCTGACGGCAGATTGAAACATAAATTTGCTCATGAAATAACTGCATATACCTCTTTATGATATGTCGACGAGTGCAGTTCACTCCAACTATTGCCGATGACGTACATTTTGTTTGCGTGCCATGCCAGGCCATGCCGGTACATGACTCTAGAGGGTGCTTCGGAGTCGTTCTGGTCCTCCATGTTGGACAGCAGGGACCAGGACAGGCTCCGGAGGTCTAAGGAGTGGAGGTCCGCATCAAACACGAAAGTATTATCCTCAAACAGTTGCCGGCAGCCCCCGAAAAGAAAAAGGCGGTCGTGCTGAAGAGACATTGCCTGAGAGTCAAACATAATTTTGTTTTTTTGTTTAATAATAAACCCTAACCTTCCCAAATCCTTCAAAATCCTCTTTGGCAAGGAACTTGGAGATTAATAATATTAATATAGGAGGGGGGGGGGAATGATCATTCTTGCTCACAGCTGATAAGCTGAATTGCAAAGGACGCGGCTATAACATGGTCGAGTCGATGAAATGCAAACAGCAGCCATCCGACCCACTGCCGGACCATGGAGCTCAGCCAGAGATCGGTTGAATTTTGCTTACAATTATTATCCCTGTTCATCAGGACTGACACCATTTCTGCAGCAGTTTGAAATGAGCGCAATAATTTTGTCTCTACCTACAGGTACCCATTTATACTCCTGGGTGAAGAGAGGCAACTGTAGTAAAGTGTCTTGCCCAAGAACACAAGCACCATGATCTTGTCAGAGTTCGAACACCGTAACCATTCGGCCACAGCACCAACTGTATGGCAAAAATATATAGGTTGATTTTTGAGGATGCTCTGTGTCAAGGTCTAGCTGCAATGTGTGTAGTCTTGTGCACAAGACTATTGAGCTGTTATTTCATGAATAAGATTAAAACTGCTGCAAACTGCTTACTGGCTGGAATGACCTGAAATATACAAATCAAATAAGTTAAGAGAGCCTAATATTTCGATCTTAACAAGATCTTCTTTAGAGACATAATGGCTGTGTACAAGAAACAAGCATATCGACGATGACAAAAATCTCTAAATCTGGAAAATATTCATCTCGAGATAATCGCATTTAAAGTTGGTCCTTTTTTCAAAAGGCATTTTCGATTATTTTGCAGCAACAGAATTCAAAGATTTTTGCATTGATCAAAACTAAATACTTTGCTCTATGCTAACTCATACTCGTTTGTTAAAAACGTCTGTTAAGTAAACAAAAATTGTTAATACAACTGTTTTTGCACTTCGTGAGAACATGAAACGTGGAGCCTTCACTCAATACTCGTGCGTTTGTATACTGTTGTATGCACTTCGTGAGATTGTTCTACAGCTGTTTTTGCACTTCGTGCGAACATAAAACGCGGAGCCTTCACTCTTTATTCGTACGTTTGTATACTGTTGTATGCACTTCGTGAGATTGCCGTTCTGTGTAAAATTATTACATTTTACTTGTGAGCGCGCGCGCGTATGTTATATTTTAACATCGTACACGTGGTATTCTCCCATCGTAGACGTGAGCAAAACAAGAAATGATCGCCAGTCCCTGCTAACGAGGTAACTGGTTTGTTCACTTCGTGAGATCATTTTAAAGTCTTCTGCACTTCGTGAGAACCAAAAACATGCAGTTCGGCCTTTTTGTCAAATGTGTGTTTACGCTAATTAAAAAAATTAATAAAAATGTTGCATGATACATGGTCAAGTTGTTCCTTGAAAAAAATGTGACAAAAAGGCTAGTAAAACTCAACATCGACAAATATTAGATTTTTGAGGTTTTCTGCACTTCGTGAGATCGTCAACGATATATAGGGCAACATACAGCATGATGCGCATCATAGCTGGCGGAAAAAACACAAAAGAAAAAGCTGTTATTTCAGTGGCCGTGCGCCAGATTCGGTAACGTTGTCGTGTTTTTAAAATCCTGGCTTCGTGTGCGTTCTAGCCTCACGCATGCGTAGTTTACAAAATGCAGCTAGATCAACAGTCGCGCCGGAGGTGGTGTTTGACAAATGCGCATGATTTTGTACCTTCTCAACGGTCTTGTATAAATTGGCAATCAATTCTTAACTTTCTCCCTTTATAGTTCTCAACGATTCTCCCTTGCTTCTCCCAGCGATCCGATCTAATCAGCAACCGAGTTTGGCACTAATTGTGAATTATTTATTACACACAAATACAAAGGATATGACAAGGCTGTATACACAATGGTGGCACGCTGTGCAATGTGCAGACTTTTAATACCACACATTGTGTAGCTATATTGACATTCCAGGGAGTGCATGCTACATACATTACCGGCCGGCCGGCCGCACCGTACCGGTCAGTCCCACTGTCGTTGATTTAGTTGCCACTTCCCTAATTTTTCGGCTGGGGCCGCGGCGTGGTGAGTTTGTGATCACAGTGTACCGAACTTCGTCGGTAAAACAGCCTAAAATCTAGTGAGGTCCTGCGTCATTGTGGCGAACAGTTAATTACCTGCAAAAACTACCCCACACCACTTCTGGATATCCTTAGCACTGCCTCAACATATTTAACAGCACTGCTGGAGGAGTTATTTTTTGTAGAGACACATTTTTTATTTTATTTTAATTTTTTTTTTTTTACATCTCGAAAAAGCTCTAAATTCGTCGGTCCTAAATCACCATTTCAAAGCAAACTGACATTCTATGCACGCGTGGCAATCTTTAGAAAATTATATCGCTTTCTGCCACAACTTGGGGCCACACTGACCTGGCCATATTTTCCAGGAGGTCGTTGACCATCGCATGCCAATGCCGACCACCGCTTTTCCGTCACATTGAAGCAGATGACGTCTGCATTGCTAGTTTTCCCCCATGGGTAGCAGGTCCCACCAAACAGCAGGAGTGTGTGCCCACTCAGCAGCACTAGGAAAAGAAGGAGAAAAAAAACCATTAGAAACAAACACAAAAATCTAAAAAATCACAGAGAGTTCTTGAAATCTCAGATTCATCAAAAGTTTTGGATTCATGTCCCACTTCAGAATTATTTAGAAATCTTTATTTTTGTTTGCTGTTGAATCCAACAGAGTCTAACTTTGATACCTGTAACCCAACAATATAAGATTGTTGATGCGTTTCTGGAATATATCAAATGACTTGCCTGCTAAATCCAACAGGTTTCAATGGAAATGTCAACTGGTTGGATCATGTTGGATTCAGCAGGGTTAGGCTGTAAACAGTGGTACGCTAGTAGAGGCAAAGTCCTATTATGCCCTTAACCAAAGTTTTCCCCAGATTCAAAACGGTTGACGCATAAACACGTCACAAGCAAGGACGGAAATGTCTGTCAGCAGCAACCAAGGCCAGAAATGCGTGGGTGTGCTTCCCGGTACCATCAGCCCTAACCCGCCTCGATCGAGTTTCGTTACAGATAATCCCGCGCCTCGGCTCGGTAATGTTAAAATAATCCCAGTGCGAACAGTTTAAAAAGCTTTTTTCTACAATTCGTTCAAACAATTCGTGGTGGCGACACTTTCCCTTGGGTTTGGTTTTGCCGTTAGCGACAACACTGGGCACTTTAGATAGTTTCATAATAATTCAGTAGTTTATTTTGTTGATGTTTGTAAATAAAATGGTGTATATATTAAAGTATACTACCTTTGGTCTCTTTGTGCAAATGTTCACTTTAACAACTATGCAACCATCGCACCCTCTTCCAACCCTCAACCCCCCCCCCCCCCCCCCCCCCTCCCCAAGACTGATTGTCATCGTCGCTATTAACTTACTTGACATTGATGCCGTTTCATGCGGTACATCTCCGACTGTGCTCACCTCATGCCAAGTCTCTGTGGTAAGATTGAAGCACCACATCTGCAAATAAAAAGGTAAAAAAAGGTGACAAATTGTGTGACCATGGAACTATAGCTCCATGGTGTGGTATTAAGCTAAATTGAAATATTTAACCACAGTCCTCAAATCTTATTATGCAAACTTTACGAAGGGTTCACCTCTTCTTAACCCTCTTATGTAGAAGTCGTTATTCGGGTCAGTTGTTAATTAGCAGCACAAAGATACACTTTGTCTTTTTGTGCATAGTGTTTGTACATCGAAGCTGTGTTATAGTACAGGACCAAAGGGAAACACAATAGGACATCCTTGGTTGTTATGGCAAAACACGACTGTATGTGCAGAATTGTGTTTCCCATAACCCTTACCCTGCCAGAAACAACACAGTGCATCAGGTGAAAACAAGTCTGGTGCACATGTATGCATTCAGCTGTCATTCAACACCAGTGCATAAACAACCAAAGCCCAAGACTATTGAGAGCTAGTCCCCATAAAACAATGCCAGAGATGGATTCTGCTGGGTTGGGTGACCACAGACTCTGAGGCAGTTTGACCTTGAGATTTTTGACCTGATGGATCTTGCGGCGCTGGGCAGGGTTGTTACTTTGACAAATGATGCACATTTGAAAATGGCATAATTTTGTTATTTTCTTAAAAATGACAGCATGCCAGACAGAATAATTTCACAGAGAGTTTATACATGTACTAATTAATATATTGACAACAAGTAGCTTTTCAACAGTATTTTGTTTGGTTACTTTTTGGATAGCTGCAAAAGATATATTACCCCTTTAAATCTGTATCCACCTTGGTGATTGTTTCTGAACAGGGGCCAATTTCATAGAGCTGCTAAGCACACAAATTTGCCTAGCATGACAATTTGTCCTTGGTAAAAACAAGGTTACAGACCAAATTTTCACGTGATCTTTATTGTTTTGGATTGATAATCAGCTGTTTTTTGCTTAGCATGAAAAACACGTAGAATTTTTGCTGGTAATCTTTTTTTTAATGAGCAAGACTTTTTGTGCTAAGCAAATTTGTGTGCTTAGCAGCTCTATGAAATTGGGCCCTGAACTATTACCCAGCTGCACATACCTCTTTGAAAACCTCATGTGTTTTACGTATGACACCTTCACCACGAAATCTGTGTTTAATTTTCTTGATATAGTCAGGATGGTATCCTCCAAACACAAACAGGTTGATGCCATCTGTCGCACAGCAGTGCCCACTTCTAGGATATGGCTCTTGATTAAGAACTGTCGGTGTCAACAAAACTACAATTCAGCATTTTTACTGTGACAAATCTTAGTCTGGTTCTGCACCAGAAAGGCAGGACCTGGGCCCAATTTCTTGGCTCTGCTAACCACAGAATTCCGCGCTTACGGTCACCATTTTCCGCTAACCGCGCTAGCAGAAAAATTATTTGCTTACCATGTAAGCATAGAATCCTATTTTTCTTTATAAAAATATATTTTTCAGAATAATTACAGGATATCTAGCGCAATAATTTTGCTGGATGCCTAGGATCAGTATTTACGTTTATATGAGTAAGAAATTTTTTAATAATTCGGTGGTAACATTTTTCGATATCTGCAAATTGTGTATACTACCTTTAAACAGAGTGATTAATACCGACCGAACACACATTTATTCCCATTCATAAATATACTTTTTTGTAAAATTCAGCCAAAAAAGCCCAGAAAATGCCGGAAAATTGTCGCAAGTAAATTTCGGTGTTTCGCCATTCTGTGCGTGTCAAATGACATGTTTCCGCCTCTGTCGCTCTACACAATACATGCAATAAAGCGTATTTACTATGAACCAGACTATTACTGCCATTGGCAACCTCATTTCCAGGTTGTCGAGCTGTACGCGCTCAACACTACCCGCTCTTACTATTGGAGACGAGGTACGGTTGGAAATAAAGTGAGCCCTGGGGACGGGTACAATGCGACATCGAGTGTTTTAACAGTGTGTTTTAACAGTTCCAGCCATGTCTTTATCGTCCGTTTAATACCGGCCACGTGACGGGCTCTCGACCAATAGGAATGCCTAAACTGTCCCAGGTATTTATGAATATCAGATCAAACGCTATTTGAAATTGTACATGTTTAGTTTTAACTTTTATTTAAATAGCCCGTTTTTAATTCCCGAAAGTCAAACTACCGCTTAACAAAATTAAAGGAAGTTAAGGCCTAACGTTGCATAAACCAAAAATCAGTTCAGTGTATCCGGCATATACCTGTTGCTTCATTATCAGGGTTAAATCTTGATTTAATGTGAACAAATTTTCCAACTTCAACCCCGACCATGGGGGCTGCCATCTTGGTTTGTTGAGTACATTTTACGTAACTGTGAGGTGGCTTTATATGTCAGAGTCAACTATTGGTCAGAATACTACAACCTGATAATATCAACCAATAAGAGCGTAGTTAACAAAAAGTTTGGACTCGTAAACCTTTTCAACATGGCGGAAAAGAGAACGTTGTTCAGCGCGAGCAGCGGTGCAAAACGAATAAAAACCCTGTTTTCGTCATTCATCCGGAAAGAACCAACTAGTGAATCAAAAGACGAATGGTAGGTCAACATGTTTAACATATTTTTGTGTTTTTATATATGATTTATTGAACACAAACGAGTAACAACTTGTATTCAACAAGTCAAATGGGGTGTGTTAATGTGAATTAGGACGCCCTCTCGTGGCACGACATGTATTTAGCTCCCTAAAATAGCTTCCTTTTTTTTTAAATTAGTTTTTTGTTACTACTAGTTCTATATTATACAGCTCTATGGTTAGTTGGTTACTAATAGGACTACAACATTTGTGTATTCCGGAACTATATTAATTATTATAAGTTAATTTAGACCCACTAACTGAAGCCCTAGAACTCTTTTTTGAATTTTGGATTTAGCTTGTCATACTACTACTACTGTACTGGGCCCCACGCGAAACAATAAACAATAAGTTTTTTCAATTTTTGTTGGAAGTCACTATTTACTATCTCGTGCAGCGGTTCTTGTTGTATTTTTCAAGGCACTTATGTACCCTAATTCGGTTTCTTCTTCAGCCTTGCACTATGGTTAAGAAAATTTGGCAAAGAAAAGATACATTGTAAATGTATAGCCGGATTGCTAAAAAAAGACAAGAAAAATCAGGGAAAAATTATGGCATACATAAAAAAAATACATTCCTTAATTTAACCCTAACCCTCCCAAATCCTCCAAATTCCTCATTGCAAAATGCAGGATTTTGCAGGATTGAGGTCACTTGGAGTTTGATGCATTGCAGGATTTTGCAGGATTGAGGTTACTTGGGGTTTTACCCCTGCAGGAATATGGAGGATTCAGGTTATCAGGCTGAATGTGACACACAAGGATTTTGCAGGATTGAGGTCACTTGGAGTTTGATGCATCGCAGGATTTTGCAGGATTGAGGTTACTTGGGTTTTTACTGACTGCAGCCAGGGCAAGACTGCAGGATTTTGCAGGATACAGGCTGTATGGTCACCAGTGACCAATATTGGAGGATTTTGCAGGATTCAGGTTACTTGGAGTTTTAACAATTTAGGAATTGGAGGATTTTGCAGGATTCAGGTTATGTGTAAGTAAAAATGGGTAGGGAGTTAGGGTTAAAATAAATTCATTTTATTTAAAGGTTGGATACACCATTGATAATTGCTTGAATTATTATGAATTGGTAGATTTGGGGGGTTGTATTTCATAGTAAATATCGTTTAACTGACCTGTCCGGAGTTTTACAATCATGGATGCCAAGAAAAGCAGGAAAAACAGCCTTCGATTTCAACCGGCGTCGGGCAGTTATTCTTATGTTATCTTTGTTTTTTCTTTGATTTAAAAAAAATAAAATTCTATTTTTCGGAATAATTACAAGATATCTAGCGCAATCGTTTTGCTGGATGCCTAAAATCATTATTTATTTTCATATGAGTAAGATATTCAAATCTTACCTTTAAATTTCATTTTATGCCTTTTTTAAAATTAAATTTTTAGTAATTTTCAATCGGGGGAGCCTCATGCAACGATCGATGGAAGTGAAGTTCAAACGTCAGGTGATGTTGCAGACGGAGCCCTTCGTGGTACTAAGCCATACACGCCATCAAGACCATCCTTCCGACCACTTAACACCGACGATTTCTTTGCCAGATTGGAGACCTTTACAATATCCTTACACAGTTGTATGACATCATTGAACATGGGAGGGATGTGGGCGGGGTTTCAAGACCTCACCCAATGACCCCTCGTTTGAGCATTTCCCTAATCTCTTCCATCCACTTTCATTGTAGCCTCTATGGCCCCGCACTAGAGTAGACTGTGCTGTGGGCCAAACTTCCATCGACGTAAGGCCAAATAAAAAAAAAACATGTTTAGCGTCAGGCCCTTTTTAAAACTTTTTTTCCCTTCAAAATGGCCGCCCGACACATCTTAATTCGAGTCATGTACATGTAGTGAACATGTCACACCCTATCTTCCAATTTAAAATTAAAACATGGTTCACGCACGATTAAAAAATCATGTGGGTCGATCATGTATGCACCGTACACGACTACACGTCACACCCTAGCATTTCTATTAGAAAAAATTCATGACCAAAATGGTTAAATTTATATATTTTTTTTTTTTAATGGAAAAAAAGAAAGAAGGAGGCGGCCCCCAAAAAGGAAGCTGGCGGCCCCCAAAAAGGAAGCTGGCGGTGACGCTAAACATGTTTTTTTTTTATTTGGCCTAACAAGTTGGGCATTTTTTTCTTTTCATAGAAATCGTTCAGCCTACATGTAAAACTCAGCATGCAGGTTTACTCACCAAAGCATCTCAATATTTCACCAAAATTAGGACTGTTTCATACATGCATCGTAGTTCAGTAGTTCAGTTTGGTGTACTTCCAGAACTGAAAACGTTTTATAATATAAACCTCAAAGCAAGCAAAGTGAAACGGTTTAATATTTCACCAGTGCCAAATCTATTGTGTGAAATAACTAGGGGGGGGGGGGGGGGGTGGGGTGGGGGGGGGGGGGGGGGGGGGGGTGGGGGGGGGGGGGGGTAGGGGGACGACAAATTTTATGGAATTTAATCCCAGTTTTCATTTGGTACATTCTTTAACCCTAACCATCCCAAATCTTCCAAAATCCTCTTTGCAAAATGCAGGATTTTGCAGGATTGAGTGCACTTGGTAGTTGATGCATCGGAGGAATTTGCAGGATTGAGGGCATTGCCACTGGGCGGATAATGCAGGGTCCAGGTCATAAGGCCTAAACTAGGATTGAGGTTACTTGGGTATTTATCCAACAAATGGAAAAGGGCACGCTCATCATACATTTCGTTTTTCTATAAATATAGAAGCCTTTATGTGATGTTTTCTTTCTTAACTCGTACATCATGCGTTTGGTTGGTTTGCCAAGCCCTGGGATCTCTCCCCTTTACACTGTGCACGTTACGGCTGGGAGAACATCGACACGGACTGTCTGAAATGTGTCAGTTGTCGAGAGATACTCTGTGGTGGACTTCCTGCACGATGGGAGACAGAATCATGTAAGAAATGTGGATGGCAATTTCCCGATAAGCCAATTTAGTACTCTAAGGCACATGTGCTCATCAAGAATTGATGATTTTTTCTTTCGGGAAAATGTTTTTATTGTATGCGTACAAAGTAGTGCTCGGCGAGTAGTGATTTTTCCCACTCGAGCACTCGCGAGTAATCGAGCACTCGCGAGTAATCGAGCACTCGCGAGTAATCGAGCACTCGCGAGTAATCGAGCACTCGCGAGTAATCGAGCACTCGCGAGTAATCGAGCACTCGCGAGTAATCGAGCACTCGCGAGTAATCGAGCACTCGCGAGTAATCGAGCACTCGCGAGTAATCGAGCACTCGCGAGTAATCGAGCACTCGCGAGTAATCGAGCACTCGCGAGTAATCGAGCACTCGCGAGTAATCGAGCACTCGCGAGTAATCGAGCACTCGCGAGTAATCGAGCACTCGCGAGTAATCGAGCACTCGCGAGTAATCGAGCACTCGCGAGTAATCGAGCACTCGCGAGTAATCGAGCACTCGCGAGTAATCGAGCACTCGCGAGTAATCGAGCACTCGCGAGTAATCGAGCACTCGCGAGTAATCGAGCACTCGCGAGTAATCGAGCACTCGCGAGTAATCGAGCACTCGCGAGTAATCGAGCACTCGCGAGTAATCGAGCACTCGCGAGTAATCGAGCACTCGCGAGTAATCGAGCACTCGCGAGTAATCGAGCACTCGCGAGTAATCGAGCACTCGCGAGTAATCGAGCACTCGCGAGTAATCGAGCACTCGCGAGTAATCGAGCACTCGCGAGTAATCGAGCACTCGCGAGTAATCGAGCACTCGCGAGTAGTTGTCGCAATTTTCACAAGAGGGAATTATGACAGTCACATGTGTTTATCACCATGTGTTTTAACTCAAAAGCATAACGGTAATTTCTCAGCAAGCTTGGCAGCAATTTGGTTTTCTTTATCCCTTTAGCCCAATTCAGAATGTTTTTATCCCTCCATGGTAGAATTGAAAATCAATAAAGATAGTTATCATATCGTAAAAACCATCGTAATTGTCAACAATCAATGCTCGCTAACAATCACTACTCGCCAGTAATTATTGCTACTCGGGCTGGCACGAGTACTCGCATAGTTAAAAACTGCGAGTAGTTTAACAAGTAGTAAAAACTAATTAAGAGTTTCAAAAAAAATAAAAAAATAATAATTGATATCTGTTTTTGTTTGGTGTTATTGTAAACGTTATTGTTTCATTGCAATTATATTCATTGTAATTTTTCTGTTTAATTTTAGACAATCAAGCTTATAACAAATTAACAGATTCGTTAAAGAGTGCCCACAGTAAGATATGTCCCTGGCCTGACAGCCCATCACCAGGTTAGTTGGTCAATTACCTTTACGCGGCTTTGGTCAAAGATTGAGTATAATTTCCAATATCAGAAAAACTGCTATTAAAGTTGAAGTCTGGTTGGCATAGCAGTACTTTCCTTGTGACCCGGGTTCCAATCCCACCTGGGCCAATATGTGGATGTGTTTTTAGTCCCTGCCTAATTCTGGGGGTTTTCTTCTTAGAATATTATTCTAGACTTAACTCCCACCTCTAATAATAACTTCTCCCACTCTTCTACCAAGGAACAACACTGGAAATAGACTTTTGTGGGCTATCCCGGCCAATTGCCAATTAAATAATAAATAAACAAAATAATTAACACAGAAAGAATTGTTGTAAAATGTCTTGCCGATGGACGCAAGGACTGTACTTCGAGTTGGTTGGAGTTCAAACCAATTCCCTTTGCACATGGTGGGTACTGTCGTCCATTGGTTATGGTGTTCGACTCGTACAGTGGTACATGGGTTTGAACCCTGACAGGGAACACGGTGATTGTGTTCTTGGGCAAGACGTTTTACTACAATCTCGACCCAGAAGTATAAATGGGTACCTGTAAAGGTAGAGACCAAAAGTGGTGATCTCGAGCTGCTGCAGAAACGGTCTAGTTTCTGATGAACCAAATATGTGACCCGCTCCAGGAAAAGGTGACATAAGTAGCAAAAATAGAGTTATGTACATAATTAAAAAGTCCAGGATATAAGCTTTCATTTGGTACATATTACAGCTCCCTAGCCCCTCTCGTTCTGGTAATATGACGTTTTTGCATATTAATGGGTTCCATGGAATTCAAAATACACAACTGAGAAAACAGGCTTCGAAACACAACAAAACTAAGACAATACATTGGAACCATGCACTCTTAAAAGCTTTCGTTTCGCTTTATTTATCAAATTCCAGCTTTTGGTTAATTAAATCTGAAACTTTGGATATTAAAGATGCAATTTAAGACAAAAACTGAAAACCAAACTTTGACAAAAATATTTACCCTATTAACTTTAACAGGCCATTACTCATAAATGCATAGCGCATCTTATGTCACCTTTTCCTGGAGCGGGTCACATATTATTATTGTACTTGTTAGTATTATAAAAGTGATTTTGGTACAGGAATAATTGTTGCAAATGTCTTACTCGTGGACATAAGCACCATAAATACAGTTGGTTAGAGTTGAAAACTACATCCTACAAAACCTGAGCTGAACTATTGACTGTCCACTTGACTTTCCGACATCCTAATAATTTGTTTCTGTTTACAGAATCGTTTCTTCACATTCCATTGGGTGATGCGAAATCCACCATTCAGAGCTACTTCTCCAGGGTAGACACCCTGCACTCATTAGGCGTCAACTTACCAAGCATTGACAACAGTCCTGTTAGAGAAGAGGTACCAATTGAGGAGTGATTGATAAGTTTGTGGCCTAAGGTAGAAGGATATGGGCTCTACAAAGTTCAACTGCAGTTCAACTTGTTGAATGATTTACACAGACATTTTGAAAAGGGTCACACTATCATTGGGGCCTACTACGCTGATCTCCTGAAACGGCTATGGGAGAAAATTAAATTGATTATGTGCAGGAAGCCGATAAGAGAAGTGCTCTTCTATTAGGGCAGTGCTCCAGCCAACGTGGTCATAATAGCCATGGCTTCCATCCAGAAATGTGGACTGGAACTAGTTGACCTGCCCTATTCTTCTGATTTAGCACTTTGAAGACGCATGGTGTTCACTAGCCCAGGTTGGACAAAAGTTCTTCATTGCATTACGACTGACGTCCAGGGTATCAATGTATCCTGCCATAGCGAACAAATTTACAATTTTTGTCATATTTTTACCTGATGAAAGAAGCTGAAATGTCGCTTATGTATTCCTTGGATCTGGAAATACAGATCGTCATGGGTTATTAAAAGTTAATGTGTCTTTAGGCAACTTATCCCTACAATCCCTACATGTGCGCGTGCGCGGGTACCCGGGAGCCGCGCCGGCCTGATGAGGCTGCCGGGTACCCGCGCACGCATGTAGGGATTTGTACAGAGTTCGTACATGATGTTCACGTCCAAAAGCGTGGATTTGCAATTTACGATCTGTCATGCCAGACACAAGGAATACATAAGCGAGATTTTGGCTTCCTTCATCAGGTAAAAATATGAAAAAATGTTGTTGTAAAATTTTTCGCTATGGCAGGATACATTGATACCCTGGACTCCGTCGCGTTGTACACAACAGAGGAGTCCAACCTGGGCTAGGTGTTCGCCATTTTGCCTCGGATAATGATGTCATTGATGCTCTGGACCACTTCATGGAGGTCAAAGATGACGGCTTCTACACAGAAGGGATCTGTATGCTCCATGACCACTGAACTATTATAAGTGTGTTAATATATAAGGGGACTATGTCGAAAAAACCGAAAAGTTGTTTGATTTTCTAAAACTGACTCCTCGACATTCTACCTCAGTCCACAAACTTATCAATCACCCCTGGTGCAATACAAATTCTTGTCATTTTGTCAAAGTCGTTAATACTTTTATCTAATCACTTTTCAAACATTTTCTCAGCGCAAAAGAGCTAACAAACAAACAGTTCGCACCGGGATTATTTTGACATTGAATAAGCCCTGGCGCAGGATTCTTTTTCACAAAACTTGATATGAGGCGATATATGACAGGGTATCTAGCGCAATTATTTAGCTGGATGCCTACAATCATTATTTACTTTCAAATAAGTAAGATATTTCTTAATAATGTGTTAGTAAAATGTTGTATGTTGTAAGTGGTGTATCCTATCTTTAAACAAACATAGACTGCATGTGTGCTTATAAAAAGTGCTAGTTTTGTTTTGTTTTTTGTTTTAATATTTTCATTCTAATTTTGTCTTCACGTCACTGATTTTGTTTAAGGAGCATTTCGTTCTTGCTGATGTGGAGTCGGCACTTTTGAAGTCGCTTTTAGAGAGGAGTGATTCAGCAGTCATTGCTAGTGAGGACGAGAGACCAGTAAGGCTGGCTGTATGCCTGCTTGCAATATTTGGCTGGCAGAAAAGGTAAGTGTGCCAATCTTTACCCTCGAGCTTTCACAATTTATTCAGAGCTTCAGCCCACTACCGAAAACTCTCCTGTTTCCCTAAAATCTTCTCATTAAATTTTATTATAAAAAAGCCAGACACTTTGCCACATCATTGCCTTAATATTTGTTCTCTTTTATGAGTTGTGTGGTTCCAAAAAAAGAACCGGAAGGAACTCAACGTTTCGGACAGTATGCTCTGTCTGTCATCGGGAGACTGAGGGATCCCAACAACTTCACTGTTGGAATCCCTCAGTCTTCTGACGATGGGGGGTTGTATTTTATACTAAATATCGTTTAACTGACTTGTCCGAAGTTTTACAATCATGGATGCCTAGAAAAAAGCAAGAAAAGCGGCGTTCTTTTCTAACCGGCATCGGGCAGTTGCTCTTGGTTGCTATTAGGTTTTTGTGATCGCCGTCTTTTTCGGAACAATTACAGAATATCCAGCGCAATCTATTTGCTGGATGCCTTGAATCTTTATTCACTTTCAAATAAGTAAGATATTTCTTAATAATCCCGTAGTAACATTTTTTGATATCTGCAAATGGTGAATCCTACCTTTGAATTCATCCTTAGCTTAAAAAATAAAAAATTATGTTGTGTTCAAATATTACTCCAATTAAATTGAGCTAAATATTTAAATATGACTCGACTCGACTCGACTCGACTCGACTCGACTCGACTCGACTCGACTCGACTCGACTCGACTCGACTCGACTCGACTCGACTCGACTCGACTCGACTCGACTTTTTGACCGAATGACTTGACTTGACTCAAATCACTTCTTTTAAAATGATTCCACTCAAGTCACATTTTAAGTCATTTTTAAGTATTCTTTTTTAAAGGCTGCAGTTAACAGTATGTGATGTCGTTGGTTTCTCTGCAGTCATTCAGAGCAAACCAATTGTCCTGTGTTAGTGTGCCAGTACTGCCGACGACATGCGGGCCTCTGGAATTTCGTTTCCTTGAAGGAGGCTGAGACCAGACCGGCAGTGGTTGGTGAAGCAAGTAGCACGGTACCGGACGAGGAACTACCAGCCGAGAGAATCAAAGCAAGTTGATTTCATTTAAAGCTGTTTTTTTTCTTTTCTCTTCACTGATGTATTTCTTTTGTCAAAACTGTTTAACTCACTTGTCATGAGTGATTGAAACAATTTGGAAAGAATTACATATCTGGACATTGTAACGATGCATTGATGCATTGATAATCGCGATACTAAAATGTCACGATACGGCATCATTATATAAAATTGTGTATCGCGATACATAGAGGCCTGATAGAGGCAGCGGACAATAGGCTAAATAAGCCTTCAAATAAAAACATTTGTTTGCACAATGATACCGGTATTTCGAGAAAAACATCGTCATCAGTGTAGCTGTCTAACTGTATCACTGAAATGGCTTCACCGTGAATAAGGTGTATTCTGAGACAATCTGAGCTAGTCCCGGTGAACAATGCCCGAAATATGTCCTGGGTGGAGAGAGACAATTGTAGTAAAGTGTCTTGCCCAAGAACACAAGCTCCATGTTCCCATCAGAATTTGATACGGTGTACCATCGCACACGAGTCGAACACCATAACGATTGGACCACAGCGCCAAAACATACAGAAAATAGTGTTTTGCAACTGCAAATTTCATTTTTACCTTTGGTTAAGTAAGTGCACCTATTTGAAATATCTCTTCCTCTATTATTTTGTCCCTGTTCTGAACCCAAACCGACTTGCTTATTACTCTCTGTAACACCTGAAATTGCCTGAGCACTATGTGGTTTTATGGATTCTTCAGTGAGTGAACACAATGTAATACAATGAAGTTCATTTGTTAAACCTAACTCCCTAGTGTAATTTACTAGGAACCATACCCATCCTGGCAAATCCCAACACCATACGGCAAACTGTAAACACTGTTGGATTCTAACCCAGTGTAAAAGACTGTTTATTTTAAATAGGGGTCTAGTACCCATCCTATTATCCCAACAAACACCTGGGGCCAATTTCACGGAGCTGCTAAGCACAAAAATGTGCTTAGCATGAAATTTTGTCCTTGGTAAAAACAAGGTTACAGACCAAATTTTCACGTGATCTTTATTGTTTTTGATTGATAATCAGCTAGTTTTTTGCTTAGCATGAAAAACATGTAGAATTTTGGCTGATAAGTTGTTTTTAATGAGCAAGACCTTTTTGTGCTAAGCAAATTTCTGTGCTTAGCAGCTCCGTGAAATTGGCCCCTGGTGTTGGTGTTTAACTGGATGGGAATGTTAGGGTTAATGGGTTAATATCCATGTTTAAAGTTTATTTCAATTGGCGTTTCCACAGGATATCGAGAAGACGGCTTTCAACCCTGCGAAGGAGCACCGGGCGTGGTGCCCCTGGATCCAGCCCTCGGTGTTCCAGCTATTCAAACTGCAGAGAAACTCAAACGAGCGGACAGAGCCTGAGCCTGACCCCGACGCCGAGCCCGACGCTGATGCCGAGCCCGACGCTGATCCCGACGCTGATCTCGCAGCTGAGCTGAGTTGGCAGCAGCTTCTCATCATTCTGCTGAAGAAGACCAAGCCAGACACTTACGGAGCGCTCGCACCCGTCATCAACAAGGAAACAGTGAGTCCCATGTTCTAATACATGTATTGGGATTTGTCCTTCACAGTGTTGTAGCTAGAACATTTTGAGTGCCGGCTAATTTACCAAAAAAATAGAGCGTAGCACGGCGTTCTCACGGCATCTATGCAGTTCATCAATCATCAATACTCCGAAAAAAGGCTTATTGAGGGCGCCCTTGATTATCACGAGATTTGTTTTTGTGAAGCAAATCTTGTGATAATCAAAGGCGCCCTCAATAAGCCCGTTTCTGTAAAGCAAATCTTGTGATAATCAAGGGCGCCCTCAATAAGCCCGTTTTTCGGAGTAGAAAACAATGTCAAAACACGAGTAACTATTTAAACGAAGCAGAGATGATCGTTTTACAAGTAAAATGGGAAGTTATGGATGTGCAACTATGTTTATTTTTCTCTTTTCTCAACAAATATTTATTCAAACTGAGATTTTTGGTGCCGGTCGGAAAGGTGTTACTTTACCTTCCGGCCCGGACTCCCGGCCGGCCAATGCGAGTGCCGGTCAGACCCGACCGGCGCCGACTGGCGTGGCGACATCCCTAGTCCTTCACAAATGTAAAAATTACAAGCTTACTCATCAGGGATTGTGACTGACAACCTCCTGCTTGTGAGTGCAGGGGCCAATTTCACGAAGCTGCTCAGCACAAACAAATTGCTTAGCATGGAAAATCTTCATTGGCAAAAACAGGGTTACAAACCAAATGTTCAGGTGATGTATAATGTCTGCGTAGTGTTTCTGTCGCATCTCAACAGCTCAATATTTGGTAGTAAATAAAGAATTGGTAAAGTACTCAGAAAGACTTCCTTATACCGCAGGGTTTCGAGTGAAAATATGAACAGAAATTATTGATTGTCCTCTCTCATTATTGCCAGACGCCACCCAGTCAGACTTGGAAGGCTGTAAGAAGAATCCTAAACATCTGGCAGAGCAAGAAGACGGCTGCTCCTCCTAAAGAGACCACGGACCCTCCCCAAGATACCAGCTAGTCCCCGAGGCTTTCTCCAATCCTGAAGAAATCTTTTAATTTTTGTAAAATCACTGTGACCGACTGAATAAGATGAGTCAACCTTTGCCAGAGCTGCCGATTTAAGGGTGTGCATTTACGAGTAATTTAGGAACTGTGTACCCGATTACAAAAAAACACAGGTATCTGGGTACCCGTTAAAGAAGCCCTACTTTTTTCAGTTTGTTCATAAAGATCCGGACTATAATACTGCCACGTCAGTGTAAACTGCAAATTCACCAGTGCCATCAATTGGAAATATAATTTGTGTTTTCCTATGTAGCCTGGTTTTATTTTCAAAATTCCCCACAAATGACATTCAAAATCTTTCGTTTTCATCGTCTCAAAAGTTACTTTTTAGTTTGTAATATTGGCTACGGGTACTCAATTCCATAATCTGGAATCGGTTTCTGACATAAAAAAGTTGCGTTGCTTGTGCCGTGCGTTGGGCCTTGCACAACAAATTTGTTACATAGCTGTGCAATGTTTTAAATGATATAAACGTCTTGGACGAGGACAGTAACGACGTTTACTGCGGCCATGTTTGTGTATAATTGTTTTCTTTCACAAAACGGTCGTTGAATCACTTCCACCCGACATTTTGAATATAGTTTTGTCCAATTTTCGCAGAATTGTGCAAGAACTCTAAAAATTATTTTACAAGTAAAATAGCAATTCATGTACTTTAAACACAAAGCTGCAAGCGTCTTTTATCAAGTTTGATAAGTTGAGCAATGATAGGCTCCACGACGATCACGATTTGCTGGGAAAATAGATTTAGTCGCTACACCACAACTTTCGTCACCTAACTTGATTACGCAATTTACACATTGTCAAACTTTCATAAAATCATCATGAACTTGTTCCGCAGCATAAAATGTTGCACACCTTACCCAGTAAATTATGCCGGAAAGGGACCTGGGCCATTGCGTGGTATCGGTTGCTTTTTTATTCTGTTTTTAATATTGTGAGGCAGTCTGGCAAAATGGGACAAATCTGGGCACATGCCGTTATGGAGAAAAAATTCCCCAAAACACCCTAAAATGGGGCGATTGGTTTTTTTTTTATTTTGAAAGGTATTGATGTTTGTAATTTTTTATATGTCCACTATCATTATCATTTATTAGTAAAAAAGTTTTTGAAAAAAAAAAAAGACCTTGGTTCACATTTTTTCTTTGAAGGTTTTTTTTCAGGTGTGGAGTGGCTATTGTAACTATTAACAGCTGTATGTGGAAGTGCCTTGGCCTAGTAGTCTGGAGCATTGAATTCGTGGTCTGCGGGTAATTTTGCAGGTTGGGGGTTCGATCCCAGCCTGGGCTATGGCACTTCTATGCTGAATATGAGTAGAGGCATTATTAATGCCTTGAAGTGTACAATACCCATCCCAACACTATTTATACTGTGAAGAGATCAGATTGTTTGTTTCAGTGTGAGGGGCTGGTTCTTCCACTTTTTCCTCTTTAGCCCAAAGCTTTTGTAAGCATTTTGTAAAGTTTGTAACTGTTGTGTTTTGTTAAACTCAATTTTGCTTTTATTATTTTTAAGGTTAATGTTTTTTGGATTTTTTTCTTACTCCTAAGACTTTGTTTTACAAGGAATTGATTTTTAACTCTTATAAAATAGATTTAAATAATTTGTTTATCCACCAAATGCCCATTTCCCAACAAATGCTTATCTCCCAACAAATGCTTATCTCCCAGAAGTACAGACAATAGAGATTAAATTAATATGAAATACCTTACTTGACCATATGTGACCTGTCATCACAAAATGAGCGTAAAGTCGGCAAAATAAAAAAATGAGATATGGGTTTTTCTAAATTCTGTGGAAACAGATTTCCAATGGTATATAACACTTGGAGGTTTGATACTCAATGTTCTTTTTTTAGTTTTTTTTTAGTCTGGAGTCTTAATACAGAGATTATGAGAAAACGGGCATTTCTTGCGAGAAATTGTGTGAAAGGCATAGAAAGGCATAGTCAAAATTGTCTCAAAAACTAATTTTGTTTTTATCTGATCGTCCTGAAAAATTGGGAATTGATTGTTGGGGATTTAGTCTTAAAAAAAAGCATATAATCTCAAAATAGACCACCCCTTCAAATTTTGACTTTGACTGGCCGTACTGGGAAATCACTCCGTGCGACGTTATGCTCATTTTGTGGTAACAGGTCACATATGAAGCACGAATGTGGCGGAGAAACCCCCCCCCCCCCTCTTTTGTGTTTCAAGGGGGGATGTGTTAGGTAACAATAGTGTTGAGTGTGTATAAGGTATAGGTATAAGAGGGGGGTACCCCTCTGCCACATATCGTGCTGGGTATATACTTGACTGTAAGTGAATAACAGTCTCAAGCATCCTGGGCAATCACGGCACCTGATGTGATGTGGTTTTGAAGAAAAGTGGAATTTTGTATCAATTTTAAACGATTGCCAGCCAGCAATCATTGTAAAACCTGACCATTTTCAAACACTGCATTCAATGAATTCGTATGAAAGAAGTTAAGGACCCAGACTGCAAGAGCAGCACTTGTTTTCTTTAGTTTTCTAGCTTCTATGAACACAAAATTTTAATGTTAGCGTCACAATATTTACTATAAAATATCAATTCCCTAAACCCATCCATTTTCCAAAATTACAGCAAAAGCAAATGGTGTATATCTTTAAAGGTAGTATACACCATTTGCAGTTATCGAAAATATTTACTACCGAATTATTAAGAAATATCTTACTCATTTGAAAGTAAGAATGATTTTAGGCATCTAGCAAAATAAATGCGCTAGATATCCTCCAATTATTCCGCAAAATTTATTTTATAAAGAATAATTCGCGATCGCCAGACGAAAAAACAAAGATAACATAAGAATAACTGCTAGACGCCGGTGAAAACAATCGCTATTTTTTGTGCTTTTCTCGGCATCCATGGTTGTAAAACTTCGGACAGGTCAGTTAAACGGTATTTACTATAAGATACAACCTCCCAAATCTACCCATTCATAATTCAAGTAATTACCAGTGGTGTATCCTACCTTTAAATCTTTGGGGTATATTCAATGTAAAACATACTTCAATTTATTTTATGTTCTTTCTTGTGCATGTGTGTTTTATCTTTTGTTGTTGTTGCCCCTTTTAATATTAATCACATTTGTTTGTACATAATCAAAACTGACTGTTTTACAATAAAAAATTAAGAAAAGAACTTTCTTGTTGACCGTGCAGTTTCTGAATTTTTGTGTTGTTTTTGAATATCCAAACATTAGGTTTAACGGTAAAAAAGGCTTATTTGTGTGTTAAATTAAAAAATGATGATGAGATAACAAAAAAATGCCTTGTTATGGAAATCATGGATGTGGAAATAAAAAGTACATGTATGCAAATAGTACTTTACTCATAAGTAATAAATGTACTATTTATACCAAGGCAAAGTCTGAGCCCCTGGTCCGAGCCATAAAACTAATGGGAAATGTAGAGCCTTATAAAGGTGTCGAACTATTGTAATGTTGCTTGAGAAACAAAATTTCCACTCTGTCGAATGCTGGTTACGTAATTTGTTTATGTGTGGCCAGCTGTTGACCTAGATTTCAATTTGTTATTCATAAGGTCACGCAGTTTCAATGACCTTGAAGAATGACGTCAGCGTCACGTGTTCAACTTCCAAAAATGGTTGTTGGGGGGTTAGGATTTATTGGTGTGGAAAAGTGCAAGTTGCATTTTTGTGAAAATCTAAAACCGGAAATTTCAAAGATGAAAATGATTTTTAGATTTTCTGATAATTATTCTAAGTAATGTTTTTGAGCTCCTTTCCTTCTTTTTGTGAATGAAATTCAGCGAGAAACGTGTTTCAGGAAACCTGGCCTTACCCACCAGAAGTGGTATCGTCCTGCATAGTTATTGTTTTGGTTCGGTTCGGCTAACTTCGGTTTGTGATGATGTGAATGTGTACATTTTGCGTTCGCGCAGATCCTTGGGTGTATATTTTCTGCACAGGAACAGCTGTTTTTTGACGAAAAAATTCACCTGATTTTAGCCCTTCAAAATGTCGTCACCGCCGCCGAATAAACGACGGATGGACACGGACGTAGTCAAGCTGTATCCTTTCGTTTTTCGACGCATTATTTTGTGAATTTTGGGAGAAAAATGTCGGCAATTGAGACGGTCATTTTTGCACTTTCGTCAGTTTCGACCACAGTATCTGTCGATTACGTTTGTCCGTGTTGTTAGAAACTGCTGACGTCTATGTCTGTTTATTTTAGGGCGAACCAAAAATATCTTCCAAAATTATAATACAATGACCCTGTGTTTTTTCTATGTCAGTAGTTTCCAAAGCAGTGATTTAGTAACTGTGAAAACAATTTATATAATTTTACATTGTGTCTTTATGTTTTACTTTTTTTTAGGAGAAAACAGAATACCGTGATTTACTACATGTATCTAGTTTTCTAAAGTAAAATATACACGTATGTATACATGTACATGCACAGTTTTCCCCAGATCCAAAACGAATGACGCATAAAAACGTTACGAGCAAGGCAGGAAATGTCTGTCAACAGCGAGCAAGGCTGAGAATGTGTGGGTGTGCTTTCCGGTACCATCAACCTGAACCCGCCTCGGATCCAGTTTCGTTAAAAATAATCCCGCGCCTCGGCTCGGTGATGTTAAAATAATCCCAGCGCAAACTGGTTAAGCCATAATGCATGCCATCACAAATTATTCCTGGCTTTGCTTTGTAATGGAGCATGACCAGACATGAGGAAATGGTGCCAGCTTGCCATTCAGTATCCTCCTAAACAGCACAAGCAATTAAAGAATTCTTGCACAGACGACGGTACTTCATGCCAAAGGGAAGTGCATTTCATGACGTCAACAATTGAAGTTTCTTTGAGACTTTTGCTGGTAACCTAAACAAATTCACTTTCCAACTGAAAACAACGTATAATGTAGTCTTACTTTACCAAAGCGAACGGTATATCACTGTGCACTAATAAGCGAAAAAAATGTAAATTAAATTAACCAGTTCACGCCGGGATTATTCTAATATCACTGAGCCGAGGCGCGGGATTGTGTGATGGTGACGGGAAGCACACCCACGCATTTCCGGCCTTGCTCGCTGCTGACGGACATTTCCGGCCATGCTCGTGACGTGTTTATGCGTCATCCATTTTGAATCTGGGGAAGAATTTGCGTGTATACACATTGTGTACTTCCCCCGGCGCAAACTGGTTAATAGCCTGGGGGTTAACATGATTTGAACATTGAATTTAGTGTAGATTCATTTGCTTAGAAAGGAAAGATACGGTAACTCCTCAGCAAAAGTAGGTTACCAGCCAAAATGCATGTAATGTACATTGCCTTTTGGCTGGCTCCCAGCTTATCTTATAAACAAAACTTGCTTCAAAAGCAGATTTGTTTGGCTAAGTAGGCGTAGCTCCACGAGAATGGTTCAAAATAGAGTTTGCAAACATTTTCCAGAAAGTCTTGCTGATGGGCATGCATTCCCTATATAAATAATTGTCTGCCCATTTGTTTTTTTTAGCTGTGAAACATGTAAAGTTCGTGTATGATGTATTACTATTAAATCATGTACATGTACACAATGTACATGTACATAGTATGTACCCAATGTACATAATTCATGGTAATGAGCACTTAACATCTAATTTATAACCAGTCCTACACAGGATGTGGCTGTTGTGATGTGACATTATCTTCATTATGCAGGTTGTGTTTCTATGGGATCTGGCACATACAGTGTAAGATTCAGGAAGTGAGTTGACCATACACAAACTGCATTTTATGTCCATTATAAACATTGGTGCTGTATTTACAGTAGTTCTCTGCCTGACCAGTGCACTGTGAGATGTCAGGTCCTAGACTAGCTTTAGAATACATGTTAATTGTTACCCTTCCAGAATGTCTTTGAAATGAAAGATGCTACTGGAATTATGACCAATTATGATAATTCTGAGAACCAATTTGTTTACCTCAAAATTACTTTGAGTGGTTATTACATGAATAGGCTACACGCTGCACGCTTCCATGGTATATTTGTGTGTAAAAGTTTGCATCTTTCCAACTAGTATTATTATCATATCAACTTTTTTTTTTTTACATGGTGCTAATTAGAGGATTGGCACCATTGGAGGATTGAGAAGGGCTTCTAGCCAAAAATTGCCTGAGGGAATTTAAAGGTAGGATGGAGACACCATTTATGCTTGAATTGTTACGAATGGGTGGATTTTACAATCATGGATGCGGAGAAAAAAGCAAGAAAAATGGCATTTGTTTTCATTTTTCAACCGTCTTCGGGCAGTTCTATTTTTTTAAATAAATGTTATATTTTTAAAATATTTGTTTGAACAATTACAGGATATCTAGCGCAATCATTTTAATGGTTGCCTAGACTCATTATTTACTTTCAAATACATGTAAGTAAGATGTTTCTTAATAATTCGGTAGTAAAATTGCTGCAAATGGTGTACATATCCTACCATAAAGGGCACTTAAATGCCATTGCCATTGAATGCATTGTCCTAATGCATTCCTGCCATACAGAGGTGCTGCAGCCAAGCTGTGCATGATGTGTCCTTCACTATTTATTAGCTTCACCCATTCATAAAAACATTCCCTGGTTTTATTGCATGGTGATTGGAACTACACATATTTGATGGCAGTTGTTTTGACATGATCTTGAAATGACTTTGCTGGCTGTGACTTTAAGGTTGCCTTTCCAATGCTTTAGGCTTTAACAAATTTAATTTTCTTTTGTCTCTTTTACATTTTTAATATGTATAATTTAAGTTTTATTGGGGGAGGGGGGGGGGGGGGGGGGAGGGGGCACCTTTTGTATTTTGGGTGTCTGCAGACTTCTGGAAAACTAAAGGTTTCTGTTTTGGCACAAAGAAGTCCACCAGTTATTGGAAAAAACTATCCTATACTGGTACATATACATGTACCCTGTAAGAATAGAATCATCAGGCCTCAAGTAATTCAACATTTTCAAATTCTTCCAAATAGGCACTTGGGGAGACAAATTAGCATAAGTTTTTAGGTAATAAGGAGACAGTGGCACTTGGGAGACATTTCAGTGTCTCCCCAAGTGTCTAGCTACCCTAAAAATATTTTGGAGTTATTTTTGTCGTAGAACGACAGATTTTGGTCTAAATAGCATAAATCTTGAAGATCTTAGAGAAAATGGTTAGGGTAAACAAGTTATGACTGTTTTAAGTTTGTGTACATCTCTATGGGATTGTCTCCCCAAGTGCCTACATGTATTTGGAGGTATATATTAATAAATACTTCATTAATTTTTATAAATTCTTTTTGAATGTAATTTTAAACAGAATTCAGCTCTATAGCTGTGACGTTTGAATTTTAATAAACTAATAATAATAATAATCATCTTTAGTACATGTAGGGCCAGGTATAATAATTTTTTGTTGATTTCTCTTTTAGAAGTAAAATAACTTTTATAATTTGTATTATTCATGAACCACCATTTAGAGTACGGGGAATTTAATTCAGGTTTTGTATAAAGGGAGATACTGGTATTATTATTATTTAGGGGCATTACGATTAAAAGTATAAATAGGCTTGTTGTCACCATTACGTTTACAAGTGGGTAAGCAGATTTTGCATAAAAGCTGAACCCTTATGATATCTGATGGCGATTAGGATTAATTATGCTGATTTAGACTTATATTAAACCAACAGGAATTGTAAGCTATTTATAACGCAAGCATTGATTCTCCTCATATTAGTTTATTACTTGCCAAGCATGAAGGTTTAATAATTGCCCCAATGTAGTGTTTAAAGAGGCGTTGTGTTTGCCAGCATATCAAGGTCCGTAAATGATGTTTGCTAAAGGTAAAGGGACAGGCATTTGTGCCCTGTATTTAATTGCGCATGTGGTAGGATATCGCTTCCTTTAACCAGTTCTTGCTAGGATTTTTTTGGCATTGACCGGGTCCAGAAGCGGGATTATTTTTCACGAACCTCAATCCAAGACGGGTTCAGGCCAACATCTGTGGGTAGCACACCCTGATTTTTCCGGTCTCGCTAGCTGTGAGCTGGTCGCGCTGACAGATATTTCCAGCCTTGTGGCGTGTTTATCCGTCATCGGTTTTAAATTCCGGGAAAAAACTTTGCGTTTATATATACACGGCATCTGATCAC
The DNA here is from genome assembly GCA_037893245.1 of Crossaster papposus. NCBI lineage: Eukaryota > Metazoa > Echinodermata > Asteroidea > Velatida > Solasteridae > Crossaster > Crossaster papposus. The sequence continues at coordinate 135,874 of JBAIAA010000419.1, forward strand.
TACTGTGACATCACCATAAGTTTGGAAGAATTTGTAGGGATTTTCTTATGAATCCTTAAATATCGGTTTTCACAATAAGTAATTTATCAGAAAAACTTGTCATTATATCTCGGCGTTACTCACAGTGATGATTAGGAGATCTTTTTATGTATTGTGCTGTATTACAATATGCAATATGACTCATTCCATAAGCAATAGGAGTAGGACAAAATAAACTAAACGGACGTGGGATGTGGATGAGAGTAATATTGATTGTGTTGTCCAATGGATCATTGGGGAAGTAAAAAGATGTGACAATTAGAAGATTAAGTAAATCATGTTTGTGCATGTACGTGTACTGCATACATGTGTCAAATGTCTTTACTCATGTCTGTAGTGCATGGTCTCGTGGTCTGGAGCATTTAATCCGTTGTCTAGGTTGTGGGTTCGAGTCCGGCCTGGGACTAGGGTGTGTGTGCCCTTGGGCAAGGCACTTTGTCACTCATTGTTTCTCTCCACCCAGGAGTAAAATGGGTACCTGTGCAGTCCGGTGTAATTTCAAATATTGCATCTCATTTTTCATTATTCATGAAGATGTCATTCATCCAATCAGTGCATTTATTACAGTAGAATATTTAGTACAGTGGAATACCGCTATGTAGTGAACATTACCGAACACCATCCCTAGCTCCCAATTTTTTTGTACTACCAAACACTGTTGTTGAAACTATGTTAATAACAGATTTTAAAGCCATTTTTTATTGCTGGTGCTTTATGTAAAACAAAAACGTGGACCTGTGGCTGAAAATCTCTATACCGAATGATCGATAGCGAACAAAATATGTGTATCGTGTGATGTTCCTTTCACCAGTTCGTGCCTGGATTATTTTAACATCACCGAGCCGACACACAGGATTATTTTTAAAGAAACTCGATCCGAGGCGGGTTCAGGCCGATAGTGCCGGGAAACACACCCACGCATTTCCTTGCTTGCTGCTGACAGACATTTCCAGCCTTGCTCGTGGCGTGTTTTTACGTCATCCGTTTTGAATCTGGGGAAACTTTGCGTTTATATACGTCATCCGCCGCGAACTGGTTAAAGTGGCATTCCACCTTATAGTTATAATACAAATATAACCCTGCTAAATGCAACAACATGCAACAGTGGATTATGTTGCATTGTGTAGGGTTGTGCTGGCATACCAACCAGCAAGCCTGCTAAGTACAACAAAATGCAAAATACCAGGAGAAATGGGTTGCCTGCTAAATGCAGCAACTTTTACATTGGTGCATTCTGTTGCATTCTGTTGCATTCTGTTGCATTCTGTTGCATTCTGTTGCATTCTGTTGCATTCTGTTGCATTCTGTTGCATTCTGTTGCATTCTGTTGCATTCTGTTGCATTCTGTTGCATTCTGTTGCATTCTGTTGCATTCTGTTGCATTCTGTTGCATTCTGTTGCATTCTGTTGAATATTAGCAGGGTTAGGGTTAAAGATGAATAGCTTGAGACAGTCATTAGCCTCTTTCCTGTACTTTTTTTCCCCTTCGCATTTTGCACTAGATGCCGTGTCGTCATTGTTTTGCAATTCTGTGCGCATTGTCATGGTGTAAAAGGAATATCCAGATTCCTTTTCAATACATTTTGCTGTACATACCAAAAGACAAATCTATTTGTTTGTCATTTCAAAATGTATACAGCATGCGCTTACGCTGAAATTCACAATGCACCTTATTTAATCTGAAAAAAAATCATGCATGTAATTGTATTTTTCATACAATTTCATTTCTCGCAATTAAATACATGTAGCCGTCACCACTAGTGGCCTTTATGTTGAGAAATATATTCATAATTAAAAATTAATTAAAAATGTGGATTATGTCTGATGTATTTTGAATGAAGTACAGTACTACGGAAGTTGCATCCATGAATACTTTTTTCATTGAGGTCTAATACTTTACCTAATACTTTACGGAAGTTGCATCCATGAATACATTTTTTCATTTAGGTCTAATACTTTACCTACAGTAAGACAGATGTTAGCGTAATTCCCCTCCAGTTTTCATATTCTGTAAGGTCGCCTTTCTTTGGTAGTTTAACAATAAGCCCCCGCTTCCATGTCTTTGGTTCTTCCTCTTGCTCCCAGTTGGTATTAAAACGGTCAGCAAGCAAGTCTACAGTTGTGTCCCTGTACATGTACGTCCACCTTTAACAATTCTGCCGTTTTGTTGTCCTTTCCACCTGATTTCCCATTCTTCATCTTTCTAATTGCTATAATTTTTGCCTTTGAGATATATGATATGTACTGATATCCTGAATTGCAGGATCCTCATTGTCAAGTATTTTGTCTGTTACTTGGTACGCAGGTATTGATCTATTAACCAGTTCGCGCGGGGATTATTTTAACATCACCTAGCCGAGGGGCGGGATTATTTTTAACGAAACTCGATCCGAAGCGGGTTCAGGTCGATAGTGCCGGGAAACACACCCACGCATTTCCTTGCTTGCTGCTGACAGACATTTCCAGCCTTGCTCGTGGCGTGTTTATGCGTCATCCGTTTTGAATCTGGAGAAAAATTTGCGATTATGTCATCCGGCGCGAACTGGTTAAGAACTTCCTCAAGATTCTTCAAGAGTCTTCAGTCAACAGCGAACTATCTTTACCCTTCACTGCATTGCTACATGTAGTTCTGGCTCTGTCATTGCATAAAGTCTTTGTTATCTGATAGCTCCTTCATTCTCCCAGTAATTCGATACAACCCAGCTCTGTGTTATTTGAAAGCTATTGTTCAATGATTAGTTTATGCGCAAAATACTGTATTGCGTACAACAACTTGTGGAATCCTAGAAGATGAGCAGATGCTGTCTCTCATCATTCTTGGTGTACCTTACTGATACATGTATGTCAAGACTGCTACATCTAAAGTGTTCGTGAGCTGCATTGTGCAGAAGTCAACTGCATCTTGCCAAATATTTTGTTTTGTTTTGCAGTGTCAATATCAACTCATGATAAACTCGCTGCAATAATCAAAACTGGAGACTTCTCATCATTTAATTTTGCCATCTAATCAGGCGGAACTGCTACTTTTTTTCTTCAAATCTTTTTTTTTTTTTTTTTTTTTTTCTTTCTGACCGACTAGCCCAACTTGAAAGGCACCAAAATAATAAAACCATAGAAATAAAAGGGGCCGCCCTTATGCAAATAAAGGTTCTGTCAAAGCTCACTGTTATGTGATTCATTCCTTCCCCTCATATTTAAAAACCAAAATGCGGAATACGTGTATGAACTTTGTTTTGATAAGGCAACTAAACTCCTTGTTTCCCATTGTACACAATATTGTAAATTTGCATAGCCACAGTAGAAAAATACAGTCAGTTTGTAGTAGCGATATGTTTGTTTGGTGCATTCATCAAGTAATTGCATGGGTCTGTGGAGTAATTGTGTGGCATATTTTACTGGTCACACTTGACCTTGTTGGCCATTCATGCGCGATACAAAGTTACACAATTTCACCCATGATGAGCCGATTCAATTTTGTTAAAGGTCACATCACCCATGGTTATCCATTTTGTTAGCGCAGTTGTAAGAGAGTTTGCTGGTTTGGAACCCTGTTAATATTTTGTTCACATCATACAACTTTTCGATCCTTTAAATTTCATTCTTAATTCAATACTTGTTGTGTTTTTATGTTTATCATCTTTTATGTTATACTTGTATTCATTCTTCAATGTCTTTCCGTATCTTCGTTGTTTATGTTCAGGGGGCTCACACTGGACAAGCTTGCTGGGTAATATTTATATTTAGGCTACAGTGTGTACATTGTATTTTTATAGTTGTAAAGAGCAAACTGACTTGTTATGTCTTGAGATTAAATAAAATAAAGTATTAAAGGTAGGATACACAATTGGTAATTGCTTGAATTATCAGGAATGGGTGAATTTGGGGGGTTGTATTATATAGTAGATATCGTTTAACTGACCTGTTCGAAGTTTTACAATCATGGATGCCACGAAAAGTACGAAAAAATGGCGTTCGTTTTCAACCGGCGTCGGGCAGTTATTCTTATGTTATCTTTGTTTTTTCTTTATAAAATTATATTTTTCGGAATAATTACAGGATATCTAGCGCAATCATTTTGCTGGATACTTAGAATCATTATTTACTTTCAAATGGGTAAGATATTTCTTAATAATTCGGTAGTAAATATTTTCGATATCTGCAAATGGTGTATCCTACCTTTAAAGAGGGATTATTTGGTCATTCACTCAAATATAAACTGTGGAAACCTGTGAACCGTAGTTTTTCTGTGCATTTAGTAGTTGTGTTGACATCTGTCAGAAATGCCCGAGTTCATTTTAACCAGTCCTGGCTATTAACTCGATGTAGGATCAAGTGCTGGCCGAGTAGTCTATTTTGCTTAGTCTTATGTGAGTACTCTTAATGAAATTACTCACGAGTAGTCAAGTTAACAGATTTCTCATAAGAGCAGAATGACTGATACACGTACAACGTAATGTGCAACTTATTATTCAGCAGTGAGATTTATACCTTTCTATGCAATGTTTTGGCTCATTTACCAATTTTGGGAGAGAAATCTTGGAGAGAGCGAGGTGAAGCAAATGGTTCTTTGCAGCGGTTACACGGTTACACAGTTACATTTTTCCTGTTGGGTTAACCTTCTTTTCTTCTTTTTCTTTTTTCTTTTCAAATAAAAGAAACCCCACCAATTGTCAACTTTGTCTGGGTTTCGTTGGAGCAGGTCACAAATAGTACAATTGATTATTTTTTTATGGACATTTCTGATAGCTTATCTAACATATAGCCAGTTTTGTTTAATGTTAGTTACGGTTAACCGTTAACCGTTACCTCAAAACAACGGTTACACGGATAATTTGAAAACCGCAAACTTGCAGGCTTAATAATATCCAGACAAACAGCAATTTTAGTGCAAAAAATGCAAAGTAATTTGTTTTTTCTAATAAAGTCAACACTATAAAAACAAATTACTACCTGCTCTACTTACACCCAAGTACTCGAGTAGATGAAAAATCCTGAGTAATACGAACTACTCGCAAGTACTTAAGTACTCACCCAGCAGTAGTAGGATCTCTGTATGCACGTTGAGTGATAAAAATGCACATCATTTTTGTCATTACCATTTTATTATGCATGCATGTATGTATATGTGTGGTATACTTTGTAAAAGGTATTGTGCACGTTCCGTAAAATGTTCTGTGCACATTTAGTCAGACAAGAGTCACGTAATTTTAACTCCAGGCTTTTATACATGTACCGTAAGTCAAGGTCCCATGCATAAAAGTGCCCTCCGCTGTAATGACAAAAATTACTTTTGGATGAGGGTGCAGCTTAATAGTGAGCATATCTTCTGGTGTTACAGGTTTGCCTTCGTCTGTGTCGCAAGAAAATGGAATGCGCCTAGTTTATCGATCTCAACCCAGTCTTAAGTTGACCATAGAGGAGGTCCTTGGGGATGCGCCCATTGTCCATTGTAAACTAGACGACACTGGATGCTCATGCAAAAACACTACCGGTATAGTTTGTGTACATGTGTATACAGAGTGAAATCTTTTCAGAGTGAGACATTTGGTTGCTGTACCAGCTGCTAATCAGATTCAAACCAGCCAGGAGACCCTGGCTAGCTCGGTGGTCGAGTGATTCATACATCTGCACGAGAAAGCAAGAGGTCGTGGGTTCGAGTCAGCCAGCTGACCCTGGCTAGCTTGGTAAATATTAATAATAATAATAATCATTTAAAAAACGCTTTCCATGTCACAAAGACATCCCAGTCGAGTGGTACAGACATCTGCACTAGAAAGCAGGAGGGATGTAGGTTCGATTCAGCCAGCCAACCCCGGCTAGCTTGGTGGTCGAGTGGTACAGACATCTGCACTAGAAAGCAGGAGGATGTAGGTTCGAGTCGGCCAACCAACCCTGGCTAGCTTGGTGGTCGAGTGGTACAGATATCTGCACTAGAAAGCAGGAGGATGTAGGTTCGAGTCGGCCAACCAACCCTGGCTAGCTTGGTGGTCAAGTGGTACAGACATCTGCACTAGAAAACAGGAGGATGTAGGTTCGAGTCAGCCAGCCAACCCCGGCTAGCTTGGTGGTCAAGTGGTACAGACATCTGCACTAGAAAACAGGAGGATGTGGGTTCGAGTCAGCCAGCCAACCCCGGCTAGCTTGGTGGTCAAGTGGTACAGAAATCTGCACTAGAAAGCAGCAGGATGTGGGTTTGAGTCAGCCAGCCAACCCTGGCTAGCTTGGTAGTCGAGTGGTACAGACATCTGCACTAGAAAGCAGGAGGATGTGGGTTCGAGTCAGCCAGCCAACCCTGGCTAGCTTGGTGGTCGAGTGGTACAGATATCTGCACTAGAAAGCAGGAGGATGTGGGTTCGAGTCAGCCAGCCAACCCCGGCTAGCTCGGTGGTCGAGTGGTTCAGACATCTGCACTAGAAAGCAGGAGGATGTGGGTTCGAGTCAGCCAGCCAACCCTGGCTAGCTTGGTGGTCGAGTAAAACAGACATCTGCACTAGAAAGCAGGAGGATGTGAGTTCGAGTCAGCCAGCCAACCGCGGCTAGCTTGGTGGTCGAGTGGTACAGACATCTGCACTAGAAAGCAGGAGGATGTAGGTTCGAGTCAGCCAGCCAAGCCTGGCTAGCTTGGTGGTCGAGTGGTACAGACATCTGCACTAGAAAGCAGGAGGATGTGGGTTCGAGTCAGCCAGCCAACCCTGGCTAGCTTGGTGGTCGAGTGGTACAGACATCTGCACCAGAAGGTAGGAGGCGGATATAGGTTCGAGTCAGCCAGCCAACTCCGGCTAGCTCAGTGGTCGAGTGGTAAGACATCTGCACTAGAAAGCAGGAGGATGTGGGTTAGAGTCAGCCAGCCAACCCTGGCTAGCTTGGTAGTTGAGTGGTACAGACATCTGCACTAGAAAGTAGGAGGATGTGGGTTTGAGTCAGCCAGCCAACCCTGGCTAGCTTGGTGGTCGAGTAGTACAGACATCTGCACTAGAAAGCAGGAGGATGTGGGTTTGAGTCAGCCAGCCAACCCTGGCTAGCTCGGTGGTCGAGTGTTACAGACATCTGCACTAGAAAGTAGGAGGATGTGGGTTTGAGTCAGCTAGCCAACCCCGGCTAGCTCAGTGGTCGAGTGGTAAGACATCTGCACTAGAAAGCAGGAGGATGTGGGTTCTAGTCAGCCAGTCAACCCTGGCTAGCTTGGTGGTCGAGTGGTACAGACATCTGCACTAGAAAGTAGGAGGATTTGGATTAGTCTGCCAGCCTACCCCGGCTAGCTCTGTCGAGTGGTACAGACATCTGCACTAAAAACAGCAGGAGGTCGTAGGTTTGAGTCATCAAGCTGACCCCGGCTAGCTTGCTGGTCGAGTGGTACAGACATCTGCACTAGAAAGCAGGAGGATGTACATGTAGGTTCGAGTCATCCAGCCAACCCTGGCTAGCTTGGTGGTTGAGTGGTACAGACATCTGCACTAGAAAGCAGGAGGATGTACCGTAGGTTCGAGTCAGCCAGTCAACCCTGGCTAGCTTGGTGGTCGAGTGGTACAGATATCTGCACTAGAAAGCAGGAGGATGTGGGTTCGAGTCAGCCAGCCAACCCTGGCTAGCTTGGTAGTTGAGTGGTACAGACATCTGCACTAGAAAGCAGGAGGATGTGGGTTCGAGTCAGCCAGCCTACCCTGGCTAGCTTGGTGGTCGAGTGGTTCAGACATCTGCACTAGAAAGCAGGAGGATGTGAGTTTGAGTCAGCCAGCCAACCCTGGCTAGCTTGGTGGTTGAGTGGTACAGACATCTGCACTAGAAAGCAGGAGGATGTGGGTTCGAGTCAGCCAGCCTACCCTGGCTAGCTTGGTGGTCGAGTGGTTCAGACATCTGCACTAGAAAGCAGGAGGATGTGGGTTCGAGTCAGCCAGTCAACCCTGGCTAGCTTGGTGGTCGAGTGGTACAGACATCTGCACTAGAAAGCAGGAGGATGTAGGTTCAAGTCAGCCAGCCAACCCTGGCTAGCTTGGTGGTCGAGTGGTACAGATATCTGCACTAGAAAGCAGGAGGATGTAGGTTCGAGTCAGCCAGCCAACCCTGGCTAGCTCGGTGGTCGTGTGGTACAGACATCTGCACTAGAAAGCAGGAGGATGTGGGTTCGAGTCAGCCAGCCAACCCTGGCTAGCTCGGTGGTCAAGTGTTACAGACATCTGCACTAGAAAGCAGGAGGATGTGAGTTTGAGTCAGCCAGCCAACCCTGGCTAGCTTGGTGGTCGAGTGGTACAGACATCTGCACTAGAAAGCAGGAGGATGTGAGTTTGAGTCAGCCAGCCAACCCTGGCTAGCTTGGTGGTCGAGTGGTACAGACATCTGCACTAGAAAGCAGGAGGATGTGGGTTTGAGTCAGCCAGCCTACCCTGGCTAGCTTGGTGGTCGAGTGGTTCAGACATCTGCACTAGAAAGCAGGAGGATGTGAGTTTGAGTCAGCCAGCCAACCCTGGCTAGCTTGGTGGTTGAGTGGTACAGACATCTGCACTAGAAAGCAGGAGGATGTGGGTTCGAGTCAGCCAGCCTACCCTGGCTAGCTTGGTGGTCGAGTGGTTCAGACATCTGCACTAGAAAGCAGGAGGATGTGGGTTCGAGTCAGCCAGTCAACCCTGGCTAGCTTGGTGGTCGAGTGGTACAGACATCTGCACTAGAAAGCAGGAGGATGTAGGTTCAAGTCAGCCAGCCAACCCTGGCTAGTTTGGTGGTCGAGTGGTACAGATATCTGCACTAGAAAGCAGGAGGATGTAGGTTCGAGTCAGCCAGCCAACCCTGGCTAGCTCGGTGGTCGTGTGGTACAGACATCTGCACTAGAAAGCAGGAGGATGTGGGTTCGAGTCAGCCAGCCAACCCTGGCTAGCTCGGTGGTCAAGTGTTACAGACATCTGCACTAGAAAGCAGGAGGATGTGAGTTTGAGTCAGCCAGCCAACCCTGGCTAGCTTGGTGGTCGAGTGGTACAGACATCTGCACTAGAAAGCAGGAGGATGTGGGTTTGAGTCAGCCAGCCTACCCTGGCTAGCTTGGTGGTCGAGTGGTTCAGACATCTGCACTAGAAAGCAGGAGGATGTGGGTTCGAGTCAGCCAGTCAACCCTGGCTAGCTTGGTGGTCGAGTGGTACAGACATCTGCACTAGAAAGCAGGAGGATGTAGGTTCAAGTCAGCCAGCCAACCCTGGCTAGCTTGGTGGTCGAGTGGTACAAACATCTGCACTAGAAAGCAGGAGGATGTGGGTTCAAGTCAGCCAGCCAACCCTGGCTAGCTTGGTGGTCGAGTGGTACAGATATCTGCACTAGAAAGCAGGAGGATGTAGGTTCGAGTCAGCCAGCCAACCCTGGCTAGCTTGGTGGTCGAGTGGTACAGACATCTGCACTAGAAAGCAGGAGGATGTGGGTTCAAGTCAGCCAGCCAACCCTGGCTAGCTTGGTGGTCGAGTGGTACAGACATCTGCACTAGAAAGCAGGAGGATGTGGGTTCAAGTCAGCCAGCCAACCCTGGCTAGCTTGGTGGTCGAGTGGTACAGATATCTGCACTAGAAAGCAGGAGGATGTAGGTTCGAGTCAGCCACCCAACCCTGGCTAGCTCGGTGGTCGTGTGGTACAGACATCTGCACTAGAAAGCAGGAGGATGTGGGTTTGAGTCAGCCAGCCTACCCTGGCTAGCTTGGTGGTCGAGTGGTACAGATATCTGCACTAGAAAGCAGGAGGATGTAGGTTCAAGTCAGCCAGCCAACCCTGGCTAGCTCGGTGGTCGAGTGGTACAGACATCTGCACTAGAAAGCAGGAGGATGTGGGTTCGAGTCAGCCAGTCAACCCCGGCTAGCTTGGTGGTCGAGTGGTACAGATATCTGCACTAGAAAGCAAGAGGATGTAGGTTCGAGTCAGCCAGCCAACCCTGGCTAGCTTGGTGGTCGAGTGGTACAGACATCTGCACTAGAAAGCAGGAGGATGTGGGTTAGAGTCAGCCAGCCAACCCTGGCTAGCTTGGTGGTCGAGTGGTACAGATATCTGCACTAGAAAGCAGGAGGATGTAGGTTCAAGTCAGCCAGCCAACCCTGGCTAGCTTGGTGGTCGAGTGGTACAGACATCTGCACTAGAAAGCAGGAGGATGTAGGTTCAAGTCAGCCAGCCAACCCTGGCTAGCTTGGTGGTCGAGTGGTACAGACATCTGCACTAGAAAGCCGGAGGATGTGGGTTCGAGTCAGCCAGCCAACCCTGGCTAGCTTGGTGGTCGAGTGGTACAGACATCTGCACTAGAAAGCCGGAGGATGTGGGTTCGAGTCTCACCTGAGTCAGTGATTCTTTTTGCTATGACACCTACACAGTGTATACAAAAGTACATGTCAGTGAAGGGCCAAAATCGAATATAGAGAGTAGAATTAGTCGTGCATAATCTGTGTACACACACCAGTACACAAACCAATAGGTCTCTCTCAAATGACGTCATTTTCTACAAATCGGCTACGTACATCAACATTTTGATCATCAATTTACGAGCATCGGCTACGCCATATTTCTACACATTTTGGCAAGCAATCGTTAAAAAAATCCTCTTTTTTTTTAAACCACATCACATCAGGTGCTGTGATTTCACAGGATGCTTGAGACTTTTATTCACTTTCAGTCAAGTAAGGTATTTCATAATAATTTAGTAGTTTTTTTATGTTTACAAATATACCTTAGATATAAATTAGATATCAAAGTAATACAAATGTCAGAATTTGTAGTGCGGTACCTTTATAATGCCCTGTGGCCTTGCTATATTCCCATGTAATTATCTTCTTATATGCATGGGCATGAAGTTCCATAAACTAATTAAATCATGCTGGATGCACATGTACATCTATATTTTGTTGCACTGTTTGTATACCATCAGTAACGTACGTACACTTGGCGTACACTAAGAATTTTTCTCATCCTATCTGGGTGGCAAAGTACGGTACGTGACAGATGTAAATAGACATGACTTGCAAGTTTTTTTGGTTTTTTTCAAGGACTGTGTTGTACTTTTTTCTGGTTTAGAGGTCTCTCCAGTTTATTAGTGCAAAAAGTTCTTGTGATACAGTATCTATAGGACATTTCTTAATATACCAACTATTTTAATATCCACTAAATAATTTGAAATGGTTGTACTGCAACATCAGAATGTTTCATTGATCTTTAACTTTTCCTTCATATTAAACGTCAGGGCTATTCTTTTGCACTGCAAATTCACAAAAGTTGAACACATTTCAACTTGGGAAAGTTTCGCAGCAAATGCTTTGTGATGCCAAATTTGCTTCGCATTATAAACCGACCTTTAGTTGTGGCATTTTAAAGGTATACACCTGTAAATCATACACCGTTTAAAGATATCGAAATATTTACTACCGAATTCTTAAGAAATATCTTATTTGAAAGTAAATAATGATTCTAGGCATCCAGCAAAATGATTGCACTAGATATCCTGTAATTGTTGTACAAAATATTTTTTAAAAATCACGATCGCGAAAAAACAATCTAACAACTGCCCGACGCCGGTTGAAAACGAACGCCGTTTTTCTTGCTTTTTTTCTCTCTGGATCAATGATTGTAAAACTTAGGACAGATAAGTGAAACGATATCGACTATAAAATACAACCCCCAAATCCACCCATTTCTGATATTTCAAGCAATTTCCAATGAGGTATCCTACCTTTAATGTGTATATGATGGGGCCTTTTTGTAAAAAAGATGCGATACATTATGTGACCTGCTCTGTAAAAATGAGTCAGATGTCGAACATTTGACAAACAGAGTTATGTATACCACTAAAAAGAGTGCACTGTCCTCTTTAATTTGATACGAGTCTGTAGCATGTTGCGTTCTTGTGATACACCAATTTTTATTTTGACGATTTTGCGAAATCTAAAAACCCCATTCATGAGAAATCATGCATTAAAAAAAAAGGATTTTCCTTTAGGATATGTATGCAATAGAATACAAAACTGGTTTTCTAACTAAATCTGATTTAATTTAGCAGGTTTTTATGTAGAAATTATGTAGAAAATATAGATCCTAACCAAGGCGAAAATCATGAAATGAAATAATGAATTTTCGTACGAAAACCCCCTCTCCATGTTCAACCACCCAAATCTCGTACGCGCACTGTGCGACATCTGACTCATTTTCATAGAGCGGGTCACATATATACGTGACCTGTAATGAGTAGAAAACAATTACAGACCAAACTAAGGTACACATGTACACCCCCATCCTAAAGACCTGTGGTTGGACGTATTTTGTATTTAACAGAATTGCCCATATATACGTCAGCATGTCACAGGTGTAGAGTCGGTATGTGTACATGTAGGTGTCAATGTCTTATTCAAATGAATATTTTATCAGAAATTTGGTTGTCCATCTGCGTGTGGCATTCAGTATTCATTGCTGGCATTTGGAATTGAAATGTAATTAATCAATTGAAATTGACGGAATAAATCTTCCCACTGAGCACTCAAGCACGGAGCATAGTGACCAATCTATGTGCAACAGAATATACAACTTGATTGAGCGTCTTTAACTGTAGTCTGCATTACAAACTTTGAGTTCGTTTACTAGATTGCAAAAATTGAAATCTGCACCTCATCTAAGCACCCAAGCTTTAACCCTAACCCTACCTAATGCTACTTTTTACTACTAGTAGTAAAAAGTAGTATGCAGTACTCTCACTGACTTGTGTGCAATGCCTGTAGTAATTTTTAGTATTTGGTACTTCACCCCTTATTGCACTCGTAGTACTTTTTAGCATTGGGTCCCTCTGCTTGCTGAATGTGCATGGCCCATGTATGCTGTGTAAGGTGTTCTAGACTCTACAGCAAAAATTGTCACTTGGGACACAATGGGTCAAGGCTGGACTACTGCATTTTTTGCCAGGTAAGTATTACTGACCTGTATTGCCACTATTAGTATTTTGTAGTTGGCAGTATATGTACTCTGTCAGTACACACCCAATCATCAGTCACGGAGAAACCCAATGCTACAAAATACTAAGTAGTATTCTGTAGTACGCAGTTCTTTAGCCCAAAGTAAGGCCTAGGGGGTTAGGGTTAAAGTTTGTTTGTTTGTTTGTGGAGTGCGGTGTTAATTTGAAAAAAATTAAAAGCCATTTTACAAACCAGGGATACATTTCAGTATTTCAGTCTGATTGGTGGATCGTTACGTGTCATTAAATTATTCATCAGACAAACGGACAAACAAACGCCGGCAAAAACATAACCTCTTTGGTAACTATTCTTACTATTGCACTCTTAAACAGTCCATTATTTGTATATTTGTATTATTAAGTGCTTTCTATAATGGAATTGCATGTTTAAATGTAGTCTTAATTAGGCCTGGACGATATCGTAAATTTTGACTGGCGATATATCGTCCGGTAAATATCGCCGATATGTCGATATATCGCCGTAATTTTCAAATTTGAAATAAACCTATTATAATGGTTAAAATAACTCAAACGAGCTGTTAATTAAACGCGGTCACACGACATGTGTGAATCGTGGCGATTCCTGAACGTCTATAAAAGAAAACTATATAAACAGAATGGTTGCTGAAAATAGACGCGACGGTGAAAATGCTTCGTCGTCTTCCACTAAAATCCAGCCGCCGTTCAAGTCGGAGGGGGCACTTGCGGTTTTATTGCGCAAAGATAGATTATTCTGATTGGCCAATTTTCATAGAGGGCAACGAACTGGGCGCTCCTTGGAAGAAAGGTTGTGGCGCTGGTTCAACAAAACCTAACTGCCAAATCCTATTGGTCCATGACTGATCAGTAGGAGGCTTATCTGACAATAATGTAATACCTTTTTTACTTTGTGAATTCCGCCTGGTCGGGTACTGTCGGCACTCAAAGCAACATGGGCCACTTTCCCAGCTATTGAAATTCCAAAGTAATGGTCGGCCACATGTTGGTCTACTTGCTACAATGTACATGTAATACATTTTGTAGGTCAGCTGTCAATCATTGTCTGGGTTGCTTGCTCCAACTTGGAATATATTTGGAAAATACTCCCGAATAATTCTCCCGTGGTTTTATTTTATTCCTCGTGCACTATAAAGGTGTTTATTAAATATTATGTAAAACTACACCACAGAACCACTTATAAATTGAAAAATGTAACAAGCTCTTACAATTTCCACATCTTTTTAGGGACAAATTAACTATTATGGTTTTTATTAAATAACACCCAGCAAATTATTTATTAAATTTGAATAACCACTTCTTATTAGGACGTTTAGAAAATCACTTTAAGATTGAAGTACATGCTTCCGGGAGTAATTTGCTGGGATAAAACCTCAGCTCGTGCATTTTAAGGGACAATGCAGGACAACAAATAATACCCGTTTCAAAATCATGCCTTGATGATTTCTGGGTCTTAATTTAAAGTATTTCAAATATTCATGGCTCAGTTTATCCTGGGATCCGCCATCGGGATTTTGTACCACCTCGATTTTATTCTTGCTTATTTATTCTTGGCTCGTGTAGGTTTGGTAAATGTTTTTAAAAGCTAGCCTTGTAATTTATGGGCCACGAAATATATCGTTTTTGTCAAATACAAGAAAAATGGAAAATAAATCGTATTAAATTTCCCATTTAAATCTGTTGGAAAAATGTTGAGGAGCTCAAAATATTAAGTGTTGAGGTCCCGTTTTCTTTTTTGTTCTTTTTTAAACAATAAAACTAGAAATAAATATTATTATATAAACCTGGAATTTATTTCGCTAGCCTCGTAATTCAATGGTCAGGTGTATGTCGATTTTGTTAGATACCGGAAAAACCAAGAATAAATCGTATTATTATTTACCCCTGAAATTGGTTGGAAATGTTTTGGGAAATCAGACAAATAAGTCTTTAAGTACCCTTTCTCTTTTTTTCTATAAAACAAGGACAATTTCATAATTAACCTTAGAAATATATTTTTTTTACGACTAGGGTTTCGTAAATAAACAGGTTCAGGGTTTTTTAACCCCTTTTTATTTTTACATCTTAATACATTTTGCAAATGAGTAGGCAAACTTTTTTTAAAGTACTCGCACCCAATTTAATGACCATCGGTTGGGCCAAGAGATAAATAAATTCGAGGAATACACCAGCCAAAGCCTTTTAAATACATTCTGTATCTGCCAGGCAAGGGTTAGTGTAAGTAAATACAATGTATCTTTGTTGGAGATAAGCGGGGCCAGGGCAACATTCTTTGAGTAGCCCTTTGTGTTGAGAGAACGTCTGTGCTGAAAGCTAGAAAAGAAAGTCAACACCAAATAGCAACGAAGATTTTTTTAACTGGACTTTAGGATTGGATAACGATCTTGTCACTGAGGAAGTAGTGAGCGGCGCATCGGCTGCAATTGGGTTTGTTGACAAAGGGTACGTTCAGGGGAAGGCGTAAGTTACAATAACTTTTGCGGCACATATTAAGTTCTGATTTCAGTGAAGTTTTTGTTTGTTTGCAAGCAGTTTTAATACATTTTGTTAAATATCGACTATATCTTGCGAATATCGTCTGGGTCACGATATTTCGATATTTTTAAAACCAAAGTCGATACTGTCGATATCGTCTTCAGTATCGTATCGTGACGATATTATCGTGATATCGTCCAGCGCTAGTCTTAATTGAATACTGTAAAAAAACAAACATACATGTATGTATACAAAAAATCCCTCTTCTTTTTTTTATTAAAAAAAAGAGATCTTCATTGCAAATCTAGAAGTACACGCAGGGCCGGGGTTATCGATGTGGTGGCTCGATGTGTATTATGGTCATAATTGTGAAGTAGTCATCAGGGGCCAATTTCATAAAAAGTGTAAGCACAACAATTTCCTCCTAAAGCATGAAAAATTTCTTTGCCAAAAATAGGGTTACAAACAAAATTTTCAGGTTATGTTTATTGTTTGACTGGTATTCAGCTGGTTTTTGCTTAGAATGAAAAGCAAGACTTTTTTGTGCTAAGCAAAGTTTTGTGCCAAGCAAAATTTTGTGCCAAGCAAAATTTTGTGCCAAGCAAAGTTTTGTGCTAAGCAAAGTTTTGTGCTTACACGTTTTATGAAATTGGCCGCAGGTACTAGGGAGCGTTTGGATGAAAAGTACATCGTACACTGTACAGTACATGTATTCGCACTTTTGTATCACTGTGGAGACATGGCTTTGTTCTCGTGTACAAAATGGTTAGAAAGTCGAGCACGTTTTTCAAAATGCTCCCATTTTAACCATAATTTTTTTCCTGGGTTTAAATTTCGACCCAATATACCCTATATTATACCCTAACCCTAACCCTAACCCACATCCTAATCCTAGTTTTTGAGTAATTTAAGTACAATCCAAAAATCTAATTCGTGAAATTCCCAGTGGAGACCTACTGTATTCATCTATAGAAATTTACCCTCCGGAGACGTTTTGTCTCCATTGTACACATTGTGTTCATGTCTCCAGAGGGTACCGTATTTCGCACCACTGCGGATGCTGTGCTTTGAGTGTACATGTTTATCTGAGCTGAGGCCTTTGCTGCACGCATGTCCAATGTCCTCTTGGCAGGTGGCCCAATCTGTAATTTGCAGCGGAGCGCATTTGATTTAGCATCTTGGCTGCAGTCCGGCGCTGTCAGATTTGTGTTAAGTGGACCCCTCGGGAACTGACTCGGGTAGGGTATCTGTAGCAGTATGCATGTACAGGTAGCATCCAAGCGGACTATCACAAATTCATAGACGATGGCCAATCGGAATGTCCAGCGGTGTCACCTGACCATGCAGGTGAAGACGAGACGAGCCGACCAAATTGGAACGGATTAAAACTACCTCTCATTCGCCTGGCAGTTTACAATTACTGAATTGTGAGATTATCATTGAGGTTAAAGGTAGTTTTTAGATTTTGCTGTAATTTTTGAAAATGAAAAGGGAAAACGGACTGTGGACGTGTGCAAGTCCACAATCCGTAACCTCTTTCCGCATCCTGTGGACGTATTTTGTTTGCAGGTCCACAGTACGTATAAAATGTAAACTACATGTCTGACGTTCCCACTTGTACCTGTTTTTGCTAAGCAGCCATTTACCATGCTTCTAGCCTATCCGTAGACATTTCCTGCCTTGGGACATAAAATAGCATGAACCAACACCGTCACAACACCAGACAAGTGTCAGCTGCGTTCACGGTTGTTATTATATTATTATTATACACTAGGCCGATTACCCGTTTTAGCGGTTCGTGGGATTCATAGGATGCTGGATTGTAATTGATTGCAATTAGAAGCTGTCTCGCTATTAGCAGGCCCGTACGCAGGGGAGGTGCGACGGGTGCGTACGCACCCCCCAAATTACCAAAAGGTCCACATTTACCAGGGTAAACAATGGTATTTTGATGTAGAAATAACTGTACTGGCACTTTAAAAATTTCGGTCCCGTTTTTGGTCCCATCAGTACAAATTTGCCCACCAAATTACCAAAAGGTCCAC
Source organism: Crossaster papposus (assembly GCA_037893245.1). NCBI lineage: Eukaryota > Metazoa > Echinodermata > Asteroidea > Velatida > Solasteridae > Crossaster > Crossaster papposus. The sequence goes on from JBAIAA010000419.1 coordinate 153,379, forward strand.
ATTTTCCGGGGTTAATAATGATATTTCGATGTAGAAATAACGGTGCTGGCACACAAATGTTTTGTTTTACTTTTGGTCCCATCAGTACAAATTCGCACACCCCATAACAAATCCTGCGTACGGGCCTGATTAGTATTATTGTGAGCCTGTTGCAACATCTGTCGATCGTCGTAGACGTACACATTTTTACACTATCAGTTACATGTATAGTGCATGCAGTGCCCGTTCAAAATGTGGCAGTCGGGAACGGGTGAATTACAGTGATCAAAGGACTTGTGCAAGTTGAATGCTACACGTTCAGCTCTTCCGGGCTGTCACTAACATCTTTATTCGGATCTGCCAGGCTATCACTAATGTTAATTAAAATATTGCCATTTAATCATCCCTAATTACGTAATTACAAAATCCGGCCCTATCACTGTCTGCTCGAAATCTCTGCCGGTACCCGTGCCATACTATACAGAGGTTTATCCAATTATGTTTTAGATGTACACATTGTTGTACAGGCTGTCCCACAAAGATCAGTGTTCATCTATGCCCAAAATGAAAAAAAAAGGAAAAAATCCCCATGAGAATCAGTAGGTTCGTTGTTTTAGTAATCAACTTTAGCATACTGTAACCTTTCACAAGAATTTTAGATCATGACAAATCGGATTACTTAACCAAACAGAAAATGTGTTAATAAAAAAAGAGACAATATTTTTACATTTTTTTTTCGACGCGGGATTTGTAATATTTTGAGAAAATGGACTGTACATTATGTTTTTCCCCAACGCAGTGATAAATCTGTAAGTTGGAATTTTTCATCAACGCACGTAGTAAATTCCCCTAAATATTGTTGTGGACTTATCGCTGGCCTGTCAGACCTAATTGCTGCATGCAGGAGCATAATTTGCGTGTACGTGAAACCAGCTTGCAGTTGGATTGGGCGCTTGTAAAAATATTATCAGTTCAATATGAGACCCGCTCTGCAAAAATGAGTCTAATGTCAAATAATACATTTTTATGTAAATGACCGCCTATTGTCTCAGAGGTGATTTTTTTTTCCAACAACATTTTTTGGTTTTAAGGAATGTTGGTTTCTCTGACACCTATTTTTTTCAGAACTGACCGTTTGAAAAAGTTGTTTTGATCCCTAATGTCGATTTAATCAAGGTTTATGTCATCCTCTAACCATAGCATCTAATGAAGCACTAAAATTATAAATCTTCATTTCTGTTCAAATACATTTTTAATATAACTGAGAAAAATCAAATTTCAAACAACCGTAAAAGACCCAGATGCATTATACACTACAGAGTTGTGCCATATGTCAAATGAAATCTTATTTCCTGCTCTTTCTGACCAACTGTAAAACTTAAAAATTATTGTTAACACATCAAACTCACCTTCACTCGCGTGAACCATACAAATATTGACCTGTTAAATGTGCACTTAGTATTTGTAATGTCTTCCGACCCTGGATAAAATAGTTGAATGTAAAAACAAAAAGAAACTGCTAAATATTATTTTTCAAATGTGTCCGCCTTTCGAGCCTGTATTACCACGGTTACATACAAGCATTGGTATACAAGTAGTATTTTGTAGTAGTCAGTATCTACATGTATACTGCTGTCGTTACACACAAAATACTAAGTAGTATTCTGTACAGTACTCGGTTCTCTAGCCTAAAGTAATGCCTAGGATGTTAGGGTTAAAGAGACAATTTATCATCATCTTGCACCTTAGGGAGACCATAGAGAAGGGACCTTTCTCTATGGGGAACCAAAATGAATTAGAGAGACATTTCATACATCTTTCTAACATAAATGTACCAACATTTGTTGGGGTTGGATTATATATTCCTAACAGACCTGAATCCTCCAAAATAAATATGATTTTGCATACACCCTAAAGAGTTAGGGTTATAAAATATAATTAAAGGTAAAATTGGGTTTAGTGTCAGAAAAGTTGGAAAATGTTTGTGCCCAAGTCTATAGGAAAGTTTCCTACAGTTATCGATATTTTGTATTACAGTACTTGCGGATGTGAATTTGGAAGTGCAAGTGCGATTCACAGAAAATTGTGTACTTTAGCAGCAAAACGAAAGCGAGCCTTGTTAAACGACAGTGAGATTTACGGTATAACCCTGCACAGCAAGGGCCTGACTGCGTTTCCCCTGGCAGTAAATGGCTCAGGAGCTTGATGTTATTGCCCGCTATTAATGGGTCGCTGGGCCGAAGGCAAGATCAAGGAAATCGTGGCAATAGCAAGGCAGTAATTGGTTGTGGAATCTAGGGGAACAAATTGTAGCCAATGCAGGAGAGTCAAGTACAGGATGTGTCAAAAAGAATTCCCCTCAACCATGCCTTGTAGGATACACCATTGGTAATTGCTTGAATTATAATGAATGGGTGGATTTCGGAGGTTGTATTTTATAGTAAATATCATTTAACGGACTTGTACGAAGTTTTACAATCATGGATGCCGAGAAAAGCACGAAAAACGGCGTTTGTTTTCAAACGGCGTTGAGCAGTTATTCTTATGTTATTTTTGTTTTTCGCGATCGCAAATTTTTCATTATAAAATTATATTTTTCGGAATAGTAACAAGATATCTAGTGCAATAATTTTGCTGGATGCCTAGAATCATTATTTACTTTCAAATGAGTAAGATATTTCCCAATAATTCGGTAATAAATATTTTCGATATCTGCAAAATAAGAACAACACAAGAACCACTGCCTGATGCCGGTTGAAAACGAACGCAGTTTTTCTTGTTTTTCTCAACATTTATAATTGTAAAACTTCGGACAGGTCAGTTAAACGATATACTCACTATAAAATCCAATCACCCAAATCTACCCATTCCTGATAATTCAAGCAATTACCAATGGTGTATACTACGTCATGTACCTTTAAATCAGTGCAATTCAGTGACCATTGGGTATAGACTCTTCAACACATTACTGCTGCATGCCTGGCATCATTGAAGACCCTAGATACATTTGTGCACATTCTGAATGGCATTAGTCAAGCGTACCTCATACCTTGCACAGATAAACCAATGAACGTATAACAGCTTATTATATACACAAGGAGCTCTGCCTGGTACAGTTTATACACTGGGTCCATACTGGTATTGTGTACATTTGTAAATGAAGTACATGTAGGGTGCATTCTGGTGCATTTTTTTAATCAAATTGAAATCTTAGAATGTTTTCTCAGAATATACAGCATTCACAGAGATACAAACTTTACAGGGTTTAGTTGTCAAGCACCTATTTGTAGATATGGTGAGCACTTTTATCGCTGCTTTAAATGATAAAAATGCACAAAGTGACATCTATAGACCTTTAACCAGTTCGCGCCGGGATTATTTTAACATCGCCGAGCCCACGGGCGGGATTATTTTTAACGAAACTCAATCCGAAGCGTGTTCAGGCTGATAGTGCCGGGAAGCACACCCACGCATTTCCGGCCTTGCGCGCTGCTGACATACATTTCTGAACTTGAACTTGGCGTGTTTATGCGTCATCCGTTTTGAATTTTGGGAAATTTTTGCGTTTATATACGTCATCCGGCGCGAACTGGTTAAGGCAACCTGAACAAAATAGCTTGTTTCTCATCAGCGGCCGGGCAGTTTTTCGTGTCGAGTGGATATTCTTTTTAATTTTATATTTATAAAAGTAAAAATATATTAAAATGTACGCCAAGAAACTCAGACCAGAATTGTTTTTTATACGCTATAACACGCTGTTGTAAGCAATGCCAGTGCAAGGTAGGACACCATTGGTAATTGCTTGAATTTTCATGAATGGGTAGATTTGGGAGGGTTGTATTTTATAGTAAATATCGTTTAACTGACCTGTTCGAAGTTTTACAATCATGGATGGTGAGAAACGCACGAAAAACAGCATTCGTTTTCAACTGGCGTCGGGCAGTTGTTATTATGTTATCTTTTTTTTTTCGCGATCGTTGTCTGGCAATCGCAAATTTTTCGGAATAATTATAGGATATCTAGCGCAATCATTTTGCTGGATGCCTAGAATCATTATTCACTTTCAAATGAGTAAGATATTTCTTAATAATTCGGTAGTCAATATTTTAGATATCTGCAAATGGTGTATCCTACCTTTAAAACTCACATTGGAGAGGTTTTTATTAACACTAGCAACCTGACCCAACAGCGGGCCGTGTGAACTCTACTAATACATGTAGTAACATTAGTGGTCATGTGCCAGAAGCGGGGAAACTCAATAAATCTACATGTAGGCTGGTATCAGGGGGCGCGCAACGAACAGGGGAGCTAAGCCGAGTGCGAACGTTCGTCTGTGTGCCTCTTCAATTAAAAATTGAAATATAAAATATATCCTTCTAATAAAATACAAAAGGTCCTGACGTACATATTTTTGGGGGTATGGACATTTTTATTATATAAAATATAAATTTCCCTGACGGACCTTTTTGCTACAAGGATTCTGATGAGAAACAATTAATTTTGTTTAATGTCGGCTAAAGGGAGTCGCGTGTACATGTACAAATTGAAGTTGCTTTTGTTGTGATTTTCAGAAGTGGATGGATTTGGGGTTAGTATTCTCTAGCTAATATTGTTACACTGACTTGTTTGAAGGTTTGTGTTCAGAGATGCTGGAAAAACCAAAAAAAGCAATCATATTCTTGTAGTCTGGTTCCCTGACCCCATTTAAGATGAAACGGAGCAATTCTATTTTAATAAATAAATAAAATACATGTATTAAAATTAAAATAAATAAATTTAAAAACATCACGGAATTATCGATTGCTACTAATAATCTGACTAGAAACTATATGGTAAACTAGGGGCAGTATCTGAAAGAAGCCAGTTTTTTCTAATGCTGGTCCGTCGATACCACTTTTTTTGAAAATGACTACATACAGTACATGTACGTACCAGGTGCCATAATTGTACAGGATGATTTAGACTGTTATTCACTAAGGTATTTTATAATAATTGGTAGTTTGGTGTTTTTTGTTTGTTTTTGTTTTATGTTTGCAAATGTTATATATTTATGTGGATGTTTCACGCATGAATCATGTCTTCAAATTGAATCATCCCGCCTGTCACATTCACCAGCTGGAATGTGCTTTAAAGACACCATTTTCTTCAATTGCTTCAGGCAACAAGACAGCGCTATGATAAATTAACCCTACGGTAACTCGATCCCTATGGTGTGTGCAAATTCTTATTAAAATTGGAGGATTCAGGACTGTTTATAAGCATTGCAAAAAACATTTTATATTTTGTAGGTCTCTAAAATAAAACTACTTTGATTTATTTTGATTCCCTGTCTATGTAAACTAGTTTTTCTGGTCAGGATACTGGAAATAGGCTGTATGTTCCGGTTTTTTTTGTGGACCACCCTGTATTTTTAAGAACTTGATTAGAATAACCTTAGATAACACTTTGTGCAATACTGCTTGACCCTGTGACAGTTAAACCCTTTTTTCCTGTTAAACCTGAAACTGCCCTGAGAACTTTAATACCCGGGATCTTTTAAAGAGTCAGGTTAGCGTAGTGGTTCTTTCCACGCCTTGTGACCTGGGTTCCAATCCCGCCTAGGCCAATATGTGACCCACCACCCCAAAACCAGGCTAAAGTCGAAATTTTTCATATATGAGAGATTTTTATACCATTGTATTGCTAGTGTTTTAAGCTTTACAATGATACATCACATGCACCAGTACCGCTATGGAATGAAAAGTAACGACGCTTCAAAAAGTGACATTTTGTTGCCATTCGCGGCAACAAGTTTGCTCAATTTGAGTAATAGCAACAACAAAAATCAGGAGAAGGCCGATATTATCACTTTCAGGGATTTTTAAAAAGGTTTAAACATGAACAGCCTATAAATTAGAGTTTTAACTAACAATTTATGAAGAAAAAAACAACAATCGACCGGCAACACATTTTTTTTTGTACAATGCCATATCTCAAAATGGCATTTGCCAACCTCCGCCTGGTTTTGGCGACGTGGGTCACATATGTAGATTTGGTTTTCAGTCCCTGCCTGATTCCGTGGGTTTCCCCCAGAATTTTCTTGAGTTTTTTTTCCCAACCTGTAAAACGGTACCTTTTTCTCATCGTCTCCTCTCCGGCAAGTTTCTTCAGACTTTCGAGTTTTTTAGGGATCCTTGGTTTCATTACCAGAAATAAATAATAATGACAAGAGAACAATCATTAGTTCCTCTTACTGTCAAAAAAACGAACTCGCCATCAGACTTTGAATGTAGACTTTTTGCGTAGCAGTCACTGCCCTCAAATAGAGGGCAATACCTTTTCCAATGCACAAAACTGTTGAAACCTATAGTCACTTGGCACAGGGATAGTTTTAAAGGTAGGATACACCATTGGTTATTGCTTGAATTATCAGGAATAGGTAGATTTGAGTGGATGGGCAATTCCACAGAAGAGTGGACAAAACAAAAAACCAAAAATTTCAAGATAATAAAAATGTAATTATCTGCCACTGTCGAGTACAAACTCTAGTTCATTGGAAAGATTTACCGCGAGTTGCCATGTAACGCGAGTTACCGACATGTAACGCGAGTTACCGACATGTAACGCGAGTTACCGACATGGAACGCGAGTTACCGACATGTAATGCGAGTTACCGACATGTAACGCGAGTTACCGACATGTAACGCGAGTTACCATAAAATGTAGCCATTTTGTTTGTTTTTTAGTGATTTCCATCATTACCCTCTTCATTGGAAATACACCAATGTCACGAAAGATTGGTTTTAACCAGTTTGCGCCGGATGACGTATATAAACGCAAAAATTTCCCTAAATTCAAAACGGATGACGCATAAACACGCCAAGTTCAAGTTCGGAAATGTATGTCAGCAGCGTGCAAGGCCGGAAATGCGTGGGTGTGCTACCCAGCACTATCGGCCTGAACACGCTTCGGATCGAGTTTCGTTAAAAATAATCCCGCCCGTCGGCTCGGCGATGTTAAAATAATCCCGGCGCGAACTGGTTAAGATCATAACCCTTTATTAATAATGGAAGAATAAAAATTGTTCTTTCAACCCATGCATGTGAACATTGTACATAGGCAAATGTGTGTCTTTTGGCACTATAAAAATCACACTAATGCCACTAATTTTTAAAGGTTTGTGGCTTGTTCTGTTAAAACTATGTTTGAGTTTGCTTGAAGTTGTAGAAATTAAAAGTTAAAAACCCACAATCACTGCGTAGTGTTTCACTTTTAGTTTTATTTGTGGACAAAGTGTAACGCGAGTTACCGTAACGCGAGTTACCAACATGTAGGCTTTCTGTAATCTAATGCTTAAAAACCACATCAATATTTGACTTTAATGTTGTCACTAACACACCCACATTGTGAAAAAACATAATTATTTAGGTTCTGATATGTTGGTATGAGGAGAATTTTAAATAAACTGTACTCAGCTTTATAGCTATGTCCTTTTTTTGTAACGCGAGTTACCGATATTAAATGTCTCCTCAAAATTAAACAAAGGTACATTTTTGGTCTTTCTTTGGCTGTTCAGTAACTTGAATATTCACATTGAAGCAGAGTAAAAATCTACCTCCAATGACCCTGATTAGCAGAGTAGTAGCTTGAAAATCATTTCCTGGTCCCATTAAATGTAACGCGAGTTACCGTGGAATTGCCCGGTTGTATTTTATAGTAAATATCGTTTATCCGACCTGTCCGAAGTTTTACAATTCTAGATGCCGAGAAAAGCAAGAAAAACGGCGTTCGTTTTCAACTGGCATCGGGCAGTTATTCTTAAATGTAAGATGCTTCTTAATAATTTGGTAGTCAATATTTTTGATATTTGCAAATGGTGTATCTTACCTTTAAGGAGGCATTACACTCTGAAATCCCCGAAAATCTTTGTTTTGTTTTGGATTGTTTACTTATCCTATTTCAAACATCAGGGGCCAATTTCATAAAACTTCTAAGCTCAAAAATGTGCTTAGCATGATATTCTTCTTTTTTTGGGGGGGGGGGGGGGAGGGGAGGAGGGGGGGGGGGAGGAGGGGGGGGGGGGAGGGGGGGGGGGGAGGGGGGGGGGGGGAGGGGGGGGGGGAGGGGGGGTGGGAACAGGGGTGGGAACAGGGTAACAAATCAAATGTTCAGGTGATGTTTATTGTTTGTGACTGATATTCAGCTGGTTTTTGCTTAGCATAAAAAGCACATGATGTTTGTGCTAAGCAAATTTGTTGTACTTATGTACATGTACTTATGAAATTGGCCCCGGGTTGAAAGGAAACAAAGCAAATGTCTTACTGTTCCCAAGAAAAGACTGACAAAAAAACAGTTGTTTACATTGGACACAATGGAGTATGTTTTTTCTGTCGTTTACATTATTATTGTACATCATACATGTACTTTGTGTGTGTCACATAAATTACACACAGCACAGATGCACAAATGTCGTTTTACACGTCTGCAAAAGGTGAACACTTTACGGCTGGAATCACAAGTATACCCAAACATCTCGAGTTTTTTGGGTCGCAAAGTGGACCCAGAATAATACAAAAATGACCAGTTTTTAAAGGTAGGATACACCACTTTGCTTGAATTATCATGAATGGGTGGATTTGGGGGGTTGTATTTTATAGTAAATATCGTTTACCTGACCCGTTTAAAGATTTACAATCATGGATGCCGAGGAAAGCATGAAAAACGGCGTTCGTTTTCAACTGGCGCCGAGAATTTGTTTTTATAAAATTATAGTTTTCGGAACAATTATAGGATATCTAGCAGCGCTATCATTTTGCTGGATACAATCCAATACTTAAATTAAATAAAGCAGCGCTCGGTTCAGACCGGCAATCCACAGTCGCGCCGAACCAAATTGCTCTAACGCTCTAACAACTCCAGCAGTCTATCGTTCGCCGTCTGGCGCGCTTTGTTGCCCTATTCGTTTCAGACGTCGGACTCAATTTACTTATTTGGTTCGGCGCGACTGTGGAACGCCTGTCTGAACCGAACGTAAGATATTTTTTAATAAATTGGAAATAAAGATTTTTGATTTCTGCAAACGGTGTATGTATACTTTTAAAGGTCTTTTCGTGTTTTGTAGCCTATATGGGTGCTTCTAGGACCTAATGTCCCTTTAAGCAATGAAATTTAAATAGAAAAATGTCATAAAAAAAACCACACCTTAGCCCTTACGCTTGTTTATCCTGCAACGCACTTTAACATGCACCCCCCCCTCCCAAAAAAAAAAAAAAAAAAAATCTGTATAATCCTTCATGCAGTGCACTCTGCTTGGGTGAATTGGAATGCACCACTATCATGCAGTGATCTGCCCTAATAGAGGGAGGGTTATGGATTCATTTTCTCAGTGTTCAGTGCAGCCTGTGCTGTATGCAAAAAGAGTTTCCAGGGGGAAACAATGCTACAAAAACAAATGCTACAAAAACAGCTCAACTCGTAAACTATGTGTAATGTCACTGTACATGTAGGATCGTGTTTTAAACCCTTCAGTTTCATATATATTTGTATGGTCGCTAGAGCAAAACATGTTAAAGGGAAATTCCAGGCTCAATAATATTTTATCTAGTCTAAAAGAATATACGGTAACATACTGACTCCGCAGAGAATTTGTTTTGATTTGTTATCGAGAACGACACACGCGCATATTATATTCACGATTTCTTGCCATTCAGTAGTACAAGGGCGCGGCCACATTTTGCTTAAATTTTCGCCTCACCCGTGACATTATGACGTAGTGTCTGCACCTCAATGCACATCGCTTTATTGCGTGTTGTTCGCACTGGTATCCCACCTTGACGCGACCAACTACATTATGCAGAGTATGTTGTACGGCGCCCGACTATTGGGAGTACATGTTTTGCATTTCTGTGCAGAATATCGACTAGACGCGCCACAAACTCGTTTATTTTTGTATTTTCTGAGAAGAATAGAAAATCTGTGAGCTAGTAATTATGGCATCAGGTCCTTCTCCGTATGATTTTGAGCCCACTTTCACATGTACAGTACAGTACACATTATGTATACACTATGCCGTACACAAACGGGTTCACTTGCAATCCTTGCGCGTGCAGGGCCGCTATCGACCGGGCTTCGCGTACTGATGGTGCAGACACTACGTCACAATATTTCGGATTTACCGATAAACCAGAACAAAATGGCGGCTCGCATGACGGAAGCGCAGTGCAAGAAAATCTGTTTTATATGATTACCAAGACCGATAAAAATGAAATAAAAATCAAGTCACAATGGCAATTGACACTCAATTATAAACTATGGGTGGAGTTTTCCTTTAACACTGCTGTGGGCATGTTGGTTAAAAATGATGGTAGAAAAGGCAGTATATTAGAGAATGTCCTTTTTATATTGGTAAGGTTTAGTTGTATACATACATGTATATATCTGTGACTGATTATTATGTAAAGAAAGATGGCATTTGCACACTGGGTTACCAGAGATCAGAGATATGTTAATTCATCTTCATCATTGAGTGCCATGCTTTGATGTGTCAAGGCAGATCCCATGCATATCTTTGCAATGAGTTCCATATGTCAACCAGATTATTTTTCTTTCTAGAGGGATTTTGTTTAAGGTACATGTAAGATACACCATTTGCAGATATTGAAATTTTTACTACCGAATTATTTTGAAATATTTTACTTTTTGGAAAGTAAATAATGATTGTAGGCATCCAGCAAAATGATTGCGCTAGATATCTTGTAATTGTTGCGAAAAATTAAATTGTAAAAAAAAAATATTACGAGTTAAAAATACTGCAAGTTAAAAACGAATGCCGTTTTTCTTTCTTTTTTCTCGGCATCCATGATTTTATAACTTCGGACATTTCAGTTAAACAATATTTGCTATAAAAATACAACCCCCAAATATCCTCATTCATGATAATTCAAGCAATTACCAATGGTGTATTCTACCTTTTGATTACTCAATTTATATTAAAACTGTAGTAGACCAATTGTTAGTTGTGTATAATTTGTTTCATTTGTTTCAAGTGCTCTAAAACCCCAAAAGAAAGGTGCTTGACAATAAGCCTGCAACGTTTACACGGTTACACGGTTAACCGACTGTTCAAACGGTTACACGGTTAAATTTTTCCGGTTCGGTTCGGCCTACATTACACAAATTAGCAATTGCAGAACTGTGCAAATTAGCAGCGCTAATTAGATATGCATTACAGACCCCCGTGCATTTTTTTTTAAATTTAATTTGTTTTTAAAAAAATTTGTTGGTCACGTTGGTTACGGTTAACCGTAACCGTAAAACATACGGTTACACGGATAATTTAATAACCGGAAACTGGCAGCCTTACTTGACAACTAACCTGTGAGTATTGTATATCCTGAGAAAATATTATTCTAAAATTTCATTTTCAATTCGAAATTTGCCGAGTTGCATTGCGACCACAATCAGCGATCAGGCTGCACTCTCATTCATCCAGTCGATTGCAGCTGTGCGTGTGTCACACACTGAAGAACTGACCAATCATTTCGCTCATGAGCGCATGTGCATCGTTCCAACACTTTACACGCACCATTTGCGGATTACAAAACCAACTGCTAATGGAAATTTTCAAAGATGTGTTTCTGAGACGCATCTTCGGAAAAGATGACATTCTTTTAGTATTTTCTTCAAAATGACAACATTTCAGAAGGTGTAATTTCACAAGCGGGTTTACAGTCTTTAAGGCATACAAAAAAAATGTTATGTTGGCGTAACCCGACGACCCTAAAAATACGGCCGACCCTGGATATATATTTTTTTCAAGGGACGAAAGTTAATGATTAAAATCTATATAAATCTAGTTATAAATACGTTTGAAACCATTTCTGACCGTTTCTCATTGTTGTGTGTGTGGATTGTGTATATATTGAACCTGGACACGCTATCGTGTATCACTACCTGCTTAAACAATTAGAAAACATATCATTTTCATTGCTGGGAAAAAAATATTTAAAAAAATAAATCCCTACCTACATGTACCTACCCTATTTTTCGGGGCCCGTTACGCCAACATAACATTTTTTTTTTATGCCTAATATGTTTACAACCAGTAAGCTTTCTAACAGTATTTTGGTTGGTTACGTTTTGGCAGGGTTGTAGTCAAATCCCTGCAAATCCGTTCACAATTCTTTTCGTGCAGCCAGTCACAAGTCCCTTCACAGAGGCAGTCTCAAGTTACTGGATGAACAATGACAAAGGAATGCTTTTGTCAAAGCTAATTCGAATAGCTTGTGATTTGAATTTGAACTGAAGGACTTGTGATGGACTTCCAGGGACTTGCAGGGACTTGTGATGGACTCGACTACATCCCTGCTTCTTGGATAGCTGTAACTTTGCCTCGGATCAACTGGTTTCGCTCATTATAGCTTCTTGTGTATGCCAATTAGAATTGAAGAAAAAGGGGGTCATTGGCGGGGGTCGTTAATATCTTGTTTATGGCTATAATCACATAAAGGGATAGTATACCATTTGTCAGAAGTGCTCGAATATAAAGAAAGGTGCTTGCATGACCAAAACCTTATTAAGATTTTAGCTCTGTGAATGCTGCATACGCTGAGAACACAATAATCTAGCAATTTTAATTTCAATTCAAAATTTGCCGAGTCAAAATTTGAATTGCGACCACAATCTGCGTGTAGGGCGCGTTCTCAACGCATTGAACAGACCAATAATGGCGCCCACTTGTGCGAACTATATGGGGAAATTTCCAAAGGTTCGTCTTTTTGGAATTGACATTTCTTTAGTTTCTTCCAAACGACAGCTTGCCAGGTAATTGCTTGAATTATCATAAATGGGTAGATTTGAGGGGGTTGTACTTTATAGTAAATATCGTTTAACTGACCTGTCCGAAGTTTTACAATCATGGATGCCGAAAAAAGCACGAAAAACAGCGTTTGTTTTCAACCGGTGTCGAGCAGTTATTCTTATGTTATCTTTGTTTTTTCGCGATCGCCGTTTCGGAATAATTACAGGATATCTAGCGAAATCATTTTGCTGGGTGCCTAGAATCATTATTTACTTTCAAATGAGTGAGATATTTCTTAATAATTCGATAGTAAATATTTTCGATATCTGCAAATGGTGTATCCTACCTTTAAATAACTTAATAACTACAATCTTTTTGAATTGTTTTTTAAACTCTAAACAACCATCCCCTTCTTTCCAATTTAATTTTTTTGTTTTGAAAACCACGAAATCTGGATGGCATTATGCGCCGCGTGCATTGAGATATACCCTGCATCGTGAAATGTACACCTTGTACAATTGGGTAGATATCTTTACTACAAGTACATAGACTCGAGCTGTTTATAGAGGCGCCATGGTACGCCTGCACAAAATATACATGCAGGCCATGCATGCACGGTGCCCTGATTATTCTACACGTGCTAGTTGAGGCATGCAGAAGTTAATACATGATACATGTACCTGGGACTAATTTCATAAAACTGCTATAAGCACAAAAATGTTGCTGAGCTTAACCGTTTAAACTCAGGCCTGTTTTCGAAGATTTTGTACGTGTTGCTAGTTTGTATATATAAATATCATTTACAGTGTACAAATCCCATATAATTATGTATCATTGGAAAGCTTACAAATAGGGCTATATTGTGGGGGAATATTTGGACCCCCAGGAGCTTTTAAGGGACTTATAAAGTCAGATGTAGCGCAGGGCTGAGTGCAAAGGGTTAAACATTCTTCCTTAAATTAATAAATACGTAATGTGTTAATATATATTGCGCGTATTTGCGCCCATTCCATTTAAAGGTAGGATACACCATTGGTAATTGCTTGAATTATCATGAATGGGTTGTTTTGGGGGGTTGTATTTTATAGTAAATATTGTTTAACTGACCTATCCGAAGTTTTACAATCACGAATGGCGAGAAAAGCACAAAAAACAGCATTTGTTTTCAACTGGTGTCGAGCAGTTATTCTTATGTTATTTGTGTGTTTTTTTTGCGATCGCCGTTCTTTTTCAGAATAAAAAAGATATCTTATAGCGCAATCATTTTGCTGGATGCCTAAAATCATTAATTACTTTCAGATGAGTAAGATATTTCTTAATAATTTGGTAGTAAATTTTTTAGATATCTGCAAATGGTGTAGCCTACCTTTTTTTAAAACTGGTCTGTCCAAAGTTTTACAATCATGGATGCTGGGAAAAGCAAGTAAAACGGCGTTCTTTTTAAACCAGCGTCAGGCAGTGGTTCTTATGTTGTTCTTGTTTTTTTCGCGATTGCAAATATTCCTTTTTTGCACATTATTAAACCATCAACAGCCAAACGTTTAACAATTATATGCATAGAATTGGGTGTGTTGGGTGTACACATACGTATGATGTATATAAATATAAAAAAATTGAAACCTTACCTGTTTTATCAGTACAAATTAACATTATTATTAAGGGAATAAATGTGTGTTCGAGAGGTTTTAATCACTCTGTTTAATACCGCTTGGAGTCTGGGTGCTAATAATTACCCTGCCGGAATCGCCACCAATTTATGTACATACATGTACAGTGGAACGCTGCTATAACGAATATCACAGGATCCACAGTTTTTGTTTGGTACATCGATCGTTCGGTATAGCGATTTTCAGCCGTCGGCCAAATTCTCATTTTTCAAGATGGCGCCTGTCCTTTTAAAAAGTGCACCTTTTTATTATTATTATTATTATTTTCTGGTAATGAAACCAAGGATCCCTCAAAAGTGCTCAAGGCACTGTAGCTCGTAAGCCAGAAGAAACCCGTAGACAGAGGGTGTCAGCCAGGAACACCGGGGCAAACCCCTTCTCTTAGCGATAAGTGTTCTGGGTTCTTTTACGTGCATTATACAATTTTATAATGTTATAATGGGAAAGATATATACACACATTATAAATTATACAACACACGGGACCTACAACTTTACGTCCCATCCGAAGGACGAAGCAATAGTGGTTTAATTGCCTTGCTTAAGGACACACGTGTCGACACCGGGACTCGAACTCACGCTCTGTGGAACAGAAAACCCAGCTCTTAACCGCTCGGCCACGACACTCCACTTCTTTTATTCATCACACTAAATTCTAAAGCAATAGTTGGATTTTCTCTTCTATAGAAGGAAAGCCACTCGTCACCTTTTAACATAAAGAACCAGCTGTTTGACGTTTGGGAATTAAACACGGCCTAAATAGCGTTTAGTTTACCAGTGGATTTCTAAAAATCTGTTTGACATATTTTCAACAACAATGTTTGGTATGTTTAGATACAAAAATGGGGAGCCAAGGATCGTATTCGGTATAGTGATGTTCAGTATAGCGGCGGTTTTTTTCAGTTGGCTAGCGAGCTGTTCTGTGATCTTTGGCCCCCAGCTGCATGATTGCAGGCTATCAGATGTCATTTATGAGGCGTTAAATGGCAAAATTAAACTGAACTTAGCACAGCTAGGGTACAAAATAATGAATAATGAAGTTTTAATTGTCAGATATTGTATGCCTACCAGTACTAACTATTTTTTGTTAAGAAATAGTATAGAAGTAGTTCAATAATAGCAGATGTACACAAATTGAAACTTCAAAGTTCTTTTTCTCAACATTTTACTTTTGCGACATGTTGATAAATGCGAACTTTAAACAGCCATAACTTGTTAACGGAATGTCTGATTGAAGTTCAAGAAACAGCACCGTAAGAAGAATTGTATGCTCTTTTCTAATACCTTAGAAGCACGCCGACAAAAAAAATGATACACGCACACTGACATAGAATGAAACAAATTTGACCTAATCAATTGCGTCAATCTCATGAAACATGCAGTTGGTGTATAAACCTGGAAAAACAAAACTGACTGCTACAAATGTTCATGGAGGCTTGGTAATACTACATGTATATGCTGATATCAGTATAAACCAGATCCAGATTATAGGACCTGGAATACCTGTACCAAATTTACAAATTATAGTCGACTCTCATTATTAACCGGACCTACATGTAGCAAAAGTATTTGTTATATCAGAATTTTGTATTAAGTGGAGAACCGAGTCCCATTCACTATGCACATAAATGTGGGACCGGGGCTATTTGTTTGCTATTTCCAGAATTTGTATTAATAGTGTTAACCAGTTCGCGCCGGGATTATTCACCGAGCCGACGCGCGGGATTATTTTTAACGAAACTCGATCCGAGTTGTGTTCAGGCTGATAGTCCTGGGAAGCACACCCACGCATTTCCAGCCTTGCTCGCTGCTGACAGAAATTTCCGGCCTTGCTCGTGGCGTGTTTATGCGTCATCCGTTTTGAATCTGGGGAAAACTTTGCGTTTATATTCGTTCATATTCGTTATATTCTCTGGAACAAATTACCTTTTGAAATTCGTCAGTCATCATCATTGTCTGTATTTAAATCTTCTCTAAAAACCTACATGTTTACCTCACGGTTTTTGTGATTAAAAACAATCTGTATTGTGCGCCATGAGTGTCTTGCTTGGCGGATACCGGCGCCTTATAAATGTTCATTATTATTATTATCCGGCGCGAACTGGTTAACGAGAGACGACTAATAGCAATTAGGATACACCATTGGTAATTGCTTGATTATCATTGGTAATTATCGTGAATGGGTGGATTTGGGGGGTTGTATTTTATAGTAAATCCGATAACTGACCTGTCTGAACTTTTACAATCATGGATGCCAGGGAAAAAAAAAAAAAAAAAAAAAGCATTTGTTTTCAACCGGCATCGGGCAGTTGTTCTTGTTTTGTTTGTTTAATATAATTCAATTTTTTGGAACAATTGCAGGATATCTAGCGCAATCATTTTACTGGATGCCAAGAATCATTATTTAATTTCAAATAAGTAATATGTTTCTTAATAATTTGGTAGTAAAGCATATCGATATCTGCAAATGGTGTATCCTACCTCTAACTTTAAATTTCACTGTACTGTATACTGCAAGTTTCCAAGATCTTTAGTTAAGGATGAAGCACATTAGTAACGATACATGTAGTGGGAGTACAGAACATGTCAAATGTTCCCGGTTCATTACTACCTCTTAAAATGCACACCCAATGTAAACATCTCATTGGTTTGTGTGAGCTCAGTGTCAAGTATAATGTAGGTCATTGCATGTACCTCAGGGGGAACTGTCTGACGAATTGTGGTCAAACCTCAAAGGAGATGGAGTGGGGAGTTTTAAGTTAAAGGGACAGTAAACTTTTTGCAACTGTTAAACAAGTAACCAACCAAATTATTGTTTATTGAGCTTACTTGTTGAAGAAATTAATGACTTTAAACTCTGTGAAATAATTCCTTTTAGTATCCTGTCATTTTGAAGAAAATAATTTAAAAAGTTTAAAAATGCTTCTCGGAGACGCATTTTGGGAAATTTTCATTGAGTATAGTTAACCAGTTCGCGCCGTATGACGTATATAATCGCAAAGTTTTCCACAAATTCAAAACGGATGACGCATAAACACGCCAAGTTCAAGTTCGGAAATGTCTGTCAGCAGCGAGTAAGGCTGGAAATGCGTGGGTGTGCTTCCCGGCACTATCGGCCTGAACCAGCTTCGGATCGAGTTTCGTTAAAAATAATCCCGCCCCTCGGCTAGGTGATGTTAAAATAATTCCGGCCTCTCGACGTGATTCATTGAGCATTCTGGTTTTTTTAGGCAAAGCCGAAGGAAAAAATGGAATGCTCCATTGATCACCGAGGGAGGCTAGTTTTACTACACCACGAGATAAAACCTCACCCATTAATTCTGCTTGGTTACAAAAAGTTAAAATTATTAAAATCTAAATACAGTTAAAATGAACTTTGATTTCGATACAAAATTTATTGGAAAATGTCTTTGCTCTTTTCTAAACCACCCCTTTACGAAATGTTTGAACCCAGCAAATCTCAACGCTCACATCAGCATGCATTTGCACCCAAATTTCGCACCATGGGTATAGAACTTGGTTGCCATGGGTATCGTACTTTGGTTGCTACGGGTATAGTGGTACTTTGGTTGCTACCTACTTTTGGCTGTGCATAGAAAGATAGTAAAAATAGAAAATACCATGTGACTAGATCTCGGCCAATCAAGATACAGAATCTATAGGTTAGGTGTTTTAAGCCTATCTTATTATAGCCCTGTTCATCAAGCTAAAAGCCTCTGATATCAGGCAATTCAACGTTCAAGCCCTCAGGATTTCAATGACCCAGAAGCTTATCAATTACAGGATGGCCGTATATTATTAAAAGCCCTGATTGTCTGCTTCGACATAAATGTACAAAATGAAATTAGGTGCACAATTGTATCGTGTTTACTATTGAAGGTAGAATTAAGCTATTTGGAGTGCCATGTACATTTGAATTTTTTTCATTTTAGTGAAATCTTTACAGGAATGAGCACTCAATTTTTACTGCTTTAGGTGGTTTTGTTTTATTGAAACAACTTTGTAGCAAAATTGGCAGGTAACTTGTCATTTTCAGTAAATATTTTCCAGGTGATCTGTAGACATAACTGGTATCACAGTATTCATCCTTGTGTAATGTGTAATTGTGTAATGTGTAATTGTGTATCATTCAAGTGTAATGTAATTGGTACTATAACCCCCACCAAACTTAACACTTTAAAATCTAACTGTGTGTTTTGTTGGATTCTGTTGGAGTGCAGGGTACTGCACTATTAAACTGAGGGTTATGCCCTACTGGTGCCACTTTAACCAGTTCTCGCCGGGATTATTTTAACATCACCGAGCCGAGGCGCGGGATTATTTTTAATGAAACCCGATCCGAGGCGGGCTCAGGCCGATGGTCTAGGAAAGCACACCCACGCTTTTCCAGCCTTGCTTGCTGCTGACAGACATTTCTGGCCTTGCTCGTGACGTGTTTATGCGTCATCCGTTTTGAATCTGTGGAAAACTTTGCGTGTATATACGCCCTCCGGCGCGAACTGGTTAATCAGAGTCCAACTGTTTGGGTGTAGAATTTACCATGTGGTGTCGGGATTCGCAAGGACGAGAAAGGTTCCTAGTAAATTGCACTCTTAACCAAGAACCTTCTCTTAACTCGATCATAACCTTCTCTTAACTCCTTTAAAATCCACCCCTGCCCTCCATTTTGGTGGATTGGGGGTGGGGGGGGGAAACATATGACTGCATTTTGATAGGGTATGAATATGATGGGCTTAGGCTGGGAGGCCTGAAGCACTGTTGGGAGAATCCGATTGACTTTCTCTCGTTCAAGTTCAATGTATATCACATTTTAGATGCAGAGTGAGTGATAGATTTTGATAGTAAAAGTATGGAAGTTACATGTATACTTATAGGGTTAAGCTGTGTTATAAACTCTGAGTGGAATTAAAATATAGAGGAATGTATTTTTAGGGATGAAATCAAAAAAATAATATATGACTCGAGTTGCGATCCTTGCCTTAAAGGTAGGATACACCATTGCTAATTGCTTGAATTACCATGACTGGGTGGATTTGAGAGGTTGTATTTTATAGTGAATATCATTTAACTGACCTGTCCGAAGTTTTACAATCGTGGAACCGGCGTCGGGTAGTTATTCTTATGTTATTATTGTTTTTTTACGCAATCGCCGTCCGGCTATCGCAAATTTTGTTTTATAAAATTCTATTTTTTCAGAATAATTACAGGATATCTAGCGCAATCATTTTGCTGGATGCCTAGAATCAATATTTACTTTTAAATAAGTAGACATTTCCTAATAATTTGGTAGTAAATATTGTCGATATCTGCAGATGATGTATCCTACCTTTATTAAAGTCATCTAGTATCTGACTGTGATACCTGTAATCTAATTCTGTCGATGATTGACAAATATCAACATTTTCTTTTCCTTTTTTTAGTTTTGCCTATTTACAACAGTTGTAATTCTTCATTTCATATTTAATTTCCTTAACTTAACCCCCCCCCCCCTCGCAGAATTGAAAGCAAACACGAAGTTACGATATTGAAGGGAATCAACGAGCTGATGGTCAAATTTCACGGACCAAAAGGAAGTAAGTACACGCATACTGTTTAAATGTTATTATCTGCCGTGCCTCGAGGGAATTCTCATTACGCTGATTGGATCCAGGTTTGTCAAAAGAAGTTTAATGAAAGGTCATGGGGAGGTCAGGTTTGTTTTGCAATCAAGTTTTACACCATGGACTAATAAAACAAAAATACCTTGGCGAAAAACAATGATAATTAATTGACTTTGGTATTTTTTTGAGTTGAAGACAGATCATTATTATATGTAGTGGAGACTAAAAAAGGGACAATTTATTATAGGAAATAGTTTAGTGGGAGCAAGGGAGTGTCGTGCACCCTCGGAAATCATTTCGTAATGAATGTTTCTAGATCAGAAAAAATGCGTAGAAAACAATTTGCTATGTTCAAAAATCCAAAACATTTTCTTCGTATCATTTTTATGCATATTAGTGCCGCCATTATCAAAAGATCTATGTTTTACTATATTATCTCAGCCAATATTGCCGCTAACTGTAAAAATATGGTGTCTAGATCCATGTTTTGAGGGTCAAAGGATCATAATAATGGATCATAATAAAACTATTATCGATTTGACTACAGTGTCGGTGGCATAGTAGTATGCAAATTAGGGCCGCCATTACCCACAAATATTTGTTGGAACATATCCAGGCCAATATTGACATAACTGCACAAGTAATGTGGGTAGACCCATGTGTAATGTTTAGAAGGTCAATGATCATTGGAACACAATTCATGAAAACTACATGCATACCTGTGTCCTAGGCATGTAAATGTGTTTATTATAAAGTGCAGGCAATAACTGATTTTTTTTCTTCTCTATGTTGGCCAATAGTAAGTTGTCAGAGGAGTTTTATTATTATCTTTGACCCTCAGAACATGGGTCTAGACTTTCACAGATGTAACTTCTTTTTTCCCATTCTTTTTCCTAACCCAGATAACCAGGGGTGATAGAAGTGGATATTAACCCAATTTAGGCAAACATACATGTACCGGTAGCACAGACCCTGTAGCCCCAAACACTCTCCAACTTTATGCAGTCCTACAAGTGCTGTTTATATCTGATCTTGGTAGTTTTACAACCCTCATCAGTTAAATAAAAGGTTCTGTATGTGAAAAACTACAGCAGCTTTATTTGTCTAAAATTGGTCAATGTCCACTTCTATCACTGGTTATCTGGATTAGAAAAGATGGGGAAGAAAAAAATCAGTATTGTAAGTAAGGACACAAGGTTATTTCATGAATGGTCTAGATCATTGACCTTTAGAACATACATGTATGGGTCTAGCTAGACACATACTTGTGCAGTTATGTCAATATTGGCTGAAATATGTCAAATAAAGATTTTGGGGTAATGGTGGCTCTAATTTGCATACCCGTTATGCCACTGACACACACATAGTCAATTCGATAATAGTTTTATTATGATCTTTTACCCTCAAAACATGGGTCTAGACACCTTATTTCTACAGTTATCTGCTATATTGACTGAGATTTATAGTAAAACATAGATTTTTTGAAAAACGGCACTAATTGAAAGTGGAAAAAGAACGTTTGAATTCAGGGGTGCCCAGGCTTTTAACAACTTGCCACAACATTTAAAATCTCCACATTCAACAAGTTTTAAACACTTTGTCACACAACTTAAACAGTTCAGTTAATTGATCCAATATCCAGTGATGTTTTTACACTGTATTGTTTTGTTTATCTGCTGTTTCTTATTGCTGCTGTTTTTTAGTATTTTTAAATAAATTTTAATTAATTCTATTACATAATTGTATTTTACTATTTTAACAGTATTATAGTAGTTTGTGTATAAAGCTGGGATCCATGGGAGATCAGTTAGTTTTTCTAACTGAATGGATCACCCAGGGTAAATAAGAAATAAATAAATAAATAAATAAATAATTGCATACAAATGACACGTGGAACATTTTTTTAAAGATTTAAAGCAGCAAATTGTTTTCTAACCATTTTTTTCTGATTTAGACATCGATTAGTGTGCACGATAACCCCCTTCTTCCCACCAAACTAAAAGACTTTGAAAAATGAGGAGCTTCATTGCCAATTGCATAGGCTGTTTCAAATATATCGAATATTCGAAAATCAACTGAATATTTGAATAGTATTTTGCCAGTTCGAATAATCGAAAAAGAACAAAAAATCTTTCTTTTTTTATCAACATCACATTTATTTATTTTATTTATTCCATTTCTTTACCCAGGGTGTGCCCAAACAGTTTAAAACTGGTTTTCATTGGGGCCCTGCATACATCATCAAATAAAATAACAGTACATATTATAAATACAAGGATATTACAGGAATTCTAAACATTAATACTAATTCTGATTTACGAGATAGGCGAAAACCCGCCAAATAAAAAACCCTTTTAGGTGAAAAATAAGAAGGGGAAATTCCCATCCGGCTCCACATTATGGTGGCAACCAAGTTCTAACTCCGTAGATCAGCGCAATTGGCATAATATAACACTCAGATGGCATGTCGGAGCTCTGATTTAAATGTGCTTAATGAGTCCAATGTTCGCAATTGTTCGGGCAGATTATTCCAAATATTTGCACCACTCACAGCGAAACTTGTGGCGTAGCATTCTTTTTTGGCGAAAGGAACTTTCAGTGCCGTGTGGGTTGATTGCCTTGTTTCGCGAATTACTGTAAGTGGTTTGAAAATATTTGTCATGTACAAAGGAGTCATTTTGTTGATACTTTTGAAGACAAGAATAGCCTTTTTTGACTTGACTCTTTTTGAAAAAGGGGCCCAATTAAGACGAGCAAACATATCCTCTGAAGGGGTGAGGAAGGTACATTTAAGGATTATCCGCGCGGCTCTTTTGAGACATTTGTTTAACATATTATCGTGAGATATGTACCTTCCTCCCCACACAGTACAACAATACTCTAATGTTGGCATAACTAGACTTACAAATAGTGTGTGCAAGCTGTGCTGAGGAATACAATCACGGATTCTTCTTAGTATACCTAATTTAGACACCACATTTTTTCTTACGTATTCGACATGTGGGGCCCAACTTAATGCTTCATCAATAATTACACCCAAACATTTATAAGACTTCACATTTTCAATACGACTACCAGCAATGCATACATTTAAATTAACATTAGATATTTTCTGCCTAGTACCAATAAGCATGCATTTGGTTTTGGTGGCATTTAAAGCTAGCTTGTTCCTTCCGCACCAGTTGTGAAAACTAGTAAGAGCTGTATTTAAGCTACTTTCTATTATATTAATGTTGGAGGAGCTACACGTTAATGTGGAGTCATCTGCATACATAAATAAGTTGCAGTTTGGAGCAATACAAAATGGAAGGTCACTAGTATAAACAATGAATAAAAGTGGACCTAGTATCGACCCCTGTGGAACACCAGTGTTTACGGACAGGACCTTTGATATGGTGCCGCCAATATTCACAGACTGACTACGTTCACTTAGGTACGACTTAAACCAATTTATTACAGAGGATGACATGTTCATCCTTTCTAGTTTCTTTAGTAAGATTTCATGATCAACACAATCAAATGCTTTACTGAGGTCTATAAACACACTGCCTGTAACTTGTCCATTCTCCATGGCCGCAAAACACTTGTTTGTTAAGTCATGTAGGGTGCTTTCAGTTGAGTGCAGGGGTCTAAATCCCGACTGGCAACTAGGAATCAGATTGTTTTCATCAAGATATCTATATACCGATGAGTGCACCCATCTTTCTAAAATCTTAGAGATAATTGGCAGTATAGAAATTGGACGATAGTTACCTGTACTACATTTATCTCCTCCCTTGTGAATTGGTGTTACTAAAGCATGTTTCCAATCTTTAGGGTATCGCTCACATCTTATAGACAGGTTAACAATATGAGTTAAAGATTTAATGATATAATGCCTTGTGCTTTTAGAGAAGAGGTACTCAGTCAAATTCGATGCGAACTGGTTAAAATAAATTTGTCTTTTGAAATATTTGATACTTTCAGTGTTGAAAATCACTAGTATAGGCCTACATGACACATTGTTGAAACATGACCGGTTTTGTTTACGAACATTTGCACACAAAAATAAAAAATTGAGCAATCGATATGAACAGGTACAAGCCAGCTAGAGTGATTCCTTGACTGTACAATTCCCCAACATTTATAAATTGTTTCATCTTAAGTACTGTCAGGAAACCAGACTACAAGAAAATGATTGTTTTTCTTGGTTTTGAAGCATCTATGAACACAAACCTTTAAACAAGTCAGCG
This sequence comes from Crossaster papposus, assembly GCA_037893245.1. Classification (NCBI taxonomy): domain Eukaryota; kingdom Metazoa; phylum Echinodermata; class Asteroidea; order Velatida; family Solasteridae; genus Crossaster; species Crossaster papposus. Next base: position 177,634 of record JBAIAA010000419.1, read on the forward strand.
TAACAATATTTTCTTTACATTACTAACCCCCGAAATTCATCCATTTCTGAAAATGACAGCAAAAGCAAATGATGTAAATTTCCCCTTAAAGGTATCTAGACACACCATAATTGCTTGAATTATCAGAAATGGGTGGATTTAAGGGTTTACATTTTATAGTAAATATTGTTTAACTGACTTGTCTCAAAGTTTTACAATCATGGATGCCGAGAAAAAAATAAAAAAATAAAACGGCGTTTGTTTTTAACCGGCATTGGGCAGTTGATCTTTTTGTTCTTATTTTTTTTTCTATCGCCATCTGGCGATCGCAATTTTTATTTAGGTTTTATTTAGATGCTACAGTGGCATGGAACCTCGATTCGCAGTGTTATTACGGCACCAGTCTGATTACACTAGCCCATCGTTATCACGTGACAGCAGAACGTGTTTTTTTTCTTTCTTTTTTCGGTAACGGTAAGACATAAGATTGGTTTTTTTTCAACCAGATGTTTGAAATAGGTAAAACAATCCAAAACATATAATTTAGGGGAATTTCAGGGCAATGTGCCCCTTTAAGATTATTGCCAGTGTTTGTCATGCTAATTGTTGGCTGTACACAGCTTATAAATGTGAAATCCCAATTCAATGTCCACAAACGGGAATTCATTGCCAGAGAGCTACCATTTATTCCATCATTAGTTTATGAGGGAAACGTCTGCTAAAAGGATTACATTTTCTATTGTGCTTGCAGGACTACCATCAACTCAATAAAAAAAATGCATTTTTGTTTTGCTTCTATTGAATGGCAAAAACATTCTGCAATGGTTAAAAAAAAAAAACCTCGAGCAAGACTATACAATAAATACACAATGAAGCACACTCGTAATAAGTTCTATACATACTTATGACCGGCTCTACAAAAAGGTGTTTTATGTTGCGAAAAATGAAATTGAGTTATACATGGTAAGCTTTCATTTAGTATATAATGGAGATCCATAGCCCTTCCCATTTTGGAGACACGACGTGTTAACACATTGATTACTTTCTCGGAGTTCAAATTAACTGAGAAAACAGGCTTTGAAATAGCTGGATCTATGTACTACAACAGAACGATGAACACACAATTGTCATTTTTTTCACTTTATTCATCAAAATCAACATTTCTTTTAATGAAACCTTAAACTGTAGGTATTAAAGATTTTATTAATGACAACAAATAAAAATCATATTTGGATGAAATGTTTACCCTCAACGTTGAGTGGGCCATTACATGATAGTGCACAGCGCGACTAAGACCCTTTTTGTAGAGCCGGTCACATATGTGACCCGCTCCATCGTAATCAGGAATAAGTCGCTGGGGCCGTTTTACACAATCGGCCGTTGAGGTGATCGCATGGGTATAAATCGTGACCAAGTCGTTTTTCTGAACATTGTATTTTTAGGAAGTGTAGTTATCACAGATTATTGTCAATAATGTCTTGTATGTAAAATAAATCAATAAAGATGAAAATGAAGAGAATTTGTGTGCACTGTCCGTATGATTTTTGTCAATTTTGTTTATTTCAAAGCTGTTTTTCTCGTAATGTGGATTCGGCAAATAAATATACACCTGTCATATTCATCAGACCATAACTCCTTAACCTAAACAGATACACACTTGTGATGGGTATAATTAGAAAGCTTATGAAATTCCCTTCCTCACCATGTGCATATCTCAAAAAGTCATTTCGAGACTTATTCCTGATTTCGATGGAGCGGGTCACATATTTTGTTTTTATCTGGTAAAGTGCCCGTGGCAGTTTGTAATGTGACAGCTTTATTTGGCAATTGTCCCAGAGGCTGGCTGGCACAAATTTCCTCTACATGTAGATCTAAAGTGACTCAGTGGACATGAGTTTCTGTTCGGTTTTGTTCTCCTTTTTTTTTTTCCTTGGCTAACAACACGCAGAGTGTTCATAAATGTCTGCTTTGATTAGCGCCCATCTTCAAACTTGACAGTTTTGTTCTTACATTGCTTTGAAAATGCAATACATGTAAAATGTTGTTTCTCCTCCAATGCTTGCAGCCACGTTAGTATTAGAAAGGCCTGAAATGTGTGAAACATTCACATCCATGGGAAACGATCCTGGGGAGGGGGTGGGGGTGGGGTTGATGGTGACATGTCCTCCATATTTTGTTGGTGGGGGACGTTATGGCAGTGTGTCCCCCCCCCCCCTTTAATATTTTGCCATGGCTTTTACATGCACCAAAACATGTACGTTTGTTTATGGTGTAAATCAAGGAGTTTCTTTTGTTCCTCTTGATAATTTCCTTTGTTTGTTCAAATTTTCTTGATAGTTTCCTTTTTTTTCAACGGCTCTCATTGGTTTTGTACACGAATCTCAATCGAGGACGTCCTCGATTCTAACCCTAACCCCAATTCAACTTCGTGTCGCCAGGCATGTGTCCTCCATTTACACCATAAACAAACGTACACAAACATCCGCATACTTTTCAAAAGTGACGCCAAACTACAGTGACACCAAATACACAATTTTTGATGACACGATCTCTTCAAAAACAGCGGCATGGACCGGTATTTAAAGCATAATGAAGGGTTCCATTATGCATGGCTTAACATATTAAAAGAATGCTGGATATGGCCTACAACCTTGAACCCATTGCATTGTCCAAAATCGATTGTCAATTTTTGCCATTCATCCTCAATCCTCAAAAATCCTCCAAAACTGCAATGAGGATTTTGGAAAATTGAGGAGGGTTGAGTTTAACCAGTTCGCCCCGGGATTATTTTAACATCGCCGAGCCCACGGGCGGGATTATTTTTAACGAAACTCAATCCGAAGCGTGTTCAGGCTGATAGTGCCGGGAAGGACACCCACGCATTTCCGGCCTTGCCCGCTGCTGACATACATTTCCGAACTTGAACTTGGCGTGTTTATGCGTCATCCGTTTTGAATCTGGGGAAATATTTGCGTTTATATACGTCATCCGGCGCGAACTGGTTAAAGGGATAAGTTTTTATTGCCATTGAATTTTGGAGTAATTACCAAACGTATACGTTTGGTAATTAATCCAAAAATTAATGGCAATAAAAATTACTTGGTAAGAAGTACAGCAGCTTTGGATATTATAATGCATTTTCAGAAACTTTTCACTTGAAGTACTGCGGTTATGTAAAAAGATATCACTTTTTATCCCAAAAACGTTGAATCTTAGAAGCATTACTGCAGTGACGTTTATAAGATTGTGTATTCCAAGGCAGATTATTCTTCCTGCGTGGACATAACTGTTCCAGATTTTCTGCAATATCTCAAAATTGCTACCACCTTTTGAAATGAAATTTGTACAGGTCAGTTTTATGGTACACGGTACATCTATAGGATTGAAACAAACAGTGGGTTCTAATTACCAAACGTATACGATTCCTTTAATTATATGTATTTTTTTTAACGAAAACCAGTAAATTGTTTTTTAATTTACTAAATTTAAAAGACACGAAATGAGATATACTGAGCTCTCCAAATGCATCTGTCAGGTAACCCAATACTGCAATCCACCCTAGAGCAATTATGTCACACCGACATGTATTAATAAATTGCACTGACAACAATAAACTATATCCAGCTAAAATTAAACACCTGTCATTTTGCACAACGGCACATTTATGATGTGTCACAGTTAATAATTTTTTTTATGCAAACTAATAATAATAAAAATGAAATTTTAATTGTAGTACGTGTACTGTACCGTAGGCTGTTGTAGTTTTGTTGTTGATAATTATTATGATTGAGTAATAACTGACAACTTAATTGAGACTAAAATAAAACAGAGCTGATTTTACAATTTTTTGGATCATTGATTAGCATAAAAAATGCAAAACAATTTGGAACAATTAACAAGCTTGCTGTTGTTGTGTGCCAATCGTTAAAAAACCTAGTTTGAAGAAAGCAAAATTGTACAACTGACTTAAGTTCAGAGGGCATTCAATCCTTTTTTCCTGAATTCCTGACCGACCTTTTGTATTTATGAATTTTCTCATGTTTTGTACCTGTTTCACATAAACGGTCGCAAATTTCATAGTTTGAAAAACAACAATTGTACAACTGACTTAAGTTCAGAGGGCATTCAATCCTTTTTTCCTGAATTCCTTACCAACCTTTTGTATTTATGAATTTTCTCATGTTTTGTATAGATGTTTTACTGTAAAGGGTCGCAAATTTCATACAAAGACTGAATACATAAAAACTAGCTATTAAACAGTAAGCACCGAGTAAAAGCAAAAGCTGATCAAGCAAAAGCAAAAGTAATTGTTTCAAAACATACATTTCCTTTTGCTTTGAGTAACAGGTTCTGAACAATAGTGCTAAATGCTGATGACAAAAGCATTTATAACCTTGTTTTATGTACCGGTATGGATACATTTTTAGGCAATTGCTAATCTAGGGATCATTTTCTTGCAAGAAACAAGCTTCCATTTTTGCTTGCTAGCAATTTCTTAAAGGTCAAAAAAAAAAATTATTGCTAGTTTTGTATGTATTCGGTCCACCCATATGTTGTGTACACTTATATTCGTAGTGCCCACCAAATTTCTCTTCAGCGCACGTACTTCGGTACATGTACACGACATGTATGGTACACACTGTATGTGTGTCAGCTGTTTCTGTAATATGCTCTCCCTGATCAATTTGCTTCACTTCCCCGCGCCCAACCTTGATCTGATGAATGCGGCTTCCTTCGTGTAAAACACGTTCCCATGCAAGCCCCCTTGTGTATTGTTCACAGGCTAGGAATGTGATCGTGTGGACACTCTCAGAAGATAAGAGATTGTTGGAAATTGCATAATTTCGCTAAAGACTTTGCTGCGAGGGTGGAATTTTTTATTTTGTTTTTAAATTTGCCGCATGATATATATTTTAATTCGGCCAGCTGGGAATTGTGCAGTACACTGATTGCAAATATGAGTATAATTGTCTACGCTTGTCAGATACACACGTTGTTCGAGTGAGGCATGACTTGAGACAAATTGACAGAACGTGCGCAATTTTAAATTGGATATGCGAACTATAAATTTTAGACAGTGTGAATTTTGGCAAGACTACACGTACATGTACGTACAAGTCAGTCATTATAACCAGTTCGCCCTGGGATTATTTTGACATTGACCGGGCCCAGGCACGCGATAGTTTTTCATAAACCTTGATCCGAGACGGGTTCAGGTCGGCATCTGTGGGTAGCACACCCTGATCTTTCCGGCCCCGCTTGCTGCGAACTGGTCGGTGGCAAGTTTTTCTGGCAGTGCTTGTGAAGTGTGTATCCGTCAAAGGTTTTGAATTCCGAAAAAAACTTGGCGTGTATACACGTCATCAGAAATTTTTGGATATACTAACGTCATGCATAGATGACATCATAGTCTGGATGCACACAAACAAATTGAAACTGAATGCTGAGTAAACAGAGTTCTTTGTTGCTGCCTCTAAGAACAACTTGTCACATGTTAAAGATGTTTCTCTTAACATTGGAAATTCTACGGTAACCCCCTCAACTAATATTCGGAATTTGGGTGTCATGTTTGACCCTGTCATGTCAATGTCATCTCAAGTTAATTCAGTATGTAGCTCTACTAACTTCCATCTGCGCAACATTTCAAGGATTCGAAAATACATTGATCATGATACTTGTCACCATGTGGTTCGCTGTCTTGTCACTTCTCGTCTCGACTATTGTAACTCCCTGTTATCTGGAATCACCAAAGCACATCTTAAACGCCTCACCAGTATCCAATACAGAGCTGCCAAACTTGTTCTCACTGTTAACTGTTGGAGAGCTCATGGATCCCCCTTACTTGCTAAACTACACTGGCTACCCATGGAGAAACGCATCCAGTTCAAAACTCTTCTATATGTTTTCAAATGTTTGAAGGACATTGCCCCACCTTATCTCTCTGATATGTTTCATCTTCACCAAAGCAATCGTCAAGGACTCCGTTCTTCTTCCGATAGAACTCGGCTTAACACTCACAACTCAAGTTTATCTTATGGCAAACACGCCTTCTCACACTCTGCTGCTGAACTTTGGAACAGTCTCCCAATTAGTGTCCGTGACTCTACTTGTGTTGTTACATTTAAGAGTAAACTTAAAACTTATCTTTTTCCTAAATAGTAGATTTAAGTTTTGTTCTAGTATGTTTTAATTTATCCTTTCTTTTGTTATGCGCTTTGATCATGTTTTGGAAAAGCGCAGTATAAATGCCTGTTATTATTATTATTATTATTAGGAGCATATTTTGTGCAATTTTATATTGATGTACTGTACTCCTCTTAATGTATAATCCCTTTTTTGTAAGTGAACTGCTAAAACAATTGTCCATGTTTTCTTGGACAACTGAGGGTGCTGTTGCTGTGATGTCCTTTCAGGAAGACACTGTTCAGTATTATAAGGGTTTCCCACTCAAATGTTCTGATTGAAAACGTTGTGAGGAACATTTGACCATTGCCAGTGTCATGTACGATTGAATCACCAAAGAAATGGAACATTTACATGCAAAATATCAACAAATTCTGTAAATTTTGGTGCTTATTTTTTTGGTAATATCATTCAATTTCAGCCTAAAAAGGGCATCACAATTTTGCTTGTGAATATGGAAATTTGCTCATTAGCATTCGCATAAACCCAAAATATACTCTTAAAAATGGTAAAATATAAAACAATTGAGGGACAAAAAACCTAGGTTGGATGAGGCGCATTTGTAAAATTACATTGGATGGACCTTTCAAATAGACATTTTGCATAGCAGTGCATGCAACAAAGGGACAACTGCCAGTGGAGGTTTCGTAGGTCAATCTCACTATTTTATGGATCTTGTTTCTTGTTAATCCAAGAAATATTTTGAAATTATAAATGGGGAAAGTAAACAAATATATAATTGTTTTGGGGGAGAGTTAAAGTTGGGAGAGCTTTGAACACATTGGAATCGTGTAATATTTGTAGTAATGTTAAATAAGAAGGGGGCTAATATTTTTTTAAAGACGAGCATAGCCGTAACCTTCTTTGCAGGTGCTGGCAAAAAAACCCTACTTATTGATCATTTGAATCTTATTTCTTGTAGCTCCATATGACGGCGGTGTGTGGAAAGTACGAGTGGATGTACCTGACAAATATCCATACAAATCTCCCTCAATCGGTAAGAACTTTGACCGGTAAGAATCGGTGAGAACTTAGATTTGTTAGATATTTTAGGCAGAGAAATAAAATAAGAGTACAAAATAAGAGATAAAATAAGTCTGACATCCAATGTCTTTGTTCTGGTTCACTTGCGAAATCATGCACCTTTTATAACCATAATATACAGGGTGGTTCCCCCACCCCCCAATTTTTTTTTTTACCAGACGACCTAATTTCAGTACTTTCTGACCAGCAAAATTACTGTGCGGTGCTTATAGCGCTTTATAACCAACAATCACTCAAAGCGCTTTAGATTATTCCCTCGATCATTGGGCTCACGAAACATTCAAAATATCATCTTAGCTCCCTGGGAGTATACAACTCGATGCTGCCGTTTCAGCGCAAAGAAGCTAAAATATCAACCACAATAACCATCTCTGCCCTCACAGGTAACTCATTTACTCCTGGGTAGGGAGAAGCCAGAGTGACAGTGCCCTGCCCAAGGGCACACGCACCAAAGTCCCAGGCCGACCTGCAGCTTTACCTACAGATTACAAATGCATTGCTCCAGACCACGAGGCCATGGCAGGGATAGACTGGGAATCTTTCTAGATGAAAATTGATACCAAAATCACCTGATTTGGTCCAGTAGTTTTTATTCTAATTACACTGTAATAGCCTTTATCTGGAACAAAGTCGGGGGTCAGTTGGACAGGTGATCAACAGAAGCGTGACAACAGCCTCACTGTAACTTTACCGCGACATTCCTTCTTGTAATTCTACCGTGTGGTCCCACATGGACTTTTATACTGTGACGTAACGATTAATTCTCTGTGTCATTCTGCCAAGACTGGCAGAATGTCGCACGTTGTAAGCACTGTCCACAGTCACATTTGACCTTAAGACAAGGCAGTTTACGTGTGGTCGTGGTACTTTGTAGCGTCCCTGATAACTTACCGCAGCGGAGCAGAAACTTTCCGCGACTGCTTTCGGCCTGGTAGTTTTACATCACCGCCGCGGTACGTTGACAGGGACGTTAGTCTACCGCGTGTTCCCATTTGATTTAATTTTGTCATTCTTCAGAAAAGTCGCGGTACGTTGACCTAAACAAAATCAAATGGGGACATGGCTTTAGTTCTAGAAAAGAGTTCCTGGAATGAAAACTACTGCACCAAATCAGATGATCTTGGTACATGTATCATTTTTCATCTAGAAAGGTTACCTGCCTATTTAAACTTGTTTATGTTTTGATCGGAAGGTACTGAAAATAGGCTGTTCCAGTTTGCGTGGGGTTTGTTGGACCACCCTGCTTGTGGCACACTTCAGTACTCTATAGAAACTGCTTGTCGAGCTGTTACACTTGTTATTCCTGTCGCCAAACTTTGAGTTCTAGTGTCTGAATCCTATAGATGCAAAGGTTGAGTAAGGGAATAAATAGGACTTTCGCCGGTTGTAAACAAATATCTGTTTAAAACCGGCGAGGGATTTGGACTTTGCTTATGGCCTGAGAGGGAAACACACTTCAAAAAAACTTTGTCAAAAAAAATCAAAACAAGTCAGAAAATGTCAATTTTCCAATGATGTTGTTCAACAATATTGCCTTTTTTTTTGGTAACACTCCTCTGTGTTCATAATACAATGTATGTGCCTTGCGCACATGTTTATGGACTACATAACCCCCCCCCCCCCCCCCCCCCCCCCCCCCCCCCCCCCCCCCCCCCCCCCCCCCCCCCCCCCCCCCCCCGAAGCACAATAGGTGAACAATAGATGAATAGCAGTAGGAATGCTAAACTGTATGGGGTATGAATATAGAATAATAAAGTCAAGATTACAGATCAGGCTTCCAGCCAGGTACAGGTGTTTTGACATGTAACAGTGCAGCTTTTCAGCTTTGTGGAGAAAATAATGGGGGAAAAAATGTATGGATTAAGTGAACCAGCGATGAAAGGAACATGTAGCACACCATTTGTGACCCACTCTGGAAAAAAAAGAATATTATGTCACAACAAAATTAAAAAAGTTATATACATACTGTATACCGGTACATACATGTATCTACAGTTTCATGTTTCGTTCACAGAAATGTTGATTCTGATGAATAAAGTGAGAAAAAAACAACTACCATTTTGTTCTACAACAGAGCCGGCTATTTCAAAGCCCGTTTTTTTCAGTTGTATTTTTATCTCCAAGGAAGTAATCAATAATGCAAGAACAGGAGGGGCTATGAAGCTCCATTATATACCAAGTGAAAGTTGACGTTGTGGGCTTTCCAACCATGTATAAACTTATTTTCACTTTTTTGCGACATAATACTTATTTTTGTGGAGCGGGTCACATTTGCTTTTGCTGTAATTTACTCAAATGGGTGGGTTAGATATTTGTATTCATAGTTAGGATTCAGTTTCATTGTATATTGCCCTGCGATGTTTTTAACGGTTTTACCATTATTATTTTTTTTGCAGGTTTTCTGAACAAAATCTACCATCCAAACATAGATGAAGCGTAAGTATGTATTTTTATTTTGCTGGTTATAAATGGAATTTTTTGAAGCTGTTAACCAGTTCGCGCCGGGATAACATTCACCGAGCTGACACGCAGGATTTTTTTTTAAGAAACGCAATCCGTCTTGCTCGTGACGTGTTTATGCGTCATCCATTTTGAATCTGGGGAAAACCATGCATGAATATCCTCCGGCGTGAACTGGTTAATCAGCAACTGGTGTAGTTTTAGGCCAGTTGTACATCAGCAGGAGGCTCACAACAATTCTTAACCAGTTCGTGCCGGAGGATGTGTATACACGCAAAGTTTTTCCCAGTTTCAAAACTGATGACGCATAAACACGTCACGAGCAAGGCCGGAAATGTCTGTCAGCAGTGAGCAAGGCCGGAAATGCGTGGGTGTGCTTCCCTTTACTATAGGTCTGTACCCGCCTCGGATAGAGTTTCGTTAAAAATAATCCTGCGCCTCGGCTCATTGATGTTAAAATAATCCCGGCGCAAACTGGGGCCAATTTCATAGAGCTGCTAAGCACAACAATTTGCTTAGCACAAAAAAAGTCTTGCTCATTAAAAACAGGTTACTAGCCAAAATTATACGTGTTTTTCATGCTAAACAATCAATATCACGTGAAAATTTGGTCTGTAACCTTGTTTTTGCAAAGGACGAATTGTCATGCTAAGCAAATTTTTGTGCTTAGCAGCTCTATGAAATTGGCCCCAGGTTATAATAGGCTATGTTCTTCAGCAAGTGAAGGTGCTGTAAATATTCACACCATTTTCTGGTTAAGGACACTATAAAATACCAATCATTAACACTACCTCTCTAGAGATGAATAATTCAACGGCACGTGATCAACGATCCACCAATCAGATGACGGGGGAGTTTTGTGGAAGTGCCATGGCCTTGTGGTTTGAAGCATTGAAATGGTCTGCTGGTAATTCTGCAGGTTTGGGGTTCGAACCCAGCCTGGACCATGGCACTTTAATATACATGTACACCTAATATGGGTAGAGGCATCATTAATGCCTTGCTGTGGACTACATGTAGTTACCCATCTCAACCCTATTCATACTGTGAAGAGATCAGATTGTCTTGTTTCAGTGTGAGGGCTGGTTAGTTCCACACTGTCCTCTGTAGCCCACACTTCGCGGAATTTGGCCTTGTGACAGGCGATTTCCATTACAAATTCACCAGCGGCCGATTTCACCAATGTTAAGATCAATCTTAGGAAGACTAATTCATCCTAACTTGCATTGGATCTATTGCAAGTTAGGATGAGTTAGTCTTCCTAAGATTGATCTTAGTCTTTCGTGAAATCGTCCCCAGGTGTTGTACATGTATAATGAACATTGTACACACAAGATCATAACATTTGTCAAAGAAATTTTGTGTAATTTTTTCTCTTCGTTTAAAAATCAACTTTCTGTTTCAACAGCTCAGGAACAGTTTGTCTAGACGTCATCAATCAAACATGGACGCCGTTATTTGGTAAGTGGAACTGGATTAGTGAGAACTTGGCCTAAAACCGAAATTGTTTATGTATTTTAGCTGAAAATACCGTTTAATTATAATTTGATGAAATCTTTTTATTAAACATCTTGGATATATTAGGAAAATATTAGGATACCGGTACTATGATATACTAGGGTATATCCGAACTCATAGTCCCTGTGTACCATACGTTGATTAACGAAGCCATTTCCGAACCAACGTCTGATATACGGTATGTGGACATGCAAATTTATGCGATCCCGCAATGCCAGCCAATCAGGGTCCACTGTGACGTCATTTGGTGCAGAAATCTGGACAAAGCTGCTGATTGGCCAATTTGGCTGCCGTGTTTTTGTAACATAGCAACGGGTAAGGGAAGACACGATATCGCGATGAAAAGCGCCTGCGGAATGAACAGAATTTTGAGGTCAAGATGCAGACCTGTTTGCATAATTAATCATCAAATCAATCTGCTCGCATATCATAGACGCTAGTGACGTCTAATGAGTGGATATTCAATATACTACATGTACCAAACTCACAGGTTTAATTACCTTTTCTAAAAGCCTTTGCCTCTTATAAAAGCATTAAGGTCAGTCCATAAATAAGGCCTCCAAAAGTGTCAATTTTGTTGGTGTCCCGGTTACACCTGACCTGTGTAATTTTCCATGGAGTGTCATTGAAATAAACATCAAATAAACTTTTCAAATTAATTTCCAGGTGATTTTTTTTTTTATAATCATCGTTGGGGATAACTAAAAGGCATCAGTGATTGGAGGTCTCGTGACCTGGACTCAGTCTCAAGACCATCTCGAGACCTTTTTTATGAGGTCTTGTCTCGTCCAAGCAAAGTCTCGGGTCTCGGAGGGCTGGTCTCGGGTCTTGGAGGGGTGGTCTCAGTCTCGAATGCTTGGGTCTCAGTCTCGGTCTGGGATCATGCCACGGTCTCGGGTTTTACCCTCGAGACCTGTCGAGACCACAGCAAAATACATGTACGTTGTGCCACACGAATTACGTTGCACCACATAAATCTGGTCTTCATTCCCAACATAAACGATGCTGTACAACACTGCGAATAAAGAAGGAGAGGTCAAGCTTTGTGAATTTACCTAAAACTTTTCTCTCTCTATCGATGTTTTATTTTTATGAAGTCTGCCTGTTACACTAAATGTTGCCCATAGACTGGTTCCGGTATTTAGATTTGGTAACGACTTAAACACCATACATTTTAATTATTTATTTCATCTCTGTCTCGGTCTCGGACTGCAAAAATCTCGGTCTCGGAAGTCTTGGTCTAGGTCTTGGTATCGGTCTCGGACTAAAGGGTCTCGGCTACATCACCGAAAGGCATCAAGGAATGTGCCCTGAATTTAAACAAATATATATTATGTCAGATATAACAAGGAAAACAAATTTGACCCCTAATTTATACACTTGACATATTTGATTATTTTCCCCTTGAAGATAAATTAAATATTTTGACCAGAGTAACAACTTGTATTTTTTAATTTTTGTTTTGTAATTGTCTTGTGTTTTTTATTTGCATCCGTCAGATTTATCCAACATTTTTGAGTCATTCCTTCCCCAATTATTGGCCTACCCCAACCCCAACGACCCCCTCAATGGAGACGCTGCTGCCATGTACCTGCACAAACCAGAGGAGTACAAGAAAAAAATCAGGGGTGAGTTTTTTTTTACTCTTTTTTTTTTTTACCAGAGTTTTAAAGTCGAGTTAATAACAGGGTTCCCACCGCATCCTGGAAATCATAGAAACCTGGAAAATTATTTTTGCTTTTTCCAGTCGGGGAAAAGTCAGGGAATTTGATTGGCCCAAAAGAGAAAGTGATTAGTCTGTTGTACAGGTAGGCCCCCCCCCCCCCCCACCCCAAAAAAAAAACCCACAAAAAAAACAAGCATATCTTAGCGGTCATGTTTTGCTGGCGTTTAGCGGCTTTTGCGCCTGTAGTCTTCAGGTTCAAAAGTTTTGTTGGTCGGCCGTTTTTGTTCTTTTCCATAGGCTAGTTTTGCAAATGTATCTCTGGGTCTGTGTTAGTGGACCGGGGATTGACTGCAGACATATTACGCCCTGGAAGCGCTTAATTGGGCTACAAAATAGTTTTGAATGACTGTGATTGCACAAAGTGTTCGCCTTTTGTGGACATGTAAGAAACCACATTGTGAATTGGTGCTGTGTGTAATTTAAGCATTGTGTATCGAACATTAAATGAAAAAAAACCACCAAAACAACATATGCGTCACTCTGTCACATTAGGTTGGTTTCCTTTCAACCAGGGCCCAATTTCACGGCGCTGCTTAACAGTTAGCGGAAAAATTGTGCTAACTTTAGCAGAAACATTTGCTAACCTTAAAGCGCTATTTCACGGTGTTTTTGTGCTGACGTTTGCGCGCGCATAGAGATTCTACTGTTACGTCACTGATTTAAGCACATTTTCCCGCTAGGTTAAGTAAGCGTGCCTTTTGCTGTGCTTACTGCTTACGCGGTCTCCATGAAATAGACGGAGGCTCTGTTAGTAGAAAATCGTGTGCTTAGCAGCGCCGTGAAATTGGGCCCTGATGTTTGAAATGGGTCAAATAAACAATCCAAAACAAAAGATTTTCTGGGATTTTCAGGTGTAACGCCCTTTTTTTTAATTGACTAAAACTCTGCTACTTTGTTTAATAATCTTTTAAGCGTTGTGTCTCCAGAATTTGTTCAGAAATACGCAACCGAAGAAGCTTTACGGGAACAAGACGCCCAGTCATCATCCAGTGAAAGCTCCATGAGTGATTTCTCAGAGGACGAGACACAAGACATGGAGCTATAGCATGCACTGTAAACCCGCTATTTTTTTATGTTTTTAAACATAGTTGTATTTATGTGGGAGCATTTTTTATACTGTATGAAGGAAGGGTAGGCTCTTTTCAATGTATTTTTTTTTTTCAACGTGGCATTCAGATCAATTGTCTACGAGTACTCCCCCCCCCCCCCCCCCCCTTAATTGCTGCCCCAGAATTGAGTAAATTATTTATTTGATGTTTCCCGGCCACTGGAAATATAAGAATTGTTTTGCAACTTCACCTAAAAACTAACCTATGCATTTTACAGAGAACCCCACATATTGACCAATTTTGTAGCGTCATGTCAAGTTATATACATGTACATATCAACCAAAAATAAAAAAAAATTCCCAACAATTGCAAAATGGACCCTATCGCGTCAACGCAGCTTGCAAAATGTTGTTCAATCGCATGAATTGCAATTCGATGCGGAACGCGCCAAAATCTGAGACAAAAATTACAGCACAAAATTCTATAAGGGGCATGGCGAGCGATAGGTCAATTATGTGTTTGAGTTTAAAGTGTGCCATTAGATTTCCAGCGGGTTTATGTGACTATTGGACTTTTGTATTGTGCTTGCAGTCCACTCTCAAACACTTCAAAATCCAACTGCATGTTTTGTGGGAATCTGTTGGATTGAGAACTGCACTAGTAATTTGATTGTGGTTTACATGGGATCAGGCACATACCACCATTATCAGAGTCCAGTAGTTTGGGTGTGGAGTTTACAATATGGGGTTGGATTTTGCAAGAGTGATGAGGAAGCTTTCTAGTACATGTATGCACTCAGATTAGGGGGTAAGGGATAGTGTATAGTGTGAAAGCCAAACCTACTGATTTCCATGAAAAATGAGGAATTCTGTATAAAAAAAAATTGTTTCCATCATTGGACATATTTAGAATTTTTTTCTTTTCCAAACCAATGGTATAATGATCAAGAAAAAAATTATTTTAAATCTAAATTTCTTGAAAGACCAACAATGAATTACAATCTGTAAGTATTTTTTGTTTGTGTCCAATATTAAACAAAATCATTTTGAATGTGTCCTATTCTTTCAATCTATCACACCAAAACATTTGTAGTCTAAAATGCTTTTTTTACGTCATTTCATGTTTTAAACAAAATTTCGTCCCTCACCAAAAAAATTAAGAAAGTTGTTTTCTTTGGGATAACATTTCGAAATTGAAATGATTTATTTTGGACATGAAAGTTCCTAATTGTTTTAGGGAAAAACCAAATGTTGTTATTTACTTTAAGTTGCTTTGAGAATAAGTAGTTTTAAATCATGGAAACATCCTCGGGGCTCAGGTCAAGTTTTTCAAAAATTGGCAGGTGTTTGAGGAGCCAATCAGCTACGAGTTTTCTGTGCGAAAATGTGCATGTCTGATGCCAGACCCCTTATGATTGATGCCTGGCAAAGGCTGTGGCCGGATTACTTGGCTGTGGCTTAAATTTACACACGAGTCTATGGTAGTGGTAGACTCGTGTGTAAATTTAAGCCACAGCCAAGTAATTCGGACGCAGCCTTACACTCATTGCAAACGTGCTGGCACCAGACTGTTTCAAATAAAGATGATGGTTTACTTGATAAATCTCGAGCCAAATATTCCTTTTTTATTTCCTGACATTTTGTGCTGAGATTATTGGCAAGGTTTTCTTGTTTCGATAGTAACTCCTTGCACAGTTGAATTTGCTCCCAGCCATAGAAATTAATATAATAGTCTACAAACAAAAAACAGTATTTATCATTGAATGGAATCCCTTCCTTCCAAGATTCACTATTGTTGATATTTTTCGTGTATATTGTTATTATTAATCCAGTTTAAACTATTGTAAGATATCTATAAATATATATACATATATCAAATTAATTCTAGGAAAACAAATAACGGTTGGATTAGGCATTAGAGTGTAGGATCGTAGACGAGACTGGCTTGGTTGGCTTGCTATAAATATTATAGGCCATTTCAGTATTTCTACTGCGCATGTGCACAAAAAGATTTGATGGGGACGTGATATTACCAAATCCGCATTCTGTAAAAATTTTGGTGCAAGCGAAAAATACAAACTTTGTTTAAACAAAAGTTTGGACACACAAATCACCTGCAACACTTCGCTGTCCAAATGGGTTATTTGAAAAATGTTACTTCAGAACACACGACGATCTCTTTAAATTTGCTTTATGCTTTTGCACGCGTACAATGAAATGTCTTGAAGGAAAAATTGTCAATCTTCATGTGTACATGCGCAGTTGGGATACCAAACTGGCTTATTCTAAAGATGTTCAAGTGAAACAGAAAAGAAAAATGGTCTTCTCAAAAAACGCAATAACGCAATTATTGATATGGACATCATGAAAAGGTTGAGTGTTTTGGAAGGTCACCCGGACAGTAGGGCAAAGGGTCCTATATTGTATCATGGGAACTGGGCAAGTTGGCATTTTCACGATTGGGCAATTCCATAAATTGCAACGTACATATTGGATGCGCCGAAGGACGTATATATACACGCAAAGTTTTCCCAGATTCAAAACGGTTGACGCATTAACACGTCACGAGCAAGGCCGGAAATGTCTGTCAGCAGCGAGCAAGGCCGAAAATGCATTGGGTGTGCTTTCCAGTACCATCAGCCTGAACCCGCCTCGGATCGAGTTTTGTTAAAAATAATCCCGCGTCTCGGCTCGGTGATGTTAAAATAATTCCAACACGAACTGGTTAAACATAATTTGCAAATATCTAAAAACAAAACTAAATATTGAAGTGAATAACAGTCTCAACCATGTCAAGCATCCTGTGAAATCACAGCACCTGGTGTGATGTGGCTTTCAAGAAAAATAGGAATTTTGTATACAAATTTCCCACAATCGCCGGCCGGCAATAGATGGAAGTACCGGTACCTGACTATTTTCAAACAATGCCACAGTTTATTAAATTTAGGTAGTCCACATTTTATTTATAATGCTGTTACACATCCGTGAATGGGTGAAAGCCAAATACTCTAATCTAATAACCTAATAATTATCCGTCTATAAATTGCTCTATTTTGTCTGAAGAGAGTCTAAACTGACTACAAAGCAGCATTTATGTTCTTGGTCTTTGCAGCATCTATAAACACACAACTTTAAAAACAGGTCGGCATCACAATATTTACTGTAAATATGAACCTATAGCAAAAGCAAATAATGTGGTACATCACATAGAGCTATATTAAATTACTAGATCGCTGGCTCAATGTAGAAATTAATGCCTGCTGGGTGCATCCATGTTTGTGCACCAATCTATTACTAGAGGAACTCAAAACTTTGTACGGCTTTTATAGGGCTATTTGCACATCTGCGTTTGTATTGTATACAATGCATTACCACTGAAACACACGATCAGCTAATGAGCGTTTTATTTGTTATTCTCAGCACAAACAGCGCAAATCATTCGCCTCCACTGCAGAATTGTTTTAACTGGGGCCAATTTCATAAAACATGTAAGCACAAAAATTTGCTTAGCACAAAAAAAGTCTTGCTCAGTAAAAACAGGTTATCGGCCAAAACTCCACGTGCTTTTCATTCAAAGCAAAAAACAGTTGAATATACCAGTCACAAACAAACATCAACGAAAATTTTGATTTGTAACCCTGTTTTTTTACCAAGGAAGGATTTTCATGCTAAGCAAATTTTAGTGCTTACACGTTTTATGAAATTGGCCCCAGGCATGATGTGCTTAAGTTGTTTGTGTCCGTTCTACATGCTTGCACGCGCGTTGCATTAGAGAACACTGTCAAAATTCAATCCATCTATTTTCATCGGGTTCTCCAAACACGCACATGAATTCAAAATGTCTGCGTGCATTAAGGATTTAAAGTCTCTCCACGTGTAAGAATAAGGAGTTAGCGCTTTAGTAATTTAATATAGCTCTATGGTACATCACTGATTACAGACCAAATTAAGATACAAGAAAGAAGGTGCACTAACAATTAAAAACCCATTGTTACTTGTTTACAGTGAATGTAATGACCTTGTACATGCACATCATGTGGTCAGATGTATACGTTGCATTTTATAGAATGGGCCTGTCAGTCATGGATGTGTAGTCCATTAAACACAAATCAACTTTTGTCTTTTGGTCCAGGAAAGAATCATGAAATTTAAGAATGATTTCGAGAGAAAGTGGAACTAGAAAATTGCATAATTCATCATTGATGATTTTTTTCCAGTCGTTTTCATGTTGATTGGTATCACCAGGGGCCAATTTCATAGAGCTGCCAAGCATATAAAAGGCACAAACATTCTAGTAAAACCAGCTTACCAGCCACAACTCCATGTGATGTATGATATTGTTTGTGATTGGTACTTGGATGTTGTTAGTTTAGCATAACAATCGCATGGAATGTTGGGCTACTTACCTGATTTATTAAGCAAGGGTTTTTGTGCTTAAGCAACATTTTGTGCATAAGCAGCTCTATGAAATTGGCCCCAGATTTTCATTGTTTAAGGTTGTGGTGTTAAAGTATATGATTAGTCATGTGAAGAAAAAAATTGAGGTTTCGTGGATACGTTAAAACATCCAATGTCGACAATTGAATTGATAATCACATCTTGTAATAATTATTTTCAACGTTTTTGCACCCATGAAGAAGAATTTTTAAGCAAGTTGCACTGAATAACTAGAGTACAGAGACAATTCCATTCTTTGAAGAGGTTTTTTTAAATTTTGAAACATCCATAAGTGAACAAGTTTTATCATTTAGGAAACTTATAAAACGGAGTATTACATCTGTTTTTAAACTACATCTTTGTTGTGCTCTTAACCAGTTTGTGTCAGAAGACGTGTATACACACACACAAAATCCGGGATTCAAAACGGATGACGGATAAACAAGTCACAAGCAAGGCCGGAAATATCTGTTAGCGACCCGCTCGCAACAAGCGAAGCCAGAAATATCAAGGGTGTGCTACCCACAGATGCCGGCCTGAAACCGTATCGGAATGAGATTCATGAAAAACAATCCTGCATGGGCACGGTCAATGTCAAAATAATCCCAGCGTGAACTGGTTTTAAGTTGTGTTTTTAACTACAGTATTGATTTTTCAATCACTGCTTGGCACATTGAGTTTTTGCCAAACTACAAAGGCCCATCAATGCAAAAAATAAAGAATAGTTATTAATGATTATACACAACATTTATTTGATTGTTGAAACTACAAATACTTTCCCAAACATGTTTTCTTCCTTATGAAATGAGGGCACTAAGATGATTTTTTTTTTTTTTGGTGGGGGGGAATTTGTTGCCAACCATGGCTGCGATTTGTGCGCTTGCGGCAGCCCATACAAGATGGCGCTCATTGTTTCCAAACAATTGAAAGGTCTTTAGAAACTCCCTATGGGAAGAAGGCATTATCACATTTTGGAAAAGAACTTTTCGATTGTAGGACATTTGCCACATATTTGCTCAAACAGCAATTCCTGTATAGTGTTGTTGTTTTTGCTGCAAATCTGCCAAGTCACGTCTCGTGAATAGAAAGAAAAAAATCATTAGATCTTGTGTAAATGATTTGCTTTTAATTTATTTGTTGGTTTAAAAAAACCGTTTGTGCATATACATGTAGTGAACATGTACAATGTAGATACAATGCACAATGACATTTTGGGGTTTTTTGTATGGAAGAGTTTTGATTTGGCTAGGAAGATTTAGGAAAGAATTGTTTAAAATTGAAGTAAAGTGTATTTCTGGTTCAGGATTGTCTCAAGACTCTTCTCAATGCCATAAGAAGTTTGTGGCAACCGATGCATAAAAGCGGTGTTTTTTTATCATTTGTTTTGAGGTTCTGTGCTCATTTTAGACTTTACCAACTGTTACAAGCAAAGCCTGTGTTGAGATTTTTTTTTCCTATCTGGATCTGCGGGTGTGAACTGTTCGTTTGTCTTGCCAAATGTTACTTGGCCTTTTGTTGGCGGGGCGGGACAGTCTTGACCAAACATTCATGATTCAGTTATTCACATAATACATATTTTAGTTCCAATATGTCCCTTTTGTGTGTGTGTTTTTTTGTTTTTTTAGTGTTTTTTTAGTGTTTTTTTAATGATAGGTTTTGTTGAATGAAGACATTAAATTCACACAAATTTATCTTGCATATAATTTTAGCAGTACCTTCCAAATAACTCGGATTGTTTTTGGTCACAGAAATCGAGAATCTCCCAAAGTCAACAGGAATCCAATTTTTAATAAATCAATTAATTCCCATTCGAAAGGGACTAATACTCTGTAGACAATCCTACAACGTATTGACATCTTTATTTTTAGTAGAAATTTGTGTACTAATTAATGTGCCAATTTCATTGAGCTGCTAAGCAAAAGAAAAATGCTAAGTGGAAAAAATTCTAACTTGGCAAAAACAGGGTTACAAACCAAATGTTCAGGTGATGTATAATTGTTTGTGACTGATATTCAGCTGGTTTTTCGAATTAGCATGAAAAGCACATGGAGATTTGGCTGGTAACCCGGTTATACTGAGCAAGATTTGTTTGTGCTAAGCACATTTTTGTTTTGTGCTTAGCAGCGTTATGATATTGACCCCACTCCGATCAAGAGGTCAAGCTTATATAACTAGAGTGTTTTGGTTGTGAGTTTAAGAGAAAACTTGTTGATATTGTAGATAGAGATTGACAATGAGAAATTAATATGCTTTGTAATGAAATACCTTTTTTGAAGGCGGATTGATTTTGACGGGAACCCATCACTGGTTTGAATACAGTGACGTTTGTCAGCAATTTTGAGGTTTTTACACTGAATTTGTTGGTTAGAAAATGAGTAGCCTTCAGTTCAGACTGGCTTTCAAGGGGGGGGGGGAGTGGAAATGTTTAACCCTTTGTCCCTTTCATCGACCAAAAATGATTAAACAGAACTTCCAAAAAGAAAAAGGACAAAAGCTGGATCCATTTGTTGGTGTTGTCAATTATTTTGCTTTGAGGAGATTGGGAATTCCCTTTAAGGTAGTTTGCACCATTTGCTTTTGATGTAATTTTCGAAATTTGATAGGTTTTGGGTTTTCATATTTTGTAGTATGATCTGATTTAAAGTTTTGTGTTCATAGAAGCTGGAGAAAAAAAAGGAAAGAAATGCTGTTCTTACAATCTGGTTCCTTGACTTCCTTCACACGAATTCAGTAAATTTGGAGCAGTGTTGGAAAATATTTAGGTTTTTACAATTGTTGGCCAGCAGGCAATCATTTAAAATTGATACAAAATTCCACTTTTCTTGAAAACCACATCACATCATGTGCCCTGATTTCATAGGATGCTTGGGACTGTTGTTCACTAAAGTCAAGTATCGTGAAGGTATTTCATAATAATTTAGTAGTTTTGTTTTGGGATGTTGCAAATGGTGTACTACCTTTAAATAAAATCCCATTTCTCACAAGGGTGCACCCCTGTAAATATGGGGAAGAAATTCGTCCGCCAAACTCAATAAAGAAAAGTTATACTTCAAATGATTATGTATTCGAGAGTTCTGAGAGCCATGGTGAAATTGGGGAATTGAAGACATGTGACACTGAACCTGTTGCCTGGACTCGAAGCTTCCAATTCTGAGTATTGTGGCTGCAATTTAGTCTGAAAGTGGCACTATTTAGCCATGTTGTGGAGGGATCTTTTTTTCAAAATGGCTTCTTTTCCAGTTTGGAAAAATCATTCGTTTTAGAGGTGGGGTGGGGGTTTTTTGGGGGGGAATATCCCAAAAAGTCAACCCACCAAAAAATGAAAAGAAAATGAAAAATGACATTTTAATCATCATATTTCTGTGCAGCCTGAACACCTGTGTTTTTTGTGTTTAAAAAAAAAAGAATTTTGACGTATAAAGGGCATTAATCACTGGTGTCTATTTCTTTTATAGGGGGTGCACCTACAAGTTCCAAACAAAGGGTTTGAAAGCTTGTTGCACAATAGTCTCATTTCCAGCCACAGGTATATCTCGGTGTCAACCAGTTTTACAAGATGAGTTCACAATACCACTTTGAAATGTTAAACTTAATTGTCACTACTCTTTGCACCACTATTATATTTAGAAATGACAAATACATTATCCCCGTCCAAATTCAAAGGTAAATAAAATTGGACCAATAAAATTTAATTATGCACCAAGTTTTTGTTATGTTTATGCAAGATAGATGTTGCATTTAACATTGATCCACCGTTTCTCCCGTTTAATCTTCTAAAAAATTTCTTATGTATGGTGGAAATTGTCACACTGACATTTTTTAACCTTGCATAAAAACTGTGAGATATCTCCATTCAAAGCTGATATTGGCGTTTCTTTTATGAAATCTCTTCTCAAAGTTTGTCAAATGTTAATGAGCGGTCATTTATTTGACATTTTCATCACCTGAACGATTTTTACAAATCACATTTTTGTTCTGTTATAGTTAGACCCTAAAATTATAGTTGGACCCTAAAAACAACAGTTCAACCCCAATGCATTGTGAAGGAGTTCAAACCATGTGTAAATAAAGAGGTTCCAGTTTTGCCGTCTGAAAATATTTTAGAGTCTGTGTCGGTTTATTGAAAGTGACTTCTTACTACGAGTTTCAATCCTTCCCCCCCCCCCCCCGCTTCCCCCCCCCCCCCCAAAAAAAAAAAAAAAAACACAAAAAAAACACACAAAAAAACACCTAAAGACACTGTTAAAATTACTTATGATAGTTGTGGGATTAAAAAAAAAAAAAAAAAAGTAAGTTTTCCTTTTCCGGCCTTTCCCCTACTTGGTCCACAATGTCCCACAATATATTTGGACAAACTTTGCACCTCCCCTTTTTACAGGCAAATTGTGTAGTCTTCATTCAAAACGTATACGCAGAGCAAGGGGAGGATCCACGCGCGTTTTAATTTTTTTATTTAAATATGACTTTTCCGTGACACAGTATGTAGTTGCGCGTGACTATAATATGCTTAATAAATAATAAGTAAACCGCCCCCCCCCCCCCCCCCCCCCTCCTTCCCAATCTTTTTTAATAATAAAATACAAATTTTGTGTTTTTTTAAATAAATAGTACTGTCTTTGATCATAGAGCTATGTTCGTTCTTCGATCGCGATCTGAAACAATATTGAAAAACAGGACCAAAGGGAGTGATGAAATAACGCCTTGCATTGCAGACTAGTCAACTGCCGCCATTGATCTCCATTATATATAATTCTATATAATGGAGATCAATGACTGCCGCACATTTGTAAGAGCGCCCCCAAGAGTTTGTATGCACCACACGTGAGTACGTCGCGTTACGGTTTATAGGTCAAAGATCGGCGCTCTATGGTCTTTGGTTTTTGCATCACAAAATAGAGGTTGTCAAACCTTTGAAGCCTGTTTTATTTCGAATGTTTGCTCAAGCGATTATATGATTGGTGTTCTGTATTCATTATATAGGTCATGGATAGGCCTATTGTGGGCGAGTCGAGTTGCAAACACAGTTGCGCTTGGAGTTGCACTGAAAGCCCGCTGTTTCGCCGCGGTGGAAAGTTTCGGTTCCGGCCGGTACACACGGTCACGGAGTTTGACAACGATGTCGTCTGCATTGACTCATCAGCAATGGTCAGATAACATGCTGAAACTTGTCAGATGGTGCAACTCCTTTTACTCTAAAGGTACATTGTATGATAAGCTTTTATTGCATGGGAGATTGATTCAGGAATAGGCCTAGTTTTGTTCATTTTGTTTTATTTCTGTAGTGTAACTCCCCTGAAACTACTACTAGTATACACCATTGGTAATTTGTTGAATTATCAGGAATGGGTGGATTTGGGGGGTTGTATTTTATAGTAAATATCGTTTAACTGACCTGTCCGAATTTTTACATTCATGGATGCCGAGAAAAGCATGAAAAACAGCGTTTGTTTTCCACCGGAGTCGAGCAGTTATTCTTATGTTATCTTTGTTTTTTCGCGCTCGCCGGACGGCGAGAATGAATTTTGGTTTATACAATTCAATTTTTTGGAACAATTACAGGATATCTAGGGCCCTTATTTTGCTGGATGCCTACAATCATTATTTACTTTTAAATAAGTAAGATATTTCTTAATAATTCGGTAGTAAATTTTTTTGGTATCTGCAAATGGTGTATACTACCTTTAAGTGTAAGTTCAAGGTTCTACATAATTAAAATTTATTCTTGTTACGCTGTAGCTATTCTCACTCGACCGTAACCCTACGTACTTTTTCTATTCTTACGTAACTCGGACCCCAAAACAACTCGGACCCAAAACCAACTCGGACCCAAAATCAACTCGGACCCAAAACCATCTCAAACCCAAAACCAACTCGGCCCCACTACCAACTCGGACCCAGCCATGCACTACCAACTCGGACCCAGCCATGCACTACCAACTCGGACCCAGCCATGCACTACCAACTCGGACCCAGCCATGCACTACCAACTCGGACCCATCATTCCATTTGACAAGATTATTTATGTACCGAGCTTCATTTGTTCATTAAAAAGATATTGATTAAAAATGTATTTTGTCTTTCGCATTTGGAATTATTGTAACGAAAGGTGAATGCTGGTAATTTTAACAATTTAAATGGTTTTTTTTTCAGCCTTTTAATTTTTTTCACATCACGTTTTCATTTTGTTTGTTTCTGTTGTTTTAACTTGCTTTTTAAATTTTTGTTTCATGCCCCTATTAATTAAACGTCAATTTGGGTGGTAAATGCCTTGAACTGTAAACCTGATTCATGTGTTTAAAACATAAACACAGTTTTTACGGTACTGCAATTAGTGTTTTCTATGAAAGATTTTACGGGTAAAAATTTCATTTATAAACAATTCTAAATAAGCCGATTCACTATTTCCGCGTCGCAAGGCATGCCGGGTATTGTCAAAGGTCACGGGAGATAAACAAATTGCGTTGTCAGCGGTAACTTATTAATTCCCTTGCAGAAAACTGACGATAGTGTCATTAGTGTGGCAATTTCTGGGCATAACATGCGATATTTCTGTTTTGTTTTTTAAGTAGAATGGAAAAGTTACATTAGAAGAGATAAACCACTGGACAGTAAGCTCACTAAAGGATTGTTTACGTATAATACGGCGACGGTAACGGTTCTGTCTAGTAAAAGGTACGCGGGTGTATTGTTTATCTTCGAAAAGCAGTCGTCAGGTCATGTAACAGACATGCGCAGTTGCAATAGTGAATCGGCTTATTGTTCACCAACTAACTGCAGTAGTAGCCAAAGTAGCCTACCTCAACCCTGGAGTTTCAGGGATCAGCATCTGTTATTCTCGCTTTTTTAGGGACAGTATACCGTAGGAGTGTAGTGAATTTCTATTAATACGCACTTCTCATGAAATATTTCTGATAAAAACTGGTCGTGTGTGTAGCTGAGCATGACCGTCAAAGGCGGACATGTGTGGAGGATTACAAAGTTGTAAATCACAAATCCATATTTATTGTGTCCTTTGTATTGCCAGGACATACGCCTACAGCATTCGGTATTTGCACAGTGGATGAATAAAACTGCTTGACCTAAAAAGCCACGAACCTCGGCCATGACGCGCGATGGCAGATATGGCAGTTGTGGTCGCCATATTGTTCGCCTTTTTTTTAAATGGGGGCAATTATTTTGTACAGAATATTTCATAACAACGTATTTGGAACATAATGGTGAATTTTTCCAAATTAACGTTTTACACCTTGAGAACAGATAATCTGAAAATAACTTTATTACGCATCGTCGTTTAGTATATTATCCCCCTTTTCAAAACACAAATATTTTTAGTACAAAAGTAAACCTTTAACCTTAATCTAGAAAATAATGCAAAACGACAATTATTGCTTGAAACATTCTTACCACTTTAAAGGGAAATTCCAGGCTCAATAATATTGTACCTAGTCTAAAAGAAAATATGGTAACATACTGACTTCGCAGAGAATTTGTTTTTGATTTGTTATCGAGAACGACACACGCGCTTATTATATTAACAATTTCTTGCCATTCAGGAGTACAAGGGCGCGTCCATATTGTTCAAATGTCCCGCCTCACCCGGGACATGATGAGGTAGTGTCTGCACCTCAATGCACATCACTTTATTGCCTGTTGTTCGCACTGGTATCCCACCTTGACGCGGCCATCTACATTATGCAGACGTATGTTGTATGGCGCCCGACTATTGCGAGTACATGTATTGCATTTCTGTGCAGAATATCGACTTGACGCGCCACAAACTATCGTTTATTTTTGTATTTTCTGAGAAGAATAGAAAATCTGTGAGCTAGTAATTATGTCATCAGGTCCTTCTCCGTATGATTTTGAGCCCACTTTTACATGTACAGTACACATTGTGTATACACTATGCCGTACACAAAAGGGTTCACTTGCATTCCTTGCGCGTGCAGGGCCGCAATCGATCGGGCTCCGCGTACTAATGGTGCAGACACTACGTCACAATATCTCGGATGTACCTATAAACCAAAACAAAATGGCGGCTCGCAAGACGGTAAGCGTAGTCCGAGTAAATCTCTGTTTTATACATGTATGATTACCAAAACCGATAAAAATGAAATAAAAATCAAGTCACAATGGCAATTGACACTCTTTAACATTATGCAATTATAAACTATGGGTGGAGTTTCCCTTTAAAATTAACCCTACCCCATTCAATTTGTTCGATCGTTTTGTTTGAAATTGGTGTGACAGGCTTTTTTCAAAATATCAATTTCTTTTCCTTATGTACTTTAACGATCATAGCCTAAATGCATGTGTGTGCGTTTGTATTGATTGGCAATCGTGGTCGTCGGACAAAAGAATTGGGAGGCAAACAATGGGTCCACGGGACCACGATTGACACAACGTCCACGATCTTTTCTCGTGTACAAATCCTATGGCGATCATCCGAAAACGTTAGAGTATAAACAAAAGTGGGAAGACGGTCGGACAATACCCCGTCCACGATTGCCGGTCAAAACATAACTGTGTGGGTGTGTGTGTGTAAATGTTTTTTTGGCAGGCCATCAGTTTTTAAAAAGTGTTTTTCGTCATTGCTCAAATATACCTGTTCACTCTGTTAATTTATGTAAATAGGGCCCGTGAGGCGGAAGTAAATTGCGGAAGTGATATTACTTATAAAATGACGATTTTAAAGGCATCTCCCGAGAAAAAAGCGTGATTTTTTTTTTTTTTTTTTTCCACTGAAATGAGGCATCCCAACAGTGAAAAAAATATTCATATTAACAGCAATAGTATTACTGAGCAATCATTTAAAAACTGGACATTAAACAAGGGATACTGTCCCACAATCACATTACCAAGCACTCCACCCTTTCCGCAATCACCCTCCCTCATCAAGTCACTCCCCCTCCCTCATCAAGTCACTCCCCCTCCCTCATCAAGTCACTCCCTCTTCAAACCACCCTCATCCCACCCACCCTGAATGCATGCCAGTTGTCTATCTACAAGAGAAAAGGTCAGAGCAATCAATACAAAATAATAAAATGAGCTGCAGAACCTTAAAATGTAATTCAATCCACAAAACAAGGCAAGAAATAGAAAAATAAAACATTCGTGTAAATAGGGGAAAAATATTTGATTTAACCTCAGCAATGAATAAAATGAATGTCCCCCCCCCCAAAAAAAGAGGAAATGTGGTTAGTGTTTCATATTTAATCGATTGGAAAGCCTCTCGATAGAAACCATGTTTCTCTTGGATAATTCAGCGGGAGATGGTTAAGGGTAAGAAATATCTTACTTATTTGAAAGTAAATAATGATTCTAGGCATCCAGCAAAATGACTGCGCTAGATATCCAGTAATTGTTCCGCAAAATCTAATTGAAACAAAACAAAATACCAATTTTGGTGAAATATCGATGCGCTATGGTAAAACCTGCATGCTGAGTTTGAGACCGAATGCATGACTTCCATGAAAAAATGAAAACAAATAACTTGGCGCAGTCAAGGTGGTGTGGCCTACACCACAGACTCACAGTATGTGACCCGCTCCAGGAAAAGGGGTATTATGTCACAAAAACGTAAAATTGAGTTATATACAAAGTTGCAAAGCCCACAACACAAGCTTTTATTTGGTTTATAATAGAGCTCCATAGCCTCCTTTCATTTTTGAGATATGACGTGTTTGATTACTTCTTTGGAGTTCAAATTACACAACTGAGAAATCAGGCTTTGAAATAGTAGGCTCTGTTCTACTACAACAGAACGATGCACACAAAATGGTTAGTTTTCCACTTTATTCATCAAAATCAACATTTCTTTCAATGAAACCTGAAACTGTTGGTATTAAAGATATCATTCATGACAAAAAATGAAAATCACTTTTTGATGAAATGTTTACCCTGTCAATGTTGATTGGGCTCTTACATAATAATGCACAGCGCGACTTAATACACCATTTCGCAGAATGAGTCATAGACTATAGACTAGGGCATAAGTGACCTGTCACCACAAAATGAGAGTAAAGTCGCACAATGTGATTCAGAGATATGGCCATCCAAAGTCAAAATATGAAGGGGTGGTCAATTTTGAGATTTTGCGTAATTTGGAAAGCCCAAGTCCTCCTCTACATATTCCCATTTTTAAAGCGAGATCAGATGATCGAAAAACCAATTAAATTACACGATTTTGCGTAGTGTTTGCGTAGTTAGTGTTTGGATTAAAGTCCATTAGTGGTCTAATTAACACGGTAATTAAATATGCAAATCAGGTCGTCGTAAGTATCCCACTTTTTGATATTTTGTTGTTTATACAATGGTTTGTATGTGTCGAAAATTTCAAGAAGAAATAATAATTAGAACATAGCCGTTGCTATGCTCAACCGAGCCTTACTTGTCCTGTTTTTTTATCTTTTGCGTGTTTTGTTTAAGATGTTTAACCCTAACTCCTTACACAACAAAGGAAGTTGGAGGATTTTGAAAGAATTGTATTGTTCAATAACAATGCTGAGGGAGTTAGGATTATAAAAAGTAAGTTTTCTCACAAACGCGTTTTGTGAAACCTATGACTTTCTAGAGCGCTGTAAAAAGTATTTATCGCAAAACCCCCAAGTGTTATGTACCATTGGAAAGCTCTCTTTCTCAAGAATTTTAAAATACCAATTTCTCAATTTTCAATATTTCTGACTTTACTCTCATTTTGTGGTAACAGGTCACATATAGACTAGGGCTAGGCATACATTTAGGCCATATTTCTGATCATTCATCATTGTTAATTAATTTTGTAAACTTGGTTAATTTGTAACACATACATTGTACCTACAGTACATAACGTTGGACGAGAAACGTTGCTTTCTGTGTGACTGTGTATTAGACCTCAACGACCAAAACATCGGGAAAGAATGTACAGTGTGTAGCCTACGCTTAAAACTAAAGTGTTGAATCAACCTTTATTAATTATTTCTGGTAATGAAACTAAGAATCCCTCAAAAGCGCTCAAGGCACTGTAGTTCGCAAGCCTGAAGAAACCTGTAGAGGGAAGACGATGAGAAGAAGGTACAGTTTTAGAGGTGGGAGGAAAACCCCAGAAGAATATCCTGGGAAAAACCCACGGAATCAAGCAGGGACTAAAAACCCAATCCACAAATATGGATTCCAACTTTTGAAGAGTAGTCACTGACAGCACACTTATAAGGTTTATTCAACATTTTAGTTTTAAGCGTGTAGTACCATAGAGCTTGCTCTGTGGTAGTATCAAGCCACCACTTCACTGGTTGTGTACATACATAGTTAAACTACAACTTATAGTAAGTGTTTTCTAACAAACATTTGAAATGTTTCTTGGACTCAATCCCAGATTTATGTTGTTAGTTTAAAAAACAAATTGCAATGACTAACCTTCACTGAGATAATATTAATATGCACTTGGCGTCAGGATGTAAAATCCTTCCCATTTATTATTTCTTTCTCTACATTATTTGGCAGGATCCAGCAGAGAATCGTGTAAGCCATTCTTCGTTGCCGATCACCACGTGGGCCACATCACCCCAAACGTCCTTCATTATCTCCTTGGTCATCCGGATGTCATCCACGTGACGCGAGACGCGGCCACCAATAATGTGCAGAGAGTCTCTCTGTCACCCTCCCTGACGACCTTCGAGGAGCGAACCACCAAGATGGCTGGACTCTTGGAGGAACTGAAGAAACTGGATGTGTTTGTTACATTGAGGGGCTGGAGAAATGAGGTCAGAATTGGTAGGGATCGAGACAGGAACCTTGTATTTTTAAGTGCTAAAACTAAAAAAACATACAAAATACATTTTTCATAAGGCAAAAACAACTGTTTTTTTCCGTATTTCACCAGCCATAAAGGGAAATAATGTAGTGTCCTGACGCTACTTCAGCGGTTGTGTACAAAGTCTATGAAGAGTCAAAGAATGTAGTATCCTGACGCTACTTCAGCGGTTGGGTACAAAGTCTATAGAGAGTCGAAGAATGTAGTATCCTGACGCTACCGTACTTTAGCGGTTGTGTACAAAGTCTATGGAGAGTCAAAGAATGTACATGTAGTATCCTGACGCTACCTCAGCGGTTGTGTACAAAGTCTATGGAGAGTCAAAGAATGTAGTATCCTGACGCTACTTCAGCGGTTGTGTACAAAGTCTATAGAGAGTCAAAGAATGTAGTATATCCTGACGCTACTTCAGCAGTTGTGTACAAAGTCTATAGAGAGTCAAAGAATGTAGTATCCTGACGCTACTTCAGCAGTTGTGTACAAAGTCTATAGAGAGTCAAAGAATGTAGTATCCTGACGCTACTTCAGCGGTTGTGTACAAAGTTTATGGAGAGTCAAAGAATGTAGTATCGTGACGCTACTTCAGCGGTTGTGTACAAAGTCTATGGAGAGTCAAAGAATGTAGTATCCTGACGCTACTTCAGCGGTTGTGTTCAAAGTCTATGGAGAGTCAAAGAATGTAGTATCGTGACGCTACTTCAGCGGTTGTGTACAAAGTCTATAGAGAGTCAAAGAATGTAGTATCCTGACGCTACTTCAGCGGTTGTGTACAAAGTTTATGGAGAGTCAAAGAATGTAGTATCGTGACGCTACTTCAGCGGTTGTGTACAAAGTTTATGGAGAGTCAAAGAATGTAGTATCCTGACACTACTTCAGCGGTTGTGTACAAAGTCTATGGAGAGTCAAAGAATGTAGTATCGTGACGCTACTTCAGCGGTTGTGTACAAAGTCTATGGAGAGTCAAAGAATGTAGTATTCTGACGCTACTTCGGTGGTTGTGTACAAAGCCTATGGAGAGTCAAAGAATGTAGTATCCTGACGCTACTTCAGCCCTTGTGTACAAAGTCTATAGAGAGTCAAAGAATGTAGTATCGTGACGCTACTTCAGCGGTTGTGTACAAAGTCTATAGAGAGTCAAAGAATGTAGTATCCTGACGCTACTTCAGCAGTTGTGTACAAAGTCTATGGAGAGTCAAAGAATGTAGTATTCTGACGCTATTTCAGCGGTTGTGTACAAAGTCTATGGAGAGTCAAAGAATGTAGTATCCGGACACTACTTCAGCGGTTGTGTACAAAGGATGTAGTATCCTTCAGCAGTTGTGTACAAAGTCCTAGGGGAGTCAGCGATTCTATCCCTGCCTTCCACCGCTGTGACCCAGGTTTCGAATCCTGCCTTGGCCAATATGTGGATTGGGTTTTCAGTCCCTGACTGATTCAGTGGGTGTTCCCCAGAATGTTCTGGTGGGGTTTTCCTCCAACCTCTAAAAGTATAATTTCTTAACATTTTCTTCACGTTATATATACATGTATTGCCCCATGGGAGATCAGTGAATTCCTATAGGCTACCCAGTTAAAATAATAATAAATAAATA
This sequence comes from Crossaster papposus, assembly GCA_037893245.1. Taxonomy (NCBI): domain Eukaryota; kingdom Metazoa; phylum Echinodermata; class Asteroidea; order Velatida; family Solasteridae; genus Crossaster; species Crossaster papposus. The sequence continues at coordinate 209,412 of JBAIAA010000419.1, forward strand.
CATTTTTCAAAAATCGGTGTCTCAATTTTACCAGAAACCCTAAAAGTTTACTCTTACCCAAGAAAATCAAAATAAGGCTGTTTTCATTTATTTGTGTACTCTTTTTAATGCAGATGTATGCTGTGTGTGCCTCATACCATGATGAAACACTCATGAATATGGAACGAGCAGCAACATGTAAGAGAAACATTTGTCACTTGATCAGCCAGTCCGCAGTGCACGCGATAATGAGGTCAAATCCCGAAGTTTCTTTGCACGGCCTACGTCACGAATCGGCCGCGAGATTTGCCTGCGTTTTTCCGGGAGTTCGACCGATCTCATAAAACGAACTACACGTTCTAAAAGAAGCAGTGGGCTTCCAAGATGGCGTGGTAAGTAGACGGTGCACATTTTTCCGAGTCGAATGATATAAAATTTGTCAAGTTTTAGAAGGTTTTTTGCTGTTTTTTTTTAATTGTAAGTCGAGGTATGATTTTGTAGACGGTTTGAGTTGTGATTTTATTTGCTGCGCCCTGACCCAGCTAGAAAATATTAGAGAAAAAGACCACTGCAAATCGAAAGAAAAAGCGATGATCTTTCGTATGGTACAAAGTTTAGCTTGTGGCGACATCGAGTTTTGTTTCTTGAGCCACTTATTCCGAGCGAGATTTCGCTTTTTCGGCGGATTTTAAAGGGGGTTTCCACATTTGCGCATGCGCTATGCATATGTACATGTACGTGTACGTTTACACAGTGTACATATGTATGCCCCATAATTTTTTTAAATTAATACATTTCATCATGAAAAAAATATTATTTGTCTGGAGTGGAAATGTAAATTTTGTGTTTTATTGTTTAGCCTTCAGATTTATTGGCTAGTTAAATGTACATTTTGTGTTTTATTGTTCAGCCTTCAGATTTATTGGCTAGTTATGGCCATTTTTGTAGATTAGCGGGTACAATTTAACGATTTATGAACATGCACAAGTACATGATCATGCATGCAAAATTTGAAAGACAGTTATGGTTATACTAAGTAATAGGCCTACTAGGGTAGGCCTACCCCTAGAACTCTGGGTCTCCCGACGCCCGTAGGGCGGAGACCCATAGATAGAGAGGGTTTTTACAGGTTAACCGCCGTTAAACAATAGAAACCGTGCACAAATTACGGGCAATAACTCCATACTGCCGCACGGTCTACCCCAACAAAAAAATTGTATGAGTACTTTATCAACTCACCCAGCTGTGGCCAACCAAAAACCGGTCGAATCTTGGCCAATTTCTGTAAAAAGGGTGAAAACTATGCCCGTTCCGCAAACGCGACTGTTACAAGATGGCGGATAACGACGTTGGTACCGTGACCCCGGCCGGGGTCAGTGCGGACCAATCACATGGCTTCTCTGAACGATGACAGGGCTGTTTTCCAAACCCTGGCTTCGGTCTTTTGTAGCCGTGCCTCCGGCGCATTGCTTAACTGTATGAATAAGGCCTGGCAAGATGAAGTTTGTGTTTCAAAAACGGCTAAGTGCGCGGCGGCTGCAGCTTGAAATTACGCACGAGTTATCCGCCGTCTTGTAACAATCGCGTTTGCGGAACGGGCATAGTTTTCACCTTTTTTACAGAACTTGGCCGAGATTCGACCGGTTTTTGGTTGGCCACAGCTGGGTGAGTTGATAAAGTACTCATACAAATTTTTTGTTGGGGTAGACCGTGCGGCAGTATGGAGTTATTGCCCGTAATTTGTGCACGGTTTCTATTGTTTAACGGCGGTTAACCTGTAAAAACCCTCTCTATCTATGGGTCTCCGCCCTACGGGTGTCGGGAGACCCAGAGTTCTAGGGGTAGGGTAGGCCGTCTATTAATTACTATAAATTTATACACCATGTAGGCCTACATGTAGGCCTTCATGTATTTATGAAACAGGCAGACATGACAAATTGTTGTGTACATGATTTATTGTTGTGTACAATGCACTTACATGTACCTTAACCTTCCTTTTTTTCTGTTATTGTTTCATACATGTAGGTCATGCCGTCCACCACCATGGCCTATCCCACCACGGCCACCAACACCAAGTTTTAAGCCCACTCGTGCAGTAAAGGCACTTATTATTGGAGATTCTTTGAGCAAATTTTTAGCCGAGAATGTCTCGTCACCATTGGTTGAGGTCGAAGCAATGGAAAGCATGTTTGTAAAATGGTGTTTATGTGGTAGTCATAGTCATATGTTAATTGTGCTGTAATTAAGGTATTATTGGTTCTCTGTATTGCCAAAGAAACCATATTCAGTTATTCACTGCTCAGGCTAAATGATTTTTGTTTTGTTTTGTTTTTTTAAGTTTAGGGTGCTGCAGTATTTGATGTTTGTCAATCTACATGAACTTGCTAATACATTTGCTCATTTTGATATTTTAAGATGTGCCATTGGGTAAAGTGTCTTTCGAAAGTGCCTTTTATTCTGATACATTCAAGTATTTTGTTACGCAATGCACTTTCTTGCAATTAAACTTTTCCAAAAATATACAACTGAACTTCTATCGATGGTGCCTTACACGATGCAAGTATTATTTTTAACTTTTATTATGCCAATACATCATATTATATATATGTGTGAATCTTTATATGTGTAAATCTTTATATTTTTATGGTAAATGTCACGTTTAATTTAAACTACCTCAATGTTGATGTGTTTTATGCAGTTTTTCAGCTTGCATAACATAAAAAGAGTAAATAAAACATGTTTAAGTTTCTTGTATTCAGCGTCTGTTTGGAATGTTACTTTTTTGTTACTAGGGAAAGTATCGGAAAATAATTTCAATCTCAAACTACCCTCCATTGCACAGTTCTAGCCACCCAGTAAATCAAGTAATGGTGTATCATTTTCAATTAAATTCAATTCAAGAAAATTTATTTCCATTTATCGCAAAATGAAAAAAAAAAAACATTCTGTGAAAATTTATCATTTTCAATTTAATTCAATTCAAGAACATTTATTTCCATTTATAGCAAAAAAAATATAAAACAAAATCATTCTGTGAAAATGAATTGAAAAACTCCATGTCAAAACTAATATTGTAACATTTTATTTGGATTGAAACCAACAAGAATATTGGAACGAAACTTATTGTACCATATAGCATTAGCATAAAGCACAACAAAATCTGTGTTCGAAATCTGGGCCGCGCCGGCTGGTTTACAAGTACATCTGGGTATGTGCAATACTCGCCATCCACCAATCACAAGCCTAGAAATCCATGTGCAAAGATGGCGGTTGTACTGTTTTAGTCTGCCGGTAGTTTGTGGCGAAAACCTTGCGCCCTGACCCAGCTAGACAAAATTGTGAGTATAAAGGTACATTTTCATGTAGAATATGAAGTAACCTGTTTGTCTAGTGAACATTTGGGCTGTGGGCACACACAAAAGAGGGATTTTAACGTATTTTCTATCGCGATTATTTTCTTTTTTGAACCAAAATTCGTCCCAAAATTTCTCATTTTAATCGATACAAAATCTTATTCAAACTTCAACAGTTTGAAAGATATACTCTTCATCTGTGAATTTATATCAACAAAGTGATCATACATGCCAAAAAAACCGAGTATTTTCCCACATTCCACAGGCTATTCCAGCTCATTAAATATGCAAGGCGAGGTCACGCACGGGAATTTATGAATACGTTGCAAAGAAAAGGAAGCACTTTCGCGTGCACTGCGGACTGGCTGTGATCTGTTAAAAACTTTGTGTACATAATTCAACAAGACTTGGAACAACTTTAGAACTGCCTTACTGAAACATTGTTTTGGAATCCAACTGCATATTGGAATCTGTTAGGATGGGTAATACATGTAGGCCAAATTAAGAAAAACATGTTTAGCGTCATCCCTTTTTTTTTTAACCAGTTCGCGCCGGGATTATTTTTATCGAAACTCGATCCGAAGCGGGTTTAGGCCGATAGTGCCGGGAAGCACACCCACACATTTCCGGCCTTGCTCGCTGCTGACATAAATTTCTGAACTTGAACTTGGCATGTTTATGCGTCATCCGTTTTGAACTTGGGGAAAACCTTGCGTTTATATACGTCATCCGGCGCGAACTGGTTAACCAGTTCGCGCCGGATGACGTATATAAACGCAAACATTTCCCCAAATTCAAAACGGATGACGCATAAACACGCCAAGTTCAAGTTCGGAAATGTATGTCAGCAGCGCGCAAGGCCGGAAATGCGTGGGTGTGCTACCCAGCACTATCGGCCTGAACACGCTTCGGATCGAGTTTCGTTAAAAATAATCCCGCCCGTCGGCTCGGCGATGTTAAAATAATCCCGGCGCGAACTGGTTAAGAAAGGAGGAGGCCCTTTTTTTTTCTTTTATTTTTTCAAAATGATCACTCGACACATTTTAATTTGATTCATGTAGTGAACATGTCACACCCTATCTTCCTATTTAAAACTAAAACATGGCTCACCCACGATTAAAAATCAAAATTCATGTGGGTTGATCATGTATGCACCATACACGTCACACCCTAGCCTTCCCATGAGAACAAAATATATCTTCACAGCATGTACACAGTGATGCTAAAGGCTAAAGTCTAAAATTCGATCTTAACATTTTATTATCTTTTTAATTTCTTAATTTTTTTTTTTATATTATAAAATAAAAAAAAATATAATTTATCATTTCAAAAAAAAGAAAAAAAGAGGCGGAATTTAAAATGGACGCTGTCGGTGATGCTAAACATGTATTTTTTAAAAAAAATTGGGGGGGGGGGGGCTTATAGGGATGGTATATTTGTCAGTTGCCCATTTTTATCGTTTGAAGCAGCAAAAGTGCCCAGAACATGGGACCTAGCACCACGAAATGAGCGGAAAGTTGCACAAGGCCAAAATGAGTTATTGGCCAAAACGTTCAATTTTTCATGTGGGATAGGCTTGCGATAGGCTTGCGATAGGCTTGCGATAGGCTTGCGATAGGCTTGCGACAATTAATTACAACTTGTGATAACTTCTGGTACCGTACATGTACCTCAATCACTACTCTGCAATCATGTTGTCTGGATCCAGGTCTGTTTGGGATCAAGCAGTACGGTGTCCACATCAATGGCTACTGCCACCATCCCACCAAGGGGCTGTGCATGTGGGTCGGGAGGAGGTCACCCACGAAATCCACCTTCCCAAACAAGCTGGATAATGTGGTGAGTGTAAGACACCGCTATTCACGAGTCGACCATATTCAATTGAAAGTGATGTAAAATCTTCATTTTTGGGGCTTGCGTATTGAAATGAAAGCGATGACCTTAAGTTAATTAGAAATTAATACCAGTCTTCTCTGAAGGATTATAAAAATGTGTTAATAAACATATACCTTAGTAATGTTTTAAGCCACATTAAAACAAAACAAATATTAAAAGTAAGTCTAGAATACAAATATAGTCTAGCACAGAGTTGTAACGAGTCACTGACTTTTGTGACTTGAGTCAAAGAAGTTCTTGATTTTTAAAGAAGTAACTCGAGTAGAGTTGAGTCATTAGGCCAAGGTCGAGTCATTGCAAATATTGTTCGCAAAGCTTTGCTCTTATTTTGGTGACTCGAGTCTCATTAGCCTTCAGTCGAGTCGAGTCGAGTCAAGTCATTCTGATGAGGGGCTCGGGTCGAGTCATTTACCTGCAGTGAAACGAGTCGAGTCAAGTTGCAAACAAATGTGACTCGAGTCATTGACTCGAGTAGTAGTAGGCAAATGCCGTTTCTACATGTAGACCACTTAAGTTTTTTGATAAGACCTTTTTTTTCTTTAGACACCAACTCTTCCACACGTCTTTTAATTTCGGATAAAAATGAAACAAATAAATCTCATTTTTATATATTGAAGGGAACCAGGATGAAAATATTATACAATTAAAAAAGATTAAAAACTTAATCTATTGTTCCATTCCATAAAAATTCATAAATTCATAATAATCTTCAATTAATTCAGATTCTAATAATCCTCTCTTTAGTAAAAAATCGTAAAGATTTTTTATATCGCTTAAAGTAAAATTTTGATTAAACTTGAGAAATATCTTTTTCGAGTTCAAGTTTAAGATTTTATCATAAATTCTAGGAGAGATTATAGGTTTTGTAATATCGTCTTTATGAATATTTAAACAAACTAATTTTAGTTTTTTTTGCATCTTACGAAACAAATAATAATTCTATGTCTCTACTTATTTGCAGCCACTCGTGGCTGCAACAAGATGGCTATCTATATTGTAAAAAATGTAAAATGCTACAAAGATATTTAGATTTTGAAGCTGAAATTATAAAAAATGGTTGCGTTAACCAGTTCGCGCCGGATGACGTATATAAACGCAAACATTTTCCCAGATTCAAAACGGATGACGCATAAACACGCCAAGTTCAAGTTCGGAAATGTATGTCAGCAGCGGGCAAGGCCGGAAATGCGTGGGTGTGCTTCCCGGCACTATCAGCCTGAACACGCTTCGGATTGAGTTTCGTTAAAAATAATCCCGCCCGTGGGCTCGGCGATGTTAAAATAATCCCGGCGCGAACTGGTTAAAAGATTTTCTACTCGTAAGTATAGTGGCAAATTATATGAATTTTTTTTACAACGAGATATATATATACAAAAAAATGTATTATCTTACGTAAAAAAAAAATTGAAAGATTTAACAAATAAAAAAACTTGTCGAGGAGATGTCAGACTTTCTCTAATAGCGTGTTGCTATTATTACGCGTTATGTATGAACGACGAATATAAGCCGATAAAATTTATATTAAAACAATTTTGTATTACCAAAAAACAATTTAATAACGCGTTAAAAAAATATTACGAATATAAAAACCGCGATATCAATAAATATGTTATAACTATAAATAAAATTATAAATTATTTATCCGTCCTTTTTGATAAAGATATCGCGAGTAGTTATTTAATACAAAATATCGCAAATTATACCCGTTCACGTCTAGACGTGAACGTATATAATTTATTTGATTCTACAACTATAGCTGCTTATTGCTTTTTAGAATCTCTAACTATTTTAAAAATCTTTTTTATTAAAACAAAAATATTAAAGAAATTTGACGTCAATATTATAACCTTTAACGAATTAGAAAAGTATAGATCTAGTTAAAGTCGAGAGATCGTATATTATCTATAGACGCGAAACTCTTACAAAACAAATAATATGTATACGGCGTCGTATTTATATATAATTATAAATTATTATTTCAATTTTTTTAACATATTAGGTTTTACCTCCAATAAAAATGAGATTTATTTTTTTCATTTTTTATATATACTGAAAAAAAACTGGACGAAAATATTTATACATTTCTTTTTTTTTAATATATTACGTTTTACCTCCAATAAAAATGAGATTTATTTTTTTCATTTTTATTGAAGAAAACCAGGACGAAAATATTTAACATAAATTAGATTTTACCTCCAATAAAAATGAGATTTATTTTTTTCATTTTTATATATATTGAAGAAAACCAGGACGAAAATATTTATACAATTATAAATTATTTAACATATTACGTTTTACCTCCAATAAAAATGAGATTTATTTTTTTCATTTTTATATATATTGAAGAGATAAAGGATCTCACTCAATAAAAGTGAGATAAACAAATTATTATAATACTTATATTATAAAGCATGATGAAGAAACCAACACCAATAGGATACGGACGTTGGCCTAAATCAACCTTGCAAAAATATGTGGAGTGGAATAATATCACGATTCCAGAGCGACGCCTACGTCGAGACTATATCGACGCCATTAGAGTAGAGGAGAATAAATATAAAAAATTGAATCGCAAGAAACTCGATGAGCTCAAACAAATCGTAGACGACCAAGAGTTACAATTTACACCAACTGGTAAACGAGGTCGATTTTTACGAAAGGATTTAATTTCAGCGATTAAATCGTATAAACATCCCGATAGCTTCAGAGAGGCAGATTTTCAAGTACATAGAGCTTTTGGTAACGCTTATAGAAACTGGGAGTTGAATCCCAGGTTGTTTAACAACGACGTAGAGCAATTCTTTAATACGCACGTGCGGCAGATTGAAAAAACTGTTACGTCTGAGCTGAGAGATCTATCAACCATAAAAGTTCAGTTAGGATTTAAAGCAAAATACGATAAAACAAATCAAGACGGTTTAGTAGAAACCGGAACTTTTACCTTTCTTAGTAAAAAACAAGTTGTTTTAAACGAGAGTCAGATAAAAGAAAATGTCAAAGATCAAATCTTTAAAATAAAAGAAAAACACTCGAAAAATACGAGTCAAGGATCGGGTTGGAACCTCGTTGAAATACTCGCGTTTTATATCAACATCGATCGTTATAGACCTATAAGCGGCAGTTCTTATATAAAATTACCGACTTTTTTAGTAAACAAAAAAGCTTTTATTAACGTCAGAAACAAAGACAACGAATGTTTACGGTGGTGTTTGAGAGCCGCCCTCGGCAAGTTTACCGACAAAATAAAACAACGAGTAAAAGACAAACCCGATTCTAAAATCCACGAAGACAGACCGTCAGTTTACGATAAAAACGATGGATTAAATTTTAAAGACGTAGACTTTCCCATTCCAATCGATCAAATAGAAAAGATAGAGAGACAAAACAATCTGAGTATAAATGTGTTCGCGTACGAAGAGGCTAAAGAAGTACGACCGTTATATTTATCTAAAAACGCCAACAACCCCGCAGCCATAAATCTGTTGTTGTTTTCCTCGGACGACACGAATCACTATTGTTGGATAAAACATACATCTAGAATATTTTTTAACCAAACGAGACACAAGCATAAAACATACGTCTGTTTTAGATGTTTGACGCACTACAACTCACGAGACAAGTTGGACAGGCATACGCAAGATTGCGAGGGAATAGATATGCCACCCTCTAAGGTCGTCTTTCCAAAAGGTTTTAACGACGACCCTCCGATATTAAAATTTAAAAATCAAAGGTTTACGCAAGACGTACCATTTGTCATTTACGCCGACTTTGAATCGGTATTAACAAAATTAAAGCCTCAAGAGGCAAACACGCAGGAAACTCAAGTTCACAAAGCTTGCGGTTATTCGTTGATCGCTTTAAGGTATGACGGTAAACTTGAATTTCAAGAGACCTATAGAGGAAAAGACGCCGTGACTAAATTTATAGACTCGACGTTGCGTTTAAGATACGAATTTAATCAAGTTTTTGAAAACCCCAAACCCATAGACTTTACATCGTAAGACAACATCGACCACCAAAACACGGATACGTGTTGGATTTGCGAAAAGTCAATATATCCTAATTACCCCTCAAACTGTCAGTGTCCACTTCCGAAAAAACCGAAGACTAAAAAAGAAAAGGAAGAATATTGTTACGTAAACAAAAAAGGATACAAAGAAAACAAATGTCTAACGTGTAAAAAACTTCTCGACGGAATGCATTATGTCAATCTCAGAAACGGCTGATATAGGGTGTCTCTTAGAGGTAGACTTGGATTATCCCAACGCTTTGCACGATTGGCACAATGATTTTCCGCTAGCTCCCGAAAATATCAAAGTACCCAAAGAGTGGTTGTCCGAGTATCAACTGGGGTTGTTAACCACAGAACCCACTAGCAACGAATCTAAATTAATAGCCACTCTATACAACAGACGTAAATATGTCTTGCACTACAGATCGTTACAACAGTATCTCAATCTTGGATTACGACTCAAAAAAGTACATCGTGTATTACAATTTAAGCAAGCACCTTGGATGAAAGAGTACATACAAAAACACTCGACTAAGAGCTAAAGCAACGTCTGATTTTGAAAAGGACTTTTTTAAGCTCATGAACAACAGCGTTTTTGGAAAGACGATGGAAAACGTGAGAAATGGAACGGACGCGATTTTACTTAGAAGCGACCAAGTTTAAAAATATCAAGCGTTGTCGCGTAAACCGAGCTATAAACACACGACGATTTTCACCGATTGCAATCTAGCGTTTATCGAAAGGTACAAGACCAAGACGTTATTTAAACAAACCTATTTATGCGGGAGTGAGTATTTTAGACCTCTTAAAAACTCTTATGTACGACTTTTATTACAACCACCTCAAAGAGACCTATAGAGACCGAGTAGGGTTACTTTATACCGACACGGACAGTCTACTCTTGAGCGTTGAGATGGACGATGTTTACGAAGATATAAAAAAAGACTCGGAGTTGTACGACCTGTCAAACTACGATCAGAGTCACGAGATCTATGACTCTAAAAACAAAAAGGTCATCGGTAAATTTAAAGACGAGTTTAGTGAAAAACCAGTCAGCGAATGCGTTTGCTTAAGACCAAAGATGTACTCGATTTTAATGGCGGACGACTTTGAGCATAAAAAAGCCGAGGGAGTCACCAAAGCAGTCACCGACAAAAAATTAAGTCACGAGCGTTATCTCGACTGTCTAAAAAAAAAAATCTCAAAATGACACGATGACGTACATCAGATCAAAAAATCACGCGTTATACACCATATCGCAAAACAAACTGTCGTTGAGTCCGTTAGATACCAAGCGATTTATACTACGGGGTGGAACGTCTACTCTAGCTTTTGGCCACTATAAACTAGGAGGTAACTCGGTGTCTGGTGGAACGACTTGAAGCTCTTGACTAACGAAACTTTGATTGGGACCTTTTTTGAGATAGTAAAGAGTGGGTTGGTTGGAATCTTTGGTCGCGCGATCTAAATCAAAAACCTCGAGACTCTAAATAGGATCGGTCGCTCGCCTGCGTTCTCCTCCCTCTAACTCACCAAGTGCGTAAAGATATCTAAAAAGATTGCCTTTTTTGATCAACTCTTTTTCGATCAACTCTTTTTCCACCACATCCGAGGAAGAACTGATTTGACGAACTTGCGTTTCTTGCATCGCTAGCTTGGGAGTGAGTGGCTCGTAGTCTTCCGTCGTTATCAATCTAGTGGTTTCATCGTTTAACGCCTTAATCACGTCGGGTAATCTTTTAACCCAGAGTCGCGATCTCTCCGTTGGATTAAGGATTTCTTTGGCGTATTGATGGCCAAACAATCTCTCCGCTAAAGTCCTGTTAAATCTTTCGACGATACCCTGCGCTCTGTGGTTGCCCGGTTCTCCCACTTGTATCGCGACTTTTTTTTCCGACATCATTTTTTTAAATTCCCCGTGAAATTCTTTACCCGCGTCTACTTTTAAAACCTTTGGCCAAGTCAAAGGCGACCTAGCGTAAACTCGACTCAAAGCGACAGCCACTTGGGTACTCGTCTTGTTGGTCAAAGGTTCGGCCTCTTTAAAACGCGTAGCAACGTCCACGACCGTCATCGCGTACTTGCATTCTTTTTTACCGACTTTATCATAGGGTAAAAATAACAAGTCTATCTGATGCATTTCGTTGGGAATACCTATGGACTTGTTCAAACTCGTAGGCCGGGGAATATACGTAGGAGGCGGTAAATAAATTTGCCACAACGCTTGTTTTCTTAACCAGTTTCTGGTTTCTTCTTTGGACGCGCCGGTTTTTTTAGCTAATTTTACAACCGCGCCCTCACCCTTCCAATAACCGACGGGGCTGTAGTACACTTTTTTAAACTTTGTTTCCATTTTATTTAACTAAACAACTTATAAAAACTTATAAACTAAAAAACCTACCAATGCCGTTCCTCCCAAAACAAACGCCAACTCTCCGGTCTTTTGATCTTCGCTAGGTGCGTAAAAATCAGACAGAGTGGGTTCGTGCTGCAGTTAGATCGGTACTCGTAGATCTTCGCGAGTAACCGAGTTATATTCTCTGAGAGCCTCGTCTATATTTTCAAAAGTTCTTTTAGCCTTCGCTTGTTTTTTGAGTCGATCGTTTAACCAATCGAGATACTTTGTCCGAGATTTTTCCCAATTGTTCTTTGCCGTCGCCAGTTTTTCTAAAGCCAAATCGTGTCTCTTGCGCTCTCCGTCTTGTTTTATGCTCGAAAAGAAAAAGTTTGATCCTGTGAAAGCTAAAGCGTTAACTAGAGCACCTCCGATCATCATAGCGATGCTAGCCATATTTTAAAAGAAGGAAAAAAATAATATGACATATTTTCTAATACACATAAGACATTTTAATTAAAGTCTTTTATAATAAAGACAACTAAAAATGATTAGAAACATAAACAAAACGGTCGTAGAAAATATATCGAGACTGATCGAACAAGATAAAAATAAAAACGTGAAAGCCCCCAGTGCTAACAGGCTGAACTTAGATTTAAAGAGTCTAGAGATTGTAGTAAACGCGGTCGACCGCGGTTCTTTTATGGTTACTTTTGCGGATCTATTCACCCATTATAGGTTACCCGCCGTTATAACGGATGAGCTAATAAAGAGATGGAAATCTGATCCGTTGGTGTTTTATCAAAATCAATTCAATTTTGCAATGTGGTGCAGTACCGCCGGTTGCGGTATAGGGATACAGTAGATCTACGTTATTCGACGGATCATCTCACGAGGGCTATATATAAATTTCACGTTTATTTTACGGTTAAAAAAATATTAGAGTTTATGCAATGTCCCATACCGAGCCACGATGTATATGACCCTTATAACAACAATATAGATCGTAAAGGTTATATAGACACTTGCAGATTTTACGGCGCAGATCACAACTTGTCTTGGAAACAAACGGTCGATCATTATTCCGGCGGATTGGGTCAGGCATATGCTTGGGGTCACCCTATGGGGGATTACGATACCACACCCTTGGATATTCCTTACGGTAAATACGCTGGGGGATGTTCAATGGGGTTTGGCCACGAAGATCCTCCTAAAGGATCTGGTTATTACAGTACTTATATAATAAGTTATATATCGCAAAGTAGAGCGGTATTGACACTCGGGTGGCAAAAATGGATACCCGACGAGTCTCACTTTACCGACGTAGGGATAGAAAAAATAAACGAATCTATCAGGGCGTATGTTTACGCGCTGCTGGGGGCTCAGGCGCAAACAAAAACTAGTATTTTGACTCTAGGCACAGGGCTCGACGCTCAAGCTCAGTTTGTTAATATCGTCAAAGACTTGATATATTCTCCGACCGATCTGGAAGAATCTATAACCCAATTTCAAGATTCGCTGCAATACGCCAGGAGTTCGTTAAACTTTGTGTTGGCGAAAGGATTATATCTCGTGCCTTCGAACATGCAATTTAGGGTCGGAACCCACGAAGGATATAACAACAATATACAGATTGCGACCGCTAACTTATCGTTGGGATTAAACTCGAAGATAAACTCAAACGTAACACCAACGCCAACGCCTGCGGGTGACCCGACACCAACACCAACACCAACACCACCACCAACACCACCACCAACACCAACACCAACACCAACACCAACACCAACACCAACACCAACACCAACACCAACACCAACACCAACACCAACACCAACACCAACACCAACACCAACACCAACACCAACACCAACACCAACACCAACCACCAACCACCAACACCAACCACCAACACCAACACCAACACCAACACCACCACCAACACCAACACCAACACCAACACCAACACCAACACCAACACCAACACCAACACCAACACCAACACCAACACCAACACCACCACCAACATCAGAACCCGCGATCGAGTCTGAAGAAAACGTTTTAACTAGAGATCCTCACGAGTATGAAAAAACTTTGCTGATTGTCGGTACTTTAGCCATAGCAGGTATAGGATACCTGATGTACGAGTCTGCGCGGTAAAAAAAAAAAAGCCTTCTTACAAAATATTTTGTAAGAAGGCTTTTTTTTTTTACTTTTAACCGAGGCGCTTTTGTAAATAAACAAAAATTAAAGTTCCGACTCCCACTATAAAGGTCCACACGTGTTCTCCCAACCATTCAGCGGTTTTACTCAATACGTTAAATATCCAACTCGCTATACCACCTAAAATTCCGGGCAAGGCGTCGAGTAATTTTGAGCCTAGTTTAGCGAGCGCGTTCGAAAAGTGTTTTAGTTGCGACTGTATCCATTCTTTTACGTTATTCGCGTTAGACGGTGGTATCGGAGTAGGCGTGGGCGTGGGTGCTGGTGCGGGTGCAGGTGCGGGCGCACCGACAGACAAAACGCTCTTTACTATCAAACCGATAGCCAAACTAAACGCCGACAAAATGCTCGCGATGGTCACGCCTTGTTCTCTAAACAACGTTCTAATTTTTTCTCCCAAGGTTGTGTCGATTTCTAACATCCTCGTAATCGTTTCTTTGATTCTGTTCATCTGACTTCTAAGTTTGTTTCCGTTGGCAGACGCGGCTTCTAATCTAGCAGATCTTTCGATCGTTAATTCTTCTAATCTCTCTCTCGGGTATGTTCTATCACCATCACTCATTGATTCAGCTAGTTCCGCTTTGGTCTGGGCTATCTCATCGTCGAGTTGTCTGAGACGCGCTAAATTTAGTTCTAACTCACCTCTCGTCGTTTGAAGGGTTTTGTCTAAAGCCTCAAGTTCTCTGTAAGTTAATCCTTCCGTTTCAACACCGACATCTTCGGTGGATGGTACTAAAGTTTTGACAATTTCGCTTACAGCGTCGGCCTCTTCCGAAAGATCTTGCGTCAGGGTAGAATCCGTATTCTTTTGGAGTTCTTTTTCTTGTTTTTTACTAAGTGGATTTACTTTATAATCTTTAAAACCTAATTGGTTTCTAATAAAATCTCTACCGCCGAGATTTAATTCCCTAGCTTTTTTTTCGACGCCACTTAATACTAAAAATTCATCGAGTTTACCTTCTAGCGATAATCTTACTTTTCCTTTATCGGTTTCAAAATATAACGTGTTATTTTCTACTACGAATCTTTCCCATTTCGGAAGTATATCATATTGTCTTTGTCCTTGAGCTTCGTAGAACTTTTTGACTTTTTCATTATTAGCAGAACGTCTCGCTTGTTCTAAAACATCTTCACGAGCTTGAGCATAGGCTGGATCTAACGCCGTTTCGTTGTCGATGGAGTAATTGTTGTAGTCCCATTCTTGATTGTTTTCTGCTGGGGAGGATTCGTCTACCGGTTCAAACAAATCTCCACCTTCGGCCATTTTAATATAACGAACTAAAGTTTTATGTCGAGTTTAATATAATTGGTGGGAGTATATTTTGATTGACCAGCCATGTTTTTACGTACATCGATCCGCTTATCGTAGCCGTTAGTTTCGCTATATCTTCCACGCTCAACTTGTCGATCAGCTGGTTTGATCTTCAAAAGTTTTTTACTTAACATGGTAAATCCCACGCTTAACATAGAGATCACGGCGGCGTGATAGAGATTGTTGACGATGCTATTAGTATCCATTTATAATTACCACAATTTTATTTTTTTTATTTTTTTTATTCCATTTCTACAAAATCTGAAGATGATTGGGGTGGAGAAGACAGAGTCTCCTTTGGGCTCTCTCAAGTGCTAGTGGTTGTGGTTTTGGCGGTGAGACTCTCTGGCTCCATATATAGAGTCCTCCTAAAACAAGCACCAACCCCGTTATCGATCCAATTGTCGCGTACGAATAAGAACGAGTATTCTTCACGTCTATATTTTGCATCTTAGCAATTTGTTCTTTTCTCTTTTTGTTGTGTTCCGCTAATGCCTTGCCTTGTTTTACTCTACCAGGATTTTTAGTTTTAGTCGTCACCGCCTGTATCTTTGGAGTCTCCTTTATTATCGACGAACTTGGGCTCTCTTGTTGACTCATCTTTTATTATATTGTCAAGAGAATTATTTTTGTTGATAACTAACTAACGGCGACAACAACATTCCGTAGTTGTAATAAACTTCGCAAAGTAAACTAGCTATCGAGCTAGATATAACAGGATCTTTCTCTAGATCTTTGGTGAGTGCGTCTTCCGAGTCTACTCGTAGACTGACACCCATGGGTTTGATCATAGGTAGACTCGCGCCTAAAACTCTTGAATAAATCCCCAGCACGCAGTTACCCAAACTAGTAATCATTTCTTTACCCAACCTTGCCTCGTAATGGTTGTACATTTTTTCTTGTTTGTTCGCGTCTAGGTTTTCTATATCCCCCTGGTTAAATTCTTTACCCAAATACTTTTTAGAATCACCGGCTGATACTACACCCAACAGCCTAGTTTTATGTTTTTCCGTTTGCAGATCGTTGTCTAAAGTTTTTAAAGGATCCATTTTTATAAGACGATATAATTTATTTTTTAGAGAAAAATATTCGTAAGATAAAATACACAAAGCTGACGCTATAATAAATTTGAGCGAAAGATCGATAAGCAAAAATAACATTTAAATAAACGCGAGATAAACTAACTGCAACAACTTACAACTAGCTGTACAACTAGCTGTTCAACAAATTACAACTAGCTGTTCAACAAAACACAACTAGCTATGCAAGTACTTTACAACTAGCTGTTCAACAAATTACAACTAGCTGTTCAACAAATTACAACTAGCTGTTCAACAAATTACAACTAGCTGTTCAACAAATTACAACTAGCTGTTCAACAAATTAAAACTAGCTGTTCAACAAAACCCCAACAAATTACAACTAGCTGTTCAACAAAACCTCAACAAATCGCAACTAGGTTACAACAAATTCCATTTAGTCGGAGGATCCGTATATAAAATCAATTTACTATAGGGAGTGTCTTTGAGATATTGTTTTATGTCTTGTCTTTTATTATCCGGCACCACATCATTTTCGTCGAGGCAATTATCAAAACTTTTTTTGTCTTTGCAATAAAAAATAGCCACCCATTGAGTCTGTTCGCGATAATCTTTTAAAACGCTGTTATATTTTTGAGTCAATAACCAACAACTGTAGTTATCGTGTCTACCGCTAAAGGCTAATTTAGATAACATGCAGCATCCTCCCTTGTGACCCTTTCGATATTTCATCGCTTGATAAGCGCTGCAGTCGTCGATTAAAAACAAAGTGTGCAAATCTTTAAATTTCGTTCGATAAAAGTCTATGGCTTCGTTCATGTTCATATTTTCGACGTCGAGGTCGCACGCGTAAACGTTGGGGTCGTTAAAAAATCAAGGTCTCGAGGGATACGTTTTGTTGTTTGACAGAGTCGGACATATGATCACCAAGTATTCAAATTGACCCGCGTATTCGTTTTCTAGCAAGTCTAACGCAAACTTAGTTTTGCCAGATTTTGTTCTTCCGCATATTAAAGCGCAGTGCGGTGTCATGCCTTTTATAAATACGAGTTATTTTATTTTTTAAAAGTTGACGCTGCTCAAGCGACCTCCTTGGATGTTAAGTTGCGCGACCATCACCAAAAAGACGTAACACTTTAGAGCGCCCGCGGTTTGAGCTTCGCGTTCCATCAATATAGATATTCCTCCGCTTATATCGCCGATTTGTTTACCCGATCCGTGATTTTTATTGTCTTCCGTCGATCTCATATCCAACCAAAGTCCGTATCTTCTCAAAAAATAATCGCCGATATCCATCCCCGTCAACCCTAAATCTTTACACACCCCCGCCCCCAATTCTGTGGACGAGTCTTCAAAGAACTTGTTGATTTCTCCCCAATGTTGATATTTTTTGAGACCCGAACTGTAGAGTTGATTAGGTTTTCCTTCTATCGTCACGCTAACTTTGTCTATCTTTGGGTTATAAAATAGTTCGGGGGTTTTCGTAGTCGGTTCTTTAAACAAAAACAATATACCCTTGAGACTTTTAACCGCTACGTTTAAATTAAAGTTCCAAACAGTGTCCGATTTATCAATAGATCTTACTTCGTGTCTCTGAATCCTATCGAACAAAAACTGCGTCTTGCCGAGACATTTTTGAGCTAAGATTTGAGCTAAATGTTTGTTAGAAACGATCTCGTATTCTAGCGCCAAGTTGTAGATGCGATAACTCGCTTCGGTATCTGTAGAATTTACGACTTTGGCGTAACTCGTTAAAAGTAAGTTCGTAAGACAGTTGGTCGTTTAGAGCGGATGGATAAAACGGTTGATGATCCGTGAGCATTTCAAAGTCTAGAGGTATACAAAATCTGTTTCCAAAGGCATCCGCTATCGCTTTGTCTTTTCCACTATTTGCACCGGCAACCGCGTTACCGGTACCCACGCGTAGGCTCGATATGTTGGGAATTTCGTTTCCGGCGTAGTGATCTACGATACCTTTGGGTAACCAAAGATCTTTAAAAATGTTATAAACGTCGGCGTCGGTCAAGTTTACGATCTCCCGACCACCGATACATATTCTTATTTGTTTTACGAGATTTCGTCCTAGATTTTTAAACAGACTTCGATCGGCATCATCGTCCGAGGTTAGATCGATATTAAAAGCTAGTTTAGCCGAACCGGGGACGATCACGTCGTCGTCGCTCAACGACGGAAACTTGACTATTAATTTGTCGTTCGCGTCGATCGTGCTAGGATTGTGAGTTACTACTACAGTCTGACGGTTGCCTTTTATACCCCGAGGATTTTTAAGGTGTCTGTGCGGATTCAGTTTGTTTCCGTAAGTCGCGTTCATTTTTATAGTAACGTTTTATTTTTTTATTTCTTTTATTTTTGTAAAATGCAGTCATGACTTTCGTCATGACTAAAAAAGAGCAGACTTTTGAACTACCGCAACCCATAGATAACGTCGGAGGTGACCGTCGCATTAAGTTAAGCAGCGTCATTTTAGACGTGGGTTTTAGTTCTTTTGGTCATTCATAAGTAAAACAACTTGATATCACGCTCGGTCGATGGAATCTTTATTCTTTAGAAAATCGTTTTAAAGATGATATTAAACCTATGACCATTACTCCGATAAACGATAAACTATTTTATTTGTCATTGGTGACTACTAACACCTTCGTGAATATAAAACTATCGAGTAATCTATGTAAACTTTTAGGTTTACCCAGGGGTTGGCTCTACAGCGGCAATAGTTTAACTGAATATTATTTTGGAAAATTTAACATAAATCTTTACAGCGCGTTTTTTTTACATTGCGAAGAACTGTCTACGCATTCAAATTTTGTTAACGGAAAACAAACTAACCTGTTAGAGAGTATACCTTTATCGGGTGATGCAGCTCGTTCAAACAACCCCCAAGATCCAATTGACGTCAAATACGACAATTCTCCAAAAGAGTTAGTAGTCGATAAAATAAACAGCCTCACGTTTTCGTTAAAAAACGGTCTTGGTGAGATAATCGATAATAGAGGTAAAGATATAATTTTAAACGTACAAATATTTTAGTTTACTTTTGTAAAATGCAGTCTCATACGTTCGTCATGAAGGATAACGAGCAGACCTTTGAACTATCGCGACCTATAGATAACGTCGAGGGTGACCGTCGCATGAAGTTAAACAACTTTGCGTTAGACTTGGGTTTTTATAACCTGGAAAAAAAAGCGTCGATAATTTGGGAGAGTTTTACAGGCGATATCGATGATCTTCAAATTACCGCTCATGAAAAAATTGATATTTTTCCGGATAGGTGGAATCTTCATTCTTTTAAATATCGTATAAAAGATTTTCACGATATATCTATAGAGTCCTTATCCGATGAACTGTTTTATATATCCATTCCCGACCAAAATCGCTTAAAACTATCGAGTAATCTATCTAAACTTTTAGGTTTACCTAGGGGTTGGCTCAATGCTGGTAATCATTACTGAAAATTTAGCCTAAATCTTTACAACGCGGTCTTTTTACATTGCGAAGAACTGTCTACGCATTCAAATTTTGTTAACGGAAAACAAACTAATCTTTTGGAGAGTATACATGTACCTTTATCGGGTGATGCAGCTCGTTCAAACAATCCCCAAGATCCAATTTATATCAACTATAACAAGTGTTCGAAAGAGTTGGTAACTGGCAAAATAAAGAGCCTCACGTTTTCGTTGAAAAACGGTCTTGGCGAGATAATCGATAATAGAGATAAAGAGATAATTTTTAACGTAGAAATATTTTAGTTTTGTCTTAATAAAATGACGACTAGTATTTACCCCGATCTAAAAAGTACCATCGAAGATGATGATAGTACGAGGGTGTTTCGATTACAAAAGATCGAAAAAGTTCCAAAAGATATATTGACGCAACGAGAACAGCGAAGCGCGTTGTGTAAAAAATATGGCAAGTTAATTTTGACATTGTCTACTATGGAAACGATAGCCGAGATGGGTGGTGTGATTTGTGGGGGTTTGGGAATCGCGGCTATTAGTGGCGTCATTACGTCACCCGTTGGTTTAGCGTTAGAGGGAGTAGCCATTGGTTTTGGTTGCGCCGCGTTCGTATTAAAATATTTTAGCAAACGATTTAGACATAAAGTTTAAAAACACGACGAGATTAGAGTCTTGGCCGAGGCTAAACTCAACAGCGTAAGAGATCTTCTCAAGCTATTACGGACGGCGATATATCTCACGAAGAATACGCTTTGATATTAAAGGAATTGACGCAATTTAACGATATGAAAGAGGCTATCAGGTCCGGCAGCAAGCTGTCGGAAAAAAAGGATTCGAGTGGTATGGAATCCGAGATAAAAAGACGCGTGGAAGAGTTGGTGTCTAAAAAAAAAAAGGTCTTATCGAAAAACTTACAGCTTTGCGATAAATAAAAATTATTTCGATCAACCTCCTCCTTATCCGTCGGCGCCACCTTTAGACTCGTTTTAAGCGTTGAAAAAAAAAAGGGCACTCTTTTTTAAGTGCCCTTTTTAGAAGTGCTGGTCCAGGACCAGCACTTCCTATACTACTTGGTGCTGGTTAAAAAAACTGAGTGAATTTTCGTAAGTGGTCCAAAAACGGCATTCTCCTACTACTCGAGTCATTACAACTCTCAGACCAACCAATTCAACAGTTCACAATTTATAACATATATTCAGGAAACATGACCCAAAAGGCTTCCTTGTGAGTAAAATCCATTGAGAGGGCAACATTTTGCCTTGCCGTCAATATTGGGGGGGGGGGGGGATTGGTGTTTCTGAATGATTTCAGTTTTTTATATGGATCATTCAAAATCAATTCAAATTTTTTTTTTTTCCGGCCCATGCAGATTGAAACAATATTTGTGACCTGTTCCAACGAAACCCGGACAAAGTCGACTTTTTAGTTTTTCAGATTTTGCTTTTTTTCAAATTCTCTAGGTTCTCAGCTTTAAAATGATGTATCATTTACATATGTACCCCCACCCTATCTTCCCTGGGGTCTGGATTTAGTGATAAAACCCTGACAACCTAATTATGAGATAAACAGCTTTGAAGTTTAGAAAAGCGTATTATTTCTATACACAAATGTTTCACAAAATTGACAAAAAAAACCCACTTCTGGTAGACGGATTTTGTTCAAATTTGAGGAGATTGTAGATTAATAGTGAGTGACTTAAGAAAACCTAAAACCTAAAAATGGTAAAATCCATCCGAAATGACTTCAGGAGTACATTGTGACAAAACACATTGTGCGACTTTGTCCGGGTTTCGTTGGAACAGGTCACATTTGGTGTTTTGAATAGCCTTTTATGAGAAAAACCAATAACATAATTTGTTTGTATTTTTGCTCATTAGTTTTTGAGATATGAGTCAACAAATGTTGGACTACCGGTACATTTAATTTAGCATGGCCTTTAAAGGTAGGATACACCATTGTCAGATATCAAAAATATTTACTACCAAATTATTAAGAAATATCTTACTCATTTGAAAGTAAACAATGATTCTAGGCATCAAGCAAAATTATTGCGCTAGATATCCTTTGATTTTTCCGGACGGCGATCACGAAAAAACAAAAATAACATAAGAATATTTGCTCGACGCGGTTGAAAACAAATGCTGTTTTTTGTGCTTTTCTCGGCATCCATGATTGTAAAACTTGGGACAGGTCAGTTAAACGATATTTACTATAAAATACAACCCCCCAAATCCACCCATTCATGACAATTCAAGCAATTACCAATGGTGTTTCCTAGCTTTAAAGGAGTGCATGGAAAAGAGGTGAAAAAGGACAATTTTCACCCATTTTTGATCCGTTGCAGGCGGCCGGCGGTCTTCCCTCAGGAATGCTAATCAAGGATTGCCTGGTGAAAGAATGCGCTGAAGAAGCATCAATCCCAGAATGCATTGCACAGAAAGCTGTGCCGGCCGGCGCAATCAGGTCAGTAGGGGGGGGGGGGGGGGGGGGGTGGGTTATGGACAAAATGGTTAAATGGACAAAAAGTGAAAACCTTGCCGACAGCATCTCAAGTGATTATTATTATTTATTTTGTTCGTCAAGTTATTTCTACGAGGACGAGCGAGGTCTGTTTGACGAAATCCAGTTTGTCTACGATCTGGAGCTCCCTGCTGATTTCGTGCCTCGGATAAACGATGACGAGGTGACTGAATTCTACCTGTGGACCCTACAAGAGGTACGGGGCGGATCTAGCTTTTCATTTGAGGGGGGGGGGGAGGGGTTGTATCATTCACTTACCCAATTTGACTCCAGTGAGCACGAAGCGCGATGCCAATTATGGTGTGGGTTCCTGCTTTGGGATTCTAGATGCTCTGTCTTGCAATCTGAGGTGATTTCTGGCCACTTTTCTCTGAATTTACGTAATTTATACACGTTACATCGATACTACCGGTTTAATGAAAATTTAATGAAATTCGTCACTGAGGTATAAACAAGAAAGAACAATTATGTCTCGACTCGAACCTCTTATTCAAATCTCTTGTACTTCTGTGTGGCATTTGGCTGTGGTTTCTTTGGGACTGGCTGGACAAACGGTTTAAATTTAAGCAGAGAGACTGGCAGAGTTGTAATGAAAGTCGCTGATTTTGTGAATCGAGTCTACTAATAGCTACTATAACAGGAAATAAGCCAGTTTGGTATTCCAACTGCACGTGAATATGAAGATTTGATGATTTTTCAACAAAACCAAAAAGGTCCACGCTAAACGTATCAATTTTGTGAACTTTGATGGAGTGAAAATTGGGTAGGGGTTCAAAATTTGAGGTCAAAGGTCATCTAGGGGTCATTTTTTAATTTTTTATTTTTTTTATTTTTTATTAAAGGTCAAAGACAAAATAGCCACCAACGAGTTCAAACCTAACTGTGCTCTGGTCATTCTAGATTTTCTGATTCGTAAGGGATTTCTCACACCAGACGCAGGTAAGTCATGTGTCATTTTGTATTTTTATATTCAACTTTGAGCCAATCTGTTTTTGTCAGTTTTACAAACATGTTGATTTTCAAAAGCGAGGTTTCAGGATAAATTGTATTATGCGAGTCCCTTTATGAGGTTAAATTTAAAACAAGTAACAAATAACATCAACCTGTTATATATTTGTGAGGCAATCTGGCAAACTGAGGCAGAACTGGGCAAAGGTCAAAATGAGGGCTTGCGGGTATTAACCAGTTCGCGCCGGATGACGTATATAAACGCAAAAATGTCTCCAAATTCAAAACGGATGACGCATAAACACGCCAAGTTCAAGTTCGGAAACGTATGCCAGCAGCGAGCAAGGCCGGAAATGCGTAGGTGTGCTTCCCGGCACTATCAGCCTGAACCCGCTTCGGATCGAGTTTCGTTAAAAAAAATCCCGCCCCTCGGCACGGCGATGTTAAAATAATCCCGGCGCGAACTGGTTAAGAAAGAGAATGCATATTCTGTAGGCCCGTTTAAATTGTACATTTATGGATATGTCCAAAAAGTAAAGTTGTGTATTTTGAACTCCAAGGAAGTAATCAATATGCCAACATGTCAACATCTCCAGAACGGGAGGGGCTATGGAGCTATGTTATATAATACCAAGTGAAAGCTTACACTATGGGCTTTCCAACCATGTATATAACTTATAATTTTGAAACTATATCCTTTTTTGCGGAGCGGGTCACATACATACATGATACATGTATGCACACTGGTACGTCCAACTGCAACATGTACGTCCACATTTACAAAATTGCCCAGAACTTTATGTGTAAACCTTACAGAATTCATTACGTGTTTAAAGGTAGGATATACACCATTGGTATTTGCTTGAATTATCATGAATGGGTGGATTTGGGGGGTTGTATTTTATAGTAAATATTGTTTAACTGACCTGTACGAAGTTTTACAATCATGGATGCCGAGAAAAGCACGAAAAACAGCGTTTGTTTTCAACCGGCGTCGAGCGATCGCAAATTTTCTTTATAAAATTATATTTTTCAGAATAATTACAGGATATCTAGCGCAATAATTTTGCTTGATGCCTAGAATCATTATTTACTTTCAAATAAGTAGGAGATTTCTTAATAATTTAGTAGTAATTTTTTTTTATATCTGCGAATGGTGTATCCTACCTTTAATGGTTCTCACACCCATAAATTTAGTCCATGGCGGTTTCAGGTTTAGATTTCACACATATTAAGCCCCTTCTTTGGCCTAGTTGTTATTAACATTTAACCCCTTAGATTTGGCTCAAGATTGAAGGGGAACAAATCGGAAATAGAATTGCACCCAAGGGGGCAGATTACAAAAACAAAATCTTTTCAAACCAAAGAATACAAAAGGTTGTGAATGATTACTCTGTTCATAGAGCAAGGTTGTTCAAGGCATTATGCAGGTACCAGTAGCAATCCAGGACCCTATTGTGCTTATTAAATGTGACCTGTTCCAACGAAACCCGAACAAAGTCGACTTTTTAGTTTTTCAGATTTTTCTTTTTTCAAATTCTCTAGGTTCTCAGCTTTAAAATGATGTATCATTTACATATGTACCCCCACCCTATCTTCCCTGGGGTCTGGATTTAGTGATAAAACTCTGACAACCTAATTATGAGATAAATAGCTTTGAAGTTCAGAAAAGCGTATTATTTCTATACACAAATGTTTCACAAAATTGACAAAAAAACACACTTCTGGTAAACGGATTTTGTTCAAATTTGAGGAGATTGTAGATTAATAGTGAGTGACTTAGGAAAACCTAAAACCTCAAAATGGTAAAATCCATCCCGAAATGACTTCAGGAGTACATTGTGACAAAACACAGTGTGCGACTTTGTCCGGGTTTCGTTGGAACAGGTCACAAATGGGGTCAGTTCTGCCATTTATTTTCTTTCTATTGTTGGACACTAAGCTTAAAGAAACGTCAATGAAGAATACAATTGGTGGACAGGAAAATTGTGTTGGTCATTTTGGTCAAGGTTGCCATATGGAAATGAGTGAATGCAGTGTACAGTACAGGAATTTCAGATTTTTGAAGATAAAAAAAAAATGACCATGGGTTTGCAATATTTTGGTTTTATTTCCCATGAATATAAATGAACAAGTTTTGGAGTTTATGGAACAAACAGTTGAAGTTCTGAAATTATCTAGAAAGTGTTCTTAAACCAGCATGATATGTGACCTGTCACCACAAAATGAGAGTAAAGTCGCACGATGTGATTCAGAGATTTGGCCATCTAAAGTCAAAATATAAAGGGGTGGTCAATTTTGAGATTTTGAGTAATTTGGAAAGCCCAAGTCCTCTACATATTCCCATTTTTGGGAGAGATCGAATGATCGAAAACCTCTTAAATTACGCGATTTTGCGTAGTTAGTGTTTGGATTAAAGTCCATTAGTGGTCTAATTAACACGGTAATTAAATATGCAAATCAGGTCCTTGTAAGTATTCCACGTTTAACAAATTGATATTTTGTTGTTTATATAATAGTTTGTATGTGTAGAAAATGTTAAGAATAAATAATGATTAGAACATAGCCGTTGCCACATGTATGCTCAACCGAACCTTACTTGTCCTGTTTGTAATATTTTGCGTGTTTTGTTTAAGATGTTTAAAGTAAGTTTTTCTCACAAACACGTTTTGTGAAACCCATGACTTTTTAGAGCGTTGTAAAATGTATTTATCGCAACACCCCCAAGTGTTATGTACCAGAATTTGAAAATACCAATTTATGAAAATATCTCAATTTTCAATATTACCGACTTTACTCTCATTTTGTGGTGACAAGTCACATACATGTACCCATATGCTGAATATTGCAGAATTCCCATACACAACATGTGATTGTCTACTTATTGCAACTTTGTTTGAATTGAATCATTCAAGTTTATTTTGTAACAGCTTTAGTGGATGGAAAAGTCTAATACATGTGATGACATACTTTGAAACTTTTTTATAGAAAAAAATAAAGAAAATATATATATTTAAAATAATAATACATTTCTTAAAATAAATGGTTTGAATACAATTTGGTAATATAATGTAGCGCAAAAACCTTGAGTTTACACAAAAATGGCAATAAACCAAATGTACAGAAAGCTGAATACCAAAAAACTATCAATTGCTTATATGCAGAAGCACCAAGCAAAAGCAAAAACTATTTTTCAAAAACCACCTTTTGCCTAACAGCTATTTCTAAAGCTTGCTTAGCAAATGCCTAGGTTCTGAACAATAGTGCTAAATCCCTAATCACAAAAGCAAAAGTTATATAGGTTTTTAAACAATTTGCTAATCTGGGAAGCATTTGCTTATAAGTAGCTTTTCCTTGCTAGCAATAAACTAATCAAGTAAAAATGTAAGGATAAGCCTACAAAAAGCAAAATGTTGCTAGTTTTAATGCATTTGACCCAGAGGCCAGTAGAAGTACAATGGCTGAATACTGTGTTCATTTTATAACTATAAGCTAAATATATACAATTTAATCAAACAAGTACCTTGCATAAAGAACATAATACAAACTCTGCTATCCTACGACTTAAGAGAAGAAAACCAAAACACGCACTTCTTGGCAAACTTTGCTATCCTACCACTCAAGAGAAAAAAACACTAACTTCGAGGCACTTCTTGGCAAACTTTGCTCTCCTACAACGTAATTGACTAAACCCCACTAATATGCCCTGTGCCCAGTTCTGTCTCATTTTGCCAGAACGCCTCACATATCAGGTGAATGATACCGAGCCAAACGAGCCTAACCAGCCAAACAAAAAAAGAGATTAACCAGAAAGCCACTGAGTAAATTTTGAGTCGACTGTTGGAAGGAATAACTTTTTTTCCATAATATTATTTGTGTTATTTCAGAACCACATTATGTACCGTTTCTGCAAGGTTTACATTCCAACGACCCTTCAAGCATCTTCAGGTAAACCAAGGGCCACTTTAAAGGACACAATAAAATAAAGAGGTTTTTAAATTATGGATAGCATTTTATCATCAAAACAGCCACAAATTGATGATTTTTTTTTCTCTGGGAAGTAGTCGATAGTTCTTTTTAAACATATTTATCTTGACTGTATTTTTCAAGGAAGTTTTCACAGTGAAATTAAAAAACAACTCGCAATTAAATGCCTGCGAATTCCACGTGATTATTTATTTTCCAAATGTCTTTTTATGGCATTTTTAAGAACAATTTGTAACACTTTATTATTAATAAAAAGTACTTATATGATATAAAACATAGGTTACAGTATTAATACACCCAATACAAACAATTGTGTGTGATTTTAGGGTTATTTGAGCCATTACAAATTTCAAATTTCTCTTCGATCGCCCCGCCCAGAAAAATTCCTCCTGTCGAGGTCGTGACGTCACGTAAAGAATAGCTTTCTTCGCGATGGATTGCGATCGCGTGGTTACGTATGTACGCACGCGATCAATCGCGAAGAAACCTATTCTTTACGTGACGTCACGACTTCGACAGGAGGAATTTTTCGGGGCGGGGCGATCGAAGAGAAATTTGTAATGGCTCAAATAACACTAAAATCACACACAATTTTTTTTATTGGGTGTATTGATACTGTAACCTATGTTTTATATCATATAAGTACTTTTTATTTTTCTATTTCTGTAATCCTTTAAGAGCAAAGAGCATTTGACAAAGAGGTTGTTGCTTCATTAGTGCGACACTGAAAAATGCTTCTGCAGTCTGGCACAGATTTGGGAAGAAAAATAAAAAGGTAGATTCTATGTAATTTTTTGTAACATTTGTGTGTTTTAGTGCTTCTCTTAACCTGTTCGTGCCGGGTTTATTTTCGAGTTACCGAGCCCACTGGCGGGGTTATTTTTCTTCGAAAAAAAAATGCTTTTTTTATTTCAGTAAAATATTCTTGTTTTGATAATGCAACTACCGGTACTACAAGATGCCAACACATAGTTTATTAGCACCGTTATTTACATGTTTTTGCCAACATTCTGTCACCTATGGCATTTTTTCTCTCTGCAGTCAGGGCGTGATATTACGTCAACTGCTACCCGCCACAAAATCATATATGTATACGTCATCCGCGTGGAACTACACCCAGGGCCGGGGACAATTGTACGCGGTAATATGTACAAATATTTGCAAGCCCAGCTGAAAAAAACCACCCTTTCAAGAATTTCAAAGGAGACTAAGGAACATTAGTTTGTAAAATTTTAATGTCAAGAAAACACTGGACGCAGCTGATAATCGTTGGCTGTATGAATTCAATGGAGATTAATGAAACTAGGGTGTTGAATAGGTCTAATCACTGAAGTTGTCTATACCCGTCCCCTGAAGCGCTAGCGGGTAACCTTTGGCGAAATACACGTCCTCAAAATTAAACTGCTTTGCCTGACAAATTAACGTCATCAGTGGATGGTAAACAATTTGGGGGGCTTTGCTCGAGACGTGTTTATTCGGCACCCGTTTTGAACCTCGGGAAAATTTGTTGGCAACTTCTTAGTTTTCATGACTACAGACAATTCTAATCCCACCCTCGTTTCTACCAATCATAGCTGTGAATAATATAAAACACCGTAAGACTATCCTATATATGACTTAGCTGTTGCAACTACCATAGACTCGTGTGTAATTTTAAAGATGGACTACAACGAAAACTCACACATTAAATTTATTATCGGACCTTGTTTATGTTGTGTTCAGGTAACACTTTATTGTTACGGTCATGTTTTTCTCTAAATAATTTTGTTGCAATTTGACCGAAAAAATTAGACCTCGATTCTTCGATTTTGAAATTTCCCGCCCTGTACTGGTTCCCGGCAAAGATCCACTGAAAACCACAATGAAATCCACGATATAGTACCAGCGGACTTGTAAACCAGCGAAAAGTGATGACGTACTACCCATGAGCAACCGAGAGTAAACAAAAAACGCCATGTTATTCCGTGTGTATTATGTATGCGTTTTCATGCAGAGGCATGAAGTTTTTACGAATCTTTTTTTTATAGTGTATCACTATCAGCTACAATAATGCCAACTTCATGTGTTGTTGGTGGATGCACGAGAAATTGTTCGAAGAATCCAGAGATTCATTTTGTGCAATTTCCGCGGGATCCTGCGTTATCAAAGGAATGGGTGAAGTTCGTAAATATTACACGAAAGGATTTCACCTTCTGACATGTCTGACCTTCTCGGCAAGAAGTAGGCCTTTGATTTGTTCAGCACATTTTTCAGAGGACTGTGTTGAACCTTCAAGTGCTTTGAAAAATTCACTGGGATTGACAACAAAGTTTCGTTTGAAGCCTGGATCGATCCCCACATTGAAAGCGCCAAACATCGAGAGAATTCGTACTACTACCACCAGGCCTACTGCTTCTACGTCGGCCGAGTCATCGCCTTCTCTCTCGTCTGGTGAGCTCCCCTCATCGCTAGAGCTGCCATCACTGTCCTCAGAAGTACCTCCACGAAATGCCTCTTCCTCATCTCTACTGTGGTCTTCCCAATACTCGCTGCTATCATACATTTTTCGCTGTTTTTCGGTCGAAAATAGTTGTACCAAAATATAGCCTAGCTTGTCCGCTGTTATTCCGCATTGCATTGTACGGTAAAAATGCACGCACACGATCGACCCGAGTAAATCGTCATGGGTAGTACGTCACACACAAAGTATGAATTATTCATGAGTTAAGGGCTTTTGCTGAAACTGAGTTTTTCTGGGTCGTAGAACACCGATCAATTTTGGGGTTTTTTTGCATGAAGGAACAAGTTTTATTGAATACTAATGATATATTAGTAATCATTATACATTTCTAAGGCAACAAAGCCTTTATCATTATTCCGTTGTAGTCCATCTTTAAGCCTTATAATGTGTATTTATCCACCATTTTTAGTGCTCAAGGCACTACATCAATATCAATATTAGGATTGATATTACCACCATAATTTTACATAAACCGTTATTGATTGATAGCTAGCTTCTAACAGTTGCATCCGCAAAGTTTTGTGCACGATAGAGCAGCTTCCAGGAATGGGATGCTGCCATCTTTTTTGTTTCATAGTGAACTAGATGCTGCTGTGATTTGAGGTGTCCCAGAAAGAGAGTTGAAGGTTGTGCTGCAAGATAACAAAGGCGTCTTCCATCTGCTGTGGTAATCGTGGTCTGCTTATAAACTCTTCAATGAATATATATTGGCCAGAACCGGGGATAGAGGAGATCCCAGCTAACTGTTTGAGGAATTTATCTCGGAAGCTAGATCAGTTGACACATGCAAAAAGTACATGAAGCTGGTCAGGGGCGGTCCTTGAGGGTGAAGTCTGTCCTTGGCAATGGTAGTGGGGAAATTTGGTAAAGAGGGAGATGACATCAAATCATCCATATGCAAACACTCTCACACCGAAGACCAACAGATCAACATCATCGAACACTAATACCTGCCGCATCAGAGTAGCCATTGAAATCTTCAAGCACAACACAGTTCCCCAAGAGTGGGCCAAGACATTGGTTTTTGCATCAGCGACATATCCTTGCCTCCCAGTCCAATGGGTCCCAACTTATCTTAATGTGTATTACATATTTTCGGTACATTGGAACAACTTTACGCCGGGCCATGTCTGGCACTTTTCTGAGTTGAACGAAATCTTAAATTTGGTCGTTATGCATCTAAAGACAAGATCAGATGACTTTGTGAACGTGTACATGTTATGCCAATTATAGAACAAAGATTTGTCCTTTTGGGAAACAAACAATTTAAGAATGTTTGGATGTCTTACAGCTAGTAAATGGTCCAAACAAATTATTTGACGTGATCAAGACCAAATTAAAAGAGTCCCACAGCTACCAGAACGATTGGTCTGCATGACAAATACTTTAATTGTATTACTTATGTCAATAATAGACATAGACGTCACTGCAACAGCAAATCAGCGTATGGTTACATAAATGTTATTGATTACATCATTCCTGACTCAAAATGTCAAATTAATGACTTGGAATCTTAACAAAATGGTTCACAGCCTTATTTTCTACATTTACTTTATAGCTACAGAAGCTCATCATCGAGACGTCATTTTTTTGTGCAGCTTGAACTCTTTTTGAAAGTAACACATTGGCAAAGCTTTAGTGAACAACACTTGTGCTTTTTGTCCACCGTTTTTACAATCCCTAGAATTTTGCTATTAACCCTAACCACCCTGAGTCCATCAAAATCCATTTCCTGTTTTGGAGGATTTTAGCGGATTCAGGATACCTCCATATTGAACCAACTGGAGGAGTGTGATGGATTGAGGATTTTAAGCCTAGTGTTACTGCAGGAGTGTGATGGACTCTATGGAGAAACGCACTGCAATTTTTTGTATGCCACCTAGGTATCCTGAATCCGTCACAGTCCATCAAACTTTTGCTGGTGGAGAATGATGGACTCAGGAATGTATACTGGTGGAGTCTGATGGACTCAGGACACCAGCAGTTTTTGCAAACCAAAATTGGTGGACTGTGGCGGATTCAGGATACTTTCTAGTAAAAGGGGTGAGGGAGTATACATTGCCAACATTGTTAGGAATCCCCTTGTTGCTTCACTTTCCACAGCTCTGGGAAAACTGTCGGCCTAACCCCCCAGGGTATTTTGGCTAGAAACCCTATCAGATTGCATCGTTTCACAAAGTGACTTGGCTGCAGAGTGCAGCGAGATCCATCAGGTCAGAAATCTCAAGGTCAAACTGCTTCAGAGTCTGTGGTCACTTAACGCAGCAGGATTCATCTCTGTCATTGTTCAATGGGGATTAGCTCTCATAGTCTTAGACTGTTATGTTTATACACCTGTTGTTGAAAGCTAAATCCATCAAAGTGCACCATATACCTTGTTACCTAATGCACTGCGCTGTGTCTGGCAGAGTTAGGGCTAGCTATAGTCGTTCAGTGGCCAAGGCTCTTGGAGCACAATGCATCAAATCGAGACTTCCAAGCTGGATTCATGAAGCTGCAGGGAAAAGAAAATTTACTATCAGTTCCTGGTCTTAGTATAAACCAACACCCCTCTTCCAACAAAAAAAGGAATTCTTCAATCTAACAAGGATGCCACGAGTCTCGCCTACTTTTATGATCGCCCCAGAATGTGACCTTTAATATCATCATCACATGGATGTTTCCATATTGCACATGACATGTTGCATTTGAACTTCAAGTTTTCAAATGTTATCTCGAGGGAACAGATGTCAAGTAGGAGCCACAGCCATTATACATGGCTACCAATTACCTGTCCCCACAAAATGAGAGTAAAGTCGCACAATGTGATTCAGAGATATGGCCATCCAAAGTCAAAATATGAAGGGGTAGTCAGTTTTGAGATTTTGAGTAATTTGGAAAGCCCAAGTCCTCCTCTACATATTCCCATTTTTTGGGTGAGATCAGATTATCGAAAACCTCTTAAATTACGCGATTGTGCGTAGTCAGTGTCTGGATTAAAGTCTATTAGTGGTCTAATTAACATGGTAAATAATTATCCCACGTTTTCGAAATTTTGATATTTTGTTGTTTGTATGTGTGAAAAATTTCAAGAAGAAATAATAATTAGAACATAGCCGTTGCTATGCTCAACCGAACCTTACTTGTCCTGTTTTGTTTAAGATGTTTAAAGTAAGTTTTCTCACAAACACGTTTTGTGTAACCCATGACTTTCTGAAGCGCTGTAAAAAGTATTTATCGCAAAACCCTAAAGTGTTATATACCATTGGAAAGCTCTCTTTCTCAAGAATTTGAAAATAACAATATCTCAATTTTCAATATTTCCGACTTTACTCTCATTTTGTGGTGACAGGTCGCAATTAGTTTACATTATGCCAAGCCATACAATTGAGTCGGCCGTTCAGTTTTATAGAGACAACGTACATGTACCTTGTTATGTTCTTGTATACATTTGTTGCCAGCCCCATCACGTCGCTGGCCGCATGGTTGATCATGTTGTCGGTCAAAGGCCGCCTGGCCCAAAAGTTGCGGTTCCCCATGTAGACGTTCTTAGAGTTCCTCTGCGGAGTGAAGCGGCCAAAGACCTCGCAGAGCTGGGTGAAGCTAGGGGGAGGGGTATGCCCCACGTTGGACTGCTCCATGATGGTGATGTAGGCAAGCTATAGGGGAAAAGCAAAACTGGATCAGGAAAATCCAGATTATGCAAGCCTAGTATAGCTAGTTTCTCATCTTAGTTTTTTTTTTAATAAGATGAAGGAACTTTTTTTTTAACCAAAAGTAAAACATTAAAAAGTAAAAAGGTAGTATACTATACACCATGTGCTTTTACAGTAATTTTAGAAAATGGATTGGTTAGAGGATTTATATTTTATAGTAAATAATGTGACGCTGAAAGTTTTATGTTCATAGAAGCTGGACACAAGTGCTGTCCTTGCAGTCTGGTTCCTTGACTTCCTTCAGACGAATTCAATAATTTGGTGGCAGTGTTTAAAAATGGTCAAGATTTTACAACAATTGCCAGCCGCCGGCGATCGTTTATAATTGATACTAAATTCTTGAAAACCCCATCACATCAGGTGTCGTGATTTCACAGGATTGTGCTTTCACAAGTTATTCAATTTCAGTCAAGTAAGGTATTTCATAAGAATTCAGTAGTTTTTTTTTTTTTTTTTTTGTAAATTGTGTATACTACCTTTAAACTAAACTTACTGCAGTATCAAAGACATTCGTCAGTTTGATGCCGTAGTTCTCTAGCGCGGCACTATCACCCCTGCAGTCATGCACAACCTTTATAAAGACACGGGAAATTAGAAAGCTTTCAAGTACATGTATTCTTACTTTTCCTAGTTTCTTTACCTTGCTCCTATGCTTTGTCCTGAAATTCCTACTATTTCCCACTTTTTCCCACTTTCACAAATCCAAAATATTAAATCTCAGTGAATATTTTCTTGAGGGGGAAGGGATTTGGTTGCAGTAGTGCTGGAATTGTACATTGTACTTCCAAGAGTTTAGATGCAGAACAGAGCATCTACATGTAAGTGTTGGAGTACAGAACATGCTAAATGAGGCTTTGATAGTGTAGACATGGGTGGTGATCAATTAAAACTTCTCCAGTAAGAATGCAAAAGTCCTACTTTTATCGTGATTTTGTCCTCAAAATCCTACTTTAATTCTGCTCTTTTGAACAATTTTATCCTACTTTTTGATCTGCATCTGCTTGTACGCCTGGACCATTAACAGTTTTACTGACTTTTGATGAAAGTCATGAAACCGAGTCTAAAGAATGTGAAATTGGGTTCCCCACACCTGTGGATTTTGGAGAATAAGCCAGTTCGGTATTTTAAAGGGTTCGTATACGTTTGGTAATTGGAACCCACTGTTTGTCTCAATCCTATATAGTTATAGGTATATACATGTACCACAAAACTAACCTGTAAACATTTCATTTCAATTTCAATTTCATGTCCACGCAGCAAGAATAATCTGCATTGAAATACACAATCTGGGAAACGTCACTGCAGTAACGCTTCTCAGATTCAAATTTTTGGGGATAAAAAGTGATAACTTTTTCCATAACCGCAGTACTTCGAAGTGAAAAGTTTCTAAAAATGCATTGTACTATCCAAAGCTGCTGTACTTCTTACCAAGTAAGTTGTTATTGCCATTAATTTGTGAGTAATTACCAAACGTATACGGTCTCTTTAACTGAGTATAAAAATGATTAGTCTATGAAATATCTGCTCGTTACACGTCACGAGCATCTATGATATGCGAGCAGATTGCCAGATTCGGTGATTAATTATGCAAACAAGACTGCATCTTGACCTCAAAATTCTGTTCATTCAGCAGGCACTTTCCCGTTACCCGTTGCTATGTTACAAAAACATGGCAGCCAAATTGACCAATCAGCAGCTTTGTCCAGATTTTTGCACCAAATGACATCACAGTGGATCCTGATAAATTTGCATGTCCATATCAATTATCAGAGCTTGGTTCAGATATGACTCCGTTAACCAACGTATCATAATTTGACTACAAACGTATATGATCAGCAGCCGATTTCACGAAACCTTACGCCACAATTTATTGCGTAAGCTGCGCTACTTTTGTTTGCTGCGCAACATTTCACTTACGACAGTTTCATGAAAGTTGGACAGTGCGTAAGTCCGCGGCTTACGCAACAAATTATGGCGTAGCTTGCGCAGTCAATTTAGGTGGCGTAAGATATGGCGTAGCGACTGAAAATGACCTATTTTACCAGCAAATCGTAATTGACGTGGAGCCCGTCATTGCTCAACTTATTAAGCTTGATAAAAGACACTCACAGTTTCATGATTGAAGTAAAAGAATCACTTTTTTACCCGTGACAGAATTGTTAATGTTGCCACATTATTATTTTCAAAATGGTGGGCGAAGGTGATACAACGACGATTTCGTGAAAGAACGCTGTTTAAAACATTGCGCAGCTACGCCAAGTTTCGTGAAATGCTCCGTAAGGAAATGGCGCAGCTACGCAACATTTTTGTTGCGTAAGCCTTACGCCACTTTTTAAAATGGCGCAAGCTACGCACTTTTCGTGAAATCGGCTGCAGGGGTAATTAAGGATATTACGCGCGCGTATGAACATACACGATGCTCACACATTTATTACAATCATAATGGCATTCGCGTAACATCGCATAACAGCAATTTTATCCTGAAAAGCCTTTAACCTGGACTGCTTCATCGAGATACCGAACTGGTCTATTCAAAACGATTCCCAGCAAATCGAGTTTACAAAGTGTTCAACTCCCAATTATACCTTCAGCACACGCTTGCTTTCCAATAGAAGTTTCAATTTGCTGGTTTTGAAGTCCCGATCGCACCAATTTATCACATCAAATATAAATGCCTGCCGGCGGACGGCATCAATGAAGGCAATTTGGACAGTAGATAGGTACTCGCAATCACCTGTGAATAAAAGAAGACAAAAAAAAGGTTTTACAATATTTATATTGCAAAGTTTGACTCGAAATTGGATCAATGCCACAATTAATGCTAGAAAATAAGGAAAAGAATGCAGTATCCTGACGACACTTCAGTGGATGTTTACACAAGTCTATTGAGAGTTGAGAACAGGAGTCTGGGAACCACTCAACAAACCAGCACAGATACCGGGCAATTGACAGTTAACTGACACTGTGATAGACTTATAATATGCAAGTGGTTAACATTCTGGTGCAATTTCTGCTCATAAAACGTAGTAGATGAAAAAATGAAATGTTAACTGTGTATGCATCTAATTCTGGTGGTATGCCAAACTCAATGTAAAGGACAATCAATTTATAAGGATCCAAGACCCATCCTCAGAGTTTACAACGAAACACGCGGTTGGATTTTGATGGGTTGAGTTCAGTTAGGGTTAAATAAATGTACTTGCCATCGGAAGCTCTTTCGGTGTCAAATGCAATTACTCTAGCCTCATTATCTTGTAAGATAGGCTTGATGACGTCCCCTACATGCAGGGGGTGGTGCATGATGGCGGCGGCGTCTCCGAAGATACCGACATCGAGTCCAGGCAGCCTGCTCTTGATCTCATTTTGGACGCAGTCCGCCTTGTACCCGCCAGTCAGATAAACGAATCCCTGAGATGTTACTAAAAAGAATCGCGGTTGGCCCTTCAAGAAGTCACTGAGAACCTCCACGCAGTCAAGATGGTCCTTCACAACAGACTGAGCATCTTTGAGATTGTTTATGATCCCCGATAAGGAAATGCCATTCCAGCTTGCCAGGAAACTACGGATTAGTTGAACTGCTTCTCCCGTCAACGCTCCAAGTCTGTTAACCTCCCTCGGTCTTGCTTGGCCCCGCCTCTTGCCCCTAGCACCCATGAAATCGAACAAGTTGGCACGATCTTTGTAGTACGCAGGCGATACCGTTAGCTCCTCTGTGGCGATCTTGGTCACCACCCAGCCACACTGATGTCTGCGGGCCTCCATGTCGCCCTTCTTCATGCGTCGGACATCGATGACGACGTTGAACCCTGGCCGGAGGTAGTCGTCCATCTTGTGAATCGGAGCCAGGTTGCCACAACGGACAGGACCACTGAAGACGATGGCCCTGCTATTGTCGGCCACACTGACCACCGCCCACTTGTTACCGACTTCTAGAACTTCGGAGTGCTCGCCCGAAATTTTCTCCACATTTTCCAGGTCATAGAGATCCGACTCATGCTTGGAGAAATGTGCAGATTCGTGTGGCGATGCTTCTCTGAAATAAGCCATTGTTACTAACATCCTGGGAACAAAATAAAAAATAAAAATAAAGTCAAAGTTAAATTGATATTTTAAAATATTTCTGTAAAGCTAAAGATGTTGAACTGCTGATATCTGCAAACACCGAGTTGACCTGGAAGGCAAGGCTGGGACCGACTTGGTTTAGGATTTTTTTTAATTTTTTTATTTTACATCCTTTGACATTAAAAATATGATAAAATAAACAGGGGATGCCAAAAAAAATAAAAAAAGTATAAAACTGTCATCTAAATGATGTGTTCATCCAGACCCCTGGGCATAAATATTAATAGAAATGTATTTGAAAAGTAAACATACAAATGTTTAAAAAAAACGATCGTTTAAAACACGCAAATAAAAACATGCATGCATTAAAACAAAATTAAAACGTGTAAAAACCCCAAATACGCAGACATACAACAACCACATCAAAAAATATAAGGCAATTAAGCCGGTATTCAACAAACAAAAACAAACTCAACAGCAAAATCACAGCAAACAGCAAACTCACAAAAACAAACAAACCAACACCCCCAACAAACAAACAAACAAACATGTTTTGGATGTTTGATTAGGTTTTGGATGTTCGAGTTGGTTTGAAACCGATGATGATGACTCTCGTTTAAACCTTGGCTTCGGCTTAATATTTATAGCCCCCGATTTCCAAAACACCAAGAAGCAAATAGAAATGGAAGCAGGTGGAAATGGAAGCAAATGAATAAATTCAAACTGTTGGTTTTATATCAATTGATTAGATGTTTCTGAAGCATAAACAAGCACCATATCAGATCAGTGTGGCTGGAGTTCTTGCAGTTGGGAGCACGTTCGAAAAGTCACGTACTGTTCCTTGCTCTATGCACTGAGTCACAGCATGGAGGAATAAGAGCACAGCTTGTTGTATCCGGTTCGTATAAAACACGTGTACACCATTATTTGCAAACATTACGAAGTGACAAGGATATATGGCACTGTTTTTAAGTCAGCACTGCACATAAACTGTGCCAAAAGAAAAGGTTAACTAACTTACCAAAGTGACCAAAAGAACACTTGACAATAAGCTCGCATACGTAAGTAACAAGGGTAACTGTCGGTGTCACTGTCACCACGTGCACGTACGAACAGCCGTCCGTCGGCGCGGGACGAATGGGACAGGGGCCGGGGAGGGCGCTACGCGTACCGTACCGGCAGAGCCGTAGATAGAGACTACGGCTCTGCGTACCGGGCTGCGAAATTGTTTCCGTAGGTGGGTGAATTATTCAGTAGTTGCATTGATCGCTGTACAACACTAATGGTTCTAGGTCCCCTTTTCCCCTTAAATTAAAAATACTCCAAAGATATCAATTTGACTAGAAAAAAACGAAGTGACCTACAGCAGGATTCGAACCAGGGCTATAAATCTTTGATTTATAGCCCATCCCACTATCCACTGTACTACGTATGGCAGCTCGACAACAGCTGTTCTTTAAACAGTGGGGGAACCCGGTTATTACTGCATGGTAATGACCCGGCCCGTTGGGGGATGACATACTATGGTGGCCCTGAAGGGACTACGCAGATCGTGAATATTGTCGTCAATATTCACGACAAATTTCACGACTTTCCTCAAAGTCGCGAATATTGACGTCAAATTTGACGTCAATATTCGCGACTTTGAGGAAAGTCGTGAAATTTGTCGTGAATATTGACGTCAATATTCACGATCTGCGTAGTCCCTTCAGGGCCACCATAGATGACCGCTGGTAATGGATCGAGCCGAAGGCGAGGTCCATTACCAGCGGTCATCCCCCAACCCGGTCATTACCACGCACTAATAACCGGGTTATCACACTGTTATTACCTTTAATAAATACCTTTTTAACGAGAAAAATTGTGAAAATACTCCGAATTTCGCGACTTCGCGACTTCGCCTAGGCCGTTTTACAAACGCAGCTTCGTTTCCGTACTTGGCTTTGTTCATGTAGTTTAGCAGTGGTACAGTTGTTTTCCTAGTTCCGGATATTTCCTAGTTCCGGATCGCTTCAAATAAAAACCTACCTTGTTATGGCCTGGTCTCCAATACTATTTGTTTAGATGAAGTGCATTTTGAAAAGAAACAAGCTTCTTGATACATAAGTAAAAATCAGTCTAATAAAAGTCTCCAGTATTAAAAAATCTGCCAAAGACTGAACGTTCATTTTTTCCTAGTTCCGGATCGCCCGTAAAATACATGCATCAACTACACGCGCGCAAGCGATTTCATATGACGTGTTCGATTCTGTGGGACAAAGTTTATCGGTGCTAATTGTTTCCTTTTGCGATCGAGGATCGAAAAACAAAAGAAAACAAAGGGAACAAAAGATCCTCGAAGGACGGTTTCTTTGTCCTCGATCGGCAAGATAAGCGTAAAGCAATGGGGTTAGGTTTCAGTAAAGGAATAAAGGAAAACACAATAGGGAATCCTCGGTCATAATGGCAATTCACGAAGCTCGTTGCCGCGCGCCACACACGTACACGGACAAAACATTTCAAAGCATTTCCTTGCAAGTCCTCTTTTTAAACTTTATTGGAAGTGAAAGTATTTGAAATTTATTTTAAACTATGTATTTATATAAATTAATGAATACTTTATCAGAAATATAGGCTTGATTCGGGTTGGTTCTAGCGTGATAATTTTTCATGTACGAAGCAGTTTTTTACTCGATCCGGAATTGGTTAAAATTGTTCCTTGCTCTATGGTTAAACTGATCCGCAACTAGAAAAAGGGATGTCGGTATATTTGACATCGTACATGTATTTTAAAAATAAAGAAGAGCATAAATATCGAAACAAAAACTGTAGTTTCTCCATCACTCAAGGTAAACTACTAAACCTATTTCATTTAAATTTCGAAGATTAGACTTGCCGAAAACAGCCTGAATATTTTTTGCGATCCGGAACAAGGAAAACGTCTGTAATGTGGCCAGAATGCAGCCCAAAGCCGGGGTTTAGAAAACGGCCCTTGGAAAACCCATGATATTACTACATAATGACCTGAACGTGATCGAGTCTCGGCCAATCAGAAGCCTTCAACTCTCCTAGGTATTTATTAAAGCGATTTAATGTAACTAGTTAACTATAACAACAATGCTGTGACGAAGTGTTTTATTTTGATGAATAATCATAACTTCTCATCCAAACTACTGAATAATTTATAAATCTTGACTCACCCACCTACGGAAAAAAACGTGGTGCGTGTGTTATATGAAAATCAGACTCCTTTAAAAATCGGACCCTTTTCCCCAATTATTTATATTGGTTATAAAACCATCTCACGTGACCACTCACTATTCTAATAACGAGTCTGTATTTCATAGTCTAAAATTCATGCTACACCTGTTCCGACGATAACAAGCTAAGCATTTGCATAGACCTATTCTCAAACTTATTTGGGTGACCCTAATTTGTCTGATAAAACAATTACTAAATTTGTTTGTCACACGCTACCTTTTTATCGATATCACTTTGACTGTTTTCTAAAGAAAAACAAACTTCTCCGTAAGAGGCCGAGGGAAAACTATACACACAAAGGAACTAACGAAATCAGTGATTGGAGGAAAGTTATTGCATCTCGGGCCAATGACAATCGTCCCTTTTTTGTGGCGGGGTGAGAGTGGGGTTACGATGAAAAGATACAAATGTGCGCTTCAACCAATCCGACCTAAACCTAAAATTAAAGGGAAAACATTCAATTGATTTGTATTCAGTCTACAATGCCATGAATTAAAGACAACTTTAATGTTGCAAGTTTTTAGACAAGTATGGTAAATTATATATTCTGGGAAATCGCGTTTCCACCGGGCACTGGCGTTGATTTTGTAGGGGGTAGTCTAGTGGGATTTCTGGGGGGAAATCTCTGCCCGGCCTAAGGATCAAGGAGCATTTGGGGGTAAAAGTGGGGAACTAGACTTTTAAGCATAATTTAGGTATGCTGAATCCAATAAACCCGGTTCACAAGCGATTTTTTTTGTTTGGACAGTCTAATTTTCATAAATCCAATCAATATTTTACCTAACTTTTACAATACCTTAATTCTGTCTTAAATTAATCATGGAATCCTATAGCTTAGGATGATTCGGTACCATAGAGCTATATTAAATTACTAGAGCGCTGGCTCGATGTACACATTGATGCCTGCTGGGCGCTTCCATGTTTGTGCACAAACCATAGAGCTACATTAAATTAATATTTAATATAGCTCTACAAACCTATGGAAACCTCAACATGTTGTACGGCTTTTGTACAGCTATTTGCATATCTGCGTTTGTATTCTATACAGTGCGTTACCCGGGGGGGGGGGGGGGGGGTGGTGGGGGTGGGGGCGGAAGGGGTGTTGCGCAATCCTTTGCGATCGCAGTTTGGGTGCACTCCATTTTTAAAAAAAGGGGGGGGGGGCGGGGGGGGGGGGGTCCTTCGAGGCTGCGATTGCGAAACGCTGTGGTACCGTCCATTCTTAAAATAGGGGGGAACAATTTTTTCACACGAAAAATAAAGAGTTTTTGGCATCCAATCTTAACATCTTGTCTTTTGTAGTTGAAAAAGGGTTGTTATTTACCTTAATTTTTATCATCCAATGACAAAAATTGTATTGAAAATGAAAAAAGCAGTCGAAAAAAAATGAACGTTGACGTACCGTTGATGCACGTGGAGATTGTGCGCAAATACCCAACCGACGTCAACAAATACCCCCCCCCCTCAAAAGGGCAATAATAATCGATAAATTGTGGAAAATCCTGCTTCGAACCCACAATTTTTTTTTCATGGATACGTTAAAAAAGGATGTAGCAGTGATATACTGAATTTGTAAACAAATCTGTCTG
Organism: Crossaster papposus; assembly: GCA_037893245.1. NCBI lineage: Eukaryota > Metazoa > Echinodermata > Asteroidea > Velatida > Solasteridae > Crossaster > Crossaster papposus. The sequence goes on from JBAIAA010000419.1 coordinate 251,579, forward strand.
TGAACCCCATGCGTTTTATTGTGTTATTTTCAAACGAAAATGGCAGAAAACTTTGACTGTCTCACGACGGTCTAAACCCAGCTCACGTTCCCTATTGGTGGGTGAACAATCCAACGCTTGGCGAATTCTGCTTCGCAATGATAGGAAGAGCCGACATCGAAGGATCAAAAAGCAACGTCGCTATGAACGCTTGGCTGCCACAAGCCAGTTATCCCTGTGGTAACTTTTCTGACACCTCTTGCTTCAAACTCCGAAGCTCAAAAAGGATCGATAGGCCACGCTTTCACGGTCTGTATTCATACTGAAAATCAAAATCAAACGAGCTTTTGCCCTTTTGCTCCACGCGAGGTTTCCGTCCTCGCTGAGCTCGCCTTAGGACACCTGCGTTACCATTTGACAGATGTACCGCCCCAGTCAAACTCCCCGCCTGACGCTGTCGTCGGAGCGGGTCGCGCCCGACGCGCCGCGAGGCGGCCGGGCGCTTAGCGCCAGAAGACTGGGCCCGCGCGGGGCCCGCTTCCCGCCTCACCGAATAAGTAAAGAGACGCCGTGACTTTTTTTTAAAACTGACATGACGCGTAAAGTTGTTCTACAACATGCGCATGCGTGCAGAATGGATTCAAAGTATATCGGCGCGTACGATCCCGAATGAAGAGTCAGCGCTCTATAGGGCCTTTTCGAATCCCTGGCTTCGTCTCCGTCTTTAGCTTAAGGCGATTTTAGATTCCCAACTGCAAGATCCCTTGCCACATTTTGATGCCCGTTGTGCTTCAGAAACATTCAATCTACTGATATGAACCCAAAAGTGAGACTATTTATATTTGCTTTAATTTCTATTTGCTTCTCAGTAATTCAGAATTCGGAGGCGAAGCCAAAGCCGAAGACGAAGCAAAGGTTTCGAAAAGGCCCATAGCCTCTGTCAGGAATTGACGAAAATTAACCGAAGAGGGCGTTTTGCGGAAATTTGTCAATATGGCTTCCGAACTCTCGCGTAAGAAAAGGAAGGACAACAGAAAGTTAGTGAATTGCGGGGAAATACATAATAACAAAATGGCCAATCATAAAACTAGATTTGCTTTCCTGCACTTCAAAAGACCAGCCGTGTATTTATGATCCTTAGAAAACCGGTTAGGCCCAACATTTTAACTATTTTTGTTTTCTTTTTTCAGTGGCCGGCACTGAACTGAAGCTTTATTTGAATGCCATATATTTTAATGCCATAGAGTAAAAAATTCTGGGGCCAATTCATACAAGCAACATTTTTTTTAATTTGTTTTTTACATCAAATGTAAATTTCGGGCTTTACACACAAGCACTTTGTTCACATCATACTATATGGACGTTAAACCTCATTGAACTGACATTCCTGAATCCTGCAATGTTAATTTAAAAACCAACCAGTTTTAAACACTTGTTATACTGTCACATTAAATATAGACGCCTGTGAAATCTAGTATCTTTCACCCTTTTATTGACTGAAACCTCACATGGCCTAAATGACATTTACTATTAAAAGAAGTTCGTAAATATTAAACTTGGATTTTCCAAGAATTATTCAATTGCGCCACGACTTAAGGGTGCACTACCCTAATTGAAGGGATAATTTCTTCGCCAGCTCATTAGCATAAAATGTGCCCCCCCCCCCCCACAATTTCTTTTGAAAAAGGATGCCGTTTGGTGAAAGAAATGGTGGGATTGTGTAAATATAGCATAGGATCAACTCCCTGGTTTTTGAGCTTCAATCTGAGGGCAGACTTGACAAAATTACGGTTGAAAAATGGGTCCTAATTGCCCTAGAATGTGGAGGGATGCCATTTGTAAAATGGCTGCTTGCAGGCTCGGGAAGTATCACTTTTCGGGAGGTGAGTTTCTTTTGGTGTGAACATTAAAAAATGTAATTGGCTAACCTACTAAAAATTGAAAAGAAATGGAAAGATAAAGACCAAGACAATAATCTGATTGTTGGCCCAGTGATGTCGGTGTGCATGAAACTTGGTCCTGAACATTGTTAATTTTACACTGTTTTCAATGGGACTTGAATTAGGCTGGTACACCCTATAAGAACACTCGGTCGATTGTGTGCAAAATTTCTGGACGCCACCGTTTTGGGTTTTTTTCGGACTAAGTTTACACCTTAATTGTTAACAGAGGGTAAATAGCAAGCATTAATAACATTAACATCATAAAGGTACAATGAATTTGAAGTTTGTCAACAAAGAAGTTTGGCAACATTGCATGTCGGCCCAACATTAACTGTTTATAAACAATGTAAATGTCGAAGTACAGCTAGCTACGCATGTACGTATAGCGCAGCACACTTTCACCAACTGACATTTGTTTCAGTCACTGTTTCTTTCTATTTCGTAATTTTACGGTTTTGGATGACATTCAGCCTTATGTGGCTATTTCTTCCGAAATAGCCACAGCCTTTAGAGCTCCGTCGTAAGCCATACAGTTCTGACATCACGTGGTTGCTGTTGTTAATGGCCCTGTCACACTAGAACGTTTTAGGCCAACGCGTGAGTAGCGCGTTAAAAATAGTTGATACGCTGGCAAACGCTGAACTTCCACAGAAAAAGTCAAGTGGAACCGTGATTTCAGCGTTTCCATAACGCGTTGTTAACGGGTTCAATGCGTTCGCCAGCGCGTGAGAAACGCGTTAGTAACGCGCTCGACGACTGATGAACGACTGCCCAGCGCGTGAGTAGCGCGTTCCAACGCGCGCCAGCGTACTGCAACGACCACATGATTAGTTGTATAAAAAGCCGACGCGCTACTACACTAATGGCCCTGTCACACCAGAACGTTTTAGACCAACGTGTTGGAATTTCGGTAACACGCGGGTAAACGTTGACCAACGCTCGGCCAGCGTTCGCAACACGCTAAGCGCGTTACCCACACGCTGGAACACGCTGTCACACGCTGAGGCAAAAATACATTTTTCAACATACCTAAAATTTTCAGCGTTTGCCAGCGTGTGCCTGCACACGCTGGCGGCGCGCAGGGTGGTCGTTAATCATGCGTCGAACGCGCTAGACGATCGTTACTAACCCACTACTCACACGCTGGCGACCCGCTGTCGTATTTTTACTATAAATCAGTGATACGTTCCTCACACGCTGAGCGCGTTCCTCACACGATACTCACGCGCTGGCATACGCTATGAACCCGTTATCAACCTGTATAGACACGCTGAAATCACGGTTCCACTTGACTTGTTCTGTGAAAGTTCAGCGATTGCCAGCGTATCAACTATTTTTAACGCGCTACTCATGCATTGGCGTAAAACGTTCTGGGGTGACAGGGCCATAACCAGCGTGTCGCCAGAGTACGCCAGCGTACACCAGCGTGCGCCAGCGTGTGAGTAGCGGGTTGATAACGATCGTCTAGCGTGTTCGACGCGTGAGTAACAAACCTCCAACGCTCCGCCAGCGTGTACAGTCACACGCTGGCAAACGCTGGAAATTGTATGTATGTATGTATGTATGTTGAAAAAAAAATGTTTTCCTCAGCGTGTGACAGCATGTCTCAGCGCGTGAGTAACGGGCTCAGCGTGTTGCTAACGCTGGCCTAGCGTTGGTCAGCGTTTGCCAGCGTGTTGCCAAAATTACAACACGTTACTCACGCGTTGGCCTAAAATGGTCTGGTGTGACAGGGCCATAAGCAATTTTCCGCGCGTTGAACTTTTAGAAAGGTCATGACAGAGGCTAAAGCAGAATCAGTGTCAAAAAGATCGGACGTGTTAGTACAACTCGGATGCTTTCCCAATTCGAATGCATTCGTAATTCCGATGCTTTTTTTAAACTCGGATGCTTTTTTTTAATTCGGATTCTTTTTTTTAATTCGGATGCTTTTTTAATTCGGATGCTTTTCTAGTTCGGATGCTTTTTGTAATTTTGAAAGCTTTTTTAATTCGAATGCTTTTCTAGTTCGGATGCTTTTTCTAAACTCGGATGCTTTTTTAATTCGGATGCTTTTCTAGTTTGAATGCTTTTTGTAAACTCGGATGCTTTTTGCAAACCGAACATATTCGCAAATCGGATGCTTTCCCAATCCGGCACTAGGGTGGCCCTGAAAGGACATCACGCATCGCAGATTCTGCGATATCGCGCATTTTGCGCGAATTTGAAGGATGTCAAACATGTTATCTCATAATCTAAGCATATATCTGAGATGTGGAAGATTTTATTGTAGATTTCTGCACAACACAAGGCGGGGGGGGGGGGGGGGGGGGGGGGGGGGTGGGGGGGGGGGGGGGGGGGGGGGGGGGTGGGCGCCACCAACGTTGGGTCGCATCTCATTCCATTCGTATACTACATGTACTACTACTGCATGCAGCGCGCGCAAATCGCAGGCACGCGCCGCAAACCCAATATGCAATGCACAACCTCGGTGATTAATGTACTGTATGTGTGTACATGTACATGTACATGGACTTTGGGTCAACTCGTACCTGAGTCAAGTCGTACTTTGTGATCGTTTGCACTAAATGGTCTTTATGGTTAATTGTTTTCTTTCGGCTAATGCTTGGAACATGTCAACTTAACAAATAACTAACAAATGTTTTTAACCAGTTCGCGCCGGAAGACGTATATATCCGCATTTTTTTGTCGAAGATTTAAAACTGATGACAAATAATTACTCCACAAGCAAGGCCGGAAATGTCTGTCAGCAGCGAGCAATGCCGGAAATGTCATGGGTGTGCTTCCCGATAAAATCGGCCTGAACCCGCCTCGGATCGAGTTTCGTTTAAAATAATCTCGCTTTGGGTTGGTGAATGTTATAATAATCTCGGCGCGAAATGGTTAAGAAACAAACAATTCTCAGGGGGTCGTTAACAAATTACAATAACAAAAACTTGTTTTTTTATATCTGAAATTTGTAATTTTAGCCTTCAATGTTCTGAAGTGCTATCTCGCTATGAGATGCTAATATTACAATAACAAAAACCTGTTTTTTTATTGATTATTTCCTATATCAATTTCATATTTTTCTAATTATATATGTAATAATGATGGTGGTGATAATAATAATAATTAAGAAATTATACTTCATTAATGTGTGATTTTGGTTTATATTCGATTCCTATAATTACCAAAGTCTTTTTTCAATTATGAAAACGAATTCGTCATTTTCGGGACATACCAGACGGATTTGTAAGTTCATTAAGATATTTGTCATGATTTTACATTAATTACGAAATTAGAATTTCAATTGACTTTTATTTTCCTTATAGTATGTTGGGAAATACCAAAGACCACAGAGGCTTGAGATAATGTTTTCCGGGGAGATACCCGAAGGTTCTTGAAGACCAAGACGTGAGAAGTTGTGCCTTTTGTCATAGATGTATTATGCGAGTAGTGGAACATACCCAAAATTGCTATATAATTTTTAGTTTTTACCATTTTTTTTATGGCAGCTGTTTTCCCCGAAATATAGTATTCCGGGAAGATAACCGAAGGAAATTAGAGGACCATGATACACTGGGATGATCACTATTTATTGTCTGCATTATTAATAGTAGATGTATTCACATGTTTGACTATTTTCTGTGTAAGGCTAAGTACACAATGTACATGTAATTCGCTCTACTCATTTAACATTTACAAAGTATTGGTACATGTATGATGATTTTCCTAAATTTCGTAAAAATAGAATAATATGGACTTATATTATTAATTCAAACATTTGATTCTGAAATAATATCGTTTCGTTTAAAAATCATGTGTAATCACAATTAAAATTCTGATGTAATATTGATTTATTGATGTATTATGTATTATTGAAAACTTATATATAAGAACAGAAATTTGTCAATTTTGACCAGATTATTTTGTGTGTGTTAACGATCATGAGAGGTAAAAATGTGTGTATAGATTCAGCCGCTTCGTGTAGACCCTTTCCCATATTGTCAATAAAACTCTAAAGGTTCAAGTTCTTTGCTTCCCTTTGTGTGATCTGTTTTTCCATTAGAAATAAACTGTTTTTCATGCGTATAAGCGCAGGAAAGAAGCATGAAAAGTTCCATTATAAACCGTCTACAGTGCTATTTCCTCAGCGTTTTCACGAAGAGACAAAATTTGCCACGCGGCGTTGCACAGTGGTTTTAATTGCATTTTTTACAAATATTCTCCATCAATTGTTGCTCGCTGTAGACATTTTCTAAAGCGACACCTTTTTTCACGCATTCGTTTTTACGCCACTTATTAGTTTCCGGTAAATATTGCTGTGGTGATCAAAAGGCAATACAAGACGTTATTTGGAGCGCTAAAACCGTCGTTACCAGCAAATTAGGCCAAGACCCGTACCTTCAGATGGCTACTCTTTTTAAATAGATCCCAGCCACAGGGTGACCTCGAACCAATATACCGATTCAGTAGGCCACGCCCACCATATTGTTCCGGGGCGCGCCGTCCGTCTCTACAGTTCATCAATCATCAATACTCCGAAAACGGGCTTATTGAGCGCGAAGGATGCAAATGCCGAACAAATTGCAAAGAGGCGCGTAAAGAGGGAATACATTTCGCTAAATTAGAATTCAAATAAGTACGACAAAAAAAAAAAAAAAAACCAAACAGATAAACAAAATAAACTGAGGTAAACAACTGTTTCGTATCTTTACCTCTAAGTCAGCAAAACCTTTTGTTTGTCTTTATTCGTTTAGGCCTATGTTTTCCGTATATTTTGTATAGAGCCTATTTTATTTATTTGTTATTTGTTATTTTTAGCTGTTTCGGCATTTCAGCCGAAACAGCTTTTGTTTTCGTTAAAGTTTTTTTTTTTCTTTTTTTTTTTTTTTTTTTTTTTTTTTTCCTCTTTCAGACTTTTTCCCATAGGATTTGTACACGTTTGTTCTGGCATAGCACTTTGACACTTTGGTAAATCCGATCGACTTGAAACTTGGCATATATTTAGACAACCACCCAAGGACGGTCCTAGAAGAAATTCGTCGCGATTACGTCATTCAAGGTCACGTGACGTCATGTTAAAGGTAAAATTTTCCCCATAGGTTTTGTACACGTTTTTCTTCAGACTATTGACTTTGACACTTTGGTAAATCCGACCGACTTGAAACTTGGCATACACTTAGAACACCAGCCCCAGATGTTTCTGAAAAAAAATCGGCGCGATTGCGTCATTCAAGGTCACGTGACGTGACGTTAAAGGTTCAATTTTTTCCCCCATAGGGTTTGTACACGTTTTTCTTTAGACTATTGACTTTGACACTTTCGTAAATTTGATCGACTTCAGACTTAGCGCATACCTCGACCACCATCCCCAGGAAGGCCAAGGGGAAAATCGTAATAATGACGTCATCGTGGGTCATGTGACGTCACATTAAAGGTTCAATTTTCCCCATAGGATTTGTACACGTTTTTTTAACCAATTTATCTTTGGCACTAAATTCGATCGACTTTAGACTTGGCACACACTTAGACCACCACACAAATATTGAAAGGCATTTTAGACATGCGAAACAGCTCTGTGTTTGTCCACAAACACATTTCTAGTTTTATATTTTTTTTATATTTAATTAATTTTTTTATTTAATTTTTTAGCTGTTTCGGTTTTTCACCGAAACAGCTTTTGTTTTCGTTAAAGTTTTTTTTTTTTTTCTTTTTTTAGCTGTTTCGGCATTTCAGCCGAAACAGCTATTGTTTTCGTTAAAGTTTTTTTAGCTGTTTCGGCATTTCAGCCGAAACAGCTATTGTAATCGTTAAAGTTTTTTTTATTCTTTTTTTTTTTTTTTTTTTTTTTCCTGTTTCAGACTTTTTCCCATAGGATTTGTACACGTTTCGTTCAGCCAATACACTTTGACACTTTGGTAAATCCGATCGACTTGAAACTTGGCATACAATAAGAACACCACCCACGGATGGTCCTAGAAGAAATTCGTCGCGATTACGTCATTCATGGTCACGTGACGTCACGTTAAAGGTGCAATTTTTCCCCATAGGTTTTGTACACGTTTTCATCCAGACTATTGACTTTGACACTTTAGTAAATCCGATTGACCTAAAAGTTAGCAAACACCTCAACCACCATCCTCAGAAGGGTCAATATGAAAATCGCCATGATGACGTCATCGGGGGTCATGTGACGTCACATTAAAGGTTCAGTTTTTAGGACCCCCTATCTCTGGAAGTACAAGTCCGATTAGTGTCAAACTTGGTATACAGGTATTCCGGGATGTGTTATATACGAAAATTAAGGTGACGTCATAATGATGTCATAACGACGTCATGTGACGTCACATTAAAGGTGTAGTTTTCCCCATAAGATTTGTACACGTTTTTTCACCCGATATATATTTGGCACTTTGGTAAATCCGATCGACTTCAGACTTGGCTAGCTACTCTTAGCATACTACCCATGGATGATTCTAGAAGAAATTCGTCACGATTACGTCATTCATGGTCACGTGACGTCACGTTAAAGGTTCAATTTTCCCCCATAGGTTTTGTACACGTTTTCATCCAGACTATTGACTTTAACACTTTAATAAATCCGATTGACCTAAAAGTTAGCACACACCTCAACCACCATCCTCAGAAGGGCCAATGTGAAAATCGGCATGATGACGTCATCGGGGGTCATGTGACGTCATATTAAAGGTTCGGTTTTTAGGACCCTCTTTCTCTGGAAGTACAAGTCCGATTAGTGTCAAACTTGGTATACAGGTATTCCGGGATGTGTTATATACGAAAATTAAGGTGACGTCATAATGACGTCATAATGACGTCATGTGACGTCACATTAAAGGTGTAGTTTTCCCCATAAGATTTGTACACGTTTTTTCACCAGACTATTGACTTTGACACTGGTAAATCCGATCGACTTCCGACTTAGCACACACTTCGATCACCATCCCCAGGAGGGCCAAGATAAAAATCGTCATGATGACGTCTTCGTGGGTCATGTGACGTCACATTAAAGGTGCATTTTTTTGGACCCTCTATCTCTGGAAGTACAGGTCCGATTGTGCTCAAACGTGGTTTACAGGTATTCCGGGATATGCTATAGATATAAATGGAGGTGATGGCATGATGACGTCATCGGGTGTAATGTGGCGTCACCTTAAAGGTGTAGTTGTTAAGACCCTCTATCTCTAGAAGTACAGGTCCGATTGGGGTCAAACTTGGTATGCACGTATTCCGGGATGTGTTATAGGTATACATTGAGCTGACCTAATGATAACGACATCGGGTGTCATGTGACGTCACATTAAAGGTGAGTTTTCAAGACCATCTATCTCTGAAAGTACAAGTCCGATTTGGGTCAAACTTGGTACGCAAGTATTTCGGGATGTGTTATAGGTATTAATTGAGGTCACGTCATGATTATGTCATCGGGTGTAATGAGATGTCACATTAAAGGTGTATTTGTTATAGTTTTAGATGAATGTTTTTGTCATTTTTGTCACATTTGTTATCAATATAAGTATGTTGTGATGGTGTCATAGAATCATTTAACACTGCCGAAACAGCTAGTGTTTGTCCACAAACACATCTAGTTTTTTTTTTTTTTTTTTTTTTTTTTTTTGCCTTTTGTTCTCCATAGGATTTGTACACGTTTGTTCAGACAATACACTTTGACACTTTGGTAAATCCGATGGACTTGAGACTTGGCATACACTTAGACAACCACCCAAGGACGGTCCTAGAAGAAATTCGTTGCGATTACGTCATTCATGGTCACGTGACGTCACGTTAAAGGTGCAATTTTTCCCCATAGGTTTTGTACACGTTTTTCTTCAGACTATTGAATTTGACACTTTGGTCAATCCGATTGACTTTAGAGTTAATATAAACCTCAACCACCATCCTCAGGAGGGCCAAGAGGAAAATCGTCATGATTACGTCATCGGGGGTCATGTGACGTCACATTAAAGGTGTAGTTTTTAAGATCCTCTAACTCTGAAAGTACAAGTCCGGTTGGGGTCAAACTTGGTTTGCAAGTATTCCAGGATGTGTTATAGACGAAAATTAAGATGGCGTAATTATGACATCATCGGGTGTCATGTGACGTCACATTAAAGGTACAGTTTTCTCCATAGGTTTTGTACACGTTTTTCTTCAAAATATTGAATTTGACACTTCTGTCAATTCGATCGAATTGAGACTTAGCACAGACCTCGACCACCATCCTTAGGAGGGCCAAGAAAAAAATAATCAAGATGACGTCATCGCGGGTCATGTGACGTCACATTAAATGTGTAGTTTTTTAAGACCCTCTAACTCTGAAAGTACATGTCTGATTGGGGCCAAACTTGGTATGCAAGTATTCCAGAATGTGTCATAGACGTAAATTTAGATGACATCATGATGACATCATCGGGTGTCATGTGACGTCACATTAAAGGTTCAATTTTCCCCATAGGATTTGTACACGTTTTTTCAACTAATATATCTTTGGCAATTGTGTAAATCCAATTCTCTTCAGACTGGGCACACACAAAGACCATCATCAGATACACATATAGAAAGTAATGTTAGACACCCGAAACAGCTCTGTGTTTGTCCACAAACACATGTCTAGTTTATTCTTTTTTTTTTTTTTTTTTTTTTTTTTTTCCACTTTCAGACTTTTTCTCATAGGATTTGTACACGTTTCGTTCAGCCAATACACTTTGACACTTTGGTAGATCCGATCGACTTGAAACTTGGCATACAATAAGAACACCACCCACGGATGGTCCTAGAAGAAATTCGTCGCGATTACGTCATTCATGGTCACGTGACGTCACGTTAAAGGTGCAATTTTTCCCCATAGGTTTTGTACACGTTTTCATCCAGACTATTGACTTTGACACTTTAGTAAATCCGATTGACCTAAAAGTTAGCACACACCTCAACCACCATCCTCAGAAGGGCCAATATGAAAATCGCCATGATGACGTCATCGGGGGTCATGTGACGTCACATTAAAGGTTCAGTTTTTAGGAGCCTCTAACTCTGGAAGTACAAGTCCGATTAGTGTCAAACTTGGTATACAGGTATTCCGGGATGTGTTATATACGAAAATTAAGGTGACGTCATAATGACGTCATAACGACGTCATGTGACGTCACATTAAAGGTGTAGTTTTCCCCATACGATTTGTACACGTTTTTTCACCCGATATATATTTGGCACTTTGGTAAATCCGATCGACTTCAGACTTGGCTAGCTACTCTTAGCATACTACCCACGGATGATTCTAGAAGAAATTCGTCACGATTACGTCATTCATGGTCACGTGACGTCACGTTAAAGGTTCAGTTTTCCCCCTTAGGTTTTGTACACGTTTTCATCAAGACTATTGACTTCGACACTTTAGTAAATCCGATTGACCTAAAAGTTAGCGCACACCTCAACCACCATCCTCAGAAGGGCCAATATGAAAATCGCCATGATGACGTCATCGGGGGTCATGTGACGTCACATTAAAGGTCAGTTTTTAGGACCCTCTATCTCTGGAAGTACAAGTCCGATTAGTGTCAAACTTGGTATACAGGTATTCCGGGATGTGTTATATACGAAAATTAAGGTGACGTCATAATGACGTCATAACGACGTCGTGTGACGTCACATTAAAGGTGTAGTTTTCCCCATAAGATTTGTACACGTTTTTTCACCCGATATATATTTGGCACTTTGGTAAATCCGATCGACTTCAGACTTGGCTAGCTATACTCTTAGCATACTACCCACAGATGATTCTAGAATAAATTCGTCACGATTACGTCATTCGTGGTCACGTGACATCACGTTAAAGGTGAAGTTTTTTCCCCATAGGTTCTGTACACGTTTTTCTTCAGACTATTGACTTTGACACTTTGGTAAATCCGATCGACTTCCGACTTAGCACACACTTCGATCACCATCCCCAGGAGGGCCAAGATAAAAATCGTCATGATGACGTCTTCGTGGGTCATGTGACGTCACATTAAAGGTGCATTTTTTTGGACCCTCTATCTCTGGAAGTACAGGTCCGATTGTGCTCAAACTTGGTTTACAGGTATTCCGGGATGTGCTATAAATATAAATGGAGGTGATGGCATGATGACGTCATCGGGTGTAATGTGGCGTCACCTTAAAGGTGTAGTTGTTAAGACCCTCTATCTCTAGAAGTACAGGTCCGATTGGGGTCAAACTTGGTATGCACGTATTCCGGGATGTGTTATAGGTATACATTGAGCTGACGTAATGATAACGACATCGGGTGTCATGTGACGTCACATTAAAGGTGAGTTTTCAAGACCATCTATCTCTGAAAGTACAAGTCCGATTTGGGTCAACATTGATACGCAAGTATTTCGGGATGTGTTATAGGTATTAATTGGGGTCACGTCATGATTATGTCATCGGGTGTAATAAGATGTCACATTAAAGGTGTATTTGTTATAGTTTTAGATGAATGTTTTTGTCATTTTTGTCACATTTGTTATCAATAAAAGTATGTTGTGATGGTGTCATTGAATCATTTAACACTGCCGAAACAGCTAGTGTTTGTCCACAAACACATCTAGTTCTTTTTTTTTATTTTCCACTTTCAGACTTTTTCCCATAGGATTTGTACACGTTTCGTTCAGCCAATACACTTTGACACTTTGGTAAATCCGATCGACTTGAAACTTGGCATACAATAAGAACACCACCCACGGATGGTCCTAGAAGAAATTCGTCGCGATTATGTCATTCATGGTCACGTGACGTCACGTTAAAGGTGCAATTTTTCCCCATAGGTTTTGTACACGTTTTCATCCAGACTATTGACTTTGACACTTTAGTAAATCCGATTGACCTAAAAGTTAGCACACACCTCAACCACCATCCTCAGAAGGGCCAATATGGAAATCGCCATGATGACGTCATCGGGGGTCATGTGACGTCACATTAAAGGTTCAGTTATTAGGACCCTCTATCTCTGGAAGTACAAGTCCGATTAGTGTCAAACTTGGTATACAGGTATTCCGGGATGTGTTATATACGAAAATTAAGGTGACGTCATAATGACGTCATAACGACGTCATGTGACGTCACATTAAAGGTGTAGTTTTCACCATAAGATCTGTACACGTTTTTTCACCCGATATATATTTGGCACTTTGGTAAATCCGATCGACTTCAGACTTGGCTAGCTACTCTTAGCATACTACCCACGGATGATTCTAGAAGAAATTCGTCACGATTACGTCATTCATGGTCACGTGACGTCACGTTAAAGGTGCAATTTTCCCCCATAGGTTTTGTACACGTTTTCATCAAGACTATTGACTTCGACACTTTAGTAAATCTGATTGACCTAAAAGTTAGCGCACACCTCAACCACCATCCTCAGAAGGGCCAAAATGAAAATCGCCATGATGACGTCATCGGGGGTCATGTGACGTCACATTAAAGGTTCAGTTCTTAGGACCCTCTATCTCTGGAAGTACAAGTCCGATTAGTGTCAAACTTGGTATACAGGTATTCCGGGATGTGTTATATACGAAAATTAAGGTGACGTCATAATGACGTCATAACGACGTCATGTGACGTCATATTAAAGGTGTAGTTTTCCCCATAAGATTTGTACACGTTTTTTCACCCGATATATATTTGGCACTTTGGTAAATCCGATCGACTTCAGACTTGGCTAGCTACTCTTAGCATACTACCCACAGATGATTCTAGAAGAAATTCGTCACGATTACGTCATTCGTGGTCACGTGACATCACGTTAAAGGTGCAGTTTTTTCTCCATATGTTTTGTACACGTTTTTCTTCAGACTATTGACTTTGACACTTTGGTAAATCCGATCGACTTCCGACTTAGCACACACTTCGATCACCATCCCCAGGAGGGCCAAGATAAAAATCGTCATGATGACGTCTTCGTGGGTCATGTGGCGTCACATTAAAGGTGCATTTTTTTTGGACCCTCTATCTCTGGAAGTACAGGTCCGATTGTGCTCAAACGTGGTTTACAGGTATTCCGGGATATGCTATAGATATAAATGGAGGTGATGGCATAATGACGTCATCGGGTGTAATGTGGCGTCACCTTAAAGGTGTAGTTGTTAAGACCCTCTATCTCTAGAAGTACAGGTCCGATTGGGGTCAAACTTAGTATGCACGTATTCCGGGATGTGTTATAGGTATACATTGAGCTGATGTAATGATAACGACATCGGGTGTCATGTGACGTCACATTAAAGGTGAGTTTTCAAGACCATCTATCTCTGAAAGTACAAGTCCGATTTGGGTCAAACTTGGTACGCAAGTATTTCGGGATGTGTTAGAGGTATTAATTGGGGTCACGTCATGATTATGTCATCGGGTGTAATGAGATGTCACATTAAAGGTGTATTTGTTATAGTTTTAGATGAATGTTTTTGTCATTTTTGTCACATTTGTTATCAATAAAAGTATGTTGTAATGGTGTCATAGAATCATTTAACACTGCCGAAACAGCTAGTGTTTGTCCACAAACACATCTAGTTTTTTTTTTTTTTTTTTTTTTTTTTTTTCCACTTTCAGACTTTTTCCCATAGGATTTGTACACGTTTTTTCAGCCAATACACTTTGACACTTTGGTAAATCCGATGGACTTGAGACTTGGCATACACTTAGACAACCACCCAAAGACGGTCCTAGAAGAAATTCGTCGCGATTACGCCATTCAAGGTCACGTGACTTTGCGTTAAAGGTTAAATTTTTCACATAGGTTTTGTACACGTTTTTCTTCACACTATTGACTTTGACACTTTGGTACATCCGACCGACTTGAAACTTGGCATACACTTAGAACATCACCCACAGATGGTCTTGGAAGAAATTCGGCACGATTGCGTCATTCAAGGTCACGTAACGTCAAGTTAAAGTTTCAATTTTTTCCCCCGAAGGTTTTGTACACGTTTTTCTTTAGACTATGACTTCGACACTTTCGTAAATTTGATCGACTTGAGACTTGGCACACACTTTAGAACATCACTCATATATGGTTCTGGAAGAAATTCGGCACGATTGCGTCATTCAAGGTCACGTGACGTCACGTTAAAGGTTCAATTTGTCCCCCATAGGTTTTGTACACGTTTTTCTTTAGACTATGACTTCGACACTTTCGTAAATTTGATCGACTTGAGACTTGGCACACACTTAGAACATCACTCATATATGGTTCTGGAAGAAATTCGGCACGATTGCGTCATTCAAGGTCACGTGACGTCACGTTAAAGGTTCAATTTGTCCCCCATAGGTTTTGTACACGTTTTTCTTTAGACTATTGACTTTGACACTTTCGTAAATTTGATCGACTTGAGACTTGGCACACACATAGACCACCACACACACATATTGAAAATAATGTAAGACACTCGAAACAGCTCTGTGTTTGTCCACAAACACATGTCTAGTTTTTATTTATTTTTATTTTTTTTTTTATTTTTTTTTTATTTTATTTTTTTTATATATATTTTTTTTTGGGGGGGGTTTATTGGTTAACTGACCAAGACCTATTTTTTTTTGGGTGTTTTAGTTTGTGAAACATTAACTTGGTTTTGTTTTTGTTTGGGGTTTTGTTTTTGTTTGGGGGAGTGTTTATTTTTATTTGTTTATCTTGGTTTTCTATTGTTTATTTATGTTGATTTCTGTGCCAATAAGTAAACCGTATTTATGTCTTTAACATTCTAAAGGGAACAACATTTGAATAGGGCGTTTTTTAGATTGCACAAATGGAAGAAATGCCTGACCAATAAAGAATTTTAATTACCGAATATACGTCTCAAAAAAGCTCATGCGAATTTGAATGCTGTTTTGTTGAATTTAAATTGAATGTTTTTTGGGTTGAATCTAATAACGCAACTACAGTACTTTTGACTATAGTCATAACACGAAATCGAATGGCAATTTTTAGCAGAATTCTGATTTCGCGCGAAATAGAATAGCGCGGTGGTTACATTGGCTGCTCATTTGCCGAAATTAACCGTAAAAACCTATAATAATAATAATTTATTTATTTATATTGCGCCCATTCCATACAATGTACACAGGCGCATAACACTAAATAATTGCTAAAACATTGGTAATTAAAAAATTTCACAAAATAATCAGTAAATAGCTCGAAAATATGCACATAAAATATGATAAGACATACACTGTGTACAAGTAACAATTATTATTAAAAACCTAAACCACACTTCTATTAAAAAGCTTGTTTAAAGAGGTGAGTCTTCAGGAATGATTTGAAAACACCAAGACTAGCAGCGTTCCTAACATGAAATAAAAGTTTATTCCAGAGGTATGGGGCACTATATTCAAAGGCTCGGTCCCCAAGAGTAGCCTTGTCACAGCCTACAGGGTAGTTAGGGAAAATGCCATCACTAGAACTACGAAGACAGTAACGGGATTGGGACTTGATAGAAACAAGCTGACTTAAATACTGTGGGCCTAAACTATGTACAATTTTGTAAGTAATCAATAAAAGCTTGAATTCAATTCTAGACCGAACAGGAAGCCAATGTATTTCCGTAAACAATGGTGTAATATGACAAAACTTGAATGCATTACAGACAAGCCTAGCACAAGCATTGTTATAACTAATCATAACTACATCACTTAGACTAGGATTCAAACAAGGCTCTTAGTAGATTTAGAGCGTACAAGTGAAACAAAAGACGTGCGGTAAACTATGCTGAAATCGGGAACTATTGTCAGACAAATGGCGAGAATTTTGTCGCGCTTTAAAACCCTGCACTGTGATTGGTCAATTTTACGAGAGCGTGGCCGTCTGGATCGGTGTATAGAAACAGTTGGAATTCTCGCCAGAATTTCGCTCTTTTTCCTGATCGGCAGTGACGTACGTCACCTGTTGCGTCACCTGTCTGCGCCTGTGTAGTTTCTGAGGCGAATTAATCGTGCGGTTTGCGAACTCGTTTCAGTCAGATTCATGACATTGCACGTGCAAGAATGGACGGAGCAGCAGCTTGGGTTTTGATGGTGTCTGCAATGACAGGTATGTAGGATTTCCACAACTTGTCAAATGTCATTTCAAAATACAGAAAATTGTTTATTTTTACAACCCCTGCTTTACCTGCTCATTGTATTTGTACTGTGTAATGAAGTCTTTTTTTAATGTCTTTTTGTGTGTGGTGTTTATGTGCGTTTGTATTGACCGGCAATCGTGGTCGTCGGACAAAAGAATTGGGAGTCAAACAATGGGTCCACGATTGACAAAACGTCCACGATCTTTTCCCGTGTACAAATCCTATGGCGATCATCAAAAAACGTTAGAGTATAAACAAAAGAGGGAAGACGGTCGGACAATACCCCGTCCACGATCGAAGGCCTTTACATGGGTGTGGGTGTGTGAGTTAGTCTTGCATACGCACTGTGGACCTCCGAACAATATAGGTCCACACGATGCGGGAAGAGGTTACGGTGTGTGGACTTGCACACGTCCACAATCCGTTTTTCAGTTTCTGAAAAAGAGCGCTAGAGGAAAAACGGGTTAGGGTTATATATAGAAAAGATAGAAGGGACAGCTGAGAGGTCCATAATCCTAATTTGAGGGTAAATTTGTTTTGGGGAAGCGAGAAAAATGAGTATTTAGTCAAAGTTTGTTAACTACACGAATACAAAGGAATGTCCACAGTGCGTATGTAAGGTAAAGCTAGGTGTGTTTATGTGTTTATGTTTGTAACACATTAACGTACTTTGTTTTTATTTGGGTGTTTCTTTATGGTTTTTTTGTCCTAATTTCTTTGTGTTTATTTATGTTGATTAAATAGAATGGCTCATTCGACAAAGTAAATGGACCGAGAAAATCTGTACCATCGTATCGGTTACCTGTGATGAAATTTGAACAAAAATCCCCGTTATTTGATTATAAATGGGAAACAAATCTCAAATCTTTATTTAGAAACCAAGATATATATGTTTAGCGAATGTCCATGGAAGGGGTATAAACAAAAATGTATATCATTAGCCGATCAGTTTTCGCTGAGTGTATCTCCTGCGATATTTATCGTTTTCATCTAAACCATAAATAAAACACCGTCCTCGAGTGTACACAGTGCTCTTATAAATTAAAGATAAGAATAATGTCCTTTAAATAACGTGCGCTTCACGTTATTGCAACATTTACGTTCACCATCCTCGGGTGAACAGTGCTATTATAAATTAAAGATAAGAATAATGTCCTTCAAATATAATGAGCTTCAAGTTATTACAAAATTATCGTTATATAATTTGTTGGCAAGCTATAAACTTAAAAAAAGTGTTGTTTATTTACAGCAAATATATTGTTATCCGAAATTAATCTCATTACGCAGCAACTGACCAATCATAACTCGCAAAATGTATGTTTTCAAAAGTCTTGTTAAATTGTGGCGTTTTGTCCCAGAACGCACATTCTTGAACGAAATGTGTAATTATTCTAACGAATTTTAGGGGGAAACAACATTGATTTGTTGCAACATAGCCTAAGTGAAAAATCGCATGGAATTTCTTTTCAGTGAAATTGATGGTGAAACCGTGACTTCATCATGGCCTGAAAAGCTGAATATAAACCTAAACCACGACAGTATCCAGTTGGTAGTGTTAAGTGAGTTATTGAAGCATTTGTACTATCTGTATAATAAGTTATTTCCAAGTCTGGTTCTCATTTAATTCAGTATTGTAAATTGTAAACTTGCATTTACTATGAAAACATAGCTAACTTCGAGCAACGTATTAGATTGTTGTTATACCCCGTATTTTTACAGAAATAACAAGGTATATTAAAGGAGACATTAACGTAAAGCGACAGCATTTGAAAGCCGTTAAAAAACAGCCTGTCTCGTAAAACTTCCCACTTTTTTTATCAGGATTGCCCTGGCGTCCAAACTGCCAAGATTTTCCTGTAAAATAACGATTATATTTTGTACAGTGTACTATCATTTTAAAAAAAATCCCAAAGAGCCACAACCCGTGGTCAGGTTTCTGCCTCGGCTTCTCGCCAAAAATGTTAATTAAGCATCGGCGATGAGGAGTAATTGAAGTTCCATTATAAACCGTCTATAGTGCAAGGTAAATACAACATTAATCGTCAGCGTTTTCACGAAGAAACGAATACAATTTGGCCACGCGGCGTTGCACATTGGTTTTGAAAAAATCAGGTTTTAAGTTTTATCTTTTTGAAAAGATAAAATTCGCCTATTTTTTAAGCACATATTAACTTATTTTTGGTACCTACAGAAAGGTGAGATCTCAAACTACAAACATGTACCAATTAAAGAACATTAAACAACTTAATTGCCGGGTTTTTAATGTAGATATAAAATCTCACATGCGCGTTGTTACATCTGTATGCGCGTTGCTTGTTTCCGTCGGAGCATAGCCTCGGAGTGCAAGGCTGTGCTGTATCTGCAACGTGTTTACATGTGATCAAAAAAAGTGGCGTTGCACTTTGGTTTTGAGAAAATCAGGTTTTAAGTTGGTCATTTTTTGAGATTTGGCCTTTTTTTAAAGCATTAACTTACATTTGGTACGTACAGAGAGGTGAGATCTCAAACTTCAAAAATGTACCAATTAAAGAACATTAAAACACTTAATTACCAAGTAATTAGTGTAGATATACATTCGTCTGTTCGTGAAAATTCAAAATCTACGGTTGTGGCTTTTTTGCCCATAGCGCGCAGAATTCGTCTCTTTGTGAAAACTCAATGTACGCGCGTTGTTTTTGCCCCTCGGAGCAACGATATTTCTATGTACGCAGGGACAAATTATAATTCGTCTCTTCGTGAAAACTGAAAATACGATTTAGGTGACATTTTTCTCTGTATGATTTTCGTGATCTTAATGATTCAAACTGATTTTGACAAAATTAACCTCGCCAGAATGTTCGTTGCTATCACTTAATCGATTTCGGCCAAAAAATCTATGATCTCCATCATAGACCTGTTATTTCTCAATATCGCGTGGCTGAACGCCACTTGTCTCTTTAAGAAGCCTGTGACCAGCGCGGCGGCTGACTATTTAGCAAGCCAGAGTCTTGTTCGTTATCAGAATTAACCAGACAAATCGCTCCACCAACTAAGAACAGCCATGCACCACCACCCACAGATTCAAGAAAGTCTTCTCAATATGTCAATCCTC
Source organism: Crossaster papposus (assembly GCA_037893245.1). NCBI lineage: Eukaryota > Metazoa > Echinodermata > Asteroidea > Velatida > Solasteridae > Crossaster > Crossaster papposus. The sequence goes on from JBAIAA010000419.1 coordinate 271,678, forward strand.
ACTTTGTCCGGGCCGGATGAGTTTCCACTCCTGGTGGTGCCCTTCCGTCAATTTCTGTAAGTTTCAGCTTTGCAACCATACTTCCAGCGGAACCTAAAGACTTCTTTCCTCGCAGACTGCCCGTGCGTCATTAGAGTAACACCGGCGGATCGCCAGTCGGCATCATTTATGGTTAGAACTTGGGCGTTATCTGATTGCCTTCGAACCTCTAACTTTTCTTCTTGATTAATGAAAATATTCTTGGAGAATGCTTTTGCAGTTGTCACCTATCACACCGCAGTACGAATGCCACCGTCATGAAGTCCCTCTTACCGACGCAATATTTCATGCTCTGCTGTCAAGGCAGCCAGCCTTCTGTGAATACTCCATTTTTACAAAGTAAACGTTTCGGCCGCGCTCGGCACTCAGTCAAAAGAACCGGACGGAAACTGAGAGGAAAGCCAGTCAGGCAGTGGCGCGCCTTGCGGCGGACCGCAATTGCATCAATTTTAATCGCTATAACGAGACATGTATTCTTGCAAGTAACTTGGACTCTTCTGCACCTCAATGTGCAGTAAATGCACCAAATTGTGCTAATATCAGTGTTGATGATACTGCATTAGAAAATGAAGATGATGCACTAGAGAATATAAAAGGTGAAATTAAAGATGAGAGAGCATGTTATTATGATAGCATATTAAAGTAGAAAAGTTTTAAGCCATCTTGTTTCTGGTTAACTATTAAGTTTAGATAGGCCTACCTAATATGTATTTGTAACTTGTCTGCATGGTTTCAAAGTTATGATAAACATTAAACATGGCAGCCATTTTAGACGCCATTTTGGACGCCATCTTAGTTTCGGATACTTATGAGTTTTAAACTCTCCGAATAATGATTTTATTAGATTCCTTGTGCTTTAAAACATATATTTAGACACTTAATTTTGTATTTCTACCATGTTTCGTGGCAAAGTTATGATAAAAATGGCAAATGACGGCCAATTTGGACGCCATCTTGGATTTTGGAAAAGCTCCAGAGGGATTTCCGGGGACTTTTAATATGGTAATCTACACATACTCCTGGACCTATCCTGAAAAATTCAGCTTGTTATGAGCTATTTCCAGGTTATAACTAAAACTCTTGGCCTATGTACCCCGTATCCATAGAAGACTGATATTAAAGTAAAGTTGGTAAAATTATGGTGATAAGTTTGAAATCAAAACAAAATCTGTCGCTACAGCCTTGTGATCGTTTGCACTGCATGGTCTTTATGGTTAATTCTTTTCTTTCGGCTTTCCTTTCTTTTGTTCCATTTATAAACCGTCTACAGTGCAAGGTAATACAACATTTCGTCAGCGTTTTCACAAAGAGACGAATTTTGCCACGCGGCGTTGAACTTTGGTTTATAGAAAATCAGGTTTTAAGTTGGTCACTTTTTGAAAAATAAAATTCGCCTATTTGTTAAGCACATCATTAACTTATATTTGGTACGTACAGAAAGGTGAGATCTCAAACTTCAAAATGTTATCAATTAAAGAACATTAAAAAACTTAATTGCCGAGTAATTAATGTAGATATAAAATTTCACACGCGCGTTGTTTTGCCAATAATTATTTGTCTCTTCGTGAAAACTCAAAAATGTTTTTGCCCCTCGGAGCAACGATATTTCTATTTAGGAAGGGACAAATTATAATTTGTCTCTTCGTGAAAACTGAAAATACGATTTAGGTGACATTTTTCCCTGTATGATTTTCGTGATCTTAATGATTCAAACTGATTTTGACAAAATTAACCTCGCTAGAATGTTCGTTGCTATCACTTAATCGATTTCGGCCAAAAAAAGGTAATACCCCCAAAAAAAATTGGGGGGCTAAATTTGTCTCTTCGTGAAAACGCTGACCATTTTTAAGCGAACTAATTATCCCGCCGCGTGAGCTAAAGGCAATTAAACGAATGAAGCGAAGTTCGATGGCAATCCATTACCGAAATGATGAGTCACGTGGGATTGTATTGTCTGGTTGTACTGAGGGTTTTTCTATAATTAACCCAAGCACCTAATACATGTAATACGAAATATGAGTAAACTGTATAGTATCCAGTAATCTTACTACACTGCAGTGCACTGGTCTATGAGAATTGAGTATATGTATAGGTTTTACCGACTTTAAAAACACTCTTCATTCAATTTTACCAACTCTCGTCAATTTCATCCGAGAAAAAATTTTGCCGTTTAAATTCGTCTAAGCTGTTGCCGAAAGGCAGCATTTAGAGGTTGAATTCGTCGTATTTCAACCAATTTCAAACTTTATATATTAGTCTGATGTGTGCTTGACACCTTATTAGACGAATTTGATCTGCAATGGTGAATATTCCCGAGACAATATTTAAGAATAGTAACCAACACTGGTTCGGGGGTATTTGTTAGTAAATGTCTTTAAGAATTTACAATTGGCGAGAATTACTCACAATAATGCAATACTCAAATCCCTAAAACTTATAGCCAAAGAAAAACAAGAGAACCAGTTTGTTGTTATGAGCGCTAAAACGCACCATTTTCAAACGCTTTTTCGGTGTCATTTTAAATTTGGACTCAAATGAAGTCTGGTCCACGACCCTTTCATTAGTTGAAACCTCATTCAGTGCCCATTCGGGAAATTATACGCTGCTGTTTTACAGAAAACGGGACTGGGAACGTTCATACTATTTCGCACGAAAACGAATGCATCTTTTACAAATTAATGTGCACATTTTCCGATATCGTCCGCGAAAACCTATAGTATGAACGTTCCCAATCCCGTTTTTATTTAACAATTGATAATTCTTTTTCCATGAAGGTGCATTTAGTTGTAAAACATCAGCGTAAGATTTTCCGAATGTGCACTGAATTTAATCCTGATAATTCATTTTAGCGCGGATTCAAATGCACACCCGCCATCCTGTTTTTCTTTTAATTTATATTCAATCGATTTCGCTCAATGTGCAGCCGATTTCCTGCGCATTTCAAAAAATGTATGTCTGTCAAGCATTGGAATTCATTTATGTGTTAACCAAAGAAACATATGGGGAACTGAACAAGAGGCCAATCGTGTGGAGCTGCTAAGCACAACAATTTGCGTAGCACAAACATGTCTTGCTCAATCGAATCCGGTTACCACCCAAAACGTCATGTGCTTTTCATGCATGCTAAGCAATAATAACCTGCCGAATATCAGTCACAAACAATATACATCACCTGGAAGAAACCCTGTTTTTGCAAAGGAAGAATTGTCAAATTGGCCCAAGGTGGTCTTCATGGTCTTTTGAAACATTGAAGAGATGACACCTGCGAAACGCAGTGCATACATCTCCAATGAGAGAAGAGACGACCCTTTCATTGGTTGAAACCTCCCACAGCATGCACAATACAACCAAATTGTATGCAGAATGTGCGAATTTAAATTATAACAAATGAAAAGATTATTCAATTCAGGCCGTGAAACAATGACAATTTGATTTACTGCAAAATAGATTGCACATTTGTAATAATCGGCCACGCATATCCGCCAAACCGAAAGTCTAATCATGTATTTGTAACCGCTTCACTACGGAGTACCGCAATGGTCTGTCTTGGGCCCATTGGTATCTAAATCAAACCAATCGGTAAAATCATTCGCAAACATGATCTTAGTTTGTATATGTATGCTGACGATACTCAAATTTATTGTACATTTAACCCTATAGGGATCCGGAATAGATAAAACGTACTCTTATGAAATTGTCCTCCTGCATCTAAGAGTTGAAGCTATGGATGACCCAAAACATGCTAAAATTAAACGATACAAAGACTGAATTGTTGGTAGCGGCTTCAACACACACACTTCGCAACTTACCACCTGTCACTCTGAAATAGGGGATACTATGGTGTTCTATATGTGCCAACGATTGAAGAAAAAAATCGGACGTTATATAAAAAAAAAATTTAGTTGATTTGTTTATTTTATTGATTTTTTTTTTTTTTGGGGTAAGATTTTTTTTTTTTTTTTTATTAATTTTTTTTTTTTTTTCTAAGAAATTTTTTTTTTTGGTCAATTTTTTTTTTTTTTGGGGGGTCAATTTTTTTTTTTTTTTTGGCGTCGCATTTTTTTTTTCGGCGTCGCATTTTTTTTTTTTGGCGTCGCATTTTTTTTTTTCGGCGTCGCAAATTATCTCGTGCACACGACATAATTTGTGATTTTCCGGGAACCCTGGATGGAAATCCATGTTTACTGATTACGATTGGCTAGAGCGTGGAGGCAGAATTTAGAGTAAACAGTAAGTAATCATGTTGAATTGTTTAGACAGGCATTTAGTAATTAGGCCGTACCAAGGTAATATTTTCATGCGTATTTTCATGTTTCCAGCGTACCCTTAATCTGAAATATGTGGTGAATTTATTATTGAATGTTGATGATAGGGAGAAACGGTATGTCACTCTAATAGTCTAGTGGGATTTCTAAAAGGGGCATTTTGGGGTAAAAGTTGGGAAACAGACTTTTTATAATAATTCAGGTATGCTGAATCCGATAAACCCGGTTTTCAAGCAAAATTTTGAGTTTTTAACCGTCTAATTTGCATAATTTGCATAACCGCCAAATTGCCAATTTTGGACACTTTTGGAATCATTTTCTGCAACAACTCTGTAACCAGGCAGGTAAAAATGACAAATAAAATGTCTATACCTACGTTTTGAAGGTCAGGGAATGTGATAAATGCATTTATAAAGTAATTAGTGGTAACCCTACTCCTAAATATGCAAATTATCCGCCGCCATTCGAAACAAATCGTTTTTCTCAAATATCTCTGTAACTGGACAAGTAAACACGACAAATGAGGTAGACCTATGCTTTGAGAGTGGGTGATGAGGTAAACTCTTGAGATAGGATCGAAATATGGTTGAGTTATACAAATCACCTTTTGAAGGTGAAATTCCTTAGAACATTCAAATTCTAATTGTTCCCAATTCTTATTCTTCAAACGCTAAGGAATCTAAAATATGCTTTATTTTGCGGTATACATAACCCTAAAAAGTAATTAAATATCAATTCATTTGTACTATTTACTACATTTCCCACCAACAGTTTTACCCAGAAACGACTTTAGGCCTATAGGTACAGATGTTTTTAAAAATAGGTAGGGGACAAATCCAGAAACTGCGTCAGAGAATCAACCAATCACAACAGGTTTTACATAGAGTATTATGAACCACACCTACACATATATACTTGAATTTAATCTTGAAGTTAATCGGTCAACTTTAAGTTAATTTATAAGTTAATCTTCACATACATTTGAAAGATTTGTTTAGAGTTGTTATATATTTTTCTCTATAAGACTATTAGAGTGACATACCGTTCCTCCCTATCATCAACATTCAATAATAAATTCACCACATATTTCAGATTCAGGGTACGCTGGAAACAAGTTTCCCCTGGCATGAAAATATTACCTTGGTACGGCCTAATTACTAAATGCCTGTCTAAACAATTCAATATGATTACTTACTGTTTACTCTAAATTCTGCCTCCACGCTCTAGCCAATCGTAATCAGTAAACATGGATTTCCGTCCAGGGTTCCCGGAAAATCACAAATTATGTCGTGTGCACGAGATAATTTTTGCTTTTAATGTCCCTTCAGGGGCTCCGTACTTTCAGGACTCCCGAAAAAAAATGCGACGCCGAAAAAAAAAATGCGACGCCCCAAAAAGCATTTATACTATCTGTATAATTAGTTATTTCCAAGTCTGGTTCTCATTTAATTCAGTATTGTAAATTGTAAACTTGCATTTACTATGGAAACATATCTAACTTCGAGCAACGTATTCGATTTATGTTATACCCCGTTTTTTTACGGAAATAACAAGGTATATTAAAGGAGACATTAACGTAAACCGACAGCATTTCAAAGCCGCTAAAAAAAAGCCCGTCTCGTAAAACTTCCCACTTTTTTTTATCAGGATTGCCCTGGCGTCCAAACTGCCAAGATTTTCCTGTAAAATAACGATTATATTTTGTACAGTGTACTATCATTTAAAAAAAAATCCCAAAAAGCCACAACCCGTGGTCAGGTTTCTGCCTCTGCTTCTAGCCAAAAATGTTAATTAAGCATCGGCGATGAGGAGTAATTGAAGTTCCATTATAAACCGTCTATAGTGCAAGGTAAATACAACATTATTCGTCAGCGTTTTCACGAAGAGACGAATACAATTTGGCCACGCGGCGTTGCACATTGGTTTTGAAAAAATCAGGTTTTAAGTTTTATCTTTTTGAAAATATAAAATTCGCCTATTTTTTAAGCACATATTAACTTATTTTTGGTACGTACAGAAAGGTGAGATCTCAAACTACAAACATGTACCAATTAAAGAACATTAAACAACTTAATTGCCGGGTTTTTAATGTAGATATAAAATCTCACATGCGCGTTGTTACATCTGTATGCTCGTTGCTTGTTTCCGTCGGAGCATACCCTCGGAGTGCAAGGCTGTGCTGTATCTGCAACGTGTTTACATGTGATCAAAAAAAGTGGCGTTGCACTTTGGTTTTGAGAAAATCAGGTTTTAAGTTGGTCATTTTTTGAGATTAGGCCTTTTTTTTTAAAGCATTAACTTACATTTGGTACGTACAGAGAGGTGAGGTCTCAAACTTCAAAAATGTACCAATTAAAGAACATCACAACAATAAATAATTACCAAGTTATTAGTGTAGATATACATTCGTCTGTTCGTGAAAATTCAAAATCTACGGTTGTGTTTTGTTTGCCCATAGCGCGCAAAATTTGTCTCTTCGTGAAAACTCAAAATCTCACACGCGCGTGGTTTTGCCCATTATTCGTCTCTTCGTGAAAACTCAATGTACGCGCGTTGTTTTTGCCCTTCGGAGCAACGATATTTCTATCTACGCAGGGACAAATTATAATTCGTCTCTTCGTGAAAACTGAAAATACGATTTAGGTGACATTTTTCCTTGTATGATTTTCGTGATCTTAATGATTCAAACTGATTTTGACAAAATTAACCTTCTATCACTTAATCGATTTCGGCCAAAACAAAAAATCTATGATCTCCATCATAGACCTGTTATTTCTCAATATCGCGTGGCTGAACGCCACTTGTCTCTTTAAGAAGCCTGTGACCAGCGCGGCGGCTGACGCGGCGGCCGACGCGACTATTTAGCAAGCCAGAGTCTTGTTCGTTATCAGAATTAACCAGACAAATCGCTCCACCAACTAAGAACAGCCATGCACCACCACCCACAGATTCAAGAAAGTCTTCTCAAAAAATCCTCACTTTGTCCGGGCCGGATGAGTTTCCACTCCTGGTGGTGCCCTTCCGTCAATTTCTGTAAGTTTCAGCTTTGCAACCATACTTCCAGCGGAACCTAAAGACTTCTTTCCTCGCAGACTGCCCGTGCGTCATTAGAGTAACACCGGCGGATCGCCAGTCGGCATCATTTATGGTTAGAACTTGGGCGTTATCTGATTGCCTTCGAACCTCTAACTTTTCTTCTTGATTAATGAAAATATTCTTGGAGAATGCTTTTGCAGTTGTCACCTATCACACCGCAGTACGAATGCCACCGTCATGAAGTCCCTCTTACCGACGCAATATTTCATGCTCTGCTGTCAAGGCAGCCAGCCTTCTGTGAATACTCCATTTTTACAAAGTAAACGTTTCGGCCGCGCTCGGCACTCAGTCAAAAGAACCGGACGGAAACTGAGAGGAAAGCCAGTCAGGCAGTGGCGCGCCTTGCGGCGGACCGCAATTGCATCAATTTTAATCGCTATAACGAGACATGTATTCTTGCAAGTAACTTGGACTCTTCTGCACCTCAATGTGCAGTAAATGCACCAAATTGTGCTAATATCAGTGTTGATGATACTGCATTAGAAAATGAAGATGATGCACTAGAGAATATAAAAGGTGAAATTAAAGATGAGAGAGCATGTTATTATGATAGCATATTAAAGTAGAAAAGTTTTAAGCCATCTTGTTTCTGGTTAACTATTAAGTTTAGATAGGCCTACCTAATATGTATTTGTAACTTGTCTGCATGGTTTCAAAGTTATGATAAACATTAAACATGGCAGCCATTTTAGACGCCATTTTGGACGCCATCTTAGTTTCGGATACTTATGAGTTTTAAACTCTCCGAATAATGATTTTATTAGATTCCTTGTGCTTTAAAACATATATTTAGACACTTAATTTTGTATTTCTACCATGTTTCGTGGCAAAGTTATGATAAAAATGGCAAATGACGGCCAATTTGGACGCCATCTTGGATTTTGGAAAAGCTCCAGAGGGATTTCCGGGGACTTTTAATATGGTAATCTACACATACTCCTGGACCTATCCTGAAAAATTCAGCTTGTTATGAGCTATTTCCAGGTTATAACTAAAACTCTTGGCCTATGTACCCCGTATCCATAGAAGACTGATATTAAAGTAAAGTTGGTAAAATTATGGTGATAAGTTTGAAATCAAAACAAAATCTGTCGCTACAGCCTTGTGATCGTTTGCACTGCATGGTCTTTATGGTTAATTCTTTTCTTTCGGCTTTCCTTTCTTTTGTTCCATTTATAAACCGTCTACAGTGCAAGGTAATACAACATTTCGTCAGCGTTTTCACAAAGAGACGAATTTTGCCACGCGGCGTTGAACTTTGGTTTATAGAAAATCAGGTTTTAAGTTGGTCACTTTTTGAAAAATAAAATTCGCCTATTTGTTAAGCACATCATTAACTTATATTTGGTACGTACAGAAAGGTGAGATCTCAAACTTCAAAATGTTATCAATTAAAGAACATTAAAAAACTTAATTGCCGAGTAATTAATGTAGATATAAAATTTCACACGCGCGTTGTTTTGCCAATAATTATTTGTCTCTTCGTGAAAACTCAAAAATGTTTTTGCCCCTCGGAGCAACGATATTTCTATTTAGGAAGGGACAAATTATAATTTGTCTCTTCGTGAAAACTGAAAATACGATTTAGGTGACATTTTTCCCTGTATGATTTTCGTGATCTTAATGATTCAAACTGATTTTGACAAAATTAACCTCGCTAGAATGTTCGTTGCTATCACTTAATCGATTTCGGCCAAAAAAAGGTAATACCCCCAAAAAAAATTGGGGGGCTAAATTTGTCTCTTCGTGAAAACGCTGACCATTTTTAAGCGAACTAATTATCCCGCCGCGTGAGCTAAAGGCAATTAAACGAATGAAGCGAAGTTCGATGGCAATCCATTACCGAAATGATGAGTCACGTGGGATTGTATTGTCTGGTTGTACTGAGGGTTTTTCTATAATTAACCCAAGCACCTAATACATGTAATACGAAATATGAGTAAACTGTATAGTATCCAGTAATCTTACTACACTGCAGTGCACTGGTCTATGAGAATTGAGTATATGTATAGGTTTTACCGACTTTAAAAACACTCTTCATTCAATTTTACCAACTCTCGTCAATTTCATCCGAGAAAAAAATTTGCCGTTTAAATTCGTCTAAGCTGTTGCCGAAAGGCAGCATTTAGAGGTTGAATTCGTCGTATTTCAACCAATTTCAAACTTTATATATTAGTCTGATGTGTGCTTGACACCTTATTAGACGAATTTGATCTGCAATGGTGAATATTCCCGAGACAATATTTAAGAATAGTGACCAACACTGGTTCGGAGGTATTTGTTAGTAAATTTCTTTAAGAATTTACAATTGGCGAGAATTACTCACAATAATGCAATACTCAAATCCCTAAAACTTATAGCCAAAGAAAAACAAGAGAACCAGTTTGTTGTTATGAGCGCTAAAACGCACCATTTTCAAACGCTTTTTCGGTGTCATTTTAAATTTGGACTCAAATGAAGTCTGGTCCACGACCCTTTCATTAGTTGAAACCTCATTCAGTGCCCATTCGGGAAATTATACGCTGCTGTTTTACAGAAAACGGGACTGGGAACGTTCATACTATTTCGCACGAAAACGAATGCATCTTTTACAAATTAATGTGCACATTTTCCGATATCGTCCGCGAAAACCTATAGTATGAACGTTCCCAATCCCGTTTTTATTTAACAATTGATAATTCTTTTTCCATGAAGGTGCATTTAGTTGTAAAACATCAGCGTACGATTTTCCGAATGTGCACTGAATTTAATCCTGATAATTCATTTTAGCGCGGATTCAAATGCACACCCGCCATCCTGTTTTTCTTTTAATTTATATTCAATCGATTTCGCTCAATGTGCAGCCGATTTCCTGCGCATTTCAAAAAATGTATGTCTGTCAAGCATTGGAATTCATTTATGTGTTAACCAAAGAAACATATGGGGAACTGAACAAGAGGCCAATCGTGTGGAGCTGCTAAGCACAACAATTTGCGTAGCACAAACATGTCTTGCTCAATCGAATCCGGTTACCACCCAAAACGTCATGTGCTTTTCATGCATGCTAAGCAATAATAACCTGCCGAATATCAGTCACAAACAATATACATCACCTGGAAGAAACCCTGTTTTTGCAAAGGAAGAATTGTCAAATTGGCCCAAGGTGGTCTTCATGGTCTTTTGAAACATTGAAGAGATGACACCTGCGAAACGCAGTGCATACATCTCCAATGAGAGAAGAGACGACCATTTCATTGGTTGAAACCTCCCACAGCATGCACAATACAACCAAATTGTATGCAGAATGTGCGAATTTAAATTATAACAAATGAAAAGATTATTCAATTCAGGCCGTGAAACAATGACAATTTGATTTACTGCAAAATAGATTGCACATTTGTAATAATCGGCCACGCATATCCGCCAAACCGAAAGTCTAATCATGTATTTGTAACCGCTTCACTACGGAGTACCGCAATGGTCTGTCTTGGGCCCATTGGTATCTAAATCAAACCAATCGGTAAAATCATTCGCAAACATGATCTTAGTTTGTATATGTATGCTGACGATACTCAAATTTATTGTACATTTAACCCTATAGGGATCCGGAATAGATAAAACGTACTCTTATGAAATTGTCCTCCTGCATCTAAGAGTTGAAGCTATGGATGACCCAAAACATGCTAAAATTAAACGATACAAAGACTGAATTGTTGGTAGCGGCTTCAACACACACACTTCGCAACTTACCACCTGTCACTCTGAAATAGGGGATACTATGGTGTTCTATATGTGCCAACGATTGAAGAAAAAAATCGGACGTTATATAAAAAAAACCATTTAGTTGATTTGTTTATTTTATTGATTTTTTTTTTTTTTTTGGTAAGATTTTTTTTTTTTTTTTTATTAATTTTTTATTTTTTTTTCTAAGATATTTTTTTTTTTGGTCAATTTTTTTTTTTTTTTGGGGGTCAATTTTTTTTTTTTTTTGGCGTCGCATTTATTTTTTTCGGCGTCGCATTTTTTTTTTTTGGCGTCGCATTTTTTTTTTTCGGCGTCGCAAATTATCTCGTGCACACGACATAATTTGTGATTTTCCGGGAACCCTGGATGGAAATCCATGTTTACTGATTACGATTGGCTAGAGCGTGGAGGCAGAATTTAGAGTAAACAGTAAGTAATCATATTGAATTGTTTAGACAGGCATTTAGTAATTAGGCCGTACCAAGGTAATATTTTCATGCGTATTTTCATGTTTCCAGCGTACCCTTAATCTGAAATATGTGGTGAATTTATTATTGAATGTTGATGATAGGGAGAAACAGTATGTCACTCTAATAGTCTAGTGGGATTTCTAAAAGGGGCATTTTGGGGTAAAAGTTGGGAAACAGACTTTTTATAATAATTCAGGTATGCTGAATCCGATAAACCCGGTTTTCAAGCAAAATTTTGAGTTTTTAACCGTCTAATTTGCATAATTTGCATAACCGCCAAATTGCCAATTTTGGACACTTTTGGAATCATTTTCTGCAACAACTCTGTAACCAGGCAGGTAAAAATGACAAATAAAATGTCTATACCTACGTTTTGAAGGTCAGGGAATGTGATAAATGCATTTATAAAGTAATTAGTGGTAACCCTACTCCTAAATATGCAAATTATCCGCCGCCATTCGAAACAAATCGTTTTTCTCAAATATCTCTGTAACTGGACAAGTAAACACGACAAATGAGGTAGACCTATGCTTTGAGAGTGGGTGATGAGGTAAACTCTTGAGATAGGATCGAAATATGGTTGAGTTATACAAATCACCTTTTGAAGGTGAAATTCCTTAGAACATTCAAATTCTAATTGTTCCCAATTCTTATTCTTCAAACGCTAAGGAATCTAAAATATGCTTTATTTTGCGGTATACATAACCCTAAAAAGTAATTAAATATCAATTAATTTGTACTATTTACTACATTTCCCACCAACAGTTTTACCCAGAAACGACTTTAGGCCTATAGGTACAGATGTTTTAAAAATAGGTAGGGGACAAATCCAGAAACTGCCTCAGAGAATCAACCAATCACAACAGGTTTTACATAGAGTATTATGAACCACACCTACACATAATATACTTGAATTTAATCTTGAAGTTAATCGGTCAACTTTAAGTTAATTTATAAGTTAATCTTCACATACATTTGAAAGATTTGTTTAGAGTTGTTATATATTTTTCTCTATAAGACTATTAGAGTGACATACCGTTCCTCCCTATCGTCAACATTCAATAATAAATTCACCACATATTTCAGATTCAGGGTACGCTGGAAACAAGTTTCCCCTGGCATGAAAATATTACCTTGGTACGGCCTAATTACTAAATGCCTGTCTAAACAATTCAATATGATTACTTACTGTTTACTCTAAATTCTGCCTCCACGCTCTAGCCAATCGTAATCAGTAAACATGGATTTCCGTCCAGGGTTCCCGGAAAATCACAAATTATGTCGTGTGCACGAGATAATTTTTGCTTTTAATGTCCCTTCAGGGGCTCCGTACTTTCAGGACTCCCGAAAAAAAATGCGACGCCGAAAAAAAAAATGCGACGCCCCAAAAAAAAATAAAAAAAAAAAATAAAAAAAAAAATAAAAAATAAAAAAAAAATTGACCAAATAAAAAAATATCTTAAAAAATAAAAAAAAATTAAGAAAAAAAATTTATCTTACCAACAAAAAAGAATTAATAAATAAAATAAAAAAATTAAACGAAAAAAAAAAAAAAAAATAATAAAAAATAACAAAATTACGGCACATATAGAACACCATTGTATACTAGTATCACACCATCGCAATCCGTCCGCAATCTGATTCAAACATGTCAATGTCAACCCACGTTCTCAACCTAAACCGCAATATCCACTTTCAACTTCGCAACATTTCACGAATTCGCAGATACCTGGATTTTGAATCGTGTAACCAAGTAATTCGCGCATTATTTCTGTCCCGTCTGGATAATGGCAACTCTCTACTGTACGCGTATGGTACCACAGAGTTTAATAAACTTCAACGGTTGCAAAACCGTGCTGCATGTCTTCTATTTAATGCTGACAGGCGTGAAACGGCATCGGCACTACTCACACAACTTCACTGGCTTCTCGTCCGGCAAAGAATTAACTTTAAGATCGTCCTCCTCGTCTTTAAATGTCTCCATCACTTAGATCCTCAATACCTTGACCATCTCATTCAGCTTAACGTATCTGGTCGACCCGGCCTTCGTTCCTGTTGTGATGGGACGCGGTTGTCAGTGCCGAGATATAAGAACACTTTTACTGACAAAGCCTTCACAATTGCCGGCCCGAAACTTTGGAACGCTTTACCCTCCCACATCAGATCACTGGACACTATTTTGTTATTCAAAAACCACATAAAAATCTACTTGTTTCCAATTGCCTCTTGATATGTCTATATTTACATTATCTTGTGTTGCTTAGAGCAATGATCTAGATGGAATGGCGCTTGATAAATCATGATATTATTATTATTAATTTACTTGAATGAAACAAACTTAAACCGAATGCTCGTTTTGCACAAAATAACGAAACCCGGATATACGTCGTTATCAAAATCAGCGCGAAATTGAATGTATCTTTTACAAATGAATGTGCACATTTTCCGATATCGTCCGAGAAAACCCAAGTCGTAATGCTATATCACGTCATTATCGTCCACAATCACGCCATACCGAGCAGCAAGTGTAACACGAGTTAATTTCAATATTGTTCCATTTGCTTTGTTACCCAGTGATTAAAGTTAAAGCCTGTACCCCGTATCTATAGAAGACTGTTAGGTAAAGTTGGTAAAATTATTGTGATAAGTTTGAAATCAAAACAAAATATGTCGCTACAGCCGTGATCGTTTGCACTGCATGGTCTTTATGGTTTGTTCTTTTCTTTCGGCTAATGGTCGGAACATGTCAAATTAACAAATAACTAACAAATGTTTTTCACCAGTTCGCTCCGGAAGACGTATACATCCGCATTTTGTTGTCAAAAATTAAAAACGGATGACCAATATATATACGTCACGAGCCAGGCCGGAAATGCCTGTCAACAGCGAGCAAGGCAGGAAATGTCATGGGTGTGCTTCCCGATAAAATCGGCATGCACCCGCCTCGGATCGAGTTTTGTTTAAAATAATCCGGCTTTGGGTTTGTGAATGTTACAATAATCCCTATTAAGAAACAAACGCTTAAATATATCAGGTAGTCGTTAAAAAAATAACAAAAACAACTTTCTTTTTTCTTTTTTTTATATCTGAAATTTGTAATTTGAGCCTTCAATGTTCCGAAGTGCTATCTCGCTATCGACATGTATACATTTTGTATGTGGTTGTACCATCTCACAGGCACATTTTCGAGAGTTATTTTGGCCGGCATTCAGCTGAGCCAGTTATTGCAGTAGATCACACCTCCACTGTTACAGATTCATTCCTGCTCCATGCCTGCTTCCTGGTCCCCCAAATACGAATTAGAAAGCACATACCATAGAAACGAATTAAACTGTAAACATTGGAAATGTTTTGTCAATTGATGAAATTGAATGGTTGACCAGCCTCTTGCTGCTGGCTTTACGAAATTGATTGATCTTTGCGATCTAGTGAATTTGAATGATCTTATTTGGCCAGTGAATCTAACTACTTAAATGGAAATACTCCTTTTGACTGTTGAATGCTGATGCAAAGGAGCATTCATTTTTAAATGAAAGTGAATCAGCCGGGTAATACATTGAATGAATTGTTTAAATTGGCCGAAAAACCTATACTTTTGCAGATATCTGTAAAAGTTTAAATAAACAACATTTTTGTAAACTTTAAACAATTATTGTTGCTGATTGTAAACAAAAAGTAAATTGGACATCCCATATTTAGCATTTTACGATTTGCCTGCCTGTCTTTTGCCCAAACAAATTGGTCTGTGGTTCTTTTTTATTATAACAAAAGGTCTGTAATAAATTTAAAACTAACATTTAAATGAAATAACAGAGAGTGCTGCAACACTGTTGCCAGCACTTTGTTTTCTGTAAAATTACCACCAAAACAAAACACCTTGCAGTATACCTTAGTTAAGTTTTTTGGGCAGTTTAAAAAACTTCATAATTTACAGAAATGTGTGTTTTTATTTTAATTACGAAATGTTAAACGTAAAAACAAACGAAAAGTAGGTGTAACAAAACTAGCACGATTTGTTTTGGGTCGCAAAAGTAACCAACCAAAATGCTGTTGGAAATCGTATATTTATCCAAATAGGCACTTGGGGAGAATTAGCGTAGGTTTTTAGGTAATATTGAGATAGTGGCACTTAGGGAGACATTTCATTATCTCCCTAAGTGTCTAGCTACCCTACAAAACGATATTTGGGAGTTTTTTTGCTCTAAAACGACAGATTTTAGTCTAAATAGCACAAATCTCGAAGATCTTAGAGAAAAGGGTTAGGGTAAACAAGTTAGGACTGTTTTAAGTTTGTGTACATCTCTGTGGGATTGTCTCCCCAAGTGCCTATTTGGAGGAATTATTATATTTGTAATTATATTAATGATTTCTTTGTGAATTCACTTTCTAGTGATGGTCACGTGCCATCAAGTCTGCTTAATTGAATCGGAGTACAACCCACAGTCTGGTACCCTACCCCGTTGGTTCTTGCCGTACAGTGATCCATGCGAGTGCACCGCTATACGTCTTGGTGGTATAGACGTCACTGCTTCGTCATACCACCAGGGGGAGCCCTTGAACCAGCTTTTCTTGAGCGAGGATTGTGAGGAAATTCAGGCCTACTTCAACTGTATTAAGGTTGGACTTGGTCACCCGACAACGGTTTGCCCAGGTAATTCAGTGGCGTAAATCAGTGAGGGTGTGTGTAGGGTAGGAAACTAGGTGACACTGGGGGCGCTGTTTATTGGTGGCGTGCATAGTGGCGTGGTATGTCGTGTCGATAATTAGGGGTGGCGGTGATATAGAATTAAAATAACATGTCAAAGCTTGAGAAAGTCAATATACAATGCAAAAGGCAAGACACAGCAAAATGTATTGTGAGAAATATTTATTATGTTGTGTCATATCTAATTGTATTGTACGTCTCGCGTACAAAAGTCACGATTGAGCCACCGGCTAGTATAGGACTTTTACGTGTGGTTGATTTTGTTTTCTATAATACTTTGTTTTTACGAAGATCTGAACCGTGAAACGGCCATAAATACGAATGATAAATTCAAACTTTATTTTACAATATATAAAAACACCACGACTGTCTAAATTATTGAAGAAAACAAAAAAACAACGTTTGACCTTAGCGTATAAGTTGCAACGTGATTGGCTCATTGCGGGAAAAAATTCCTTTACTGCATGTCGGTGCGTTGTGTGTAGACATAGAAATACATGTAATAACGACCGCCTTATACTGCATGTGGTCTACGCTTTTAGAAAAATAAACTAGCGCGTAAATGAGAACAATGAAATGACGAACCTCTGACGTAACTATAATATGTCGCTACCCTCCTTTTCCCTAATTTGATAAATCGTTCACATTTTGTATATTGAAATAAACAAATAATATTTATTTAATTGTCTTCATCTACCTTTCAGTAAAAAGAACAGCGTCAAAAACAAAGTATTTCAAAACAACTAATCGCTTTACACGTTGAAGTTCGGTTTCTCGTAAAGTCTCGTACGTTCTCGAGGTCAACTTAGAGCAAGTTCGGGCGCGACCTATTGTCAACAATTAGTCAGTCTCTGCTGTACCAATGCGCATGCTATTCTCCCACGCATATAAGTAGGATAAGTCATAACGTTTGTCATGTTGCTCCAAAAACAAGAAGAAAAACCTTATATTAGGCTTGCCAGGTATATGTTTACCGTTACTGCCTCTGCCTCCGTCCTACTACTGCAATCACCGCTTTCCACGTCATTGGTTCTCTCCATTAATTTTTATGGAAAGAGGCTATTTTCCACCAGCGGCAACCGTGCCCCAGGGTCTGGTTCTAAATAGCCGACTAGATAGTCCAACCATCCTGCGTTCGAGTGACGTTAGTCGAACTATAGTTAACTATAGTTCGCGCCCGAACTTACTTCATTATAAATACCATCCGCATTTAGCACTTCTCACGCAAAAGCGGAAACTCCATAGTTATAGTATTACATTCCTCAGCGATAGCGCTTTCCAACGATATTAGTATTACCACATTATTAGTATTACCGCCTTCCAACGATGTATCATTTCAAAGACAAATTGGGCAAAGGAAAACTGGAGCCAAGAAGCACTGCCAAACTCACATAAAACTCATAGACAACGACGTAACCAGGATTAAATTCCTGGGGGCCTTGGGGATGTACCAAAAAAAGGTGATTATTGTTTTTGTCCAATTCAATATAACATAACTGGCACCATAGAGGGGAAAGGGGAAGACATCCGCTGTATTGGGGGGTCGGGGGGGGGGGGGGGGGGGGGTACATCAATGACTATATACCTCATACTGGACGGTGCGTTTATAAATTTAGTGGAAGGCCATATTTTTACCAATTTGACGGGAGAGAGTATACTCTTGAATATCTACCTACAAATGTATCGCAAAACGTTGTCAATTATGTCCCTCAGCCACCCACGCACCAAATAAATTGGGGTTTTGTAGGACCCGTGCATTTATTTCCAAGGAAATTCACTGGCACATGTATTATCGTCATGTATCAGCTGAGATAAACCGAAAAGTATACGCCCGCTGAGGGGGTACTTGTGCACGGAGCCCATACTTGGCGCTAAGAAAGTGAAACGCTGATGCAGTTCCACATAATGTGAAGGAAACGCACGGTATTCTGGGTAGCGTACTGTGACCTTTCGAATTGCATGCAGCGCACCTGAGCCGTGAAACTGGTGACCTCCAGTTCACAGTTCACACAATATCTATATCCAATCAGAGCTCTCTGCGCCTAGTAGGCCTATGGGCGGTGGGCACGAGCGAACTTTATATTGCGTGTCTAACGTTAGTCTGGTTCCCGGACCTGACAATTTGGTTTATGCCTATAGACGTCTAAATTGCAGGTAGCTCGGAAGTCATGCTGTAAATTATTGCCTTTTGGGCGTTAATGCCCAGGAAAGATTCAAAGATATTGAACCTTTCAAATGCTCATACAAAGCTTCCTCTTTCGCTTAAAACAAATTGTATTATTTGTGATTATAGCAATTAGTTATTTCAAGCCCATAGATAATTTATCTGTGCTATTTTACCGGCAGAGCGTGACATATTCCTGACCAAAGAGAAATTCTCGGCCCTTGAATTCGACGCGGCTGAGGAGAGGTGCCGAGAATGCGACATGCAGGTCTGCACGCTCGGCCAGATGAAGTTAGCCTACGAGTTCGGGTCTCGAATCCTGGAGTTCGGTCTCTACCAGGGTTCCGAATCAGCTGACCAAAAAGCGCGTGTGTCGTCCTGCAACTCGGGTCAGGAATGCTACTACAATGGGCTTGGCTCACGGGAGATACCTAAAGTGCCCTTGTCGGTCAACGAGGAGGTGGCTGCGTATTGCTGTCGTAGCACCGGCCCTACTCTCACCGTGGGCAAGTTCTGCTCTCACGAGGTCGCTCGCGGGTCTTGCCAGGACCTAGGCGCCCAACTTTGTCCCTTGGTGTTGCTTGCCGACGCAAACAACCGTGGATATGTCACCAATGAGTGGGGATGGTACGTCTCCCCGTATCGCGCGTATGTCGGAGATGGTGAGGTGGTTGTCGACTACGATACTAAGGCAGGGCAGGTTGGGGCCTACTGCTGTCCAATGGAAAACTCCTTCATTCTGTCTAAAGACGGGTACCACACTCACGGAGAGGCCCAGGCTTACTGTGGTTCCATCGGGTTTCATCCCTGCTCGCTCGCCGAGCTCAAGTCGGCCCGCGATCACGGCTTCTTAAGCGGCGAACATTCCTGGGGTCACTTTGAAGTCGAAGGTCGCAACGTCAAGGTGTATGACTGCAATTACTGGTCTGGTTCTGAGTGTTATAAGGGCGTGATTGCTAACACTCCCCAACCTTGGGACCGAATGCGGGCTTATTGCTGCCCATAAAGGCCTCTAGCGCCCTCTAGTGACAGTGATACATTTATTGTCTTTGTCCACAATACGACCTCCGTTCGCTCGGTCCCACCGCCCAAACTCAAAATTATGAGAAGAAAGTCATGACCTTTTGAATTTAATGTACTGCGCAGCTGAGCAGCGTAACTGGTGACCTCCGTTTGCAGGTCACACAAAATCTATCCAATCACAGCTCAATGGGTGGTGGGCCACTGACCTCTACACCTGGACAGATCATCGCCCATTCCGCCGAGCTAACGCTTGAACTGAAGTGGGCGCGCACGAGAAGTGCAACGAGAAGTGCAACTTCTGTGAGCCAATGAAATGTACAGGTGTAGAGGTCACTGGATTTACTCCGTACACTTTTTATTTATAAACATTACGTCATACGTACCGTACCGACTGACCTCTACACATGGACACTTCATTGGCTCACAGAAGTGACGTCGTGGGTCCGCCATGTTGCACTTCTCGTGCGCGCCCACTTCAAGCGTTAGCACGGTGGAATAGGCGATGGTCCGTCCAGGTGTAGAGGTCAGTGTGGTGGGCACGAGCAAACGAACTCCGTTGCAAGTGGGAGTTTAGTCTAGTTCCCTGACTTCACATGGTCATTACGGTCATTATAGTCATTTGTTTTAAAAAATACAACATTCCTCCCCACCCCCCCCCCCCCCCCCCCCCAAAAAAAAACCCCACTAAAATATATATAAAAAAAAACGCCTGCGTTGGCTTTAAAATATCAACTGACTGTTTTGCCGTGCCAGCTTTAATGATAATAGGCTACTATACTGCGCAATCGCCTATGGCTGATAATTAGATTTTGAAGTGCGCACGAGTCAAATGTTGGATGATATTGGTCTTGTCTAGTTGGGTTTTGAAGGCATTAATTTTTTTTTTCTCTCAAAAACACTCGACCACCGCGAACATTAACGATAATACCCAAATGACAGTTGGGACTTCAGAAACTGCAGGAATTACTCCTGTTTTTGGTCACGTGACATTGCCGGCTACCGTGACCTGAGATTCATCAGAAATAGTCAGAATTGTTTGGTCTGGGTACCAGACTAGAGCGCATGCACAATTCTATTTGCTTCTCAAATCAAAACATATAGTTTCATATATTTCAAATTTCAAATTTCTTTATTTCGTGCACATATTGCTAATAAAACCATTTGTGAAAAGGGTTTGTAGTTTTAGGAAGTGTTTTGGGGGTTCGCAGAAATTTATTTAGTTGTAAATTTATTACCTATAGATTACTTTTTGCATTTCCTTTTACTTTTAAGGGCCCCCATTTCTTTGATGCAGTCATTAAAAAAGTTGTCTTTGTGTCAAAATGTATATAATTGGGTTTTTTGGGGGGAGCATACATTTTTTTATGCTAATGAGAATTTCCATATTCACGAGCAAAACATGTGATGTCATTTGACGGAGGAAGAAACCTCAATGTTACAGCTATTTAAGTACCAAAAGTGACCCAATTTTTTGATATTTTGCTGTTTTTTGTCTGTTATGATTCGTCGTTGTGCCAGTGCACGGCAGAAAGCTACTGGGCAAACTTTTCTAATAAATATTCCTAAGAAGCAAATTTTAAGGTCACAGTTTGAATAGAAAACTAAACTAAACAGTGTCTTTCTGGAATAACATCACAGAAACATCGCCTTCAATAGTTGTCAAGGAAAGCATTGGAATTTTCGAATGTTTAAAGATGTGCACTTTTCAATCAAATTAACCAAAAAGAAAATGTTAAATACTTTTCGTGCATTTATTAAGAGGAGTATCGCAACAAATGTTTTCTAATAATGTTCATACCCCTACAATGTAGTGTTTCAAAGCGCTTTGCTAATATTATCCCTGATCACCAGAAACGAGACCATTTTCTGCAGCAGCTCAAGATCAACGAAATTTTGGTCTCCATCTTCACAGGTACCCATTTATACTCCTGGGTGGATAGAGGCAATTGTAGCAAAGTGTCTTGCCAAAGAACACAAGCACCACGTTGCCTGTCAGGGTTCTAACCCACCACCATACAGGTTCAGGTTCAGGTTCAGGTTTATTTCCATACTATTCGGTAAATTATACAATGAGAAACAAATTAACAGAACTAAATTAATAGTATGGGGAGGTCAGACAAGAAGCCGAAGCTTGTACTATGGGTCTACCCCCATCACAAGGAATACATGTAATTATACAATTCATGATTAACTAAGTAGATAATAATAACAAACAATAGATATTAATAAATTAATTTCATGAATTCATGACCCAATAATAATTATTACATCACATGCACTAAATTAAATTACCATCCTTAACTTTCAATGTGCTAATAATAACTTCATTTAACAATAATAATTTGCTAATAATCACAATTTACATTGACAGCAAAGGTGTTTTTTATAATGTTTTTTTACATGCTCTAATGGACGTCATTGGGCAGGAAGATCTAATTTTGTTCCACAGAAGGGGTCCTTGGTGCCTAACGGTTGTGAGGTGTAGAGATGTTCTAACTTTATTAAGATGAAGCTTGTTTGATGACCTAGTGTCGTAATTATGAATATCAGCGTTCCTTGTAAAGAACAATTTTATATTCAGAGGCAGTGTATTTTTTTCAAAATTATACATCAGAGCACACAAATAATATTTATAGAGATCGTATACAGATAAAGTGTTAAATTTAACAAATAGCGGGGCAGAGTGATCCTTAAAGCTAGAACCGTTGATCAGTCTTAAAGACTTCTTTTGAATAACGAGCAACCTATCAAGGTAGGTTTTATGGGTATTTCCCCAGGCAAGTATACCATATTGAAGGAGGGCATTGATAACGTATTATAAATAGAAAATAGAATACGGGATGGGACAAAATGTCTAAGTTTTCTAAGAATGCCAAGGTTGCGAGAAATAAGTGTAAGGACTTTCTGACAATGATTTCTCCACGTTAACTTATCATCAATAATGACACCTAAAAATTTAAAGGAATCAACTTTTTCAATAAAATTATTGTTAAAATAAATCTTGATGTTTTTATCTACACTTCGGTTAGTAAAAACCATCGTATGTGGTTTTTTTTAATTCAAAGATAATTTATTACACACAAACCATTCAAATACTTTAGTTAGCTCACTGTTCATTAATTCAACAGCGTCATTTAAATGTTTACCACTGTAAAATATGTTTGTATCATCTGCAAATAAAAAGAAACGTCAGAAGTTGAGTAGAATTACAAATATCGTTAATATAGATAAGTAATAAGATGGGCCCGAGGATTGAGCCCTGTGGTATACCACA
Organism: Crossaster papposus; assembly: GCA_037893245.1. Classification (NCBI taxonomy): domain Eukaryota; kingdom Metazoa; phylum Echinodermata; class Asteroidea; order Velatida; family Solasteridae; genus Crossaster; species Crossaster papposus. Next base: position 294,437 of record JBAIAA010000419.1, read on the forward strand.
AGTGATTGATTTGTAACTGGACTTTCTATTTATTCAAACCACAAATTGTTTCCTATTTTTCAGGTAATCTCTAAACCATTCGAGTGCTATACCTCTGACACCATATGTTTGTAGTTTACTAATTAAAATTATCGTGGTCTATCGTATCAAATGCCTTAGTAAGATCCAAAAAGATGCCAATTGTATGTTGGAGTTTGTCTAGACTAGATGTTACTTTGTCAACTAAATCAATCAAGGCAAGTTGAGTCGAATATTTGGCCCTGAAGCCATATTGAGATTGTGACAGAATGTTAAATTTGGCGATAAATTGTTGAAGGCGGTTAGCAACTAGCCTTTCTAACAATTTTGAGAAGCATGGCAAAACAGATACAGGGCGGTAATTACTGACAAGGGAACGGTCTCAATTTTTGTAAACTGGAGTAACTTTAGCAATGTTGAGTTCATTAGGGACTTCTCCGGAATTTAAGGAGCGGTTACAAATATCTGTTAAGGAGTGAACAATATAAGGAGCAATATTTTTAATCAGAATATTATCAAATTCATCATGACCAGAACTCTTCTTATTTGGAAGTTTACTTATACAATCCAGAAGTTCTTCATGTGTGATTGGGCTTAAAAATAGAGAATCTGGAAAGTTACCTTCGATATATTTTACCGGGTCCAAGGCACTTTGTGGTATCTTAGAAGCTAGATCTTGACCAATGTTAACAAAATATTGATTGAAATACTCTGCAATCGCTTGAGGGTCATTCACGTCACAGTTGTTTATTTTGAAGGAATTGATTGGCTGGTTATTCTTGCTCTTTTTATTTAAAATGTCATTAATGATTTTCCAGGTATTTCTTATGTTATTTTTTTCTTGCTCAAAGGATGCTGAATAATATATATTTTTTTGGAAGCTCTAATTACAGAGATTAATTTGTATTATCTGTTATATTTGAGTTTATTGATTTCAGAGGGTTTTGTAAGAAACTTTCTGTAAAGTCTATTTTTCTTTCTAATAGACTTTAGCAGACCTTTAGTAATCCATGGATTTGTAGGTGCTTTATTGTGATGTATACACTTTTTATAAGGCATGCATTTATCTATAAGTTCACTTAGCTTGGATGTGATCTGTGAGTATCGCAAGTTTACACCATCACCCGTAACTACTGAATCCCAGTCAACTTGTGCTAATTCGTCTTTCAGAGCAGCAACATTTTGGTTTGATACATTTCTTTTTTTCAGTCATTAAAAAAGTTGTCTTTGTGTTCATTTATTTGTAAGGGGAGGGGGGGGGGATACTTTTTTTCAATTTTTATGCTTTGCCTAATGATAATTTCGTATATACATGAGCAAAACATACGATGTAATTTCAGGCAGAAAAACTCAATGTTACACACATTAAACACATTAAAATAGCTAGAGTTTTTTTTTACTAACATGAAGTAAACAAATGTTCAACAGAATCGCTGTAAATGTAATTGCTTTGACTTGTTCACATAAGTATAGGGGAATTGTACGGTCAGTGAACCAGTCTAGCTGGCTTGTACACGTTCATGTCGATCGCTAACGAAATGCGAGTTAACTTAAACGTGGTAAATTGGGGGTATTGTATTTGAAAGAAGCCAGTTTTGGCCAACGCTGATTGGCCGACCAGCGTTGCGAAATGGCGGCACACCAGGCGCCATAATATTACAGGATGCTTTAGGCTGCCATTTACAAAGTCAGGAAGGTATTTCATAATAATTTGGTAGTTTTTATGTTTTAAAATGCTGTATATTCCTATAAAGTATCTGAACCATCGTCACTTGAAAAAGTATTCACACAGTGTAAATATTGTGCCTGCCAGTCGTAATATTCGCTTATGTAAATTATTTGTAGACTTTTCGATGCACATGTATGGAGTTTAATGTTGAGGAAAATAAATTGTTTGAAATTTCTTGAAAAACTGTTCTGGCCACAAATAGTTTTCATATACATTCAAAAGCGAGTCTAGAGCAGTTTTAGGCACACATTAAAATAGCTAGAGTTTTTTGTTAAGCAAATGTTCAACAGAATCGTTGGAAATGTAATTGCTTTGACTTTTTCACATAAGTATAGAGGCAATGAATAAATACATGATTGGCTGGTATGTTTAAAATCAATAAACGCAGATAATGCCCTCCAGCCTTTGGCTCTATCACGTCCACGTCACGTCCACCGGTTTCAAACGTACTTGTTTAAAATTAGCCAGCACGTTTGCAAATTTACCCGGCCAACTTTGCAAACAATAGCGTTCAAATACATCTTGATAGTGGCCAATTTGAAACGAAGTTTATCTCTGTTGTTGCTCTCGTAGTTCGTATTAGATTCCAGAAGTTCATTTTCATACCTGACATATTCATGTTTTACTCATCCTACTTTAAAGTTTTGTCTTTCGGTTTAAGCGGTCATTTAATTTAGCAGTCGGTTTGGTAAATGCCTATTTGCATAAGGTATTTTCGTTTTTTGGCATATTCTATATATTTAGGTTTTTTAATTTATTTAAATGTTTCAATGTTTTTGTTTAGTTTAATTTTAATGTATTTTGTTTAATTGTTAAGTTTCTGTCTTAACCCAAAAAAGTAACATATAAATTAGCAATAGACCTACGGGTAAATTATACATGTTGTGTGAAAGTCGACGGCGTACAGACAATACACTTCGGCAACATTAAACTTAGGTAATAATTTCACCGCCTTTTGTCGCGTATACACATTGTATGTATGTTTTTACTTGTTACTTTTTGCTCTCTTTATATCTTCTGTATTAAATTGAAATCTGAGTTAATGTTATACATCTGTTTTTCATGATTCCTTTTTTCTCAATGAGTTTTCTTTTGGATGTTTTGAAAAGCGGGAGAAAGTGATCAATTTGGTTATTTTGTCGCTGCTCCCTTTGTGACAGACTTTTGTGAAAAAAATTGTCATTTACTTAATCAATTTGGAATAAGGCATTTTATAATACTAAAGAACTCAACTGTTTTCAAATTCCTTTGTTTATATTCCATAAACGTTTGCCTAATGGTATATTCGAATGGCCGAACTGGCGCAACCTGAAGCCAGAGCGAATTTGAATGACCCAATGTTAAATTGAATGCCTTTGATTGGTTGCAAAATGCAGTTGCATGCATTTAGATACAAATTTAACAATATATTTAGTCAAAACGTGCAAAATTGGTGATTCGTCATTAATTTGGATGCCAAATCTCTTAAACTGACCAGGAAAACCTATATTATATTTAAAACAAAATTTATATTATACATAATTCATTGCTCGCTTGCTGTCTGCAGTTTCATAAGGGACACAGATTTCCACATTTGTCCACGCATTTGTATTTCAGCCAAGCTTAATTCAGCCGCCCGGTGAGTGTTGCTATGGTGATGAAAGGGGGAGAATAATACGTGCAGCGCCACATGATTGTATTGATTTGTAGTTTAGGCCTTTTAAAATTAAATCGTAGGTTTGCATCACCTTCCTCCCCGAACTGTTCCCGCCTCGAATTTTTAAATATATTTTATTGTTTTTTTTCCTCTGAAAGACAGTGTTGTTTTTGTGCATGACACAATAGCTAGCGAGATTTTATGCTTATCATAGCGCGCTATGGTCGTCAAAAAGCTGTCGTGGCTCCCGACTAATAATGATGACGTCTCTCATAATTATAATAACCATTCGTGTGTCGTGTTGATGTAAACACGTGACCTGTTTATATAAAATATAATTTTGTCTTCCTCCCGATTTCTTTTCAATCTTGAGTGATGAAAACTTAAAAATCAATTTTCAAATGACCTCACATTGTGTTGACTGTCAAGGTTGTTGCTTAATTCGCTCTTTGCACGATCATCAAGCTTTAGTGCGGGGCCTCAATCTGGGGCCAATTTTATGGAGCTTCTACTAAAGCGCAAACAAATTTGCTTAGCACCAAAAAAGGCTTACTCAGAACAGGTTACCAGCCACAACTCCATGTGCTTTTTGTGCTAAGCAAAAGCTAGCTGAATACCAGTCACAAACAATATACATCACCTGAAAATTTGGTCTGCTACTTCGCTTTTTCCAAGGAAGAATTTTCAAGCTAAGCTAATATTTGTGCTCAGCATGCAGTTCATGATGACCTCCAGCCAATCAGAAACAATCAGAAGACCGCCCTCTTTTCTGATGGCTGCAATGACGTCACCTGTTGCATGCTCTGCGCCTGCGCATAGTTTCGGAGGCGAATCTTGCGGTTGACGCACTGGTTTGCATACGATGCGTTCACGCATTGATCGTCTAACTGGATATTAATGGTTCAACCTGAACATATTAATTGTCATTGCATCTGGAAGAAAATGGACGGAACAACAGCTACTTGGATTTTGGTGGCGTCAGCAATGACAGGTAGGCCTATGTATAATTTCCTTTTGTCAAATTGCCTTTCAAATTAAGGGTCAATTGGACCAAACTGTGTGGTGTATGACTATAATCATTTGTTTGCCATAAAGTAGAAGCAAAATGCTTTCAAACGATACCTTGATGGCATTCCTCAAGTCATGCGTCACTGAGCCCCGTTGTTTGGAAAATGGTGTGTAAAAACTCATTTGTGACAGCTACGGGTAAGACAATAGGATCACATCCAATGAAGGAAATTAACCCTTCGAAACATGAGAAACAAGATTGTTATAATGAGCTGTTAATTATTTAGCAATTTTATGAATTCTGAAAATATTTAATTTCATAAAGTTAGAGGGGTGTTCCTCAAAACACGAGATAAAATGGTTAAACAGAATCGTTGGCAACTTTTACTTTTTAACCGAAAGGTATTTATGAATGGGAATACAAATGTGATTGACTGGTATAGACAAGTATATTCGAAACCGGCTCATGAGCCCGAACGTTGTTAATGCCTGAGCCAAACGCCTCCTCCAGGCCCATAAGCCGGTTTTAAACATGCGTGTTAACAGCCGGCCAGCCACATTATTCCCTTATTTAAGTAAACAATAAATCTGAAGAACACAGAAACATAAAATTGACTAATAAGACCTAACTTCAAAACTATCTTTGAATCCCGAAAATATATGAGGATATCACAATAAAACTAACTATGTGACCCACTCTACATAAAAGAGGTATTATGTCACACAAATGAGTTATTGAGTATACGTATACGTGTATACATATTGATTACTTCTTTGGAGTTTGAATTACACAACTGAGAAAACAGGCTTTGAAATAGCCGATGAAATAGAACGATGCATGTAAAATGGTAGCTTTTCCCCCACTTTATTCACCAAAATCTATATTCCTTTTAAGGAAACTTAAAATTGTAGGTATTAAATATGTCATTCATGACAACAAATTAAAATCACATTTGGATGAAATGTTTACCTTCTCAACGTTGAGTGGGCAATTACATGATAATGCACAGCGTGACTTAATACCTTCTTTGAAGAGCCGGTCATTATAGGTTTCTCGGCTATTTTAAAACATTGTTCGTTCAAGTTCACCAACTCTTACACCTAATTTTGTCTGAGACAAAAAATCACTCACTTTCACTAAAGCAATTTACCATTACATTTTAAATTTTGTTCACTTTATTCAAATATTTTCTCAGGAATGTTCGTCATTATACAGATCAAATTCGTCTAAGATTTTGCCGAAAGGCAGCATTCAGAGATCGAATTCGTCTAAAGCCAATCAATTTCTAACTTCTGCTAAGTAAATTTGTCTGATGTGTGCTTGTGTCAAGCACACAACCGACTAATGTGTGCCCAGCAGAAGGTTATATGCGCATTATGCGCAAACGCGTAATCACCCAAATGTTCCCAGCAAAAGGGCATATGCAAAACAACTGCCTATATTTTAATGAATTGTAAACATTTCTCCTTGAACTTAACACAAATTGCCCTCAAAAATGGTTATTTAGATGTATGACAAATAGAAAATGTGAGAGAACATTCACAGTACGTGTGTTGGAACATTGGAGCCTTTTAACGCAATTTTTATGAAAGTGATGTTTGCGTCAGAACGCTCGTATGCCCTTCTGCCGGGCACCCGACTTAATGTTCTTAGTATAAGTTTAAAATTGGTTGACATCAGACGAATTCGATCTCTGAATAATGACCAAATTTGAAATTGAATGGTAAATGACTCAATGGGTTTGGTGAAAATTTGGAAGAAATTGATTGTAAGATCGAGTCGGTAAATTTTATTTAATAATGTTTTGAAATAGCCGGAAAATCTATACACCAAATTACCCCTTCAATCGTATACAAATTCTGCACACAATTTAGCTCTATAGTGATATTATATGCCACCGTCCATCATGGTTTACTTCTAGCCTAATACCAATAATACCTTATTTACCAAAGCCGGTACAAAAGTCACCAAGACAACATCATACCGTTGCCATGGAAATCTGTATTGATTCTTTCATGGTGTGATAAGCAACGCTGACAGTCGAAGCTGACTGTCACACTGATCAGTGGTGTCAATCTATGTCAGCGAGTAGGCAATAACTAACCGATAAAGTGTCATTTTTCTTGGCTATTTTAAACATTTTTCATTCAATCAATTTCACCAACTCTTACATTCGATTTCGTCTGAGAAATGATCATTCGATTTCAAGATCTTGTCACCCTTTTTAAACACCGGGTGAGGAATATTCGTCTTCATTACAGATCAATTTTATCTAAGCATCCTGTGAAATCACAGCATCTGGTGTGCTGTGGTTTTCAAGAAAAGTTGGATTTTGTATCAATTTACAACGATTTTCGGCCGGCAATTGTTGGAAAACCCAATTTTATTTAATTTATTTAGTCCATATATTAAAACTGTTGTTAAATATATTAGTCTGCTGTGTGCTTGACACCTTATTAGACAAATTTGATCTGTAATGATGAATATTCCTGAGACAATATTATACACATATGGACTGTAAATGAGGTCACTAGAGCACGTCTAAGGGACTGTGAGTGACCAGAAGGGGGACCTGTTTCCCGAAGCCGAAGGCCGAGGGAAATAGGTCTTCCTTCTGGTTACTCACAGTCCCTCGGGGGAATAGACGTGATCTAGTGACCGAATCATGCCAGTCCATATGTGTTTTCTAACACACCTCGGTCCAAAATATGAAATAAGAAAATAAACCGCTATTTTTCATATTAAGTTGACTCTGGCAAACCTCTTGAGGGCGCTGTAACCAGTTCCGCTTCGGGAACTATTTCCCGCAAATTCACCGTGGCGCAAATCTCATGCACTATCCTATATTACTTAACCCTACGTGACCGTTTTTCAGCCAACCAGAATACAGAACCAGCAAGAGGTGTGTTATAATTAAAAAATAGTGACCAACACTGGTTGGGGGGGGGGGGGGATTTGTTGGTAAATTTCTTTAAGAATTTCCAATTGGCGAGAATCACTCACAATAATGCAATACTCAAATCCCCAAAACGTATAACCAAAGAAAAAAACAAAAGAACTAGTTTTGTTGTTATGAGCGCTAAAACGCACCAGTTTTAAACGCTTGTTCGGTGTCACATTAAATTTGGACTCAAATGAAGTCCACGACCCTTTCATTGGTTGAAACCTCATACAACACGCGCAATACAATAAAATTAGTCCGTATGATAATAAAGGTTTTCCCGGCGAATTTAAACATAAATTCAATCAATTTAATACCCGGCTTATTCAAGATCATTTGAAAATGAATGTTCCGTTGCATCAGCCTTCAACAGACAAAAGGAGTAATTCAATTTCAGCAGTTAGCATTCACTGGCCAAATAAGATCATTCAAATTCATGAGGTCGCAAAGATCATTCAATTTCGTAAAAACCAGCAGCAAAAGGCTGGTCAACCATTCAGTTTTATCAATTCATTAATTATTTTCTTTCGGCTAATGTTCGGAACATGTCAAATTACCAAACAAGTAACAAATGTTTGCAACCAGTTCGCGCCGGAAGACGTATCCGGAGACGTATTTAAAACGGATGACAAATAATTACGCCACGAGCAAGGCCAAAAATGTCTGTCAGCAGCTAGCAATGCCGAAAATATCATGGGTGTGCTTCCCGATAAAATCTGCCAGAACCCGCCTCGAATCGAGTTTTGTTTAAAATAATCCCGCTTTCGGTTGATGAATGTTACAATAATCCCGGCGCGAACTGATTGGGAAACAAAAGGGGGTCGGTAAAAAGAAATAACAAAAACAAAAACTTTTTTGTTATATCTGAAATTTGTAATTGTACTTTTCAAATTCAGCTGAGCCAGTTCTTGCAGTAGATCACACCTCCACTGTTACAGATTCATTCCTGCTCCATGCCTGCTTCCTGGTCCCCCAAATACGAATCAGAAAGCACATACCATGGAAACGAATTTGAGTGTAAACATTGGAAATGTTTTGTCAATTGATGAAATTGAATGGTTGACCAGCCTCTTGCTGCTGGCATTACGAAATTGGATGATCTTTGCGAACTAATGAATTTGAATGATCTTATTTGGCCAGTGAGTTTAACTTCTGAAATGGAATTACTCCTTTTTACTGTTGAATGCTGATGCAAATTAATTGTTTAAATTGGTCGGAAAAACCTATACTTCTGCAGATATCTGTAAAGGTTTAAATAAACAACATTTTGGAAAACTTACAAAAAAATTGTTGCTGATTGTAAACAACAAGTAAAATGGACATCCCATATTTAGCATTTTACGATTTGTTTGTCTTTTGCCCAAACAAATTGGTCTGTTGTTCTTTTTTATTATAACAAAAAATGTGTGTGATAAATTTAAAACTAACATTTAAATGAAATAACAGAAAGAGCTGCAACTCTTTTGCAGCTGTAAAATTCCCACCAATTGACAGAAAAGTGTGTTTTTGAGTCGCAAAAGTAACCAACAAAAATGCTGTTGCAAATTGTATATACTTGTAAATATATTAATGATTTCTTTGTGCATTCACTTTCTAGTGATGGTCACGTGCCATCAAGTCTGCTTAATCGGATCGGAGTACAACCCACAGTCTGGTACCCTACCCCGTTGGTTCTTTCCGTACAAAGATCCATGCGAATGCACCGCTATACGTCTCGGTGGTATAGACGTCACTGCTTCGTCATACCGCCAGGGGGAGCCCTTGGACCAGCTTTTCCTGAGCGAGGATTGTGAGGAAATTCAGGCCTACTTCAACTGTAACGTTGGAATTGGTCACCCGACAACAAATTGCACAGGTACGTAAGTCAGTGGCGTAAATCAGTGATGGTGTTTGTAGGGTAGGAAACTATGTGACACTGGGGGCGCTGTTTATTGGTGGCGTACAGAGTGGCGTGATAATATGTCGTGTCGATAATTAGGGGTTGCGGTGATATAGAATTAACATGTCAAAGCTTGAGAAAGTCAATATACAATTCAAAAGGCAAGACACAGCAAAATTAATTGTGAGAAATAGTTATTATATTGTGCCATATCAAATTGTATTGTACGTCTCGCGTACAAAGGTCACGATTGAGCCCGGCCAGTATAGGACTTTTACGTGTGGTTGATTTTGTTTTCTATAATACTTTGTTTTTACGAAGATCTGAACCATGAAACGGCCATAAATATGGATAATAAATTTATACTTTATTTTACAATATATAAAAATACCACAACTGTCTAAATTATTGAAAAAACCTGGAAAAAAACGTTTGACCTCAGCGTATAAGTTGCAACGTGATTGGCTCATTGCGGGAACAAAATCCCTTTACTGCATGTCGGTGCGCTGTGTGCGGACATAGAAATAATAACAACGACCGCCTTATACTGCATGTGGTCTACGCTTTTAGAAAAGTAAACTAGCGCGTAAATGAGAACAAGGAAATGACGAACCTCTGACGTAACTATAATATGTCGCTACCCTCCTTTTCCCTAATTTGATATAGGCCTATCGTTCACATTTTGTATATTGAAATAAACATATACAAATTATTTTAACGTCTTCATCTACCTTTCAGTAAAAAGAACAGCGTCAAAACAAAGTATTTCAAAAACAATTATCGCTTTACACATTGAAATTCGGGGGCGGGGGTACATCAACGCCTATATATACCTCATACTGGACGGTGCGTTTATAAATTTATTGGAAGGCCATATTTTTACCAATTAGACGGGAGAGAGTATACTCTTGAATATCTACCTACAAATGTATCGCAAAACATTGTCAATTATGTCCCTCAGCCACCTACGCACCAAATAAATTGGGGTTTTGTAGGACCCGTGCATTTATTTCCAAGGAAACTCATTGGCACATGTATTATCGTCATGTAAAATCCAGGCGTGACGTATTCCTATTGTTCATGCACGACAATACTAGCCGGTAATGGCTTGTTGGACACAAACTCATCATTAACCCTAACTCCCTACACAACAAAGGAAGTTGGAGGATTTTGAAGGAATTGTATTGTTCAATAACAATGGTGAGGGAGTTAGGGTTAACCAGCACAATAACTCATCGTTACGAACACAATAACTCATCGTTAACAACACAATAACTCATCGTTACGAACACAGTAACTCATCGTTACCAATACAATAACTCATCATTACCAATACAATTATATTAAACACAATTGCTGTCCATTATCAAGTAAACAAACAGTACTGTATCACTGTGCCAACCAAATGAACATAATATGTGTCATAGAATGGATACTCTATATAGTTCACACTGCGGCATTGTGCGGTGTCGTCAATAAGCCACATCGCAGGCCCGTACGCAGGGGGGAGGGGGGGGGGTGCGACGGGTACGTACGCACCCCCCGAAATTACCAAAAGGTCTACAATTTCTGGGGTAAATAATGGTATTTTGATGTAGAAATAACGGTATTGGCACACACAAATGGACTTGGCTTAGGCGATAATGCCAACAACAAAAACCGCACCCCCATAAAAAATCCTGCGTACGGGCCTGTGTAATTGGCAGTGCACTTATATTGTAGCCTCATTGTACTCTGTCTTTGTTGTTCACATTCCCATTAACAATGGGAGTCTGGATTTTACATAGGCTAATAGCTTCGGAACACGCCAATACCAGCGATAACCAGCTTCCTCTTTCGCCCAAAACAAATTTTATTATTTGTGATTATAGCAATTAGTTATTTCAAGCCCATGGATAATTTATCTGTGCTATTTTACCGGCAGAGCGTGACATATTCCTGACCGAAGAGAAATTCTCGGCCGTTGATTTCGACGCGGCTGAGGAGAGGTGCCGAGAATGCAACATGCAGGTCTGCACGCTCATCCAGATGAAGTTAGCCTACGAGTTTGGGTCCCGAATCCAGGAGTTCGGTCTCTACCAGGGTTCCGAATCAGCCCACCAAAAAGCGAATGTGTCGTCCTGCAACTCGGGTCAGGAATGCTTCTACGAGGGGCTTGGCTCACGGGAGATACCTAAAGTGCCCTTGTTGGTCGACGAGAAGGTGGCTGCGTATTGCTGTCGTAGCACCGGCCCTACTCTCACCGTGGGCAAGTTCCGCTCTCACGAGGTCGCTCGCGGGTCTTGCCAGGACCTCGGCGCTCAACTTTGTCCCTTGGTGTTGCTTGCCGACGCCAACAACCGTGGATATGTCACCAATGAGTGGGGATGGTACGTCTCCCCGTATCGCGCGTATGTCGGAGATGGTGAGGTGGTTGTCGACTACGATACTAAGGCAGAGCATGTTGGGGCCTACTGCTGTCCAATGGAAAACTCCTTCATTCTGTCTAAAGACGGGTACCACACTCACGGAGAGGCCCAGGCTTTCTGCGGTTCCATCGGGTTTCATCTCTGCTCGCTTGCCGAGCTTAAGTCGGCCCGCGATCACGGCTTCTTAAGCGGCGAACATTCCTGGGGTCACTTTGAAGTCGAAGGTCGCAACGTCAAGGTGTATGACTGCAATAACTGGTCTGGTTCTGAGTGTTATAAGGGCGTGATTGCTAACACTCCCCGACCTTGGGACCGAATGCGGGCTTATTGCTGCCCATAAAGGCCTCTAGCGCCCTCTAGTGACAGGGATACATTTATTGTCTTTGTCCACAATACGACCTCCGTTCGCTCGGTCCCACCGCCCAAACTCAAAATTATAAGAAGAAAGTCATGACCTTTTGAATTTAATGTACTGCGCAGCTGAGCAGCGTAACTGGTGACCTCCGTTTGCAGGTCACACAAAATCTATCCAATCAAAGCTCAATGGGTGGTGGGCCACTGGCCTCTACACCTGGACAGATCATCGCCCATTCCGCCGTGCTAACGCTTGAACTGAAGTGGGCGCGCACGAGAAGTGCAACGAGAAGTGAAACTTCTGTGAGCCAATGAAATGTACAGGTGTAGAGGTCACTGGATTTACTCCGTACACTTTTTATTTATAAACATTACGTCATACGTACCGTACCGACTGACCTCTACACATGGACACTTCATTGGCTCACAGAAGTGACGTCATGGGTCCGCCATGTTGCACTTCTCGTGCGCGCCCACTTCAAGCGTTAGCACGGTGGAATAGGCGATGGTCCGTCCAGGTGTAGAGGTCAGTGTGGTGGGCACGAGCAAACGAACTCCGTTGCAAGTGGGAGTTTAGTCTAGTTCCCTGACTTCACATGGTCATTACGGTCATTATAGTCATTTGTTTAAAAAAATACAACATTCCTCCCCACCCCCCAAAAAAAAAATATAAAAAAACCACCCCACCAAAATATATATAAAAAAAACGCCTGCGTTGGCTTTAAAATATCAACTGACTGTTTTTTCCGTGCCAGCTTTAATGATAGGCTACTATACTGCGCAATCGCCTATGGCTGATAATTATATTTTGAAGTGCGCACGAGTCCAATGTTGACTGATATTGGTCTTGTCTAGTTGGGTTTTGAAGGCATTAATTATTTTTTTCCTCTCAAAAACACTCGACCACCGCGAACATTAACGATAAAACCCAAATGACAGTTGGGACTTTTCAGAAACTGCAGGAATTACTCCTATTTTTGGTCACGTGACATTGCCGGCTACCGTGACCTGAGATTCATCAGAAATAGTCAGAATTGTTTGGTCTGGGTACCAGACTAGAGCGCATGCACAATTCTATTTGCTTCTCAAATCAAAACATATAGTTTCATATATTTCAAATTTCAAATTTCTTTATTTCGTGCACATATTGCTAATAAAACCATTTGTGAAAAGGGTTTGTAGTTTTAGGAAGTGTGTTGGGGGTTCGCAGAAATTTATTTAGTTGTAAATTTATTAGCTATAGATTACTTTTTGCATTTCCTTTTACTTTTAAGGGCCCCCATTTCTTTGATGCAGTCATTAAAAAAGTTGTCTTTGTGTCAAATGTATATAATTGGTTTTTTTTGGGGGGCATACATTTTTTTATGCTAATGAGAATTTCCATATTCACGAGCAAAACATGTGATGTCATTTGACGGAGGAAGAAACCTCAATGTTACAGCTATTTAAGTACCAAAAGTGACCCAATGTTTTGATATTTTGCTGTTTATTGTCTGTTATGATTCGTCAATGTGCCAGTGCATGGCAGAAAGCTACTGGGCAAACTTTTCTAATAAATATTCCTAAGAAGCAAATTTTAAGGTCACAATTTGAATAGAAAACTAAACCAAACAGTGTCTTAATCCTGGAATAACATCACAGAAACATCGCCCTCGGTAGCTGTCCAGGAAAGCATTAGAATTTTCGAATGTTTAAAGAAGTGCACTTTTCAATCAAATTAACCAAAAAGGGAATGTCAAATACTTTTCGTGCATTTATTAAGAGGGTATAATATAGCAACCAATGTTTTCTAATAATGTTCATACCCCTACAATGTAGTGTTTCAAAGCGCTTTGCAAATATTACCAGAAACGAGATCATTTTCTGCAGCAGCTCAAGATCAACGCAATTTTGGTCTCTATCTTCACATGTACCCATTTATACTCCTGGGTGGATAGAGGCAATTGTAGCAAAGTGTCTTGCCAAAGAACACAAGCACCATGTTGCCTGTCAGGGTTCTAACCCACCACCCTACCGGTTCAGGTTCAGGTTCAGGTTTATTTCTATACTATTAGGTACATTATACAATGAGAAACAAATTAACAGAACTAAATTAATAGTATGGGGAGGTCAGACAAGAAGCCGAAGCTTGTACTAGGTCTACCCCCATCACAAGGAATACATGTAATTATACAATTCATGATTAAATAAGTAGGTAATAATAACAAACAATAGTCATTAATAAATTAATTTCATGAATTCATGACCCAATAATAATTATTACATCACATGCACTAAATTAAATTACCATCCTTAACTTTCAATGTGCTAATAATAACTTCATTTAACAATAATAATTTGCTAATAATCACAATTTACATTGACAGCAAAGGTGTTTTTTATAATGTTTTGTACATGCTCTAATGGACGTCATTGGGCAGGAAGATCAAATTTACGGCTGAGAGGTGTAGAGATGTTCTAACTTTATTAAGATGAAGCTTGTTTGATGACCTAGTGTCGTAATTATGAATATCAGCGTTCCTTGTAAAGAACAATTTTATATTCAGAGGCAGTGTATTCTTTTCAAAATTATACATCAGAGCACACAAATAATATTTATAGAGATCGTATACAGATAAAGTGTTAAATTTAACAAATAGCGGGGCAGAGTGATCTTTGAAGCTAGAAACGTTGATCAGTCTTAAGGACTTCTTTTGAATAACGAGCAACCTATCAAGGTAGGTTTTATGGGTATTTCCCCAGGCAAGTATATCATATTGAAGGAGGGCATTGATAACGTATTATAAATAGAAAATAGAATACGGGATGGGACAAAATGTCTAAATTTTCTAAGAATGCCAAGGTTGCGAGAAATAAGTGTAAGGACTTTCTGACAATGATTTCTCCACGTTAACTTATCATCAATAATGACACCCAAACATGTAAAGGAATCAACTTTTTCAATAAAATTATTGTTAAAATGAATCTTGATGTTTTTATCTACACTTCGGTTAGTAAAAACCATCGTATGTGTTTTTTTTTAATTCTAAGATAATTTATTACACACAAACCATTCAAATACTTTAGTTAGCTCACTGTTCATTAATTCAACAGCGTCATTTAAATGTTTACCACTGTAAAATATGTTTGTATCATCTGCAAATAAAAAGAAACGTCAGAAGTTGAGTAGAATTACAAATATCGTTAATATAGATAAGGAATAAGATGGGCCCGAGGATTGAGCCCTGGGGTATACTGTACCACAAGTGATTGATTTGTAACTGGACTTTCTATTTTTTCAAACCACAAATTGTTTCCTATTTCTCAGGTAATCTTTAAACCATTCGAGTGCTATACCTCTGACACCATATGTTTGTAGTTTACTAATTAAAATATCGTGGTCTATCGAATCAAATGCCTTATAAAGATCCAAAAAGATGCTAATTGTATGTTGGAGTTTGTCTAGACTAGATGTTACTTTATCAACTAAATCAATCAAGGCAAGTTGAGTCGAATATTTGGCCCTGAAGCCATATTGAGATTGTGACAGAATGTTAAATTTGGCGATAAATGTTTGAAGGCGGTTAGCAACTAGCCTTTCTAACAATTTTGAGAAGCATGGCAAAACAGATATAGGGCGGTAATTACTGACAAGGGAACGGTCTCCATTTTTGTAAACTGCATTGAGTAACTTTAGCAATTTTGAGTTCATTAGGGACTTCTCCGGAATTTAAGGAGCGGTTAAAAATATCTGTTAAGGAATGAACAATATAAGGAGCAATATCTTTAATCAGAATATTATCAAATTCATCATGACCAGAACTCTTCTTATTTGGAAGTTTACTTATACAATCCAGAAGTTCTTCATGTGTGATTGGGCTTAAAAATAGAGAATCGGGAAAGTTACCTTCGATATATTTTACCGGGTCCAAGGCACTTTGTGGTATCTTAGAAGCTAGATCTTGACCAATGTTAACAAAATATTGATTGAAATGCTCTGCAATCGCTTGAGGGTCATTCACGTCACAGTTGTTTATTTTGAAGGAATTGATTGGCTGGTTATTCTTGTTCTTTTTATTTAAAATGTCATTAATAATTTTCCAGGTATTTCTTATGTTATTTTTTTCTTGCTCAAAGGATGCTGAATAATATATTTTTTTGGAACCTCTAATTACAGAGATTAATTTGTTTTTATATCTGTTATATTTGAGTTTATTGATTTCAGAGGGTTTTGTAAGAAACTTTCTGTAAAGTCTATTTTTCTTTCTAATAGACTTTAGCAGACTTTTAGTAATCCAGGGATTTGTATGTGCTTTATTGCAGTGTTGTAGTCGAGTCACCTATGTCGAGTCCGAGTCCGAGTCCCGAGTCACTTGGTCCGAGTCCGAGTCCGAGTCCCGAGTCACTTGGTCCGAATCCGAGTCCGAGTCACGAGTCACTTGGTTCGAGTCCGAGTCACGAGTCACGAGTCACTTGTTTAAATAATTAAATAGTTAAAAAACTAGTTCAACCAGTTCACTTAGATGACTGGATCACTATTAATCTTTTTTTTTTTAGGTTTTACCAATACTCCTTGCCCCTTCTCCAGAATATCTTTTAAATTTTTTTTTCTTCAAAATAACAAATTATATACTGATTTAGTTATTTCATAAAGGCAGGTAGCCAACAACTTTTAAATTTTTCCCTTGCAAAATTGGCACATCGCCCTTGATTTTGAAGTTTCAAAATTTGTTTTAAAGTTGGTGTAACCAAATGAAACAATAGAGGAACCACAGATGCCATGGTTTAAAAATTGTTGTAGCGACTAGCGAACTGACGTGACGTGTGTGGTGGATATGCATGTGTCGACATGTGTGAAAACTGGTGCAAACAACACACAGCCATCTGAGTGCAATATACAGGCGGTGTTTTTACACGTACCAGACATGCCAGACTATGGTCAGCTTCGGTTGCGTCTATGGCTAGATCAGCGCGTAAGCCGCCTATGTTTTAACATTAAAAAGAGGTAGCGATATTGCCACAGCCAGCTAAAGCCGTCATTCGGACTCCGAAGACGAATTCCCATTTCCCTGGTAATATGCATCAAGTAGTGGCTATGGTGTTAAGGTTGACATAATACCAGCGTTAATATTGGTGTCGTGCACAATAATGCTTTTACAGAAATATATCCCAGTGTTATTATGTGTATTGAACATACAAATGTACATGTACGTGCGCTGTACACTACATGGCCATAGGAACACAGTAATCACGAACACTATTACTTGCAACATCAGTGTAACTGCTTATTCCGTGTGCTAAACGTTAATATACCTCCATGTGCATGACAATCGGATCATTTGAATTTTTTTTAATATTTACAAGAAAATAAAAAAGGTATTGTTGGTGAAAATACGTGACTCGAGTCACGAGTCCTCGAGGTCAAGTCCGAGTCATGGTAGTCGAGTCCGAGTCCGAGTCCGAGTCTTTTGCCGACGTGACTCGAGTCGAGTCCGAGTCACCAAAATTGTGACTCGAGACGGACTCGAGTCCGAGTCCTGGACTCGAGTCATACAACTCTGCTTTATTGTGATGTATACACTTTTTATAAGGCATGCCTTTATCTATAAGTTCACTTAGCTTGGATGTGAACTGTGAGTATCGCAAGTTTACACCATCACCCGTAACTACTGAATCCCAGTCAACGTTACACACATTAAACACAATAAAATAGCTAGAGTATTATTTTTCAAACATGAAGTAAACAAATGTTCAACAGAATCGCTGTAAATGTAATTGCTTTGACTTGTTCACATAAGTATAGGGGAATTGTACGGTCAGTGAACCAGTCTAGCTGGCTTGTACACGTTCATGTCGATCGCTAACGAAATGCGAGTTAACTTAAACGTGGTAAATTGGGGGTATTGTATTTGAAAGAAGCCAGTTTTGGCCAACGCTGATTGGCCGACCAGCGTTGCGAAATGGCGGCACACCAGGCGCCATAATATTACAGGATGCTTTAGGCTGCCATTTACAAAGTCAGGAAGGTATTTCATAATAATTTGGTAGTTTTTATGTTTTAAAATGCTGTATATTCCTATAAAGTATCTGAACCATCGTCACTTGAAAAAGTATTCACACAGTGTAAATATTGTGCCTGCCAGTCGTAATATTCGCTTATGTAAATTATTTGTAGACTTTTCGATGCACATGTATGGAGTTTAATGTTGAGGAAAATAAATTGTTTGAAATTTCTTGAAAAACTGTTCTGGCCACAAATAGTTTTCATATACATTCAAAAGCGAGTCTAGAGCAGTTTTAGGCACACATTAAAATAGCTAGAGTTTTTTGTTAAGCAAATGTTCAACAGAATCGTTGGAAATGTAATTGGTTTGACTTTTTCACATAAGTATAGAGGCAATGAATAAATACATGATTGGCTGGTATGTTTAAAATCAATAAACGCAGATAATGCCCTCCAGCCTTCGGCTCTATCACGTCCACGTCACGTCTACCGGTTTTAAACGTACTTGTTTAAAATTAGCCAGCACGTTTGCAAATTTACCCGGCCAACTTTGCAAACAATAGCGTTCAAATACATCTTGATAGTGGCCAATTTGAAACGAAGTTTATCTCTGTTGTTGCTCTCGTAGTTCGTATTAGATTCCAGAAGTTCATTTTCATACCTGACATATTCATGTTTTACTCATCCTACTTTAAAGTTTTGTCTTTCGGTTTAAGCGGTCATTTAATTTAGCAGTCGGTTTGGTAAATGCCTATTTGCATAAGGTATTTTCGTTTTTTGGCATATTCTATATATTTAGGTTTTTAAATTTATTTAAA
This sequence comes from Crossaster papposus, assembly GCA_037893245.1. NCBI lineage: Eukaryota > Metazoa > Echinodermata > Asteroidea > Velatida > Solasteridae > Crossaster > Crossaster papposus. The sequence goes on from JBAIAA010000419.1 coordinate 313,212, forward strand.
TGTTTCAATTTGTTTGTTTAGTTTAATTTTAATGTATTTTGTTTAATTGTTAAGTTTCTGTCTTAACCAAAAAAAGTAACATATAAATTAGCAATAGACCTACGGGTAAATTATACATGTTATGTGAAAGTCGACAGCGTACAGACAATACACTTCGGCAACATTAAACTTAGGTAATCATTTCACCGCCTTTTATCGCGTATACACATTGTATGTATGTTTTTACTTGTTACTTTTTGCTCTCTTATCTTCTGTATTAAATCGAAATCTGAGTTATGTTATACATCTGTTTTTCGTGATTCCTTTTTTCTAAATGAGTTTTCCTTTGGATGTGTTAAAAAGCGGGGGAAAGTGATCAATTTGGTTATTTTGTCGCTGCTCCCTTTGTGACAAACTTTTGTGAAAAAAATTCTCATTTACTTAATCAATTTGGAATAGGCATTTTATAATACTAAAGAACTGAACTGTTTTCAAATTCCTTTGTTTATATTCCATAAACGTTTGCCTAATGGTGAATTCGAATGGCCGAACTGGCGCAACTGGAAGCCAGAGCAAATTTGAATGACCCAATGTTAAATTGAATGCCTTTGATTGGTAGCAAAATGCAGTTGCATGCATTTAGATACAAATTTAACAATCTATTTAGTTAAAACGTCCAAAATTGGTGATTCGTCATTAATTTGGATGCCAAATCTCTTAAACTGACCAGGAAAACCTATATTATATTTAAAACAAAATTTATATTATACATAATTCATTGCTCGCTTGCTGTCTGCAGTTTCATAAGGGACACAGATTTCCACATTTTTCCACGCATTTGTATTTCAGCCAAGCTTAATTGCCGCCCGGTGAGTGTTGCTATGGTGATGAAAGGGGGAGAATAATACGTGCAGCGCCACACGATTGTATTGATTTGTAGTTTAGTCCTTTTAAAATTAAATCGTAGGTTTGCATCACCTTCCTCCCCGAACTGTTCCCGCCTCGAATTTTTAAATATATTTTATTGGTTTTTTTCCTCTGAAAGACAGTGTTGTTTTTGTGCATGACACAATAGCAAGCGAGATTTTATGTTTATCATAGCGCGCTATGGTCGTCAAAAAGCTGTCGTGGCTTCCGATTAATAATGATGACGTCTCTCATAATTAAAATAACCATTCGTGTGTCGTGTTGATGTAAACACGTGACCTGTTTATATAAAATAGAATGTTCTCTTCCTTCCGATTTCTTTTCAATCTTGAGTGATGAAAACTTTAAAATCAATTTTCAACCGACCTCACATTGTGTTGACTGTCAAGGTTGTTGCTTAATTCGCTCTTTGCACGATCATCAAGCTTGAGTGCAGGGCCTCGATCTGGGGCCAAGTTTATGAAGCTGCTATTAAAGCAAACACACACATTTGCTCAGCACAAAAAGGGCTTACTCACTCAGGTTACCAGCCACAACTCCATGTGCTTTTTGTGCTAAGCAAAAACTAGCTGAATACCAGTCACAAACGATATACATCACCTAAACATTTGGTCTGCTACTTCGCTTTTTCCAAGGAAGAATTTTCAAGCTAAGCCAATCATGCTCAGCATGCAGCTCATGATGACCTCAAGCCAATCAGAAACAACCAGAAGAACGCCCTCTTTTCTGATGGCTGCAATGACGTCACCTGTTGCATGGTCTGCGCCTGCAATAGTTGCGGAGGCGAATTGGTGCGATTGACGCACTGGTTTGCATACGATGCGTTCAACCATTGATCGTCTAACTAAGGGAATAAATGTGTGTTCGAGAGGTTTTAATCACTCTGTTTAATACCGCTTCGAGTCTGGGTGCTGATAATTACCCGAGCCGAAGGCAAGGGTAATTATCAGCACCCAGGCTCCCAGCGGTATTAAACAGAGTGATTAATACCGACCGAACACACATTTATTCCCATTCATAAATATCTTTTTTTTTTTAATTCAGCCAAAAAGCCCACAAAATCACGGAAAATTGTCGCAAGTAAATTTCGGTGTTTCGCCATTCTGTGTGTTTTCCCCTGTCCATGTTCACGGGCCACTGTCAAATGACATGTTTCCGCCTCTGTCGTCGCTCTACACAATACATGCAATAAAGCGTATTTACTATGAACCAGACTAAATGGCCATCACTGCATATTGGCAACTTCGTTCCTAGAGTGTCGAGCTGTACTCTATTTTCGCATGAACCTTTCAGGCTCGTTTAAGAGGTTTGCATTTATTGCTTTTTTCAATGGTTTAAAATTACAATTTATTTAAAAACAGTTTTAAATATAATTATTTTCTCATCCCAGATTTTCTGATCTCCAAAACCCACCTTTTTGGGGGGGAAAACTATTTATCTTCTTTCACAAAAGTAAATAACTTTAGAAATTATGACTTCACAACAAAAATAGCGCCGAGAAAGCAGACGATATTTTTACATCAACTTTTCAGGCTTTGCCAAGAAGATTATATTTATTAATCCATCTTGTATGGATTTAAATTACAACTCATTTAAAAAAGGATTTAAACATAATTATTATCTTTACCCCAAATTTTTAATCCACCCACTTTCGGGGCAACAATTTAGCTTCTTTGATTAAAATAAATATTTATCGAAAATGTGACGTCACTCCAAATACGGAATGACGCGCAACTAGTCGCGCAACGCCGAGATAGGAATAATGTTGTCCATCTGCGGAGGCCACTTTTGTTGCCAACTGGGTTTAAACACTTCCAGCCATGTCTTTTATCGACCGTTTAATATCGGCCACGTGACCGGCTCTCGACCAATAGGAATGCCTAAACTGTCCCAGGTATTTATGAATGGAGATTAATGGTTCAACCTGAACAGATTATTGTCATTGCATCTGGAAAAAAAATGGACAGAACAGCAGCTACTTGGATTTTGGGGGCGTCAACAATGACAGGTAGGCATATGTATGATTTCCGTTTGTCAAATTGCCTTTCAAATTAAGGGTCAATTGGACCAAACTGTGTGGTGTATGACTATAATCATTTGTTTGCCATAAAGTAGAAGCAGAATGCTTTCAAACGATACCTTGGTGGCATTCCTTAAGTCATGCGTCACTGAGCCCCGTTGTTTGGAAAATGGTGTGTAAAAACTCATTTGTGACAGTTACGGGCAAGACATTAGGATCACATCCAATGAAGAAAATTAAAGGATCTCCGCGCGTAAGAATGAAGAGTTAGCGCTCTAGATGTATGTTCAGTACAGAGTTTGCTAAGTCGACTTTTACTTCTTCAGAAAAAGATTTACGTATAATAAATTTTACAAGTTACCTAGCTCACACTGATTCTCTTTTTCTTAAACATGAGACTCTTAAAGTTAGTGACATATATTACTTCCAGCTTGGACTTTTTATCTTTCAGGTAACCAAAATGACTTACCAGCCTGTCTCATATCAATGTTTACCCGAAATAGCAAAATTCATACACATTTAACCCGCAAATCGGCTTAATTTCACTACCAATGTTAGGAATGGCCTTGCCAGTAAAATTATTAAATGTCAGGGAACGAAAATTTGGAATTCGTTACAATACATAAATCTTCACAAGATTTAGCGTCTGCGTCATTTGTTAAAAGTAAACTCTAACACTTATTTCTTAACAAATACAAGGCTTAATTGTTCCTACATTTTCTTTTTAAAAGCTTAATTTTATTTGAATTACTTATTGGTTTTACTCAATATTTATGATATACAATCTCTACAAGGTAAACTTCAGATTTGTTTTTGTAGACCATGTATATAATCATTCATACTCATTAAAGTATTTTTATTTATTTTAATAATCCAGCTTAGCATCAATGTACATGTACATGTATATCTATTATTTTTTATTTCACCTTCGGTTCATCTCTTTATTTGTCGTTTTATGATTTGTTTAGTCTTTGTTATGTATTATTTGATCATTTTGTTCTTTGTTATTCGTACACAGTGATTAATTATGTATTTATTTATTTGCTGGGATGGATGTTCTTTGTTATTCGTACACAGGGGACTGGCACTCGACAAGCTTTGCTTATTGCGGGTCCCTTCCATCCCAGATTTATATTCACGATTATTATTTCATTTATTTCATTTTATTTAATTTTATTATGTCATAAAGTGATTAATTATGTATTTATTTCTTGGCTGGGGATGAAAATAAATTCGAGTCAAGTCAAGTAAAAAAAATCGTAAATATACCTGCCGTGTAATATATTTGTTCCCTTATTTTGGTATATTTTATTATTATTTTTTTAATTTTTTTGAAGAGCTTGCCCTGAATTATGTGATGTAATAACCGTCTCTTTTATCTGCACCTGATTTCACTAAACTCTTTGTAACTTACGATGCATCGCAGCCCTGCGACGCGTCGTATCAATTTAACGAAACATATCGTATTTGCGACGCGTCGTTGGTGTATTTATAGCACAAAACAGTAACTGTTGTATGTACCTATTCAACTCACAGTAAATAGCCGTCTGGTATTCAGCAAAGAGTCGTCGAGTCTCTTCTCGGAAAGCTTCAACAATGTAAATTTCATGCTTCTTCGCTGCGCTCATACGCATGAAAAACAGTTTATTTCTAATGGAAAACAGATCACACAAACGGAAGCAAAGAACTTGAATCTTCAGAGTTTAATAACAATGGGAAAGGGTCTACACGAAGCGGTTGAATCTATCGACACGATTTTTAAATTGTTCAAATTAATACATAATAGGCCTACATCAATCAATCAATTATAATACATCGGAATACAAAAGATGATTATTAATCGAACAATTTATTTAGAGTTCTCTGTACAGAATCAAATGTTTGAATTAGTAATATAAGTATCCATATTCTTCTATTTTGACGAAATTAGGAAAATCACTATTCATGTACATATACTTTGTAAACGCCTTTAGGCCTATGTGAAAAAGCCAAAGTAATTACATTTCCAACGATTTTGTTGAACAGTTTGTTTACTTCATGTTTGTAAAACACCCCTCTAGCTATTTTAATGTGTGCCTAAAACTGCTCTACATGCATTTTTGAATGTACATAAAAACTATATGTGGCCAGAACAGTTTTTTCCAGCAATTTTAAACAATTTATTTTTCTCAACCTTAAACTACAATACATGATTGTGCATCTAAACGTCTACGAATTACAAAAGCGAATATTACCTACTGGCAGGCGACACGCAAAATTTTAACACTGCGTGAATACATTTGTCAAGTGACGATGGTTTAGATACTTTATGAAAATATACAATATTTCAAACATAAAAACTACACAATTATCATGAAATACCTTCCTGACTGTTGGTGAATGAGAGTCTAGAGCATCCTGTAATATTATGGCACCTGGTGTGCCGTCATTTTCAAGGAAAGTGGTATTTTTTCAAAATCAATTTCCAACGTTGGTTGGCCAATCAGCGTTGGGAAAAAATGGCTTCTTTCAAATACTGTACCCCCAATTTACCACGTTTAACCCTAATCCCCCAGTTTCACGTGGAAACAAATCATTTTCAAATTGATAGGTTTAGCACTGCTCGGGTTAAATTAGGTTCAGTGGCTTTTTATAAGAGGGTTATTGAAACGAGGTTTCTCAGTAACACCGTGGGGCGATGCGGTCCAATCGTTAAGGTGTTTGACTCCTGTATGGTGGTGGGTTAGAATCCTGACAGGCAACGTGGTGCTTGTGTTCTTTGGCAAGACACTTTGCTACAATTGCCTCTATCCACCCAGGAGTATAAATGGGTACCTGTGAAGATAGAGACCAAAATTGCGTTGATCTTGAGCTGCTGCAGAAAATGGTCTCGTTTCTGGTAATATTTGCAAAGCGCTTTAAAACACTACATTGTAGGGGTATGAACATTATTAGAAAACATTTGTTGCGATACTCCTCTTAATAAATGCACGAAAAGTATTTGACATTCCCTTTTTGGTTAATTTGATTGGAAAGTGCACATCTTTAAACATTCGAAAATTCCAATGCTTTCCTTGACAGCTATTGAAGGCGATGTTTCTGTGATGTTATTCCAGAAAGACACTGTTTAGTTTAGTTTTCTATTCAAACTGTGACCTTAAAATTTGCTTCTTAGGAATATTTATTAGAAAAGTTTGCCCAGTAGCTTTCTGCCATGCATTGGCACAACGACGAATCATAACAGACAAAAAACAGCAAAATATCAAAAATTGGGTCACTTTTGGTACTTAAATAGCTGTAACATTGAGGTTTCTTCCTCCGTCAAATGACATCACATGTTTTGCTCGTGAATATGGAACTTCTCATTAGCATAAAAAAATGTATGCCCCCAAAAAAACAATTATATACATTTTGACACAAAGACAACTTTTTTAATGACTGCATCAAAAATGGGGGCCCTTAAAAGTAAAAGGAAATGCAAAAAGTAATATATAGCTAATAAATTTAAAACTAAATACATTTCTGCGAACCCCCAAAACACTTCCTAAAACTACAAACCCTTTTCACAAATGGTTTTATTAGCAATATGTGCACGAAATAAAGAAATTTGAAATTTGAAATATATAAAACTATATGTTTTGATTTGAGAAGCAAATAGAATTGTGCATGCGCTCTAGTCTGGTACCCAGACCAAAATATTCTGACTATTTCTGATGAATCTCAGGTCACGGTAGCCGGCAATGTCACGTGACCAAAAACAGGAGTAATTCCTGCAGTTTCTGAAAAGTCCCAGGTGTCATTTGGGTATTATCGTTAATGTTCGCGGTGGTCGAGTGTTTTTGAGAGGAAAATAAAAACACTGAATGCCTTCAAAACCCAACTAGACAAGACCAATATCAGTCAACATTTGACTCGTGCGCACTTCAAAATCTAATTATCAGCCATAGGCGATTGCGCAGTATAGTAGCCTATATCATTAAAGCTGGCACGGCAAAAAACAGTTGTTGGGGTTGGTTGGGGGGGTTTTTTTTGGGGGGGGGTGGGGAGGAATGTTGTATTTTTTAAAACAAACGACTATAATGACCGTAATGACCATGTGAAGTCAGGGAACTAGACTAAACTCCCACTTGCAACGGAGTTCGTTTGCTCGTGCCCACCACACTGACCTCTACACCTGGACGGACCATCGCCTATTCCACCGTGCTAACGCTTGAAGTGGGCGCGCACGAGAAGTGCAACATGGCGGACCCACGACGTCACTTCTGTGAGCCAATGAAGTGTCCATGTGTAGAGGTTAGTCGGTACGGTACGTATGACGTATAAATAACAAATTTACGGAGTAAATCCAGTGACCTCTACACCTGTTCATTGGCTCACAGAAGTTGCACTTCTCGTTGCGCTTCTCGTGCGCGCCCACTTCAAGCGTTAGCACGGCGGAATGGGCGAAGATCCGTCCAGGTGTAGAGGCTAGGTCAGTGGCCCACCACCCAAACTGAAACGCTGATGCGCTTTGAGCTGTGGTTGGATAGATTTTGTGTGACCTGCAAACGGAGGTCACCAGTTCCGCTGCTCAGCTGCGCGGTACATTAAATTCAAAAGGTCATGACTTTCTCCTCATAATTTTGAGTTTGGGCGGTGGGACCGAGCGAACGGAGGTCGTATTGTGGACAAAGACCATATCCCTGTCACTAGAGGGCGCTTGGGGCCTTTATGGGCAGCAATAAACCTGCATTTGGGCCCCGTGTCGGGGAGTGTTAGCAATCACGCCCTTATAACACTCAGAACCAGACCAGAACTTGCAGTCATACACCTTGACGTTGCGACCTTCGACTTCAAAGTGACCCCAGGAATGTTCGCCGCTGAAGAAGCCGTGATCGCGGGCCGACTTAAGCTCGGCAAGCGAGCAGAGATGAAACCCGGTGACCGCAGAAAGCCTGGGCCTCTCTCCGTGAGTGCGGTACCTGTCTTTAGACAGAATAAAGGAGTTTTCCATTGGACAGCAGTAGGCCCCAAAATGCTCTGCCTTAGTTCTATGGCGTGTCCAGGGGGGAGGGGGGGCTTTGGGGGCTGAAGCCCCCCGCACGCGCGGATCCCCCCAAAAAAAATGAAAGAGAAAAAAGAAGGAAAGGAGGAAAGAAAAAACGAAAGAAAAAACGAAAAAAAATTAAATATATATATATATAAACGAAAAAGGAAAGAAAGAAAGAGAGAAAGAAAGAAAAATTATTAAATCGGCAGAAACTGGTGATCAAACAATCGGCTTTGACTGAACATGATGATCCAATTGGTTGATAGTTTTAATTGGCGACGTGCTTGTTGGGAAGCAGCGTAATCATACATGTCACTCAAAGTTTTTTAATTTTTAGAACGATTCTCGGTCACCTGGGAAGAACATTAACGTGAAGGACGTGTAATACTGGGTTTTGTGGAATTTACTTTCTTTTTCTGTGAGGCTATTAGGTTTTTTAATTCTAATGGAGTGCTTTTGCAAGAAGGTATAGCACAGAGAAACCGGTTTATGCAGGCATACTTCAAGGAATGATCAGTTAATTTTTTTTGGTTTTTTTGTGATCAATTCTAGAGTAAGCTGCAGTGAATCAGAACTCATTCTATGTGGGAAGGGGGAAGGAGTTTTCACAAGTCAGAACCTGTTCTCATCGTTTTCGTTATTTTTTGTGTGGAGATGCTGAAGCAGTTCTGCTGTGTGAAGTATCATTGGATTTTAGGTGTCTGCAGAGATAAATCCGTATAATTTATTGTGTGCTGGTATGCCAGCAGTGTGGTTGCGTAACTATCCCACCCAGAGCGTAATTCTTAATTTAAGTTTTGTTTTCTAGTGATATACGCTTCATGGGAGGTCAGTTCAGGCCACATTCTTTTCTGCGAGATTGCAGTCTGTATAAATAGGGGGGGGGGGGGTGTTTCGTGTACAAGTTTCAAGAGAACCCCTCCGTGCTTTTCGTTATTTTTGTTGAGACGCGGAAAAGGTTCTGCTGACAAGTATCATATGGATTGTATTTGTGACTGTTCTGCCGAGATAAAAATCTGTAATTGTACGTTATGCTAGAAAGTGGCTGTTTGACTGGTCTCTCCAGAGCGTCATTCTTAACTCTTTTTTTCCTTTTTTTTCTGTAAGACACGCATCTGGGGGTCAGTTTTAGCCACATTGATGACAGTCCGTGGTTGGAGTTCATGGACGGGCAAATACATCAAACGTCTGCAGGCCAATTCGAGCGATTCACAATACCTAGAAGCTGCCGTTGGCGGCGCAAATCCTGCTATACACGCAGTGCATCATGGGAGAAAGTCGGCATCAGTTTGAAAAACGGTATTCATTTTGCATGAACTGATCAGTTTTACGTCTTTTTGGACGCGCACGATTAAAGTTCAATTTTTTTTTCTGCAAATAACAATGTTTTAATCAACGACGCTTCCGGATACATTTATGTTTGTGTTGTACCTCGCGTGAACAATGAAGAATAGATATTTCACTACAGTATGATATACAGAAGAAGTCGACCGTAAAGTTTAAAAGTGGCTCTTTTGAGTCAAACGCTTGGTGGCGCACTGCATTGTGAATCGCCCGAATTGGGTTAGACATTCCCTAAAAGCGGGAAGTTTCAAACCCTGTCCCTGGTTTTGGCGACGCGATGACTGGTTTGTGTATTGCCACAGTGGTCCCTTTGTTTTTAGTTCACACAGTGATTGATTATTACCGGTGATAATATGCCGTCCCCTCTTTTTTCCCCTTTTTTGGAAGGGGAGCAGGGCATATTTTCTGTGCTATATCATGCACTTCATCAGTCAACCTCTTATATAGTTCATTTTGCTTTCCTTGTTTTTATTTGTGTGTCGGTTTATATGACGCATGGCAAGGACAAGGGGGGGGGGTTGACTTATTTATTTTGTTTTAGTCTTGAGATCCATTTCTTTGATCATTGTTTTGTTCTTTCAATAGTTCCAATAGAATTTGCAGATTCTCCTCATCAAGATTTTGTTCCTCTTGGTTGGATTGTGGAGATGCTTTAGTTCTAGATCGAACAAGTTCATCTTTTATGTTTTTGTGCCGTTTGTATGCCAGGATGGGTTGGGTATCAAATAGCCTATTCAGATATTCGTTTTTGCTAATCATGGGCCAGTGTTTGAGGATAGCCCGTTTGAGGGCTGGGTGCGCGACATGTGGGTAGTATGGTAGGACGAACACCAGTGGGATATTGTTTTTGTTTTTTTCACGCTTAGGGTCCGCGGGAGTCTTGCCCCTTTGAGAAAGGAGGGCTAGGTCTTCGTTTTTGTATCCGCGCTTTTGAAGTTTGTCTTTGAAGAATTCAACCCTCTCCTCAAAGTCTTTTGAATGGGTACATATACGTTTGTATCTGGTCACTTCGCCCTTGATTAATCCGCCGAATACCGACTTAGTGTGTGCTGAATCTCGAGCTAGGTACTGAAATGTATCAGTTTTTTTGGTAGCGACTCGAGTATCCAATATCCCTTCATGTATGAATCGTTTGCCTTTGTAGATAATAAGGTCGAGAAAAGTGACTTGGCGGTGCGAGATCTCAGACGTGAACTTCAGCGTGGGATGAATTCTATTAAGTGATTGCACTAGGTCAGCAGCCTGCTTTTCATTTCCGTTAAAGATTATAAGAACATCGTCTCTATATCTCATGTAGCTTACAATTGAGGGATTGTGAGGGAGAATTTTGTCTTGTTCGTATTTGAATAGGGTTATGTCACAAATCTCCGGACTGCATTCGCTGCCCATGGCCACGCCAACTTTTTGTCTGAAAAAATTGCCATTGAATTCAAACGTGTTTCGACGCATAATGAGTTCAAGGAGACGTCGCGCGTGGTCTGTCGTGGGCTTGGGTATTGCGTATAGTCTGTCGTCGGCCATTGCAAGTGCGTCACACAGACTGATTCAATTGCCTCATCTTGTGGGCAGTTAGTGTACATGGATACTATATCCAGTGTTATCAATAAGTTATCTTGCTCCAATGTCAGGTTATTTAGTTTTTCAAGCACATGCCCAGAATCGCGTGTGTATGTGCTTTGCTGTTTGACAATTGGGAGCAAGAAATAGTCTATGTATTTGGATATCCTCCGCAACCACTAATGATGGGCCTCCCCATGAACCGTGTTCCTTCCGGTACTTTTTTGTGAACTTTCGGTAGAAGGTAAAGGCAAGGTGTTTTAATGTCGTGGTTGCGGGGGTTAAGAAACTCAGATATGTCTTTCGATATGAGTCCGTCCACGTGGAGTTGGCGTATGGCTTGAGAGACTAATTCCGCGGTTTCATCGGTCAGGTCCCTGTTAATTTCTTCATAGTGGGGGCCTGTTAATTGTCGTGTCCCTTCACGTATGTAGTCTTGTTTGTTAAGGACGCACACACCGCGGCCTTTATCGAATTGTTTGATGATAATATCCTGTCTTTTCTTAAGGCTACCAGTTCAATGTTGGAGAGTTGAGCGTCTGATAGATTTTTCACATAAGGCATACTTTTCTTGGCCTTCATTTCGAGAGTGATCCTTGACCAAACGCTGTTAGACCCTCCGCTCGCTTCGCTCTACCGAAACGATTTTGATTCAGCCCCCGCAGGAAAAAATCCTGCACACGCCTCTGAGTATCGTAGTCGACAACCACCTCACCTTCTCCGACATACGCGTGATACGGGGAGACGTACCATCCCCATTCATTGGTGACATATCCACGGTTGTTGGCGTAGGCAAGCAACACCAAGGGACAAAGCTGGGCGCCTAGGTCCTGGCAAGACCAGCGAGCGACCTCGTGAGAGCGGAACTTGCCCACGGTGAGAGTAGGGCCGGTGCTACGACAGCAATACGCAGCCACCTTCTCGCCGACTGACAAGGGCACTTTAGGGATCTCCCTCCCTCTGGATATGAGAGTCATTCTCGCAATCTGCGTAGTGTCAATAATGTATCCCAACTGCGTACTAGGACCTCTCGTTTCAGAAATAGTCCTATTCCTTATTTTGTTAATTTACTAAATAGGTAGTTGCTTTCGTTTGTGTGTTCTGTTGGTGGTTTACTTATGTCACTTTGAATCGTTTAATGTTGCTTTCAATGACGATATACTGTATATTTGTTTTATATTTAAACTGTTTTCTTTGTGTGTAAACTATCTTTGTATAAATTGTAATTTTTACTGTAATTTGGCCATTGGCCACGAGTGTAAAAACAATAAACTAACCTATTTATCTATCTATCACATAAGACATCGTTAAAGGATTCCATTAAGATTAAAAAGAAAATTGAAACGGCTCTTTTTTTATTGGTCTATTTTTATTTAAAATTGGCAACTGCATTTAATTCCTTGTCCTAAGAAACATATATTTTGAGGTCAAAACACGTATGTATTACTCCTAACTAATTTAATGATTTTTGTATATAATTGTGTAATAATTATCTGATGACGTCATATTTTTTTCTCGAAAGGGCATCTCATGGAGATGCTTTTGTCCACCGTGTAACGATATTTTCACTATGTTGGTACCTTACTATAAGACGTAATCAGTCAACATTTTACTCGTGCGCACTTCTAAATCTAACTTCGCAATTATTTTCATTGTTTATTTTTTATTTCATTTAGGATTTCATTATTTTGTCAAATTTACTTATCATTTAATTTTCATTGCTTAAAAAATGAGAATGAATTTGTTGTATTTGATTATTTCTCTCGCGGTTGATTTTCATTAATGTTTAAATGTCTTTTAAATGCAACTTCCAATATTCCAAATGCGGTCTGATGTATATTTTTTATAAGATTAGGAAGCTGTCACTTCAAAATCTAATTACCAGCCTTAGGCGATTGTGCAGTAGCCTATAATTGAAGCTTGCACGGCAAAAAACAATCAGTTGATATTTTAAAGCCAACGCAGGCGGGTTTTTTGGAGGGGGGGAGGGGGGGGGGGGGGGGGTGGGATGTTTTATCTTTAAACCAAAGACCATAATGACCGTAATGACCATGTGAAGTCAGAGAACCAGACTACACTCCCACTTACAGAGGAGTTTGTTTGCTCGTGCCCACCACCCAAGCTGTGATTGGATAGATTTTGTGTGACCCGTGAACGGAGGTCACCAGTTCCGCTGCTCATCTGTGCGGTACATGCAATTCGAAAGGTCGTGACTTCCTTCTCATAATTTCGAGAAGCTCGATTAGCGTTTTCCAGCGCCTAGTTTTGGCGATGGGCACAAGCGAACGGATGTCGTATTATGGGCAAACCCCTTAATTTTATGTGACCCTGTCACTAGAGGGCACTAGGGGCCTTTACGGGCAGCAATAAACCCGCATTGGGAAATCAGGTCGGGGAGTATTAGCAATCACGCCCTCATAACACTCAGGACCAGACCAGTTATTGCAGTCATACACCTTGACGTCGCGATCTTTGACTTCATAGTGACCCCAGGCTCCGCTCAAGAAGCCGTGATCGCGGGCCGACTTGAGCTCGGCGAGCGAGCAGAGATGAAACCTGATGGAACCGCAGAAAGCCTGGGCCTCTCCGTGAGTGCCGTACTTGTCTTTAGACAGAATGAAGGAGTTTTTCATTGGACAGCAGTAGGCCCCAACTTGCCCTGCCTTAGTATCGTAGTCGACAACCACCTCACCATCTCCTACATACGCGCGATACGGGCAGACGTACCATCCCCACTCATTGGTGACATATCCACGGTTGTTGGCGTCGGCAAGCAACACCAAGGGACAAAGTTGAGCGCCGAGGTCCTGGCAAGACCCGCGAGCGACCTCGTGAGAGCGGAACTTGCCCACGGTGAGAGTAGGGCCGGTGCTACGACAGCAATACGCAGCCACCTCCTCGCCGACCGACAAGGGCACTTTAGGGATCTCCCGTGAGCCAAGCCCATTGTAGAAGCATTCCTGACCCGAGTTGCAGGACGACACACTCGCTTTTTGGTCGGCTGATTCGGAACCCTGGTACTGGTAGAGACCGAACTCCTGGTTTCGGGACCCGAACTCGTAGGCTAACTTCATCTGGCCGAGCGTGCAGACCTGCATATCGCATTCTCGGCACCTCTCCTCAGCCGCGTCGAATTTAACGGCCGAGAATGTCTCTTCGGTCAGGAATATGTCACGCTCTGCGGGTAAAATAGCACAGATAAATTATTTATGGGCTTGAAATAACTATAGGTTTTCCCGGACGATATCGCAAAATGTGCACATTCATTTATAAAATATGTATTCAATTTCGCGCTGAATTTCAGAACGACGTATGTCTGAGTTTCATTTTCGCAAAAACGAGCATTCAATTTTATTTTGTTTAATTCAAATAAATGAATGTGCTTAGCGTTTCATTTAAACACGTGATTACAAACACGTGATTGGGCTTTCGGTTTGACGTATGCGTGGCCGATTATTAAGAGTGTGCGATCTATTTCGCAGCAAATGAATTTATCATTGTGTCACGGCCTGAATTGAATATTCTTTTTCATTTGTTATAATTTAAATTCGCATATTCTGCATTCAATTTCAATAAAGTACATATGGCTATACCATTCACGGTACAACTTGGATTAAATCATTAATAAATCAATGTATCGTGGGACCAATGGATCATTTATGTGTTGCTCTTAAATTTATTTTAACCCTAACCATCCCAAATCCTCCAAAATCCTCTTTGCAAATTGAATTTGCAGGATTGAGGCTACTTAGGAATTTATCCAAATAAGGATTTTGAAGAATTGAGGTTATTTTGGTTTTTTTAATGACTTCTCTATCATGTTATCAGTTCAATTGTCTATCCGTCAATGAACTGTCCACCAAGACAAGAGTGGTTGATGTCCATTTGCTACATCTAAGTAGTCCGCGTCGTCAGCCTCAAAGGCATCGATTAGACGATTTCGATCAACGTCCAAAACTCGTCTGTATCTCCCTCTTGCAGCCATTATATTAAATTTTAGGGGGCATAAAGTAAAATCTATCTTTATGATGCGCGCGATCGCGGCAAATGCTGAGCAAAGAAACATTTTTTCTTCAACTTAATGGTTTATATAGCATTTATTTTGTAGTTTCAAAGACGAGACCACCTGGTTTAATTCCCGATATGTTACTTTAGATAACACATATGGATTCCAATGCTTGACCAGGCATACAAAATGATGCATATTTAGCGAAATTGATTGTTGATAAACTAAAAAGAATTCAAGTGCATTCAAATTCGCGCTAAAATGAACTATCAATATACTAAATTCAGTGCACATTCTGGAAATCGTGTGATGATTTCTTACGACTGGATGCAAAAACGAATTATCTATTGTTAAATAGAAAACGGGAATGTGAACGTTCATACTATTTCGCACGAAAACGAATGCACCAGTTACAAATTTATGTGCACATTTTGCGATATCGTCCGGGAAAACCTATATTTGCTATAATGACAAATAATACAATTTGTTTTAAGCGAAAGAGGAAGCTTTGCATGAGCATTTCAAAGGTTCAATATCTTCGAATCTTTCCTGGGGATTAACGCCCAAAAGGCAATAATTTACAGCATGACTTTTGAGCTACCTGCAATTTAGACGTCTATAGGCATAAACCAAATTATCAGGTCCGGGAACCAGACTAACGTTAGACACGCAATATATACTTCGCTCTGTGCCCACCGCCCATAGGCCTACTGGACGCAGAGAGCTCTGATTGGATATAGATATTGTGTGAACTGTGACTAGAGGTCACTAGTTTCACGGCTCAGCTGCGCTGCGTGCAATTCGAAAGGTCACAGTACGCTACCCAGAATACCGTGTGTTTCCTTCACATTATGTGAAACTGCATCAGCGTTTCACTTTCTTGGCGCCAAGTATGGGCTCCGTGCACAAGTACCCCCTCAGCGGGAAGAAAATGCGATTTGGGGGCTAATGTCGACGCCATCTTACCTGTCTGGTTCCCGCTATGATATTTTATTTATAATTTGTTGGGGTGTTCAATCACCGTCCATCCTGATGATTGATTCATTGATTTATTTCCATGCTTTTACCAGAATAGACAAACGAATTAACCAGAATATAAATGAACTGTATAATTCAGACGTAAATATAAGTAATCCTGGTCAATTTTGGCAAAGGAGCAGCCAAGTAATAAATAATATATAGGTTTTCCCGCATTGGTAAAGCAGAGACTGACTAATTGTTGACTATAGGTCGCGCCCGAACTTGCTCTAAGTTGACCTCGAGAACGTACGAGACTTTACGAGAAACCGAACTTCAATGTGTAAAGCGATTAGTTTTTTTGAAATACTTTGTTTTGACGCTGTTCTTTTTACTGAAAGGTAGATGAAGACAATTAAATAAATATTATTTTGTCATTTCAATATATAAAATGTGAACGATATATAAAATTAGGGAGACGGTACGAAGCTGTATTAGGGACATGGTGAAAATAATTATTTTCTCTCACTTCAGCTAACTCGTACGTACGACTTATATGTCGTACGTACGACTTATGAAATGTAACTCGTACGTACGAGTTATATGTCGTACGTACGACTTAAATGTCAGACCTATGTCGTACGTACGACTTAAATGTCAGACTTATGTCGTACGTACGACTTAAATGTAAGACTTATGTCGTACGTACGACATAAGTAGGCCTCCGCCGCGCGCACCTCATTCGGTAGGGCGACCGTGGAGCTACTCCAATGCTACCAGTACCTAGTAGTAGCATTGGAGTAGCTCCACGGTCGCCCTACCGAATGAGGTGCGCGCGGCGTAGGCCTACTTATGTCGTACGTACGACATAAGTCTGACATTTAACTCGTACGTACGACATATAACTCGTACGTACGACATATAACTCGTACGTACGACATATAAGTCGTACGTACGACATATAAGTCGTACGTACGAGTTAGCTGAAGTGAGAGAAAATAATTATTTTCACCGTGTCCCTTAGACAGCTTCGTAAGAAGGAGAGTAGCGACACAGTTATGTCAGAGGTTCGTCATTTCATTGTTCTCATTCACGGCTAGTAGACCACATGCAGTATAAGGCGGTCGTTGTTATTATGTCCGCACACAGCGCACCGACGCGACATGCAGTAAAGGGATTTTTTCCCGCAATGAGCCAATCACGTTGCAACTTATACGCTAAGGTCAAACGTTTTTTTCTGGTTTTCTTCAATAATTTAGACAGTCGTGGTGTTTTTATATATTGTAAAATAAAGTTTGAATTTATCATTCAGATTTATGGCCGTTGCATGGTTCAGATCTTAGTAAAAACAAAGTATTATAGAAAACAAAATTAAACCACACGTAAAAGTCCTATTCTAGCCGGTGGCTCAATCGTGACCTTTGTACGCGAGACGTACAATGCAATTAGATATGGCACAACATAATAACTATTTCTCATAATACATTTTTGCTGTGTATTGCCTTTTGCATTGTATATTGACTTTCTCAATATAAGCTTTGACATGTTATTTTAATTCTATATCACCGCCACCCCTAATTATACCACGCCACTCTGCACGCCACCAATAAACAGCGCTCTCAGTGTCACCTAGTTTCCTACCCAACACACACCCTCACTGATTTACGCCACTGACTTACCTAGGCAAACCGCTGTCGGGTGACCAAGTCCAACCTTAATACAGTTGAAGTAGGCCTGAATTTCCTCACAATCCTCGCTCAGGAAAAGATGGTCCAAGGGCGCCTCCTGGTGGCATGACGAAGCAGTGACGTCTATACCACCGAGACGTATAGCGGTGCACTCGCATGGATCACTGTACGGCAAGAACCAACGAGGTAGGGTACCAGACTGTGGGTTGTACTCCGATCCGATTAAGCAGACTTGATGGCACGTGACCATCACTAGAAAGTGAATGCACAAAGAAATCATTAATATAATTATTTACAAGTATAATAATTCCTCCAAATAGGCACTTGGGGAGACAATCTCATAGAGATGTACACAAACTTAAAACAGTCCTAACTTGTTTACCGTAACCCTTTTCTCTAAGATCTTCGAGATTTGTGCTATTTAGTCCAAAATCTGTCGTTCTAGAGCAAAAATAACTCCCAAATGTCGTTTTGTAGGGTAGCTAGACACTTAGGGAGAAACTGAAATGTATCCCTAAGTGCCACTATCTCAATATTATACCTAAAAACCTACGCTAATTTGTCTCCCCAAGTGCCTATTTGGATAAATATACGATTTTCAACAGCATTTTGGTTGGTTACTTTTGCGACCAAAAAAACTCGTGCTAGTTTTGTTACACCTACTTTTCGTTTGTTTTTACGTTTAACATTTCATAATTAAAATAAAAACACACATTTCTGTAAATTATGAAGTTTTTTAAACTGCCAATTTTTTTTACTAAGGTATACTGCAAGGTGTTTTGTTTTGGTGGTAATTTTACATAAAAAAAGTGCTGGCAACAGTGTTGCAGAACTTTCTGTTATTTCATTTAAATGTTAGTTTTAAATTTATCACAGACCTTTTGTTATAATAAAAAAGAACCACAGACCAAATTGTTTTGGCAAAAGACAGGCTATCGTAAAATGCTAAATATGGGATGTCCTTTTTGTTTACAATCAGCAACAATTGTTTAAAATTTACAAAAATGTTGTTTATTTAAACTTTTACAGATATCTGCAAAAGTATAGGTTTTTTCGGCCAATTTAAACAATTCATTCAATTTATTACCCGGCTCATTCACTTTCATTTAAAAATGAATGCTCCTTTGCGTCAGCATTCAACAGTCAAAAGGAGTAATTTCATTTTAGAAGTTAAATTCACTGGCCCAATAAGATCATTCAAATTCATGAGGTCGCAAAGATCATTCAATTTCGTAAAGCCAGCAGCAGGAGGCTGGTCAACCATTCAATTTCATCAATTGACAAAACATTTCCAATGTTTACACTCAAATTCGTTTCTATGGTATGTGCTTTCTAATTCGTATTTGGGGGACCAGGAAGCAGGCATGGAGCAGGAATGAATCTGTAACAGTGGAGGTGTGATCTACTGCAAGGACTGGCTCAGCTGAATGTCGGCCAAATAACTCTCGAAAAATGTGCCTGTGAGATGGCACAACCGCATACAAACGATACATGGCGAGATAGCACTCGAAAACATTGAAGGCTCAAATTACAAATTTCAGATATAAAACAAAAATAAAAAGAAAGTTTCGGGGTTTTTTAACGACTACCTGATATATTTAAGCTTTTGTTTCTTAATCAGTTCGCGCAGGGATTATTGTAACATTCACCAACCCAAAGCGGGATTATTTTAAACAAAACTCGATCCAAGGCGGGTGCATGCCGATTTTTTTCGGGAAGCACACCCGTGACATTCCTTGCTCGCTGTTGACAGGCATTTTCGGCCTTGCTCGTGACGTATATATTTGTCATCCGTTTTAAATTGTTGACAACAAAATGCGGATGTATACCTCCTCCGGCGCGAACTGGTTAAAAATATTTTTTAGTTATTTGTTAATTTGACATGTTCGGAACATTAGCCGAAAGAAAATAAGAAACCATAAAGACCATGCAGTGCAAACTTGACCAACTTTACATTTTATGTGGTTTTTGAATAACGAAATAGTGTCCAGTGATCTGATGTGGGAGGGTAAAGCGTTCCAAAGTTTCGGGCCGGCAATTGAATTGTGAAGGCTTTGTCAGTAAAAGTGTTCTTAGATCTCGGCACTGACAACCACGTCCCATCACAACAGGAACGAAGGCCGGGTCGACCATATACGTTAAGCTGAATGAGATGGTCAAGTAATGGAGAAATTTGAAGACGAGGAGGGCGATCTTAAATTAGCCAGTGAAGTTGTGTGAGTAGTGGGGATGCCGATTCACGCCTGCGTCAGCATTAAAAAGAAGACGTGCTGCACGGTTTTGCAGTCGTTGCAAGTTTATCAAGATTAGACTCTGTGGTACCGTCCAGTAGAGAGTTGCCATTATCCAGACGGGACAGAACTAATGCGCGAATTAGGCCTACATGGTTACACGATTCAAAATCCAGGTATCTACGGATTCGTGAAATGTTGCGAAGTTGAAAATGGATATTGTGTTTGAGTTTGAGAACGTGGGTTGACATTGACATGTTTGAATCAAAATGGACTCCCAGATTGCGGACGGATTGCGATGGTGTGATAATAGTGTCCCCTATTTCCAGAGTGACAGGTGGTAAGTTGCGAAGTGTGTGTGTTGAAGCCGCTACCAACAATTCAGTCTTTGTGTCGTTCAATTTTAGCATGTTTTGGTCATCCATAGCTTCAACCCTTGGATGCAGGAGCACAATTTCATAAGAGTACGTTTTATCGATTGTGTTTATTGGGAAGGAGCGTAATCATACATGTGGCTTATGTTTTTTTATAAATTATTAGGACGATTCTCGGTCACATGGGAAGGACATTAAATTGAAAGACGTGTAACGCTGGGTTATGTGGATCTTTTTTCGTTTTCTGTGAGACTATTAGGTTTTTTAATCCAAGATGGAGTACCTTTGCAAGGAAGTAGCACAGAGAACCCGGTTTATGCAGGCATACATCAAGGAATGATCAGTTTATTTTGTGTGTGTTTGTTTGATCAATCCAAGAGTTAGCTGCAGTGAATCAGAACTCATTCTATATGGGGAGGGGAGGGTGTTTATGGGAGTTGTCACAAGTCAGAACTTTTTCTCATCGTTTTCGTTATTTTTTTTTGAGATGCTAAAACAGTTATGCTGCGTGAAGTATCATTGGATTTTAGGTTTGTGGCTGGTCTGCAGAGATAAATCTGTATAATTATGATTTGCTGGTATGTCAGCAGTGTGGTTGCGTAACTATACTGCCCAGACCGTAATTCTTAATTTAAGTTTGTTTTCCTAGTGATATACGCTTCATTGGTAAATTTAAATGAAGAGTGGTTTTAAATAGTCGGGGAAACCTATACATAATATTCAATTCCCATATACCAGTGCACTGCGGTGTAGTAATATTACTGGATACTAAACAGTTTACTCGTATGTTGTATTACATGTATTAGGTGCTAGGGTTAATTATGGAAAAACCCTCAGTACAACCAGACAATACAATCCCACGTGACTCATCCTTTCGGTAATGGATTGCCATCGAACTTCGCTTCATTCGTTTAATTGCCTATAGCTCACGCGGCGGGATAATTATTTCGCTCAAAAATCGTCAGCGTTTTCACAAAAAGACGAATTTGGCCAAAATTATAATTTATTCGAAATCGATTAAGTGATAGCAACAAACAATCTGGCGAGATTAATTTTGTCAAAAATTCACCTGAATCGTATTTTCAGTTTTCACAAAGAGACGAATTATAATTGGTCCCTGCGTAGATAGAAATGTATATGTATACATTAAATAATTGGTAATTAAGTGTTTCAATGTTGTTTAATTTGTACATTTTTAAAGTTTGAGATCTCACCTTTCTGTACGTACCAAATGTAAGTTCATATGTGCTTTAAAAATAGGCCGTGGCGGTTCGTGGGTGATAGCGGTTGATGGAGTGATAGCGCCCTCTATTACTATTACTATATTAGCGAAAATTTGTGGAAATACAAAACAGGGACGTCTTGCACCAAGACTATCACAGCCTTGAAGTTTTAGTACATTTAATACTTCCGGGTTTTGTTGTTATGTTATCGAATGCGCTGCTTTCGAACCACGGAATCTGATTGGTCTTTGATTGCATTGTCACGTTGAATAGCGTTTGCGAATTTTAAGAAGCTGATTGGACATTCTGAAATGCGATAATTCAGGAGGATTAATTTATGTTCTTTAATTGGTACATCTTTGAAGTTTGGGATCTCACCTTTCTGTACGTACGAAATAATAAGTTAATGTGTGCTTTAAAAATAGGCGAATTTTATTTTTCAAAATGTGACCAACTTAAAACCTGATTTTCTCAAAACCAATGTGCAACGCCCCGTGGCCAAATCAATGTTAACGATTAATGTTGTATTATCTGCACTGTAGACGGTTTATAATGGAACTTCATGAAGTTCCATTATTAATGAAGTTCCATTATAAACCGTCCGCAGCGCATCGCCGATGCTTAACATTTTTGGCTAGAAGCCGAGGCAGAAACCTGACCACAGGTTCTGGGTTTTTTGTTTGTTTTTTTAATTATAGAACACTGTACAAAAACATAATCGTTATTTTACGGGGAATTCTTGGCAGCTTGGACGCCAGGACTATCCCGATAAAAAAAAGTGGACAATTTTTACGAGACGGGCTGTTTTTTAAATGCTGTCGGTTTACGTTAATGCCTCAAATTGCGTTAATGAGACAAATTAGCGTAAGTTTTTAGGTAATAAAGAGACAGTGGCACTTAGGGAGACATTTCAGTGTCTCCCTAAGTGTCTAGCTACCCTAAAAAACGATATTTGGGAGTTATTGTTGTCCTAGAACGACAGATTTTGGTCTAAATAGCATAAATCTAGAAGATCTTATAGAGAAAAGTGTTAGGGTAAACAAGTTAGGACTGTTTTAAGTTTGTGTACATCTCTATGGGATTGTCTCCCCAAGTCCCTATTTGGAGGTACATGTATAATAATATACCTTGTTATTTCCGTAAAAATACGGGGTATAACAAAAATCGAATACGTTGCTGGAATTTAGCTATGTTTCCATAGTAAATGCAAGTTTACAATTTACAACACTGAATTATAGGTAGGATGCACCATTGGTAATTGTTTGAATTATTATGAATTATGAAAAATTTTCGATATCTGCAAATATTGTATCCTACCTTAAGTGAGAACCAAACTCGGAAATAACTTATCAAACATTACCACAGAGAGTACAAATGCTTCAATAACTCACTTAACACTACCAACTGGATACTGTCGTGGTTTAGATTTATATATTCAGCTTTTCACGCCATGATAAAGTCACGGTTTCACTATATATTTCACTGAAAAGAAATTCCATGCGATTTTCTACTTATGTTTGCAACAATTGGTTTGTTTTTTCATAGATTCGTTAGAATAATTACACATTTCGTTCAAGAACGTGCGTTTTTGGACAAAACGCCACAATTTAACCAGACTTTTGTAAACACATATTTTGTGAGTTATGATTGGTCAGTTGCTGCGTACGCTGCTAACCCTCTCATTAATGAGATTCATTTAGGATAACATTAGATTTGCTGTAAATAAACAACACTTTTTTTAAGTTTATAGCTTGCAAACAAAATATATAACGATAATTTTGCAATAACTTGAAGCTCATGCTATTTGAAGAACATTATTTTTATCTTTTATAAGAGCACTGTACGCCCAAGGACGATTTATTTTTTATTTTGTAGACGACACAAATAAATATGGCAGGAGATACACCCAGCGAAAACTGATCAGCTAATGATATACATTTTTGTATACACTATTTCTATGGACATTCGCTAAACATAATATCTTGGGATCTAAAACAAGATTTGAGATTTGTTTTCCATTTATAATCCAATATCGGGGATTTTTTTCTTCAAATCCCATCATGGGTAACCGATACGATGGTACAGGTTTTCTCGGTCAATTATTTAGGCAAATGAGCCATTCTATTTTTGCGCGAAATCGGATGTTGCTGAAAATAATCATTTGATTTTGTTTTATGACTGGTCAAAAGTACTTTTGCCTCATTCGATTTAACAGAATAACCATCCAATTTATTCAAATTCAACAAAACAGCATTCAAATTTGTAAGAGCTTCTCGAGGCTTGTAGGCTATTCAGTTATTTAAATAATTATTGGCAATTTATTATTTTGTGCAATCTAAAACACAACTTTGTTAAATGCATATTTCTTATAAATGAGGTTCACTTATTGACACAGGAATCAACATAAATAAACACTAAGAAATTATGACAAAAACCCAGAAGGAAACACCCAAATGAAACCAAGGACGTTAATGTGTTACAAAAATAAACACATAAACACATCAAGCTTTACCTTACATACGTACTGTGGACATTCCTTTGTCTTCGTGTAGTTAACAAACTTTGACTAAATACTCATTTTTATCGCTTCCCCAAAACAAATTTACCCTCAAATTTGGATTATGGGCCTCTCAGCTGTCCCTTCTATCTTTTCTATATATAACCCTAACCCGTTTTTCCTCTAGCGCCCTTTTTCGGAAACTGAAAAACGGATTGTGGACGTGTGTATGCAAGACTAACTCATTAAAAAAGGACTTCATCACACAGTACAATGAGCAGGTAAAACAGGGGTTGTAAAAATAAACAATTTTCTGAATGTTGAAATGACATTTGACAAGTTGTGGAAATCCTACATACCTGTCATTGCAGACACCATCAAAACCCAAGCTGCAGCTCCGTCCATTCTTGCACGTGCAATGTCATGAATCTGACTGAAACGAGTCCGCAAACCGCACGATTAATTCGCCTCAGAAACTACACAGGCGAAGACAGGTGACACAACAGGTGACGTACGTCACTGCCCATCAGAAAAAAAGAGCGAAATTCTGGCGAGAATTCCAAATGTTTCTAATACACCGATTCAGACGGCCACGCTCTTATGTTATAACATTGACCAATCACAGTGCATGATTTTAAGGTTCGACAAAATTCTCGCCATTTGTCTGACAATAGTTCTCTATTTCAGCATAGTTTACCGCACGCCTTTTGTTTCACTTGTACGCTCTAAATTTACTACGAGCCTTGTTTTTAATCCTAGTCTAAGTGGTATAGTTATGTTATAGGTTTTTACGGTTAATTATGGCAAATGAGCAGCCAATTTAACCACCGCGCGTTTCTAGTTTCTATTTCGCGCGAAATCGAATGCTGCTGAAAATGGCCATTCGATTTCGTGTTATAGTCAAAAGTACTGTAGTTGCGTTATTCGATTCAACAAAATAACCATTCAATTTAACAATTCAACGAAACAGCATTCAAATTCGCATGAGCTTTTTCGAGACGTATGTTCGGTAATTAACATTCATTATTGGGCAGGCATTTCTTCCATTTGTGCAATCTAAAAAACGCCCTGTTCAATTGTTGTTTCCTTTAGAATGTTAATAGGCCTACGGTTTACTTATTGGCACAGGAATCAACATTCAGAAAACCAAGAGAAAAAAACATAAATAAACACCCCCCAAATTCTTTTTAAACAAAACCCCCAACAAAAACAAAACCACGTTAATGTTTCACAAACTAAAACACCCAAAACAAATTAGGTCTTGGTTAGTTAACCAATAAAGGACTCCCCCCCAAAAAAAAAAAAAAAAAATTACTAAAAAAATAATAATAATAAAATAGGCTCTATACAAAATATACGGGAAACATAGGCATAACGAATAAAGACAAACAAAAGGTTTTGCTGACTTGGAGGTAAAGAAACGAAACAGTTGTTTACCACAGTTTATTTTGTTTATCCGTTTGGTTTTTTTTGTTTTTTGTCGTACTTATTTGAATTCTCATTTAGCGAAATTTATTGCCTCTTTACGAAACATCTCAAGTCGAACCAGCTTTTCTAAATTAAATTATGATTTTGCGTCAAGAAAAATAACGACGATGTGCTAAATTGAACACAATGCTAAAGAAATGCCTCAAAACTAAATTGAATGGCCGAATTATGAAGTTGAAACACATCAAAAACTGGAGAGGCAAAATCGTTTTAATTCAAACACATACAAATTAAATTGGCTGCTCATTTGCCGAAATTGACCGGGAAAACCTATACTAAATCCGTTAATAAAGGGAAGTTTCGGGCCATTTCCTAAGGGTGGGTTTTCACGAAGCACGTGAACGATTTGCGAAGGGTGCGAATGCCGCAAAAATTGCAAAGCCCGACATTCGGAGAAGTTTTTTTTCCGAATGTGTCGCGACAATGTAGTTTGTGCGTAGTTCTCACAACGTATGTGCGAATGTCGTGTGTAGATTTGCCGAATTATGGCCAGTCCACATACACGAAGAACATGCGACTAAAATGCGAACAACACGAATGTTGCACGAATCTCTGGCAACATTCGTACGGACATTTCGCGACACATGCGACACATGCGAACTGTTCGCGTATAATTTCTCGAATAATGAACGTCGTGCGACATTCATGCGACATTTTGTACATCGCGCGATTATCTTGCAACCGGCAATCCGATGCTTCTTTGGCGAAGTACGAGAACAGTTCGTGAATAGCTCGAGGAATGATCGGACAAACTTCGCTGCTTTCGCGAGAGATGCGCAAGACATTCTCCGAACTTTCGGAATTTGTTTTGCGGTTTCAAGAAGATTTGGCGAACGTGATGCTCGTCGTGAGTAGGTCGTGCGCATAATTATGACGAAGATTTTTAGACATTTTCGAGGGCAAATCACGAGCAAATTACAACTTTTTTGAAATTCCCGACGAACTAAAAACCGTCCGACTCCCGGGAACAATTGACGGCGCTTCCGAACCCCCGCGCATGTTTGGCGAACTTTTGGAGCCTAAAATACGAATGTTGGACTTTTCGGTATTTGCGTCCTTCGCGCTCAATAAGCCCGTTTTCGGAGTATTGATGATTGATGAACTGCATAGACAGACGGCGCGCCCGGAACAAATGAACAACTCGGTCTTAAAGCAAAACTAGTTACTAGGCAGTTGCTATGGTGGGCGTGGCCTACTGAATCTGTATATTGGTTCGAGGTCACCCTGTGGCTGGGATCTATTTAAAAAGAGTAGCCATCTGAAGGTACGGGTCTTGGTCTATTTGCTGGTAACGTACGAAATCAATAAAACCGTGTAGCACTCCAAATAACGTCTTGTATTGCCTTTTGATTACCACAGCAATACTCACCGGAAATTAATAAGTGGCGTACAAACGAATGCGTGAAAAAAGGTGTCGCTTTAGAAAATGGTCTACAGCGAGCAAAAATTGATGGAGAATTTTGTTAAAATGCAATTAAAACTGCATTAGGGGTGTGGTGGTGGTGGGGGGGGGGGGGGGGGGGGGATATCACACGACACTAGTGTGCGTTGTTACTTGATACAAAAAGCAACGTTTTGAGTTGGGAGTGGTGCGGCGGGAACCTGACTGCTGCCTCGCAATTACACGGAATCGGTACTTTCACTCGTTTATGTCAAGTTTTAACTGTTTTTACGCGCGTAATTTGTTGAGCAAAAAAATCGTTGAAGTGACAAACACTCGATGGAGGCACAATCGAATCATTCAGTAACGGTACCGTGCAGTCTTAATTAACCGACCCTGCAATGAAGTGTAGCTAATTAGGGTGAAGAATTGGGACAATTACTTTAATAAAATGGCCCACAGAGGCAGCCATGCCGCAATCATTCGTCTAAAAAAAAAATGGTGACATGAAAATTGAAAAATATCCTGGTCTTCTGACCTGAGAGATCCATAACAAACTGAAGTTCTGTTAGTGGACAATCGTGTGCTAAACAGCATAATTAAATTGGGCCCGGGTCGCGTCCGTCTCTTGTATATGTTTTCCGATCTCGTCGTTTATCTTTTCACTGATTAGTATAAACCCAGCCATAGGCAACTTCGCCTGTTTTGGGCTCAATAATATTTTACCTATAGTCTTAAAGAGATCGTATACGTTTGGTAAGTTGAACCCACTGTTTGTGCCAATCCTACATAGTTATAGATATATACCATAAAACTAACCTGTACAAATTATATTTCAAAAGGTGGTAGCGATTTTGAGATATTGCCGACAATCTAGAGCGGTTCTGTCCACGCAGGAAGAATAATCTGCATTAGAATACACAGTCTGAGAAACGTCACTGCAGTAACGCTTCTCAGATTCAATTTGTTTGGGATAAAAAGTGATATCTTTTCCATAACCGCAGTACTTCGAAGTGAACAGTTTCTAAAAATGCATTATACTATCCAAAGCTGCTGTACTTCTTACCAAGTATCGTTTTTATTGCCATTTATTTTTGGAGTAATTACCAAACGTATACGATCTCTTTAAAGAATATATGATAACATACTGACTCCGCAGAGAATTTGTTTTGATTTGTTATCGAGAACGACTCACGCGCCTATTATATTCACGATTTCTTGCCGTTCAGAAGTACAAGAGCGCGTCCATATTGCTCAAATTTCCCGCCTCACCCGGGACATTATGACGTAGTGTCTGCAACTCAATGCACATCGCTTTATTGCGTGTTGTTCGCACTGGTATCCTACCTTGACGCGGCCAACTACATTATGTAGACGTTTGTTGTACGGCGCCCGACTATTGCGAGTACATGTATTGCATTTTTGTGCAAAATATCGACTTGACGCGCCATAAACTATCGTTTATTTTTTTATTTTCTGAGAAGAATAGAAAATATGTGAGCTAGTAATTATGGCATCGGGTCCTTCTCCGTACGATTTTGAGCCCACTTGCACATGTACAGTACACAAAAGGGTTCACTTGCATTCCGTGCGCGTGCAGGGCCGCTATCGATCGGGCTTCGCGTACTGATGGTGCAGACACTACGTCACAATATATCGAACAAAACGGTAAGCGTAGTGCGAGAAAATCTCTGTTTTATATGATTACCGAAACCTATAAAAATAAAATAAAAATCAAGTCACAATGGCAATTTACACTCTTTAACATTATGCAATTATAAACTATGGGTGGAGTTTCCCTTTAAGCCATATCTCAGCAACAGAACATAATAAATTTAAAATTCTTTTTGTACTATGTTTATTTGGTCATAGACATATGCACACAATTGTGAAAATTGTGAAATCCAAGATGGCCGCCAT
Source organism: Crossaster papposus (assembly GCA_037893245.1). Lineage (NCBI taxonomy): Eukaryota > Metazoa > Echinodermata > Asteroidea > Velatida > Solasteridae > Crossaster > Crossaster papposus. The sequence continues at coordinate 341,812 of JBAIAA010000419.1, forward strand.
AAAGAACCTGAAAACAAATTTAAACATTGGTTTTCATGTTCAGTATATTCTAACGTTTCCAAAAATGTATAGTTTAGCAAATCTACACAAAAAGTGAGCGAAAATACATCAGAAACCTGACTATCAGTCTCTTGACGACGGGCAGAGCATGCTGTCCGAAACGTTGAGTTCTCTCTGGTTCTTTTCAGAACCACACAAACTCACAAAACACGGTGTTACCGCAAACAACTTATGCAGAAGTCGATTTCACTGACACTTACACGAGAAATGTAAGTCGGGCATTTTTTCTTATGTTCTTCTAGTTGTTTTCGCGATCGCCGTCCGGCAATCATGAATGTTGGTTTATATTCATTATTTAGAACAATTACAGGATATCTAGCGCAATCTTTTTGCTGGACGCCTACAATCATTATTTACTTTTGAATAAATAAGATATTTCTTAATAATTCGGTAGTAATCGTTTTCGATATCTGCAAATGGTGTAGCCTACCTTAGTTTAATGACTAATTTCCTCCTTGGCAACGTGTGATGTGCTTGAGTTCTTCACTGAGTGTTTGGTTAGTTGCTAGGGATGTCGTGGATCGAGGATTGTGGATCGGGGAAGGAGGTGGAGGGGGAGTGTCTATTTTTTTGTAGATCCAGAAATCTCCTGTAATCTGGGAAAACTTAGTAAGTCTGTTGAATGCGAATTTGAGAAAACAAAGGCTGTTTTGTTTCAGGATTAAGCTACTGAATATGAAAACAAATTTTATTTTAGCTTTTTAGATTAAGATAATTAGAAGCCTTTTCAGTGCATTTGTTTTTATTACATTCACTGGTTTAATATGCCTACATAACAACTTACTAGGTTTTACCTGATCAAACCAATTGCTCAACCAAAAATTTCCATCAACAAAAACCTAGTGGGTTTTCCCCATTTAGTTTATCAAGTTAAACTGTGTGAAACTCTTCCCTGTTGGCAGTTTTTCATCTGGAAGAACCTAGTATGCCATATCATGTATAGACTGATCTGGAAAAACCTAGCAAGTTGAATTGCTAGGTTTTTCCAGATCAGTAGGCCTATGCATTTCATCAGTATACTTACATGACATACTAGGTTTTTCCAGATGAAAAAATGCCAACTGGGAAGAGTTTCACACATTTTTATAGTTTTAACTGTAGGGGAAACACCTAGTAAGTCCAAATATGGGTCTAACTCAATTTTCACCAAAACTTGACTTCTAGGTTTTTCCAGATTACAGGAGAAATGTACCTGGTGGCGGTGGTCATGTCGTCAATGGATAATGATTATTCAGCAAGTTCGATGTTTTTTAATGAAAAGAATCAGCAATGACGTCACACATTGGTATTGATACTCAGTGATACATGTACATTACATTATTTCAAAGAACGGATTTCATCGAGCTGCCACAGTGGCTAATAATGAGTGGGTTGGGCTTTTTCATCGAAAATTTTTGTTCTCCGATGTTATAGTTGGGATATAGCGCAGCGGTAAAGGCTAAACAAAATAGGTGCACCCCTACCGGAGGTATAACAAGCTAGGAATGGTCTCATTTTAACCGTCTGGATCTCTAGTTTTTGAAAAGTTATGTTGAAGTTGCAGCAACCTTGCAACATTATATTCTTATATATAGTCCATAGTTAGGCCTAACGTTATACATAATGGCCTAACGTGTTACGATATACCGTTGACCCCAATTTCACGAATTTCACAAAAGAACCATTTGTTTATCAAATTTATCAAATTTATTATATTTATTCCTCCCTCAACCTAGTATAAACCTAGTAGTAACTACATGTAGTACTATTTACCTTGTTTGCCTTCTTTGGCGCACCAAACAAAGGTTTTCTCCGAATGACAAACAACTTTTTTCCAATTCTGAACAAAAGCTGCTAAATCTACCGAATAAGAACAGGGGGCGCTATATCTATATATATAGAAGGCTCAGTTCCTGTCTTGGGGGAAATAAGAAAAAAATAACTACGATGATCAGTTGTCGGGCGTGGAATCTCTGATGACTTATCAAAGTACCCAACCAAAATGGCGGAAATTAGGATAACATTACTCGTTTCCCCCCCCCCCCCCCCCCCCCCCCTTTTTAGGTCAAATTCATGGTTACCATAGGAGTTGTGATTTTTGGGGGCTGTACATGTGTTTGCTGTGATAGTCTGGATTATAAAAATGATAAAACATATTTATTTGGGGGTTGATTCGTTGATCGGTGACTTACTGAAATCTCAAGGCCAAATGGTCAAAATGGCTGCAAATTTAAATGTCAATTCACATTTCATCAATTTTGTCGGCATTTTGCTCTACAGTAACCCCTCCAAAAATAAAAAAATGTTAAAGGTATTTTCATCCTCTATTGAAAACAGCACGTTTCACATAATGTGGTGTGTTGCTATCTCGTCTTATGAGTTTTTTAAAAGTGACAGTTCCACCGCAGAAAGACTTTCTGCGTTGGTAGGTAAAAGGATATGTGTCAGCAAGCAAATGGTTAATAGACCATTATTGTACAGAGTTGCTGCAAGTACATAAACCCACATACGTTTCAGCCGCACTGTTACACTCAGTGTTGCCACTGCTTGAAAGATCTTTCAAGATCTTGAAACATGTGAAAATATGTGAAAGTACCGTGTGAATTTACATGTGAATGTACATGTATTTTCTTCAGTTGTGTACAAATTTACATAGGCTTGAAAAGTCTTGAAAGATTTTGAATGCTGATCTTGAAAGAAATGAAAATAACGAGTGGTCACACCGGTTACACTGGAAACGGTGGAGCATGAGAAGGTACCCGTGCAAGACTAGACTAGACACTAGGAGAGGCTAGGGCCGAGTTCGGGTGGCCTGTTCTTGACACGCGAACTCTGTTCTCGCGCTCGAACGGCGGGAACGCGACCCGTGAACATTGCACTCGGAACAAGAACACACACCACATATCCATCAGGGTTTTGCAAGAACAAGTTACGCGTTCAAGAACAGACCGCCCGAACTCGGCCTAGATGATCATTGAGGTACTAGTACTGAAGTACGAAGAAAAAGTTGCGAAGGGGAAAGGGGTGGGGGATGATGAGTCCGGCAAAGAAACTTTTTTGGAGGGGGCGCATAATTCTGCTTGTATAAGATCGTGGAGGAATAAGGAATTACAGTTTTAGTAGTGGAGGAAAACCCCAGAATTATATATTCTCGTGAAAACCCACGGTATCAGGCAGGGACTGAAAAGCAAATCCACATAGGCCCTATATTGGCAGAGGCTAGTAATTAATCAAACCTGGGTAACGGCGCCCTCAGGATAAAGAACCGCGCGCTGTGCCTTCAGCAGCTCGGCAGAAATAAGTTGTAACAGGTTGAAAGAGGGCGCTGTAATACATTTTCGATGTGCACAACTTCAGTTCCAACATGGCGACTTCCACCACGGAGGTGCCGTCGACTGGCCTCCAACAAATCCCCACAATTTTCTCCAAAAGCAGCGTGGTGGTCAAAGCTGTCTGCATCCTACTAATATTCCTGTATCTCGCCTCCTTTCTGGTCAACACGACGGCGTATCTGCAGGCGTTGGCCGTCACTCCTGGGTTAATATTCCCGCCGAGTTTTCATATCTGGACAGTCTTCACTCACCCGTTCGTTGAGATACATCTATGGTTTGTTGTCCTTGACATTGCGTTTATCCTGGCGGCCGGCAAACTGATCGAACCGCTGTTTGGGGCCCTTGAAATGTTGATCTTCTTCTGCGTGGTGAGCACAGGAGCGGCCCTGCTGTCCTCGGTGGTCTATCTGTTCATGTACTTGGCTGTATTTAACCCTGCGCTCTTGTTCGGTTCGCGCTTGCATGGAATGGGAGGTTTCGTTGTGGGAGTGGCCGTGGTCTTGAAGCAGACGATGGGAGACCAGGAGCTCATCGGGAAAGGACCATTAAAATTGAAGATCAAAGATCTGCCGCTGTTGATCGTGTCTCTCTCGGGAGTGTTAAGGGTTTTGGGACTGATTCCTGGGACTTCGCTCTGCATGTGTGCCTCAGGCAAGTCTTTATTCCATTAACAAAAAAAAGGGGGGGGGGGGGGGATTTGCATCGTGATGCCACTTTGGAAAGAATGTACTCCTGCCTCTACTTTTTTGGTTGTGTACAATGTCTATGGACTATCTATGGAAAGTTGAGCATATTTTCTAACAAAATTGAAAATGTTTTTGGTCACAGATTCGGGGCCGTTTCGTAAGTCTGATGCCTCTTACTAGTCTTAACCAGTTCGCGCCGGATGACGTATATAAACGCAAAGTTTTCCCCAAATTCAAAACGGATGACGCATAAACACGCCAAGTTCAAGTTCGGAAATGTATGTCAGCAGCGAGCAAGGCCGGAAATGCGTGGGTGTGCTTCCCGGCACTATCGACCTGAACCCGCTTCGGATCGCCCCTTGGCTCGGTGATGTTAAAATAATCCCGGCGCGAACTGGTTAAGTCTAGCGCCTCTTAAGTCTAACGTCTCATAAGTCTAACGCCTCATAAGTCCGAAATTTAGGAATTATGAGGCATCGGACTTCGGTCTCATAGCTCTGATGCTTTATAAGTCCGACGTCTCATAAGTCCAAAATTGAGGAATTATGAGGCATCGGGTTTATGAGGCATCAAACTTTGTTCTATGTATAGCCTTTATTTGGTTAGGGATTAGATTCTGTCGGACCTATGAGGCATCAGACTTACAAACGGAAGATTTGTGTCTTTTCAACATTATTCAACAGTGACTGACGACGAAAGTGGCAACAAGGTGCAACATTCTTTCTGCCACTTAATTCATAATAAAGTATCAAAATAAATGTCAGTCAGTGTAAAATGATAAACAAAATATTAAATCTGGGACTGGGAAACATCTCCAATTTTGTTAGGAAATAAAATGCACTTGACTCTTCTACTCGTACAACAAAAGAAATTTCATATCAGTGGTTGTCTAAGAACAACACCCAGGTAATTAGGGTCAATAGAACCCCAGTTGAAAATTAACAGACCTCTTCATCACATGCCATTTACTTGTTCAACATGTCAAAGTAACTCTTGACCCTACAGATTCTCTTAATTTGGAATGAAATAGACTCAACATATTGGCATCATTATTGGTTACAAAATGTAAGGAGTTTTGAGAAGAAAAAAAAAGGTTTTCAATCATTTTACAGTGTTAAAAAAAAAATGAAAAAAAATATAACCGAATGCCACATGTCGAATGTGTTACCTTTCTACTTTAAAATGATATCAAATGTACAAATAATTTTCTATTTTTCCAAGAGGTCAAATTGACCATGGGACCAAGTTTTCAATTTTAGGCATTAGGGCAACGGTAGCCTACTTGCCTATGTTTGGATAGCTGCCTGGTCTACACTGCAAAAACTGTCTTTTCAGCGTGTAAACATAATTCATGTTTGTCAAACATGTTTACATGCTAAACATGTTTAGCATAATGATGGGTATTGTTTAGCCATTGAACATTGATGTTTAGGAATTGGACACATATGTGTTTAGCTGCAACACTTGCACATCCAAACAAAATTGAAAAACTTGGTCTCTTGGTCAATTTGACCTTTCTTGGGAAATGTAAAAAAAATAATATGATTTGGAAATTTGATGTCTCATTTTAACGCTAATCCCCTAGGCTCTCGCACTAGAAAGCATACCAAACCTAGCAAACTTCAACAACTGCACACAGGTTCAGTAATTATTGGTATTGAACCTAACAGTACTAAACCTGCCAAACTCTAACTGTTGAAGTTTAATTGAGTTGGTACAGATGGGTCTATGCATTGTTTAGTGTTCAGCACCAGGGGCTAATTTCATAGTTGCTTAAGCAAAAAAATTGCTTAAGCACAAAACATTCTTGCTTAGTAAAAACAGCTTACCAGCAACAACTCCATGTGTTGTATATTATTTGTGATTGGTATTTAGCTGTTGTTAGCTTTAGCATAACGACCACGTGGAATTTTGGCTTCTAACATGATTTATGGAGGAGGAGTTTTTGTGCTTAAGCAGAATTGTGTTCTTAAGCAGCTCTATGAAATTGGCCCCTGGGCTGTGATGACTGGCCATTGGTTGTATGTGTTGGAGCTCACCCACAAATTACAAGTCTCATGCCTTTCTGCCCTGAACCTCACATAATTCAACAGTGTCTCATGGACCTTTCGTACTGATTTCAATCAAAGTCCAACAACAAGTTGCCAATGTTTGGTACCAAACCTGCCAAAACCTAGCAAAACCTGCAGTTGGGGTTTAATGGGCTTGGGGTACGGTAGTTAGGGTTCACTTAACTTAATTAAATAACCCTCCAGGGTATTTTAGCTAGAAACCCTGCCAAATGCAACAGATTGCATACTTTGTCACTTTGACTTGTGTGCAGAGTGCAGCAAGATCAAGCAGTCACCACAGATGCACTGTGCTGGGTCTGGCAGGGTTAGGGTTAAATTAAATTGGTAAGGTGTATCTTTTAAACTATACCTATATGTGACCCGCTCTGTGAAAATGAGTCGAATGCCGCACAGTGTGCTTACGAGATTTGGGTGGTTGAACGCGAAGAGGGGAGTTTTCATACGAAAATTCGATATTCCTATTTCATGATTTTCACCTTACATGTAGTTAGGATCTATATTTTCAATTTCTACATTAAAACATGCTGAATTAAATCAGAATTAGTGAGAAAAACCAGTTTTGTATTCTATTGCATACATCTCCTAAAGGAAAATAATTGTTTTAATTCATGATTTCTCATGAATGGGATTTTTAGATTTAAAAAATAAAAAAATCGGTGTATCACAAGAACACAGCATGCTACAGACCTCCAACATAATCAAATTCAAGAGGACAGTGCACTCTTTCTAATGATATACATACATGTAATGTAACTCTGTTTGTCAAATTTTCGACATCTGACTCATTTTCACAGAGCAGGTCACATCTATGTCGGTTACACATTTTACGTGTGGCATTCACTTTCCTTTTTGTTTTTGAGAGACACTGTACATGTACATTTCCAAATGTGATTTGTGTGATTGATTTCCAGGTCTGTTTGTCAGTTGGATCTATCTGAGGTTCTTCCAGAGACAGACCAGTGGTCGAGGTGATATGTCCGACACCTTCCGATTTGCAACCTTCTTCCCAGAGGTTATGCAACCACCGGTTGCGATTGTGTCGAACACAGGTAAACAAAAATGGGAGGGGGTGGGGGGAATGGTTTAGGTGATAACTTTCCACAGTTTATACAAGTTGTCTGTGTTTTGTTTGTTTTATTTTGGCAATACCTTCATGTACTATAACAGCGCAAAGAAACAATATTTTTTTGTATAGTTCAAAAATTTGAGATTCTCAATAATATGTATGAAAACACAAGAAAATAGTCATGCAATACAAGAAAATAGTCATGCATTACAAGAAAATAGTCATGCATTACAAGAAAATAGTCATGCATTACCAGAAAATAGTCATGCATTACCAGAAAATAGTCATGCATTACCAGAAAATAGTCATGCATTACCAGAAAATAGTCATGCATTACAAGAAAATAGTCATGCATTACAAGAAAATAGTCATGCATTACAAGAAATTAGTCATGCATTACAAGAAAATAGTCATGCATTACAAGAAAATAGTCATGCATTACAAGAAAATAGTCATGCATTACAAGAAAATTGTCATGCATTACAAGAAAATAGTCGTGCATTACAAGAAAATAGTCGTGCATTACAAGAAAATAGTCGTGCAATACAAGAAAATAGTCGTGCATTACAAGAAAATAGTCGTGCATTACAAGAAAATAGTCATGCATTACAAGAAAATAGTCATGCATTACAAGAAAATTGTCATGCATTACAAGAAAATTGTCATGCATTGCAAGAAAATAGTCATGCAATGCAAGAAAATTGTCATGCAATGCAAGACAATAGCATAACCTCAATCCTGCAAAATCATCCAGCATTAGTTTAGGCCTTATGACCTGGATCCTTCAGTGGCAAAACCCCAAACACCCTCAATCCTGCAAATTCCTCTGATGCATGAACTTCCAAGTGCCCTCATCCTGCAAAATTTACACTGACTTAAAAAAGACATTACTATTCATATCTTTTGTGTAAAAAAAAAAAAAAAAAAAAAAAAAGAGATACAAAACTGGTCCATGGAACCCACTCAAGACGACCACTAATGACCCATAATTGGCCAAATTAACAACTCTGGTTAATTAAAAGAGAGGTTAAAATGAAATACCGGTATAGACAACTTGTTTGAATTTCTCAAATTATTTTCTCGGTTAGGAGGGAGCCAATTTCTAAAATGCTGGGACTGAAGAAGATTCCTTCCAAATTTAACGTTATTTGTTCCAGCCTTTCGGATACAGTAAGAATTATAGGTGATACACATATCTCTTTATACGATTGTGTTACGTTGGACATCTGACAAAATACATGTAACACAGAAAACTTTCCTTTGTAATTGTCCAAAGCATTCTCTCTGCATCTTTGTCAGGCCACAAAACCAGGCTGGTGCAGCATACTCCAAAGCAGGGCGGACATACAATGTATTGTAAATACACAGTTAAGAGATCTGACGTGGGAATATTACACCGTCTCAATTGTCTTAAAATATACATTTTTCAATTAAATGTTTTACACAAACTCTTGACCTGATCCCATCTCATGTTCTTTTGTAAATGAACACCTAGCTACTTGACATTATTTGTCTGATTAATATCAAATTCACCAACATGAAAAGTAGGTGTGACAACAGGTACTCTTTGAAAACAAGATACCATGGCCTGACATTTGTTTGGGGTTAAAGGTCATGTTATTTATAACCGACCAATCACTAAGTCGATCAAGTTGTTGCTGAATAGCACAAGTTTGTTCAGTGTCTACGAAAGTTTGACATAATGTCAGATCATCAACGTACTTATAATAAAACACATCAGAATGCGAAGACAAAAAATCATTTATCCAGTTCGTGCCGGATGACGAATATAAACGCAAAGTTTTCCCCAGATTCCAAACGGATGACGCATAAACACGCTACGAGCAAGGCCAGAATTGTCTCTCAGCAGCGAGTAATGCCAGAAATGTCCGTCAGCAGCGAGCAAGGCCGTAATTGTCTCTCAGCAGCGAGTAAGGCCGTAATTGTCTGTCAGCAGCGAGCAAGGCCGGAAACGCGTGGGTGTGCTTCCCGGTGCTGGCGGCCTAAACCCGCTTCGGATCAAATTTTGTTAAAAATAATCTTGTGCGTCGGCTCGGTGATGTTAAAATAACCCCGGCGCGAACTGGTTAAAAGGCAACAGGGCCAATTGTTGTACCCTGAGGGACCCCAGCATTGATAATTTCCCATTCGGAAAACTTGCCATTCAATCGTACAGCTTGGGGCCTATTGGATAAAAAATTTCAGATCCAAGGAATGATACTGGGCCTGACTCCTAGAGTGATGAATTTGTTCACACTGATGGTATGGTTTACCCTATCGAAAGCTTTAGAAAAATCTGTGGCTATCAAAACTGAAGAGTACCCGGCTTAATCAATAATGATAAAGCAGTAGACACTAACTAAAAATACCACTACTTGTACTTGTACATCAATGCTTGTATGTAATAGTGGTAATTACAGCTAAGCAATTACTGGCTACTAATTTACTAATAGTGTGTAGTATTCTTTAGCACGGTGTCTATTTTGTTGTATTTTGAGTAGCGTTATCTAGGTAAATAACTGGAACGAACTCACCGCATTTTACTGTCTAACTTGTCCATGGCTGGCTGCCATCAAGGAACCCTGTTTTATTACGTGTAGTTCATGACATACAACATATTTGTTTGTTGAGTGTGTTTGGTTCAGATGTTACACCCATTAGTGCTACATACCGTACTATGTACAGTATTTGAGGTGAAGTACCAAATACTACAAATTACTACAGGCATTGCACACAAGTAGGTGAGAGTACTGGTAACTACATTTTACTGCTACTACTAGTAGTATTTTGTAGTATTCGGTGACGTTAGGGTTGAAGGTTTATGTACCACTAAGTTTTACATTCAGGGCACTGTGCTGTGTCTTGCAAGGTTGAGGGGAGTCGTCGGCGTTGAACTGTTGATTGAGAACATTTTTTTTTCAAATTCTGTTTATTCATGTAAATTGCAGTGTACAGCTTCCTGGTTCGGATCAGACTTTGTAAGAAGCAGATTAGGAAGTATGACGTAGGAGCACCATCTCCAATCAACATCAACCTGCCAGGCAGCGACCCAGCTGATGCAGAGAGGAGGAGGTTAGAACTAATTAATCCCCCCTCTTAACCCCACCCCACCCCACCCCACCCCACCCCACCCCACCCCACCCCACTCCACCCCACCCCACCCCACTCCACCCCACCCCACCCCACTCCAACCCCACCCCACTCCAACCCCACCCCACTCCAACCCCACCCCACCCCACCCCACCCCACTCCAACCCCACCCCCACCCCAACCCCACCCCAACCCCTCCCATCTCCTACCCCTCCCATCTCCTACCCCACCCCGACCATCTCCTACCCCACCCCACCCATCTCCTATCCCACCCCACCCATCTCCTATCCCACCCCACCCATCTCCTATCCCACCCCACCCATCTCCTATCCCACCCCACCCATCTCCTACCCCACCCCACCCCTACCCCACCCCACCCATCTCCTACCCCACCCCACCCATCTCCTACCCAACCCCACCCATCTCCTACCCAACCCCACCCATCTCCTACCCAACCCCACCCATCTCCTACCCATCTAATCCCCTTCCCAACCAATCCCCCTTTCACAGCTACCCTCTAACCTGCCAACCCCTCATCCTGTACCCTTACCTTCCAAACACCCACCTCCTTTCACACTACCCACTCCCTTCTCACTACCCACTCCCTTCTCCCATTTGCCCACCACCTTCTCCCATTTGCCCACCCGACCCCGACCCCACTCCAACCCCAACCTGAATCCATCAAAAATCCACCAGCAAAGGTATGATGGATTCTGACGGATTCAGGATACCATGCTGGTATAAACATATATGTTGTAGTGTTTCTTTAAAATCTTCAAAATCCATCACTCCTAAATCCATTGTGCGGTACTGCACAATTTTGCAGTATTTGCTAGGCTTACAATCCTGAGTCCATCAAAGTCCCCAAGTTTCAATATGAAGGTATTCTTAATCCGCCAAACTCCTCCAAATCAGGGAATGGATTTTGATGGATTCAGGTAGGTTAGGGTTAATGGAGTACTTGCTCGGGGAGTCCATCCATTTTTTTAAGTTGGTCCTTGTCCAAATTCTTGAAATTGAGAAAGGATTTGGAAAGGTGAAAAGTAAATAGCGACAAGACGGCAACATTTTCTTTTGGTTTTGTTCAACAACAGGCAAATTGCCTTGAAAGCACTCAATGAACGGCTGAGCGCCGTGGAGGAACAAACGGCCTGGCCAAGCATGGACGAACAAGTCTCCACGCCAGACGAGGGCAACACACACATGCTGCCTGGCAACGGGGCAAAGGATGCTGGGATGGATGGGGGGAGCGGCATCAACGGAGAAAGCGCCATTGTGAATATGAATGGCGGAGGGGAGACGATGGAATCGTAAAAAAAAAATTACGGGGAGCCACCATTCCTAGTATAGTATAGTGGTGGATATATATGGTTAGCCATTTGTTTGTTTAGCCCCAGGATCAGGAGTGGATTGCAGTAGCCGGTCTAAAGGTATCTCTCTGCGTTAGACAGTCTTAACCTTCCTATGAAGAAGTCACTGTTTGGGTCAGTTGGTCAGCAGCACAAAGATACACAGCTGTGTTTTTTTGTGCATTGCACTAAGTACTCCTCAGAGGAATAATCAGATTAAAGTTTGTGCTGTCCAACAACTGTGCTTTACTGTTCCATGGGAATAACTGTGCAGTAAACCGACTGTAGTGATGAGGATGTGCTGTTCTGTGCATAGTGTGTACAGTATCTCCCTCTAGAGATATCCCTGTCCATTGTTCAGTGTAGTCCACAGGGTAGTGACTAGACAACCCAAAACAGCACAACCCATTGACAGAACAAATCAGCGCGAGTCATTTCGTGCTATTAACAACTGTATGTACACTGAAGCTGTGCAAAATTGTATTCCATGTAGAAACACATGCAAAAGATTGGATTGTTGATATTTGTGCATATTTGTGCTGTCAAACCACAGGAAGGTTCAGGCTTTGGCTGTCAGTTGGTCTAACAGTAACGGGGTCCAATTTCATGATTTTGCTTACCGCACATTCCGCACTTACACTCTGCGCTAATAGTGCTAACAGAAACAACAAATCGGCACTAATACTGTATTAAGCACAGAATCCTTAGTTACGAGATGCACGCACGCATATTAGTAAAATTCTTCACTAAACCTGTGAAATATGCTTGCCGTGAGCAGAGCCTTGAAATGGGGCTCCGGATCGTGCAGGTGGTGCTTAGGATGTCGCACGCACTCTGGACTCATTTGACCAACCCGCAAGGTCGTCAAGATACACGCACGTCGTGTCATGCGTGCAGCATACGCGTGAGCATTGCACCACCGTAAGAATTCAGGATACCTCCATATCCTATTGGGATATAATTTACGAAGCGCGCCACCGTGTGCACCATACCGCGGCCGGTTGCTGTATAAACCTTGGAACGTTTACAAGAACCATGGAACGTTTACAAGTTTATAAATCGTTGCTCTTTAGCTCGTTAGCTTGCTTCACAAAGACCGGCTTATTGCAATGGGCTAAGTTTAGCATCGGAAAGAATGTACAAATGTAGTATCCTGTCGCTACTTCAGTGGTCGTGTACAAGGTCTATGAAGAGTCAAGAATTTTTTTGGAAGTAATTTCTTATTTTCTAATACAATTTACAATGTTTTTCAGTCTCAGATTCATTCATTGAGACAAAAAATTAAGAAAAGTGGCGGTAGGATACTACATTCTACAATCTTTTCTTATTATCTTATCTAAGAAGTAAGATTGTCTATTTGAGCGATAGTTGGCTAAAATTGAACTGGTTAACCAGTCCGCGCTGGAGGACGTTTATACACGCAACGTTTTCCCCAGATTCAAAATGGATGACGCATAAACACGTCATGAGCAAGGCTGGAAATGTCTGTCGGCAGCGAGCAAGGCCGGAAATGCGTGGGTGTGCTTCCCAGTACCATCGGCCTGAACCAGCCTTGAATCAAGTTTTGTTACAAATAATCCAGGTTCGGATCGGTGATGTTAAAATAATCCCGACGCTAACTGGTTAAGCCAGCCGGCTAAGACTATGGTTTTGCAATCTGCCCCAATGTCCTCGGAGATGCCTAACACAGAATCGTGCTAACCGCGGAAAAAAATATTTGCTTAGCAGAAACGGATTACAAACCAAAGTTAGGTGACATGTATATTTGTTTCTGACTTGTTTCATGTGATTTGGGATTTTGAGTTTGCAATATTAGTATTATGCTCCTAAGCAGCTTGGTGTAAATTCTAGTCTGGTCTGAAAAAAAGTTTACCCCCAACAAATCGAGCCTAGAGCCAGTAGTGACCTGTGTACAATACATATTTTTGAAGGCATTTAAATTAATCCACAGAATATGTGCCCCGCTCTGCAAAAATAAGTCTGATGTCGCACAATACATTTTTACGTAAAGGGCAGTTTATTTTCTCGGAGGTGATTTTTCTTTCAACAAATAATATTTTTGTTTTAAGGCATTTCGGTTTTTCCGACACCTATATTTTTTAATCTGATCGATTGAAAAGATTGTTTTGATTCCTAAATTAAATATAATACAGGTTTTGTCATTCTCTTACCATAGCATAGCATCTGATGAAGCACTACAATTGTAAATCTTCATTTCTTTTCAAAGACATTTTGAATATAACTGAGAAAAAGCACATTTCCCAAAATTGTAAAAGACCGATGCATTACACTTCAGAGTTGTGCCATATATCAAAAGAAAGCTTATTTCCTGCTTTTTCTGAACAAATGTAAAATTGTAAAAAACATTTTTAACACTTCAGACTCATTTTTGCAGAGTGGGCCACATACATGTATGTGTGTATGAACATTTCATACGTACTGTGGACCTACGAACAATTGACGTCCACAGGATGCGGGAAGAGGTTACTGAATGTGGACTTGCACACGTCCACAGTCCATTTCGCCCATTTTGTTTAAAAGAGCTTTAGAGGAAAAAATGGGGTTAGGGTTATTTGGAGAAAATTAAAAGGGGATACCTGAGGGTTCCAGAATCCAAATTTGGGATTAAATCAAATTGTTCTGTTGCAAAAAAAATGTGCATTCAGCCAATGTTTTTTTAACTACACGAATACAAATGAATGGCCACAGTACGTATTGAAGGTACGACTGTGTAATCTGGATTTAAAAAGAAGAAAACTATTATCCCCATAATTTGCATTAGGGATTTCTAGCTGTACATTTTAAAGTGCTTGTAATGTTTATTTTTTATTTTATGAAAAAGTAAACTCTTAAAATACATAGTTATGTATTATTATTCATAAGATATTATTCATAATCTTTTTTTTTGCTTCATCATTTTCCATTACAAAAAGGATTTTTTTTTGTTAATTTTTGTGTATACATATGTGAACCCATTTCTTCCATTTTATTTATTTAAATAACTAGTAATACATTTATTAATTTAATATTGCTTTGTGTATAATCTTGCGCACATAATTATTATTGTATTAAAACAAATAATACTGTTTTACTTTAAAACTGGGTTTTAAAAGCTAAAATTTGGCCAAAAAAGGAGAAAAAAAGTTGTCTATTAAGTTCTTCAAAAGAAAATTCCACATACAACTGATTTTATTTTTTTTTGCCTCTTGACTCAACCCGAGGTCAAAAACCTTGTACATATGTACAGAAAAATCTTAAAGAAAATTTCTTGTTTTGCATGATTAACGAAGGATATATCATATTTACTCTTACAAAGAAAGTCTAAGTTGTGTACAGAATTGATTATTTAATGGTGTAGGCTATTGGTGCTTTTGCATTCATAAATACCTGAGACAGTTTAGCCATTCCTATTGGTCGAGAGCCCAACACGTGGTATGTTTAACCGGCCAATAAAACATGGCCCATCTAGTTTTGAACACGGTGTTGCATTAAATTTTATATGGCGCATGACCCTTTCATTGGTTGAAACTTCACACGGCATGCGCAATACTACCAATGTATATTGATACATATAGTTCTGAATCGCTCTGTAACACACATCACGCAGGTAAAACGTGTGCGTAAAACTCGATATAAGTGCATGTGCATCAGGCACATACCATTTAAAATACAGAGGGGTGTTGCTCAAAACATGCGGAAAAATTGTTGGAAAATCAGTGGAAAATCGTAAATGTTTAACTTGTTTTGACTTTTTTGACAGGAAGGTATTTATGAATGGGAATAACAACCTGGTTGGCTGTATTAAACAAGTGTTTACTATTAGCTCATAGGCCTGAATATTTAACCAGTTCGCGCCGGATGACGAATATAAACGCAATTTTTTTTTCCAAGATTCAAAATGGATGACGCATAAACACGTCACGAGCAAGGCCGGAAATGTCTGTCCGCAGCGAGCTAGGCCCGGAAATGCGTGGGTGTGCTTCCCGGTACTATCAGCCTGAACCCGCCTCGGATCGAGTTTCGTTAAAAATAATCCCGTGCGTCGGCTCGGTGATGTTAAAATAATCCCGGCGCGAACTGTTTAAAAATGCCCTCTTTTTCGGCTCTGGCATTAACATGTCCAGCAGCCAATTTCACGAAACTGTGCGTAACTTACGCCTTAACTGGATGTGGCGCAAGACTTACGCCATGCGTAACTTTCTGAAGTTATTGCGCAACTTAAGCAATAAGTTATGGCGTAAGTCCACTTACGCCATAAAAAAAATGTTTTGTGAAATCGGCTGCAGGCCGGTGAGCCAGTAACTGCCAGTTTTAAACATACTTGTTTAAAACTGCCCAACTATATTGTTATTCTCTTAGTATAGTTCTAGCAATGATGGCACAATGGTTCAACTGTTTGAGTGCTTTCTGTTTTGTGCTTAATTGTGCCTCGGATAATTGATTCCTGTTATCGTAAGTAGATTGGATTATCAATTGTGTTGTGGGCAAGTGTACCAGCAAGTTTTGTCCGACGAGATATATGACAATTTTTTTTTTTATATGACCAATTTTTTTTTTAGGCTTTACTCCTAAACTTAACTTGTATTTAGGCTCGCACAGTTCTGAAGAAACATTTTTAGGCTTGCAAACAATATTTTGGAAAGAAAACAAATATTTTATATGACCAGAGTTTAGGAACATGCAAGGCAGTTTAAAAAGAAAAAAGTTTAAGGTTAGGTGGGGTTGGAGTTGGGATGGGGGAGAGGTTATTTAACACTTCCCCTGTACAGGGATGTAGTCGAGTCCATCACAAGTCCCTGCAAGTCCCTGTAAGTCCCTGCAAGTCCATCACAAGTCCACCAGTTCTAATTCAAATCGCACGCTATTCAAATCAGCTTTGACAAAAGAATTCCTTTGTCATTGTTCGTCCAGTTACTTGTGACTGCCTTTATGAAGGGACTTGTGACTGGCTTCACGAAAGGACTTGTGAAAGGACTTGCAGGGACTCGACTACAACCCTGCCCCTGTACAACCAGAAGAACCTACATGTAATACCTAGAAGTACTTGTGTTGGACGAAAACCACGGTTTCTTCCTATTTACGTGACTGTTTGATTTAACTTGATTGAAACAACACGCCAAAGGAAAGGATACTTTAATTATTTGTTGTCACTTTTGTCAATAAATACATGTTTTCTGTTCTCTATTACACTCAAGCATTTTGTAAGAAAACTAAAAATTTTAAGAAATTAGGTTGTGGAAAAATTTTCTTGTATTAATGAGCTTTTTGGAATGGAAATGTATACATATTTGAGCAAGATAAGTTAAAGCATACACATATGCTTCTTTAATCAAATCCTGTGTTTTTGCCCTTAATTTGTGAGGACTTGTGAGGACCTAATTGTAACAAGATAAGTTGTGGCTTGGTTATGCCAATTGTTGGACACAATTTGGTTGCATTGGATATTTGTGTTTTACTGCGTTGAATCAATGTACATGTACATCTGTAGTATATTAGACATTTGTTATTTGTGTCAAAGTTTACACATGGGGCCAATTTCACAGAGCTGCTAAGCAAAACAAAAGTGCTTAGCATGAAAATTTGTTCTTGGGAAAAACAATGTCACAGATCAAATTTTCACGTGATGTTTGTTGTTGGTATTCAGCTGTTTTTCGCTTAGCATGAAAAACACTTGGAATATTGGCGAGTAACCTGTTTTACTGAGCACGCCTTTTTTTGTGTGCTAAGCAAATTTTTGTGCTTAGCAGCTCTATCAAATTGGCCCATGGTGTATTGCCCAGGCACGGGATTGCTTTTCAAGAACCTCGATCTGAGATGGGTTCAGGCTGGCATCTGTGGATAGCACACCCTGGTATATATGCAAATGGCATACGAAGCGAACTGGTTATTTAAATGATACATGTACATGATCTAAACATGACTGATCATTGCTTAGTTGTGCACTAAGGGGAATTATCCTGCATTTTTATAGCTAAAATTGAAATTATCTAATGAACAGTAACAAAACAAATAAATCCTTTAAAAACAAATCCTAAATATTACTAATAAACAAATTTAACATAAAATATCAATTGGAAGGAAATAACTTCACATTATATAAACCATTCTCCACTCAAAATTCGGCGAAGGTGGCAGTTTAAAGAACAAAGTCGGTTGTTAATTCTAAATTATAAAAGATAATTAATCTTTCCTCATCCCAAGTCCGTGCGGCCCTCCATTGCAAGTACGCATTATTACATTAAACTGTACTGTCTATAAATATTTTCATTTGTATTATTTTTTTAAACATGTCTAAATTCTACTCCCAATATTCTACTCGATGTGTTTTATGTTATGATATTAGCCATAGGTCATAATTTTGGTTAAAACTAATTAAGATAACTTGGTTTATAACTGAATGCTTACCATCTTAATTTTCACAATATTTGACTTTTTAAGTAAATTTTGTTATTTAAGTTACAAATAAAATGTAACAATTGCTATACTTCAAAAGAAACAAATCTGCTAGTACACGTGTCTTATTGTTAATAAGGAATTGTCGTCAACTTTAGATTTTTGGATTTAGTTTGCTAGGCAATGTCCGATAAGAATTAGGTTTTACCAAAAAGGTTTAGTAAAAGTAGAATAGGCTACATAGATCACACACAGAGGGGAGGGAGGCTAGTTTTACTTCACAAGATAAAACCGTTGGTTTGTTTTTTAACACAGTGACCCAAAGATTCTGCTTGATTTTAAGAGATAAACTGATTAATTTAATCTAAATACAATTGAAGATTACATTATTAAATGAACATTAACTTGAACACTTGAACACTTGAACCACCCCTTCACAGAATGGTTGAACCCAGCTCTATTGCTAATGAACAATATTTATGAGCAATGTGCACACCCATAATATGTTACCATGGTTACTATGTTTATACATGTAGTACTTTGGTTACTCTACTGGTTTTTTTGGCTGTGCACAGCAAGTAGCAAATACCATGTGACGCGCTCTCGGCCAATAAAGATGCAGACTCTGTTGGCGACGTATTATAAAAACATATTCATACCCTCACTCCAAATGCTGATTATTTTGTGGATTGTTCACCCCTGGGAAATAGATAACTAAAACGGAGCATAAACTGTCTTGAAAGGATACATTTTGCAATTATCTTTAAAAATATATATAATAATACATTTTAATGAAATTTGCTCTATTTGAAAAGAAAACAATTATCAAATGTTTATCAATTTTGATCAAAAAACTATTTCTGCCCAATTTGGAGGAAAAAAAAGTATTTTCTATCAAATTCATTCAATGTAAGCCTGACCCCTTGTCATTCATCACTTTTGACCAAAAATCTATTATTTGCACAATAACACAAATCTTCAAATCTTATTTAATTATTAAAAAGATAAATAATTGTCATTTTAAAGCAAGAAAAACATCGTTCGTTTTCAACCGACGCCGGGCAGTGGTTCTTATGTTGCGTCTTAAAAAATTTTCGCGTTTGCCGTCTGGCGATCGAATTTTTTTTTTTATAAAATTCAATTTTTCAAAACAATTATAGGATATTTAGCGCAATAATTTTGCTGTATGCCTTACGATCATATAATTATTTACATTAAAATAAGTAAGATATTTCTTAATAATTCGATAGTAAAATCTGTTGATATCTGCAAATGGCGTAATTAATTATTTAATTTTGACCAAATATAACTTTTTGCTCTATTTGTAAAAAAATTAATTGTATTTTACTAACATTGACTTGTCTCAATTTTAACAAAAAATTAGTTTTTGGCAGATTTTAAGGAGACAAAATATGTGACCCAGCACGAGTAAATGAAACACTTTGAGGCAAAAATAAAATTTGAGATTTTGATTTCATCATTTATTCAGTAAAATATTCCTGTTTTGATAATGCAACTACTACAAGATGCATTTATTTTATTTATTAGCACCGTTATTAAAATGTTTTTGCCAACATTCTGTCGCCTAAGGGCATTTTGTTCTCTCTGCAGTTAGAGCGTGATATTCCGCTACCCGTGTGTATATGTCATTCGCGTGGAACTACACCCAGGGCCGGGGACAATTGTACGCGGTAATATGAAAAATATTTGCAAGCCAAGCTGAAAAGCACCCTTTCAAGAATTTCAAAGGAGACTATAAGGAACAATAGGTCGAAAATTTGAATGTAAAGAAATTACTGGACACAGCTGATAATCCTTCTCTGTACGAATTCAATGGAGACAATGGAACTAGGGTGTTAAATAGGTCTACTAATCACTGAAGCATGATACCCCGATATAGCGTATACACATGTCTACCACATCAACGAAGCATGCTTGGCAACGTCAACGTATATAGCGTTTATACACGACCTCCGCAAAATTAAACTGCTGTGCCTGACAGATATACGTCCTCCGACGCGAACTGGTTAATGAAATGTAAGGCCCTTGCAATTTTCATCAATTCTGACCAAAATTATTTGTTTAAATAAGGTAAGGACTATTATTTAGATTTTTGGAACTTTCGACAATGTTGACAATGTCCAGTATAACCTTAAATAAACTAGCTACATGTACCTCAATAATTATGGATAATTGGGATAAACTAGGTTTATGGTCTAAATATAGTTCTTTCACATGTTACCTTTTTACTTCACAAAAGCAGAAGCAAAAACACAAAATCTTTTCCTCAAAATATCTCCATGATTTATTTCTTCTGCTGACAAAACCCATCACAATACACAGCCAAAATTCATTTGAAAATACACCCTGATTGAAAAGAAAATTGTCCAATTGTAACCACAGGACCCTAGTTCTATGAAGCGTTCGACTTTTGTCTATCCACCCAGTCAGACCAGAGCACAGAGCTGTGGGTTCCTGACTGGGTTTCATGGAGAACACCCACAGAGAGAAAGAGGGTAAACTGGGTTCCAATGTGCTACCCAACTGGGTACCAACTGGGTACAATTACCCACCTCAGAAGCTGCTCAAACCTTCTGGGGGAGGACATAGTCCCTGGCCAGTTGGACTGGGATTAGTTGTTTTCAAATCAGGGTTTGTAATTGTATTTTTTATAAGTACATGTATCTCCATAATTTAGGTGAGCTTTTATTAAAAATATAAAAAATGGAAAAGAATGTTGCAACCTGACGCTGTTATTTTTCTTTTCATAAAGGTCAATCAGTGCAAAAATGTGGAAAAGACATGAATCTGGGACTGAAAAAATATTTCCAATTTTGTTAGGAAATTTTCTTGACTCTCCATAGACTTTGTATACAACTGGTATAATAGCGTCAGGATACTACATTCTTAAAAATCTCAGCTCCCTGGGGAGTATACAGCTCAATGCTGCCGTTTTTAGCGCAAAACAGCTAATAACAACCATCTCTGCCCTATCCTGTACCCATTTAAATTCTTGGTGGAGAGGAGCAATGAGTGACAAAGTGCCTTGCCCAAGGGCACACGCACCATAGCCCTGGGCTGGACTCGAACCCACAACCTGTAGCTTTACCTACAGATTACAAATTCAATGCTCCAGACCACGAGGCCACGGCACTCTAGACAAACAATTACAATACAACAAACTTAAATTTTGTAGATATTTCCTATTTTGTGCAATTCATACCTGTACAAGCAATTATATTCATGTGCAATTTTGATCACTTACTGACATTAACGGTAGGATACACCATTTGCAGATATCAACAGTTTTTACTACTGAATTATTAGGAAAATATCTTACTTATTTGAAAGAAAATAATGATTGTAGGCATCCAGCACAAGGATTGCGCTAGATATCCTGTAAATAGTTTCAAAAATTGAATTTTATTAAAAAAATCATTATCGCCGGATGACAATCGCGGAAAAAACGAACATAAAAAAGAACATAAGAAACCACTGCTCGACGCCGGTTGAAAACGAACGCCCTTTTTCTTGCCTTTCTCAGCATCCATGATTGTAAAAATTCGGACAGGTCAGTAAACGATATTTACTATAAAATACAACCCCCCAAATCCACTCATTCATGATAATTAAAGAAATTACCAATGATGTATCCTACCATTAATAAAAATCAAAATATAACAGTTTTATAACAGTCATAATACCGATAATCAATACCGATATCATCAAAACATCTGTTTGTGTACTGTCATCCAGTTAATATAGGTACAAATATATTTTGCAAGTTTTTGTTCATCAGTTTGCAGTTTTCTTGCCTTCGAATAAAGGGCAATCTATTATGATATTATATTAAAAATTGTCTAGAAATTTGTGGAAAGTATAAAAACTGTGCTAATTTTCAAAAGTTATATCCAAATCCAACACATATTCTTTCTATTCTACTTAAGGGCACTACGTGGTTTTGTTAGGAGCCTCAACGATTATAAGGAGCCTCAATGATACGCGGCTTGCCAATGATGCGAGCCGTGTGGTCTCCTATGGTGGTCGGAGTGGGGGCAGGGATGAGTAGGGCGGGGGTAAGTAGTATGGGGGTTAGTAGGGCGGGGCTAAGTAGTATGGGGGTTAGTAGGGCGGGGGTGAGTAGGATAGGGGTTAGGTCTTGAGGGCACTATGAGGTTTTGTTAGGAGCCTCAATGATACGCGGCTTGTCAATGATGCGAGCCGTGTGGTCTCCTATGGTGGTCGGAGTGGGGGCAGGGATGAGTAGGGCGGGGGTAAGTAGTATGGGGGTTAGTAGGGCGGGGTTGAGTAGGATAGGGGTTGGGTCTTGATGGCACTATGTGTTTTTGTTAGGAGCCTCAATGATACGCGGCTTGTCAATGATGCGAGCCGTGTGGTCTTCTATGGTGGTCTTCTATGGTGGTCGGAGTGCGGGCGAGGGTGAGTAGGATAGGGGTTGGGTCTTGAGGGCACTATGTGTTTTTGTTAGGAGCCTCAATGATACGCGGCTTGTCAATGATGCGAGCCGTACGTTCTCCTTTTTCAACGATGCCGACGATCCAAGCCGTCTTGCCTAGCTTTTCCATCTCCTTGCAGAAATCGGCTGCTTGCTCCCGGGGAAATGCTATCAGAAGCCCGCCTGAGGTGAAAAAACAAAACACTTATTATTATTATATTTCTGGTCCTGAATCTAAGGAATTATCTTGAACCCACGACCTCCTACTTTCTAGTGCAGATGTCTGAACCACTTGACCACCGAGCTAGCCAGGGTTGGCTGGCTGAGTCAAACCCACATCCTCCTACTTTCTAGTGCAGATGTCTGTACCACTCGACCACCGAGCTAGCCAGGGTTGGCTGGATGACTAGAACCCACATCCTCCTGCTTTCTAGTGCAGATGTCTGTAACACTCGACCACCAAGCTAGCCAGGGTCCGCTGGCTGACTTGAACCCACATCCTCCTGCTTTCTAGTGCAGATGTCTGTACCACTCGACCACCAAGCTAGCCAGGGTTGGCTGGCTGACTCTAACCCACATCCTCCTGCTTTCTAGTGCAGATGTCTGTACCACTCGACCACCAAGCTAGCCAGGGTTGGCTGGCTGACTCTAACCCACATCCTCCTGCTTTCTAGTGCAGATGTCTGTACCACTCGACCACCAAGCTAGCCAGGGTTGGCTGGCTGACTCTAACCCACATCCTCCTGCTTTCTAGTGCAGATGTCTGAACCACTCGACCACCAAGCTAGCCAGGGTTGGCTGGATGACTCGAACCCACATCCTCCTGCTTTCTAGTGCAGATGTCTGTACCACTCGACCACCAAGCTAGCCAGGGTTGGCTGGCTGACTCGAACCCACATCCTCCTACTTTCTAGTGCAGATGTCTGTACCACTCGACCACCAAGCTAGCCGGGGTTGGCTGGCTGACTCGAACCCACATCCTCCTGCTTTCTAGTGCAGATGTCTGTACCACTCGACCACCAAGCTAGCCGGGGTTGGCTGGCTGACTCTAACCCACATCCTCCTGCTTTCTAGTGCAGATGTCTGTACCACTCGACCACCAAGCTAGCCAGGGTTGGCTGGCTGACTCTAACCCACATCCTCCTGCTTTCTAGTGCAGATGTCTGTACCACTCGACCACCAAGCTAGCCGGGGTTGGCTGGCTGACTCTAACCCACATCCTCCTGCTTTCTAGTGCAGATGTCTGTACCACTCGACCACCAAGCTAGCCAGGGTTGGCTGGCTGACTCGAACCCACATCCTCCTGCTTTCTAGTGCAGATGTCTGTACCACTCGACCACCAAGCTAGCCAGGGTTGGCTGGCTGACTCAAACCCACGACCTCCTACTTTCTAGTGCAGATGTCTGTACCACTCGACCACCGAGCTAGCCAGGGTTGGCTGGCTGACTCCAACCCACGACCTCCTGCTTTCTAGTGCAGATGTCTGTAACACTCGACCACCGAGCTAGCCAGGGTTGGCTGGCTGACTCGAACCTACATCCTCCTGCTTTCTAGTGCAGATGTCTGAACCACACGACCACCAAGCTAGCCAGGGTTGGCTGGCTGACTCGAACCTACATCCTCCTGCTTTCTAGTGCAGATGTCTGTACCACTCGACCACCAAGCTAGCCAGGGTTGGCTGGCTGACTCGAACCTACATCCTCCTGCTTTCTAGTGCAGATGTCTGTACCACTCGACCACCAAGCTAGCCAGGGTTGGCTGGCTGACTCGAACCCACATCCTCCTGCTTTCTAGTGCAGATGTCCGTACCACTCGACCACCAAGCTAGCCAGGGTTGGCTGGCTGACTCGAACCCACATCCTCCTGCTTTCTAGTGCAGATGTCTGTACCACTCGACCACCAAGCTAGCCAGGGTTGGCTGGCTGACTCGAACCCACATCCTCCTGCTTTCTAGTGCAGATGTCTGTACCACTCGACCACCAAGCTAGCCAGGGTCGGCTGGCTGACTCGAACCCACATTCTCCTGCTTTCTAGTGCAGATGTCTGTACCACTCAACCACCAAGCTAGCTGGGGTTGGCTGGCTGACTCGAACCCACATCCTCCTGCTTTCTAGTGCAGATGTCTGTAACACTCGACCACCAAGCTAGCCAGGGTTGGCTGGCTGACTCGAACCTACATCCTCCTGCTTTCTAGTGCAGATGTCTGTACCACTCGACCACCGAGCTAGCCAGGGTTGGCTGGCTGACTCTAACCCACATCCTCCTGCTTTCTAGTGCAGATGTCTGTAACACTCGACCACCGAGCTAGCCAGGGTTGGCTGGCTGACTCGAACCCACATCCTCTTGCTTTCTAGTGCAGATGTCTGTACCACTCAACCACCAAGCTAGCCAGGGTCGGCTGGGTGACTCGAACCTACATCCTCCTGCTTTCTAGTGCAGATGTCTGTACCACTCGACCACCAAGCTAGCCAGGGTCGGCTGGGTGACTCGAACCCACATCCTCTTGCTTTCTAGTGCAGATGTCTGTACCACTCAACCACCAAGCTAGCCAGGGTTGGCTGGCTGACTCGAACCTACATCCTCCTGCTTTCTAGTGCAGATGTCTGTAACACTCGACCACCAAGCTAGCCAGGGTCGGCTGGGTGACTCGAACCCACATCCTCCTGCTTTCTAGTGCAGATGTCTGTACCACTCAACCACCAAGCTAGCCAGGGTTGGCTGGCTGACTCTAACCCACATCCTCCTGCTTTATAGTGCAGATGTCTTACCACTCGACCACCAAGCTAGCCAGGGTTGGCTGGCTGACTCGAACCCACATCCTCCTGCTTTCTAGTGCAGATGTCCGTACCACTCAACCACCAAGCTAGCCAGGGTCGGCTGGGTGACTCTAACCTACATTCTCCTGCTTTCTAGTGCAGATGTCTGTAACACTCTACCACCAAGCTAGCCAGGGTTGGCTGGCTGACTCGAACCCACATCCTCCTGCTTTCTAGTGCAGATGTCTGTACCACTCGACCACCGAGCTAGCCAGGGTTGGCTGGCCGACTCAAACCCACATCCTCCTGCTTTCCATTGCCTACGTCTTGCCACTCGACCACTGAGCTAGCCAGGGTCGACTAGCCTCATGCAAGGCCGTCCTCATTTATTTGTCCAAAATTAACAGCCGCACGCTGCAGTTTTATAGTTTAGCACAGCTATGAAAGTGAACAGCAGTGCAAAATACATCGCGAACAGCGACCTCGCGCGACCACTATACAAATCAACCGACTGGATCCGTCCGGGTCAATGGCCTTGTTGCATTCATTTATGCGAGGTTTTGGGGTGGTGCTCATTATGCTAATAGCCTAAGTTGACCTTTAAAGTCGTTTTGTTATTGGTCGATCGTTGCGTAGAAAATGCACATTTAGATAGCAGCGAAAGGTTATAACTGCACGCAAATAGATTAGGTAATATAAACGAGTACTTTGTACATTTCAAAACAGCAACAGTAAAAGCAAATGGTGTATACTATCTTTAATTGTCATGGTGACATACCTGACGTTTCGGCCGAGTATCCCTGGAGCAATTTGAACATGCCTCCGCCGCTCCTTGCAATGGACGGCATCTTGGCAATGATGGGCAAGTTGTGAATGGAAAACTGGACTTGGTTCCGTTGGATTTTGGCGAGGTTCTCCGCGTGTCCCAGGATGCCAAAGCCAGTCACGTCGGTCGCACCGTGGGCTCCGTAATGACTCATTAGTCTGGCAGCTGAATGATACAAAAAGATATGGACACAAACCAAACGAGGGTATTAAAACAAAATGGAGCTCGGCCTTTTTTTAACAATTCTGCTTCTGCTGCGAGTATTAAGGAGTATTCGTCCCAAAAATGTATTACTTATTTTGTGCAATTGCGATGCGGGAAAGTTTGTTTAGCTGTTTCGGAGAACATACTCCGAAACAGCTCTTGTTTTTGGAAGTTTGTTTTCCCTTCCCCTCCCCCCTTTTTTCCCCTTCAGTCATTCAGTCAGTCATTTTTAACATCCAAAACAGCTTTTGTCCACAAACATTTTTCTAGTTATAATCGATGGTGAAATAAGGACTTTTCTGGGGCTTTTTTTCCCATCCCTAAAGCATCTTTGGTTCCAACAATAACTATCAAGCATGATGTGCGAGGTCCCAGCTTTGCCACCATGGGTGTGTGTACATTCCTTCACTAACCCCTGGCCGTCAAGAATACGTAAACTACGCCGAATGGCTAATCAGTGCGTACTGCGCGCGTATTTAAAAAACTGCACGCCTGAATGTAATGTGCTCGCGCGTTTCATAAACGTCACGTAAGAAAATTTTTTAAAGACTGCGCAATACCTGTACAATATAGTTTTTGGAAGCTGTGTTATTTTTTTCGCCCCCAAACCTGTATCTTACATTGTAGAGGGACGACAGAGGTACGTACATTTATTATAAATCCTTGCTAAAACAACGCAACGTCAAAATATTATGTTTGAAAGGATTGATTCGACAAAATAACAAGTACAAAACGTTAAGCATGGCGTCGCGGGTTAAACGCATCCACTGCAGTTCTAATTTAAATGTGGCAATATATGGCACATTTAAATTAGACAATTCCAGGGGTTAAGATTGCGCAAGGCATGATGGGACAACATGACGCAGCAAGATCGTAGTCATTATAACCTGGGGCCAATTTCATAGAGCTGCTAAGCACAAAACTTTGCTTAGCACAACAAAATCTTGCTCATTAAAAACAGTTTACTAGCCGAAATTCTACATGTTTTTCATGCTAAGCAAAAAAACAGCTGATTATCAATCAAACACAATAAAGACCACTGTAACCTTGTTTTTGCCAAGGACAAATTTTCATGCTAAGCAGATTTGTCTGCTTAGCAGCTCTATGAAATTGGCCCCAGATTAGCGTGGTCCTCACAACTACAGTTGAAGCAATCGTGTGCACATGCGGTGAGCACTACACATGGAACTCTCACGAATAGTCACAATGTGTATCTACATGTCTTCATACATAGAGTACAGTGTGCTTGCTAATGGTAAAATACTAACCATGGGGCGAGAGAGCTATGTAAACGGTATAGACGATGTGCCCTCCGACGTCGCGTGTTTACATCTGTATTCAAATGTGCCCGTCAATATGCGCACACATCGTGTTTTGCATAAAATTGGGTTGAGGAGTAACGCCACAGGTCAGACCACCTTTGAATTATGTGACCTCTTAACCAAATTTATGTAAAACACGATGCGGGCGCATATTGACGGGCACATTTAAATATAGATGTAAACAGAGGGCACATGGTCTATACAAACATTGAGTGGCTTAGAGTGAAATGAGAGGAATATTTTCACAAGGTTAACTCCGGACTTTTCCATTTTACTCGGCTTCGTCTCGTAAAATGGAAAAGTCCGGATTATACCAAACGATAATAGTTCTCCCATTTCACAATTACAAGCCACTCAATATTTGATGTATATAACTGACATACAGATCTGCGAACACTGGCTTATCTGTTGCCACCCGCCGCCATGATTGTGCGTGGTTGTCAACAAGCAGCACAAATCGGGTCACAACCTTCTCCCCAGGTTTTGGAAGAAGGGTCAACTGTTCAAAAGCCATGAGAACAAGGTTGATTCTAACTGTTGAAATAGTAAATCACATTCACCCGAGAATGGGACTTTTTGAGCCCGGGCATGAATGGGAGTAATAATGAATAATAATGAATGTCACGTGATGTCAGTTCCACCAATCGAATGAAAAGAATCTGTATTTTAGTTATATGATAGGATTTGGTTGATGGCCATATCTGAATTATAACTATCGCCATAGCCATAACTATCGCCATAGCCATAACTATCGCCATAGCCATAACTATAGTCATAGCCATAACTATAGTCATAGCCATAACTATAGTCATAGCCATAACTATAGTCATAGCCATAACTATAGTCATAGCCATAACTATAGTCATAGCCATAACTATAGTCATAGCCATAACTATAGTCATAGCCATAACTATCGCCATAGCCATAACTAGTCATAGCCATAACTATAGTCATAGCCCTAGCCAGGTAATCCAGACTCCTGTCTCACCATCTACATTGAGATCGGCCATGTGATATTTAGCCTCTTCGTAGGCAGTCTCCACATCTTCCTTGGTTACCACGGCGCTGATCTTCTTCCAGTCATCCGGCTTGGACATCCACTGGTAGGCATTGACGGCCACTTGGGTGCCTAAAGGTTTGGTGAGGACCAAGACATCCCCGATGGTGGCATTATCAGGGCT
The DNA here is from genome assembly GCA_037893245.1 of Crossaster papposus. Classification (NCBI taxonomy): domain Eukaryota; kingdom Metazoa; phylum Echinodermata; class Asteroidea; order Velatida; family Solasteridae; genus Crossaster; species Crossaster papposus. The sequence goes on from JBAIAA010000419.1 coordinate 370,584, forward strand.
GAGGGAGGAGAGGCACAAACATGTACATTAGAGTTATGTCAGATGGGCACTGGAAGAAACTTGAGATGACAAGGGCCATTTTTCAAACCCCAGCTCCGTGTCAGTCTTTGGCTTCGTTCATGCAGTTTGGCAATCGTGATGGAGCCGGAGACGGAGCCCAAGCTGGGGTTTTGGAAAACGGCTAAGGACTGAAATGTTACGACTAGGATTACTTTATTAGCTTGCAGGTTGGGCTTTAAGGTCCGATATCTAGACTACAGCGCTTCTGAAGATATATTTAAAAACGTGCTAGTTTCTCTGTCGGAATAATCTACTCTTTCAATGTACATTGACTGAAAAAGAAGAAAACTCAACTTACTAAACTATTTGGTTTGGCAGGCAGACGCTTGTGCCCACGCCACCAATCGTCATCCAGGGGTTGATGACCGTTTGACCTCCTCTGACCTTTGTCCCTGCCAGGTCGGCATTATCCTAAATTTTCAATAAACAGCTCGAGGAATCAGAACCTAAATAACATGTATTTATTTTTGACATCAATCTTTAATACCATCTCCCAAAACTTAACTGGATGCTGATTTCAGAACCAGAATGTAGGAGTTTTAGCGATTTGCACTCCAGTGAAAAGTATTTTTTTATTTTTTATTTTTACTTGAGCAACCCAACTTGTGCACATCAAAAGCTTGAGTTTGCTTAGTTTTGATGGATTCAATTACTATACTCTAAAGCTCGGGCATCTAACATGAGCTGCATGTCTCAAGTTTGTAAAAGTGCCCCATCAGGTCACTGAACCCGATTCTAAAACGAATTCATGGAGGTAATGAATTAATAGACTTTTTATAAGTTTACAGTGAACAGGTGTACTTAAGTTTGTTTTGGATTGAAATAGGGGACATAGAACAATAGAGAACAATAGGGTCCCCTATTTCGACAAGGTCCCTGATTCCGATATTCCGATAAACATATGGGAGGCCTTCTGAAAAAGTACAAGCAAAAGAGGGACAATGGGAGGTCCTTGATTGGAGGCGTATACACACTTGTGCGAGTGGGTACACATAAATCTAGTTATGAGGACTGTTTCTTTTGTTTTGAAAAAAGCTGACCGAGTTGTGGGGAGATTTTCCTCTCCCCTCTGCCTAACTGATGTTACCTACTTTGAAGCCCTTCATCATGAGAGGGATGACGACGTCCCGTTCCTTGTCGGTGAATGTCTGCGGCACACCCAGCAACATCAGCATGTTATCACAGTGCACAACGCCCGCAGCATACAGGTCACTTAGCACGTTGGCACACGCTATCTTGCCCTGGTTTCATTTAGAGAATATAAATAAAAGTAAAGAAATAGATTAAAGGGTCCATGTATCAACTTTTTTGGAGGAACACATTTTGTACAAATTTCTACTCCACTCTATATATGAAAACTATTTGACACTCATTTTAGGGGTGTGCATTTACGGATAGTTTAGGAACCGGGTACCCAGGTACCCGTTAACCAATTCGCGCCGGGTTTTTATTTTATTTATTTACCGGACCCAGGCGCGGGATTATTTTTCAGGAACATCGACCCCAGCGGGCCCAGGCCGGCAGTCCGTGGGAAGCACACACACACACATGCCAGCTGTGAGTAGTGTTTACAGTGAACTTTACTTAGAGAAATCGGCCTCATAGCTCGGATGCCTCATAAGTCCGACGTCTGACTAAAAAGCAGTCGGACGTACGAGGCGTCGGACGTACGAGGCGTCGGACGTTCGAGGCGTCGGACGTACGAGGCGTCGGACGTACGAGGCGTCGGACGTACGAGGCGTCGGACGTACGAGGCGTCGGACGTACGAGGCGTCGGACGTACGAGGCGTCGGACGTACGAGGCGTCGGACTTACGAAGCGTCGGACTTACGAAGCGTCGGACTTACGAAGCGTCGGATTTATGAGGCGTCGGACTCAAATGCGTTCACAATGCTAGGACCCGCAATGGTCCCGACTCGCATTTTTTGGTTTTGTTTTTAACCCCTAAAATCTTACCATAACATATGGGTCATCAACCAGTGGGTAAAAGAAATCGGTGCTCTCAACGAGATACAGTCCTCCATACTGGAGGGGTATAATGCAGCAGTCATTCCCAATTCCTGAGGATAAAAAATAAAAAGACGGTCTAATTAAGTTTTGGAAGAAACTTGCAGTGCGGTATGGTATGTCATTTTAAATTACAAAAAACTTCAGAAAATTAGAACAGTTCTGCAATGCACAAATAGTTTTGAGCAAAACAACCTGGATAACATTTTCTACCAAAAATATTGCAGAGAATTACAAAAATTGGGTCATTTGAAATTTACACAATTGCCAAAATTGTTGACAACATTCAGTTAAATCCAAAATCAAAGTCAGACTGACCCTTCCAGAGTATTTTGGCAAAAAAAACCCTGCGAGATGCAGCAACATGAAAATGTTTAAAGTGAAAACCCTGCCCAGTGCAGCAAGATCCATCAGGTAAAAATTTTCAAGGTCAAACTGCCTCAGAGTCTCTGGTCACCAGAGAATCCATCTCTGGCATTGTACAATGTGGACTAGATCTCAATAATCTTAGACTGTGGTGTTAATGCACTGGTGTTGACAGCTGAATGCATCAAAGTGCACCAGACTTTTTGTCCTGATCAATGCACTATGCTTTCTCTAGGGTTAGGGTTAACGTTAACCCTAACCCCCAACTGGTATTCTGTGAGCTGCCTTCCACACACAGATGTGACCTGTCGCAACAAAATGAGAGTAAAGTCGCACGATGTGATTCGGAGATATGGCCATCCAAAGTCAAAATATGAAGGGGTGGTCAATTTTGTGATTTTGCGTAATTTGGAAACCCCGAGTCCTCCTCTACATATTCCCATTTTTAAAATGAGATCAGACGATCGAAAAACATCCTAAATTACGCGATTTTGCGTAGTGTTTGCGTAGTTAGTGTTTAGATTAAAGTCCATTAGTCGTCTAATTAACATGGTAATTAAATATGCAAATCAGGTACTCGTAAGTATCCCACCTTTTCGAAATTTTGATATTTTGTTGTTTATACAATAGTTTGTATGTGTGGACAATTTCAAGAAGAAATAAAGATTAGAGCATAGTCATTGCTACAATGTATGCTCAACCGAACCTTACCTGTCCTGTTTTGTAATCTTTTGCGTGTTTCGTTTAAGATGTTTAAAGTAAGTTTTCTCACAAACACATTTTGTGAAACCCATGACTTTCTAGAGCGCTGTAAAAAGTATTTATCGCAAACCCCCAAGTGATAACACATTGGAAAGCTCTCTTTCTCAAGAATTTGAAAATACCAATATCTCAAATTTCAATATTTCCGACTTTACTCTCATTTTGTGGTCAACAGGTCACATATAAGATTGCATCATTTGTCAAAGTGTCAACCTTACTCAGTGCGAGAGATCCATCAGGGTTACTTTGTACCTGTTGCACTTTGTTGCGTATGGAAGGATTAGGTTAACTACTGTAACTGTAAAATTGTTAAGCGCAATTTGGATACCGTGCGTTTTAACTTGCAAGCACTCAATATTTGTGCTGCAACTTGCACCTGCAGGCAAATTTAAACTTGCCTACTACACTTGACTTATTTAGCCAATCGGCCGATTGACGCGAGGCGCTTGACTGCCCCAACTTTTGACTAATGAATTGGGACAGAAATGTATGTGCCGAGCGAATTGCTTTGTGTTTATCACTACATGTATTCCACACTGCAAGGACTAATCTAGATGCCATCCCACCCACTAACATCGCTACACTAGGTTAATTATCTTTAATTAGGCCTATTCGCATTGTGAAAATCAGACGACCCAAAATATCCCGACAGGTAAGTGAAGCACAATAACGTAATAATGATACAATCATATTCGGGGGAGTGCAAAGGAAGCTTACTCAATTATTAGAAGTTTTTTTTTATTTCAAAGTGACCAAAGAAATTGGTAAGCCGAGACTCGAACCTGCGAACTCCGGAATACCAGACCGGTGCTCTACCAACTGAGCTATCTTGCCCTATGTTGGTGGTCTCCAAAATTGTCAGTATCTTTGTAATTGTTTGGAGGTGCTTTTTTTTAGTTAAGACCTATATCCCGACGTGGAAGGTTTTATGGAAAAAAAAACACCATATGCCTGAATTAACAGTGGCATGATTAATTTCACAGCCTGGTCCGGCCAAATTTGCATAAGGGTGTCAATTTGCGAATGTGATCACCTTTATGCTAGTGGTTGGATTAAATATTGACTTTGTTAATTATTGCTATAGTATTCATTTCCCTTTGAGTCCAGAGGGTGCGATAACTAACAACCACCACCGACTATTTAGAGACAAGAAACAAGGCCCGGTGACGTAATGCCGACCTCAAGAATGGTCACTGGAATATTGGTTTGTTAAAACTGCTAACGAGTTACATGTATGTTAATCAAAAAATATCCTCAAATTAAGCTAAATAAAGTTCATGCATATGACGTCACACCCACGTCGCACTTCACGACAGCGCCCCCAATGAGGTCATTGCGTAATCACGGTAATGTACCGTCTGCACTTTGTTTGACCTCAATAATGGCCGCTTGGCTCGGTTGCTAGTGCGATTAGCGTGTACGCGCGTGACGTCAATGCACGCGCGTGACGTCAATGCTAGGAACTTTTAAAAAGTAATCAGAATATTATTACTGGTAAAAAAATAAGTAGAGCGTATCGATTTTAAAACACAGATTTCAAAACTACTTCAATTTCCAAAATTTAACAACCGGTTGGGGAGATACGCTTGTTTAAACGCGGCCGTTTTCTAACCGCGCCGATAGTGTAATTGAATATAAGAGAAGAACACAATAATGTGAAATTATGCGCAGTGCGGGTTTTGCCGCACAAATCCTCTTTCCTATTGTCAAGATAAATCTTTTGTGTTGTTTAGTCTAGAATTCAAACGTTTGAAAACCATGAACGAACGTACTAGCTAGCTCCGCCCTTGGCAGAAGAACGCCCTCGTGTGACAAAGCAAACTCCAGAAAGCATACGTTCGCATTCGGCGCTTGACTAGCAACTTATTATTATTATCCCCTGTAGTGTAAGCTGTAGTTTTTACTCCGTGTACGGTTTATTGCTGTTTAAATGTTATTGTTGCTCTTTCCGTTTTAACACCAGTTGTTAATGACATTTTCCCGTGTAATTGGTTAAATCTCTTCCTTACGTAGGTCAATGTGTTTTATGTTGTTAATCACAGACCTAGTATTTTCTTTTCATTTTATTTGTAAACTGTTTTTATTCACGTATAATCGTTAATCACTTCATTATTTTATTCATACTTCTTTGTTATAATTTTAGTATTTATTCTTGGAGTTTGTTCTTTTTTCCGTTCTCATTTACAGCTCAGAATTGAGTTATTTTCATCCTTGCATTTCATCCGCGATGAAGCTAAATGTCTCCATTAACACAATATTAGTTTGTACCATGTCACAACGAAATTTACATGAAGATATAATTAACATAAAGATATTAATACATTACTTTTAGTAGTTTCAAGTTATTATTACGTACACACCAATCGTTCAGTCAACAAATTATGTGAGTTCGAGACAGTAACCAGCCTATGCTTATCTAATCCGCCGCAACGTGTCTTAAGCCAGTTTACGGTGAAAATAGTCCTATGGGTATTTTTTTGATGATTATGAATAGCAGCAATCTTGAAGGGACATTGCTTATTCCTTGTTTTTATTTATGTCTGTGATAGTACGTAGACAATTATGTGAAGGTATATAGAGCAAGGCTCATTTATACACATGTACAATTTGTTTTAGTAACGTTGCGCTCTCTTCATCAGTTTCATACCGACTCGAGTTCGTATAACGACGTGCGTTGTATGCGCGATGCTGCGTGCAGGCTTAATAAAAATATCAATGCGCGCAGCATGCAGCATGCATATATCGCGGATTCGCAAAGGGCGGAAGGCGCGCGTTACGAACTCGGTGTGAAACTGACGGAGAGAGTATTTAACAAAAAATTCACTTGTTAGTTCTTTCAGCGCTTTAACCGTTGTGGTTAACTTGGCAACAGAAGCACGTTATTGAGCACACTTGTCATCACAGTCTGTTCGCAACCGTCAGTTTGATGGACGAAGGTTGTTATCACCACCAGTCGGCACCGTTCCGTCTAATGCCGGTTAAGAACGAGTCGAGACAGAAGGACTTTCACTTTTAGGCCTATATACCGGTATGACCGGCTCACCACTTGTAGCTGTTTCCGACGATGTCATGTGGAATGGTAGAATGATCCTAAAGACCAGCAACATGAGCCAAATTTTTGGTCAATTATTTTCTTTCTTAGAAGTGCTCCACTCCACAAGCCTCTTGACGGAGCGTGATGTGGTTGAATTCAGTCTCTACAGGGAGAGTAAACGGAAATGGATCAAATTATAAAAAGTACTTTATCAATAGGCCTATGTGGCTTGCTCTTGAAGAAAAAAATATTGTATACAGTGTGACCCACAAAAAGACGAACCAGCCTAAGGCCAACCTGTAGGCCTATACTAATTGATGAATAATCTTTCTATAAATATGACTAATATAATTATTACGATTTGGGGCAGTAGTGTATAGCTCCCAACCTTATGTTTATGAAGTGAAGTCGGAGGTCTTTCGCAACAAGAAATATTCACGGCACCTTCGAATTTAACACATGTCCAAACGACAAGTTACAAACGTGCAGGTAATATATTTAAAATGGTAACATTGTGAGTGTATTACACAAGTCCGACACTATTAAATCTGGTATGTACAAAATAATGAATACAAATTGGAATGCTGTTAGAAGCAATGTATTTTGACGTAAAAAACCTTACCTATTATTGGGTAAATAACACGACATAAATATGGTTTAAATATTGTTTTGACTCACCATGTAAAGACGCACTTAATTTTCGTGCTGTTCCAATATACGTACATGTACATATATATCCGTATTGCGCTATCTGCAAGAATGATACCCGTTTAATTGGTATACGCTTTAGGCAGCGATTAAAACGGGCGACGCAGTCGATTGGCATGGTATTTATTGCCTGCAACCTAAAGAAACGTGTACTATTTAAGTACTTTTTGACCGCATATTATGATTGGCCTGCCTGACAAAGCCTTGTGAAGGCATTTTCTTTGTACATCATAATTTTAGAAGATTGTCAAAGTTGGTGGCTATTTTATATGTATTTATTTCTTAATTTGTATATTAAGCTTGCCATCAGTATGTAATTTAGTCGTACTATAGGCCTACAGAAACCCGCATAGTCAGAGTTGAATTAATTAAAACTAAATAAAAGAACAGAGAACAATCGAAGCCATTGTCCAACAAAACTTTTCTTCAACCTCACTTTATTTGAGTGTCCGATGTTTGAGTTACCAAAACAAAATCATAAGGAAAAACCAAACCACAATAACCCCGCCGTCAGGGTTCGACGTAGTCTTTGGGCAAGACGTTGCTTAATTCGCAGCCACGAGAGGGCGCTATCGCGAAAAACCATCATCACTCGCCATCCTGTCCGTAACAACGGACAGGATGGCGAGTGATGATGGTTTTTCGCGATAGCGCCCTCTCGTGGCTGCGAATTAAGCAACGTCTTGCCCAAAGACTAGGTTCGACGCGGCGGCGCTGAAAAAATTAATTGCCGCGCTAGATAGTTAAAAGCGGAGGACGCATGAGGGCGCATTAATGTGAGTTTATCGTCGATTTTAGAGCGTTTGGAATCAAGACTAAACAGTTGACAGGCGTCGGATTCTGCCGACTTTATTAATTTTAGGGGCGCCATAAAAACTAAGAGCATATCCCGATTGACATGAAATTCGGCCAATATGTTGAACAAACTTTCCTTTTGGCGCCACAAAAAAACAAACCGCGCCGAATAACGCAAAAGGTTTCATTTTCACTGTTTAATATTTGCACTAATTTACAAACTCTCAATGCTTTCCCGTTATAATAAAATCACCCCCCACCCAAAAAAAATAAATGTAAGAAATCAGACAAGCTCCTGGCAAAAACAAATTATACTCTAAATCATCAATAATATCAATATAAAGGAGCATTTTCTTATTAGCGCCGACCGCGCGTTAACATAATTAGCGCGTGAAATCTGACACCACTTTATTAAAGACGTTTGCGGCTGATGACGTCACACTATTTCCAACGCGCTATCAATGCAACCCCTATATTCAAAAATGTTTAAACCTTAACAATAAGCCAGTTCGGTATTCCACTGCTTTGACGATTTTTCTTTCGGGATGAACATTTCATCGATTGCGTGCAAAAGCATAGCGGGTACCAGCAAATTTAAAGAGATCGTCGTGTTCTAAAGTTACTAAGTAACATTTTTTTTTTTTTCGTTTTGGTGTTTTCAGGTGTTTTGTGTGGCCAAACTTTTGTTCAAACAAAGTGCCCATCGTCTTTTTGATTTCACAAGAAAATACAGAGAATGCAGATTCGGTTACCACGTCTCCCATAGCCTTGTGTGTATTTGTCTGCCGTGACAGTTTATCCTTGAGAAAAATTGTTGAATCTTGTTGTGCACATGCGCAGTTGGAATACCCAATTGGCTTATTCTTCTTTGCGATTAATTAAGTGCACAAGCCACAAACAAAATACAAACATTAAACAAGGACGGTTCCCGTATGTCCGACTGCAAGAATTTTAACAGATACCATTCCTCCATGGCCTTACCAAAATTTGGCAGCTGGGCAAGGGTCCCTTCGCCAGTCCCGGTCCCAACACCCTCCGATCCCCCGCCCACTTCGTGCCCCTTAAGTACCTCCAGAAGTTTGAGCAGTTCCTTCTGCGGTACTTTGCAACCTCATCCCTTCAGCTGGGTGAAATTCGTCAAGCGAAAATCTTTGTCCAGTCCGTGCTCGACCGGGTCAAAAGTCAGCCGTAAATTGGCCATGATGGACGGTACACCAGTCATAAACGTCTGGACGTTCCAAAGCAGCTTGCATAAATTACAATAAGGACAGAAAACGAAGAACTTTGTTGACGCGGTTGTCTGCAATTTCTTTTTGCATGCAGCCTTTTGCAAAATATTCCCACAATGCAATTTTTACTAGGCTTTTTCAGGACGTATAACCAATACAACGGATCCAAACGGCAAATGTATCATTTCAACCAGTAACGACATTTCAATTATCAATATCAGTAATTTTTACAAAGAAACAAATTAATCGTACCTCATTATTGCTAGTAGTTACGAATGGGTATGTGAAAATGTTTATAGTTGCGAGTAGCTCCATTACAAATTTTCCCTAGCTAGGGAGTAGTAATGTTGCATTGCCAAAAGTGAACACTGTCATTTTTCGTAGTAGAATTTCAGGTTAATTATGGGCCTTTTCAAAACCTTTGCTTGTCTTCGGCTTCGCCTTCGAATTCCGAAACACTTTTGGGTTCATATCAATCATTATTATTATTATTATTATTATTATTTTCTGGTAATGAAACCAAGGATCCTTCAAAAGCGCTCAAGGCACTGTAGCTCGTAAGCCAGAAGAAACCCGTAGACAGAGGCTGTGTCAGCCAGGAACACCGGGGCAAACCCCTTCTCTTAGCGAAGAGTGTTCTGGGTTCTTTTACGTGCATTATACAATTTTATAATGTTATAATGGGAAAGATATATATAATCGATACAACCCGGGCAGGGGATCTCGCAGTTGGAAACTAAAATCGCCTTATTAAGCCAAAAACGAAAATGAAGCTAGCCAGGGATTCGAAAAGGCCAATTTTTTTTTTAAACTTGCGTCGCAATTTCTGAAAACTTAAAATTCTACGAGCAGAAAAAATCGGAAAATACAGTTGTCCACTTTTAGCACTCTATCCCCGCCGATGTGGAGATCATTGTCCCTTTTTAAATGACCAAATCCTCACCCCTGGAGCAAAATTGTATTGACAATTCCCAACATACATGGGTGTGGGGCACTCCTACCTTATGGATTTAACTTCTGATGATGGGAAACAATGTCAAAATAGGTGACCAAAATCCCCATCTTGGGGCTTTAAAAAGTAAACAAACCAAAACATAAAACCGGGAAGTGGGAGGGGGAGCAATTGATAGGCGCATACCTTCAACTGATAATGCCACACACACAAAATATTGAGAAAGCGCATGTAATTTTATATTCAAGGTAAAAACATAAGCAGAGGTTGTTACACACAAACAGTTTGACACAAAAGCACACAAAGTATTGATAGCCAAAAAATCCACTTGTCTAATCAACCAATTAACTGTATCATGCCTACCTGAAACTGCTACTAAAATCAAGGGCACAATCACTATTTTGTTGGAAAAATAATCGCTTTGGTAATTTGACAAAATGTGTAAAAATGATGAACTTGTTCCTTTAATTTTATTTGACAGGTTTTACACAAGTTTAATAAACAAGAATGTAACGGGAAAACGGGATATAAAAATATCTACATTTTAAAGAATTCATGCAATAAAGCAAGCAATTATTGTTTCAAGTTTTACATTGAGTGCAGTAATAATAGAAGTTGTGCAATAAAACAGTTCAGAAATTACATGTATGTATGTATGTATGTAAACTGGTCAGATTTATTTTTAAGGTAAGAATTCGGTGAATATTTTTATTTTCAAACATAATACCGACAATAAGCCAGTTCGGTTTTTAAAAGGTAGGATACACCATTTGCAGATATAAAAAAAGTTACTACTGAATTATTAGAAAATATCTTAATTTGAAAGTAAATAATTATTAAAGGCATCCAGCAAAATGATTGCGGTAGATATCCTGTAATTGTTCAAAAAAATGCGGAAGGCAATCGCAAAAAAAACCAAAAGAAACATAAGAACCACTGCCTGACGCCAGTTGAAAACGAACGACATTTTCTTGCTTTTCTCAGCATCCATTATTGTAAAACTTCGGAGAGCTCAGTTTAACGATATTTTCTATAAAATAAAACCCCCAAAATCCACTCATTTATGATAATTCAAGCAATTACCAATGGTGCATCCTACCTGTGCATGTGTACAATGATGTGAATCAAGATTATTCAGGATAATCAGACCAGCGTGTATCTGTGCGCTCGTGTGTTAATTACACACACAAAATGGGCATTTACATAACATCACTTAACATCATGGCAAATATTTTATCCCCAATAACCTTTTGACCCGGACTACTTTATAAAGATACCGAACTGACTTATTGACTTGGTTTGTATGCAAATAAAGATTGTTGCATATCAAAACAATATTGAACCACAAGATAGTTCAACACAAACAACTTAAATGTTTCCCTCTAAGTAAATAAATAAAATGGCACTATTAAACTGAATGAAACAGATTGGTTCAGAGTCCTTGAATACATAGCTAATTCGCATATTAGAAAGATAGGCATGAAACACTTAGGGCTTAAGACAATCTGGGACTAATTTCATGGAGCTGCTAAGCATAATAATTTGCTTAATAGCATGAAAATCCTTTCTTGTCCAAAACACCAAATTTTCAGGTGGCGTATATTGTTTGCGACTGGTATTTAGCTGGTTTTTACTTTGCATAAAAAACACATGGAATTTTGGCTGGTAACCTGTTTTTACGAAGCAAGACTTGTTTGTGCTAAGCAATTTGTTGTGCTTATGTAATTGGCCTCAGACAAATAAAGACTTGACATCACTTCATTATTGAGCTCTATAAACGAAACAGTTCAACAGCTCAATCTAAATTACGCTTTTTATCATACAACTTGAGACAGAAATGGGACGTAAAGACCGATCCTAGCACGCTAACAATCCTATGTCAATGGCATAAGCATTGTGCCAGATATTGTTCTGCTAATCTGTCACCTAGCAGGAGCCAATTTTATGGAGACGCTAGGCACCAACAAAGTTGCTAAGCACAAAAAAGTCTTACTCAATAAAAAAAGGTTACCAGCCAAAACAGCCAACTGTGCTTTTCATGCTAAAACAAAGACTAGCTGAATGTCAATCACAAACAATATTCTATACATCACCTGAAAATTGGTCTGTAATCCTGATTTTGCTAAGGAAGAATTTTGTTATGCTAAGCAAATATGTGTGCTTAGCAGCTCCATGAATTTGGCCCCTGGCACTTTGTACAATAGCGTGCACAATGATTTCTCCATTTAAGGGGCCTAGTGAGTTCAGATCCTTCTATAATCGACTTGTTATAACTCAATTACAACTTTCACCCCCCCCCCCCCACCCCCCCGCCTTCAACCCCCGCAATGAAAGTAAAGAAACAAAGCTAAAGATTCAATGTGGAATGATTTCAATGTACAATTTGCATAAGACTTGGAGCATTTATCTCAACGTCTATTAAAACTCTTTGTTGATTTGCTTCCAAGCATTGCTATTTAGTTTAAAAACCTTGTCCTCTTTAATAGTTACTGGGGACAAGCAGGGGGCCAATTTCATAAAACATGCAAGCACAACAATTTGCTTAGCACAAAAATAATTTGGCTCAGTAAAAACAGGTTACCAACCAAAACTTCATGTGCTTTTCGTGCTAAGCTGAATATCAGTCGCAAACAATAAACATCCCCTGAAAACTTAATTTGCCAATTCACTTGCCTTCTTATTTATTTTTGAATGTGTGCTGTTTTTATTTTTGCTCTTCCACAGATTTTATATTTATCTCAATGTTCCATCTTAACCAGTTCGCACCGGGATTATTTTAACATCCCCGAGCCGAGGGGCGGGATTATTTTTAACGAAACTCGATCTGAAGCGGGTTCAGGCCAATAGTGCCGGGAAGTACACCCACGCATTTCTGGCCTTGCTCGCTGCCGACGGACATTTCCGAACTTGAACTTGGCGTGTTTATGCGTCATCCATTTTGAATTTGGGGAAAACTTTGCGTTTATATACGTCATCCGGCGCGAACTGGTTAAGATTGGATTGATAGGCTTCCAAGTCACAGTGATTAAGTTTACTTTTGTTAATCCTGGCCATCTTAAAGGTAGGATACACCATTGGTAATTGCTTGAATTATCATGAATGGGTAGATTTGGGGGGTTGTATTTTATAGTAAATATCGTTTTACAATCATGGGTGCCGAGAAAAACACGAAAAACAGCGTTGGTTTTCAACCGGCGCCGAGCAGTTGTTCTTATGTTATCTTTGTTTTTTCGCGATCGCCGGACGGCGATCGGGAATTTGTTTTTATAAAATTCAATTTTTCGGAATAATTACAGGATATCTAGCGCAATCATTTTGATGGATGCCTAGAATCATTATTTACTTTGAAATGAGTAAAAATTTTCTTAATAATTCGGTAGTAAATATTTTCGATATCTGCAAATGGTGTATCCTACCTTTAATTTGGGTATCGTCTTGTTTTTTTGTCGTCTTATATTACATTCTCTCTTTAATTATTGCTGCCTTTATTCTTACCTCCTTGCTTTTGCTTACAGTTACACTTGTTTGCGTTGTTCACATAAATTCATAGGCTTGTACTGCTTGTCTCATGAAAAGTTACATTGTCATATTTCCTTTTTGGTTATTTGTTCGTTTTATTTTTTGGCCGAATAAATACAAATTATAATAATAATTTGTAACCCTGTTTTTTCCCAAGAAAGAATTTTAATGCTAAGCAAATTTGTGTGCTTACATATTTTATGAAATTAGCTCCAGGCGAACGATTTAATATAGAGAACCTTACAGAATCATGGATCATAGAAGGTAGCGTCATACTTGAGTTAGGTTTTAATTGTAATAGGGGAAGTAGAGCAATAGAGAGAGGACAATAGGGTCCCCTATTCGAAAAGGTCCCCGATTCAGATCCGTGTACAATACGTATGAGAGGTCTTGTGAACAATTTAAAGTACAAACAATAGAGGGACAATAGGGGGTCCACAGTTGAAGGTGTTTGCACATGAGTTTGTTTTTTTATTGAAAATAGGGGACATATAACAATAGAGGACAATAGGGTCCCCTATTTGGAAAAGGTCCCCAATTCCGATTCGTGTACAAAACATATGGGAGGTCTTTTGAAAAAGATAAAGTACAAACAAAAGAGGGGTCTCTGATTAGAGGCGTATACACACTTTGGTGCGTTTGTATTGACCAGCAATCGTGGTCGTCGGACAAAAGAATTGGGAGTCAAACAATGGGTCCATGATTGACACAACGTCCACGATCTTTTCTCGTGTACAAATCCTATGGCGATCATCCGAAAACGTTAGTGTATAAACAAAAGAGGGAAGACGGTCGGACAATACCCCGTCCACGATTGCCGGTCAAAACATAACTGTGTGTGTGGGTAGGCATACACATAGTTATGGGGACCGAGTTGCGAGGACATTTTGCTGTCCCAATATGGTTCTGGGTCTCCCGTAAAGAGGTTTAGAGGTAGTTTTGGGTTTTAGAGTAAAATAAAAAGGAAGACATATTAAGGGGATGTTGACAATTTTGGGCCAAAATAGTTTTTAGGGTTCAAAAATAGAGAGATTTTCCTTATTAAGCACACAAACCCTATGGAATGTCCCCATAACGTCCAGTACGAAAAGAAATAGTGTACCTCAAACCATCAATGTGCGAACCTGTACATGCATGTGAAAACCTGTGTTCTCCTCCCAAAACTTGGGCTTTCAAGAGTAGCCACAAAACGGCATCGATTATTGTGCATGAAGCCCATAACTCCGTTAGAACCAAACTTTGACCCTGGCAGACCTACGAAAATGGCTTCTGTAATTTCGGCCACTTCAATCCAACGCTGGATGGTGTTTTGATGAGCTATCTTGTCCTAGCAACGAACCGATCCATTAAGCCAAGGCATGCAACTTGTAATTAACTTTTTTTTAAACACCCAAAAACGAGGACATTTTAATCTTTTCAAGACTCTGTGCAGAGTTTTTTCAAATTTTCAAAGGCGTAATAAATTATGAAGTGAAAAACAAGGAAATCTGCTGATCTGGAAAAAAGTTGAATGCCTGATTAACCCTTTAAACTCAGGCCTGTTTTCAAAGATTTTGTACGTGTTGCTGTTTGTATATACAAATATCATTTACAGTGTACAAATCCCATATAATTATGTATCATTGGAAAGCTTACAAATAGGGCTATATTTTGGGGGAATATTTGGACCCCCAGGAGCTTTTAAGGGACTTATAAGTCAGATGTAGCGCGGGGCTGAGTGCAAAGGGTTAAAGCCTTGCCAACACGTGTGCCCTTTCAATGCCAAACTGGATATTCCAGCCACACGCATTACCAGTATTGTATTTGAGTCCCTGCAAGTCCAGTCACAAGTCCAGTTACAAGTCCTTTCATAAAGGCAGTCGGAAGTAACTGGTTGAACAATGACAAAGGAATGCTGTTGTTAATAGTTCATCTGAATAGCTAGTGACTTGACTTGAGACTGAAGGACTTGTGATGGACTTGCGGGGACTCGAATACAACTCTGCGCATTACATACGGATGCACATGCAAGTCCATGCATCTCTGACATTAATCGTGTTTAGTCAAGGAATCACGAGGCGGGCTCACTGGATCAGTCCGTTATCACCATCTCAACATTTTACAGAGACAGTACCTACTTAGGCCTGGGCCGCCCAATGTCTGAGGAATGCCGGTGGTGAAATTTACATGATTTTCGTGGTGACCTCTATGACCCTTGGCTTGTCGATGACCTTGGCCGTTCGGTTGCCCTTTTCTACAATTCCGATGATCCAGGCACTGGCGCCCATCTTGTCAATCTCTTTGCAGTAGCTGGCTGCCTGTTCCCGTGGAAACGCAATCAAAAGTCCCCCTGTGCCCAAAAGAAAATAAAATTAATTCAAAATGTCAATTTTTAAACTGGAGCTTCAACGTGTAAAGCAAGCAGTTTTCTTAAAATAATTTGTTTTGGTGTTGTTCTTTTTACTTGAAAAGTCGATAAAAACTTTTAGACAAATAATTTTTTCCCATTTTTATTAACAAAATGTGAACGATATATCAAATTAGGGAAAGGGAAACGAACAAGTCTAGTTACATCATACGTATGTGATTCCATTGTTCTCTCGTTCATGCGCTACTCTTTCTAAAATGTAGACCACATGCAGTATAAGGTGGTTTTCGCCATATAATTTATGTACAAATGTAAAAAATTTCTACGTCCGCACACAATGAGCCAATCATGATGCAACGTTCAGGTCAAACATTTGTCCTACTTTTCTTTATGTTTCAATATATTTTGAAATATAATTAATTTCGAATTTATCATCCATATTTATGGCTGTTTCATGGTTCAAATTTTTGTAAAAACAAAGTACTATACAAAACAAAATCCACAAACCTTTTTTGGCCGTTTTGCTAGTTGATAATTGTACATAAACACTAGTTTTAAATATTTGCCATGAACATAATCATTTTCCACACTTAAAACACGACTGTCTTGGTAATAAACAAAAACCTGACAAAATAACATTATTTGATGACCAATTACCTGATACTTCCGGGGAGCGCCCCTGGAAGAGTTTGAATTCGATGAACCCTTTAGCGATATGCTGCATCTTGGCAATGATGGGCAGGTTGTGGATGGCAAAGCTGACTTCTTCCTTCTGGGTCCTGACTAACGCTTCGGCTTGGCCCAGGATGCCAAAGCCTGAGATATCGGTGGCACCGTGGGCGTTGTAAGTGGCCATTAAGCTGGCCGCTACGTGGTAATGTCAACAAGAAAACAGGACATTAAACATCAGAGAAGAGAACACTGACTGCCCTGTATTGGCCAGTAATCACCTAATACCAGGGCTATTAACAACAAATAATAAATACTTGTGTATTCAACTGGCATTCTGACAGTTGAATCTGGCAGTTTGTGACCCCCTGAAATTAGAAAAGTCCTGAGCCCACGAAAGGACAAGTCCTGAAAACTGTGAACTGGAAATAATTCCATAACTGGACATTATCTGCGTTCCTCTGTACAAAACATACCATGGGCCCTGACAGAACAATTTAAGCATCCTTTGTGGTAAAAGCTGAGACCTCCTCAACATATCAATAATTATCCGATGTTCGGATATGGAATTCTTTCCTTGCGAACTGTATAAATGATCCTTTCTCACTGCAAACTACTTGACACACTTACCATCGCTGTTGAGTTTACACATATTGAAGATGGCTTCCTGGTATCCTCGTTCTAATTCCTCAGCCGTAAGAAGAGCATTCAACTTCTTTTTCTTGTCTGGTACGGTCAGCCACTTCCTGGCCGTCAGGGCGACCATGGTACCGAGAGGTTTGGTCAAAACAAGGACGTCACCGGGAACAGCGTTGTCAGGGCTGGAAAGAACAAAGAACTATATTAGGTAGGCTAAACAGATTACGGACCGTTTGGGTACCGGGCCTGGTAAGCCAATCCCTTTCACCCTACTCGGTATTCAGCCAGAAGCCACTCAGTTAATACTGAAGCGTGAAACCGCAAACAGTCTGAATCGACGACTTGGGGCTTGAACAAAAGGCAGTATGAGTTGAATTGTGGCCATTGTTTAATACAGGATTATTCGGGCAAAATAGCAGGACTGCTGCCATAACAGAAAAAAGGCACTGCTTTTATTATAAAAGTAAACACCACGTAGCACACAAAATCAATGATCTGGAGGGATTGCCAGCGGCGATCTCTTTGAAGCTCACAGTCATTGTTCGCCTATTGGAGCCTTCAAATTGCTTCCTTTGTAGCGAGTCAGAGCGTGGCGATTAAGTCTGGTGGAGTTAATCCAGCCCGATCGGTTCAGTCCAAAGTGCCATTCCCAATCCCAACCCCTTACCGGGCGGGCTAGACCCCGAACGGTCTTTCTGCCTTAATTATAGAAAGACAAAAATATTTTAACATTGACTGGGCCCAGGCACGGGATTGTTTTTCATGAACCTTGATCCAAGACGGGTTCAGGCCAGCATCTGTGGGTAACACACCCTGATACTTCTAGGCCTCACTCGCTGCGAGCCGGTCACTGACAGATATTTCCGGCCTTGCTCGTGACGTCCTTATCCATCATCCATTTTGAATTCCGGAAAAACTTTGCATGTATACATGTCCTCCGACTCGAACTGGTTAAGAATATCATTCAAGTACACATATACATGTAGATGTAGAAAAAATAATAAGAAGTCAACAAATGTGTGTCAGAGATGCATCTTTGAAAATTTCCATTGAATAGTTGGTTCAAAATCGAAATCTTAGAATATTATTTTACCGGAATACACAGCATTCACAGGGCGAACAACTTTGTCAGGTTAGTTGTCAAGCGGCATTCTTTAGATTTTAACCATCACCGAGCCGAGGCGCGGGATTATTTTTAACGTAACTCAATCCGAGGCGAGTTCAGGCCGATGGTACCGGGAAGCACACCCACGCATTTCCGGCCTTGCTCGCTGCTGACCGACTTTTCTGGCCTTGCTCGTGAATCTGGGGAAAATTGTGCGTATATACGTCCTCTGGCTCGAACTGGTTAAGAACTTTTCCAAACGATAAAAATGAACGATAAAAACTGACAAATGGTATACTGTAACTTTAATTTAAATGTTGATTCAACTCACTGTACTATCTTGTCTCTCGTACACACACTAGAGGCTACACCGCCGATGGTGCACCACGGATTGAGCACAGTTTGTCCTCCCCTGATCTTGCTACCGGCCATAGCCGCAGCATCCTGTCAAATAAATAAATAAACAATTGTGTGTACATTTGAGAAAACTGTACTACAGCACAGAGTGGCAATCCAATGCTACAGCACTTTAAATTAGGGATGTACACATGTAGTCGAGTCAATCACAAGTCCCTGCAAGTCCCTGCAAGTCCCTGCAAGTCCCTGCAAGTCCCTGCAAGTCCCTGCAAGTCCCTGCAAGTCCCTGTAAGTCCCTGTAAGTCCCTGTAAGTCCCGGCAAGTCCCTGCAAGTCCATAACAAGTCCCTGCAAGTCCATAACAAGTCCTTCAGTTCCAATTCAAATCACAAGCTATTCAAATCAGCTTTGACAAAAGCATTCCTTTGTCATTGTTCATCCAGTTACTTGTGACTGGCTTCACGAAAGGACTTGTGAAAGGACTTGCAGGGACTCGACTACAACACTGCTTTGAATATTCATCCGTGTGAAAGTGCCTTGGCCTAGTGGTTTGGAGCATTGAATTTGTGGTCTGCGTGTAATTCTGCAGGTTGGAGTCTGAACCCAGCCGGGGCGATAACACATTTACACATAATACGGGTAGAGGCATCATTAATGCCTTGCTTTGGACTAGTTACCCATCTCAACCCTATTCATACTGTGAAGAGATCAGATTGTATTGTTTCAGTGTGAGGCTGGTTCTTCCACACTTTCCTCTAGTAGCCCACACCTTGAATGGCCTTTGGCCTTGTGATAGGCAATTTGAGAAAAAAAAATATATATATATATATATATATATATATATATATAACGACCAATCCGGGGATAGGATGACCGGTCCATAGAAACGTACGGTAAAATTTACTTTTTTATTTGTAACCTAACCCGTTTTTACCTGAAGCTTTTGCCACAAAATTAAAAATCTATAGGGTAATGTACCGAAATCTATCGACATACTCAATAACATTTTAAAAAATGAAATTTTATCGAGTACTTGGGTGGTAGGACGACCACCAAACGGTCATCCTAACGTCGGTGGTCATCCCAATGTCGTAAACATACTGCAAACGGTCATCCCATCCGCGAAAAGGTAAGCATATATATAACGACTAATCCGGGGATAGGAAGACCGGTCCATAGAAACGTACGGTAAAATTTACTTTTTTATTTGTAACCTAACCCGTTTTTACCTGAAGCTTTTGCCACAAAATTAAAAATCTATAGGGTAATGTACCGAAATCTATCGACATACTCAATAACATTTTAAAAAATGAAATTTTATCGAGTACTTGGGTGGTAGGACGACCACCAAACGGTCATCCTAACGTCGGTGGTCATCCCAATGTCGTAAACATACTGCAAACGGTCATCCCATCCGCGAAAAGGTAAGCATATAACGACCAATCCGGGGATAGGATGACCGGTCCATAGAAACGTACGGTAAAATTTACTTTTTTATTTGTAACCTAACCCGTTTTTACCTGAAGCTTTTGCCACAAAATTAAAAATCTATAGGGTAATGTACCGAAATCTATCGACATACTCAATAACATTTTAAAAAATGAAATTTTATCGAGTACTTGGGTGGTAGGACGACCACCAAACGGTCATCCTAACGTCGGTGGTCATCCCAATGTCGTAAACATACTGCAAACGGTCATCCCATCCGCGAAAAGGTAAGCATATAACGACCAATCCGGGGATAGGATGACCGGTCCATAGAAACGTACGGTAAAATTTACTTTTTTATTTGTAACCTAACCCGTTTTTACCTGAAGCTTTTGCCACAAAATTAAAAATCTATAGGGTAATGTACCGAAATCTATCGACATACTCAATAACATTTTAAAAAATGAAATTTTATCGAGTACTTGGGTGGTAGGATGACCACCAAACGGTCATCCTAACGTCGGTGGTCATCCCAATGTCGTAAACATACTGCAAACGGTCATCCCATCCGCGAAAAGGTAAGCATATATATGCTTACCTTTTCGCGGATGGGATGACCGTTTGCAGTATGTTTACGACATTGGGATGACCACCGACGTTAGGATGACCGTTTGGTGGTCATCCTACCACCCAAGTACTCGATAAAATTTCATTTTTTAAAATGTTATTGAGTATGTCGATAGATTTCGGTACATTACCCTATAGATTTTTAATTTTGTGGCAAAAGCTTCAGGTAAAAACGGGTTAGGTTACAAATAAAAAAGTAAATTTTACCGTACGTTTCTATGGACCGGTCATCCTATCCCCGGATTGGTCGTTATATATATGCTTACCTTTTCGCGGATGGGATGACCGTTTGCAGTATGTTTACGACATTGGGATGACCACCGACGTTAGGATGACCGTTTGGTGGTCGTCCTACCACCCAAGTACTCGATAAAATTTCATTTTTTAAAATGTTATTGAGTATGTCGATAGATTTCGGTACATTACCCTATAGATTTTTAATTTTGTGGCAAAAGCTTCAGGTAAAAACGGGTTAGGTTACAAATAAAAAAGTAAATTTTACCGTACGTTTCTATGGACCGGTCATCCTATCCCCGGATTGGTCGTTATATGCTTACCTTTTCGCGGATGGGATGACCGTTTGCAGTATGTTTACGACATTGGGATGACCACCGACGTTAGGATGACCGTTTGGTGGTCGTCCTACCACCCAAGTACTCGATAAAATTTCATTTTTTAAAATGTTATTGAGTATGTCGATAGATTTCGGTACATTACCCTATAGATTTTTAATTTTGTGGCAAAAGCTTCAGGTAAAAACGGGTTAGGTTACAAATAAAAAAGTAAATTTTACCGTACGTTTCTATGGACCGGTCTTCCTATCCCCGGATTAGTCGTTATATATATGCTTACCTTTTCGCGGATGGGATGACCGTTTGCAGTATGTTTACGACATTGGGATGACCACCGACGTTAGGATGACCGTTTGGTGGTCGTCCTACCACCCAAGTACTCGATAAAATTTCATTTTTTAAAATGTTATTGAGTATGTCGATAGATTTCGGTACATTACCCTATAGATTTTTAATTTTGTGGCAAAAGCTTCAGGTAAAAACGGGTTAGGTTACAAATAAAAAAGTAAATTTTACCGTACGTTTCTATGGACCGGTCATCCTATCCCCGGATTGGTCGTTATATATATATATATATATATATATATATATATATATTTTTTTCTCAAATTGCCTATCACAAGGCCAAAGGCCATTCAAGGTGTGGGCTACTAGAGGAAAGTGTGGAAGAACCAGCCTCACACTGAAACAATACAATCTGATCTCTTCACAGTATGAATAGGGTTGAGATGGGTAACTAGTCCAAAGCAAGGCATTAATGATGCCTCTACCCGTATTATGTGTAAATGTGTTATCGCCCCGGCTGGGTTCAGACTCCAACCTGCAGAATTACACGCAGACCACAAATTCAATGCTCCAAACCACTAGGCCAAGGCACTTTCACACGGATGAATATTCAAAGCAGTGTTGTAGTCGAGTCCCTGCAAGTCCTTTCACAAGTCCTTTCGTGAAGCCAGTCACAAGTAACTGGATGAACAATGACAAAGGAATGCTTTTGTCAAAGCTGATTTGAATAGCTTGTGATTTGAATTGGAACTGAAGGACTTGTTATGGACTTGCAGGGACTTGTTATGGACTTGCAGGGACTTGCCGGGACTTACAGGGACTTACAGGGACTTGCAGGGACTTGCAGGGACTTGCAGGGACTTGCAGGGACTTGCAGGGACTTGCAGGGACTTGCAGGGACTTGTGATTGACTCGACTACATGTGTACATCCCTAATTTAAAGTGCTGTAGCATTGGATTGCCACTCTGTGCTGTAGTACAGTTTTCTCAAATGTACACACAATTGTTTATTTATTTATTTATTATATATATATATATATATATATATATATATATATATAACGACCAATCCGGGGATAGGATGACCGGTCCATAGAAACGTACGGTAAAATTTACTTTTTTATTTGTAACCTAACCCGTTTTTACCTGAAGCTTTTGCCACAAAATTAAAAATCTATAGGGTAATGTACCGAAATCTATCGACATACTCAATAACATTTTAAAAAATGAAATTTTATCGAGTACTTGGGTGTTCGGTCGACCACCAAACGGTCATCCTAACGTCGGTGGTCATCCCAATGTCGTAAACATACTGCAATCGGTCATCCCATCCGCGAAAAGGTAAGCATATATATATGCCCAGTTGGGGATTTCCAACTGTGCATAACAAGATTTGACGATTTTTCTTTCAAAATGAACACCAGCAGTTTACCCTTTTCTTTATTTCTCCAGGGAGCCAATTAGCAATCGCAAATCAGCAATCGCAAAACAGCAGTTGTAAACATACGCAACACATACTTCGCGCATGCGTAAAATTTGTGAAGCAGCACTAATTAGATATGCAACAGCAGGCCCGCGCGCGACTGCTGAATAGGTAGTTGACTGCGTAAAGCAGCTATTTGAAGGTACATTCCGAGTCGATTTTGTATGAAAAAAGTCACGCCCCATTTTCACAGATTTGCAAAGACTAAGACTGTGTTAATTCTGAGGTAATACCTTGAAGCCCTGCATCAAGAGTGGTATGACGACCTCTCGCTCTTTGTCGCTAAATGTCTGAGGCACGCCCAGCAGCATCAGCATGTTGTCACACTCCATGATCCCCATTGCATACAGGTCACTCAGTACATCCGCACATGCTATTTGGCCCTAAGAGCGAGAGAAAAAGATTGTTTCACTTCCTTGATTGATTTTTTTTCTGGTACTTTTAACATGTAACGCGTTCTGAAATTGCAATTTTGCTGGGAAAAAAAAGAAGGTGGCCATGGAAAAAAGGAGCTTGTTATTAATCTTTAAAAAAAATTAGGAGGCCGGGGGGGGGGGGGGGGGGGGGATCTGGAAAGTCAGGAGAAGGATACAAAATGTATCAGTTGAGATCATAAAAAACATACAAGGGAAAATTGACGCTTGGTTGCTTTAGGGGAATGTCTCACCATAATATATGGATCATCCACAACTGGATAGGAGAAGTCGGTGGTCTCAACCAGAAAAAGTCCTCCATTATGCAAAGGGACTACGCTGCAGTCACTGCCAATACCTGTCAAAATATGCATAAAAAAAAAAATCAATTAACCTCCACCAAAAAACAACGATGTGGGTGACTCTATAACTTTGTGGTCCAAAAGGTCCAAAAGGTCCAAAAGTGCAAATAAGTGAAAATATTTCACGCAAGTGTTAAATGGACTTCAAACTATTTTTTTCACATTTAGAAGGTATCTAAAGGTAGGAAACACCATTGGTAATTGCTTGAATTATCATGAATGGATGGATTTGGGGGGTTGTATTTTATAGTAAATATCGTTTAACTGGCCTGTCTAAAGTTTACAATCATGGATGCTGAGAAAAACGGCATTCATTTTTAACCGGCGTCAGGCAGTGGTTCTTATGTTGTTCTTGTTTTTTTCGCGATTGCCATCCAACGATTGTGAATTTTTTTTTATAAAATTTAATTTTTGTTGACCAATTACAGGATATCTAGTACAATCCTTTTGCCGTATGCCTCATTATTTACTTTCAAATAAGTAAGATATTTCCTAATAATTCGGTAGTAAATTGTTTTGATGACTGCAAATGTTGTAGCCTACCCTCAAAAAGAAGGCATAAGGCCAAGTAAAACAAAACATGTTTAGCATCCCCACCTGCTTCATTGTTGGAGGCCGTCTGGATTTTTTTTGATTTTTTTTTTTAATTTTTTTTAATTTTAACAAAAATGAGGTAAAAATGAAGAAATATCAACTGATTTATGGTAAATAAAGTTAGTATGTAAATATGTAACTTCTAACTTTCTACTTTGTCGGTCATTATTTATCGCTATTAATTTGGTAGGAAACCTATTTTACAGACTTGATTATTATCAGAAAGTTCTCTTAAACTTCGTGTGCCCT
The DNA here is from genome assembly GCA_037893245.1 of Crossaster papposus. Lineage (NCBI taxonomy): Eukaryota > Metazoa > Echinodermata > Asteroidea > Velatida > Solasteridae > Crossaster > Crossaster papposus. Next base: position 395,145 of record JBAIAA010000419.1, read on the forward strand.
CGGCAGTGGTGGTGAAAAGAATGCATGTGTTTATGCAGCAATGGTGCACTGCCACTGGTTCCCGACGCACGATGTACAAAAAAGTGTAGATAAAAAGTCTGGGAGTCTGTCAACTACATAACATAGCGTAACTGGTCAGATTTGACATCGTAAAAATGGCAAGTAAATATCGAAGTTAATTCACAGAATGTGATCTGTCATTTCTGTGTATGTATTTTCTTTTTACATGCATAATCAAGATTATATTACCGCTTGTACTGGAAGAAGCGATACAAATGTTGTGCCGCCGCACAAGTAAAAAACAAAAACAAAAACTGGATGCTAAACATGCGGTTTTATTTACTTCGCCTAAACTAAAGGAGTATAACTATAAGAATGTATCCATAATTTTTAAAAAAATCTGATGTAGTCCTAGGCCTAAGGGGGGACGCAATACAAAATTGGACCAAAAATGTATGAATGGATCCATATTTAGGCCACGAGAATGAAAGTTATAGATTTGTGTCCGGACTTTTGAAAACACATGAGGCTTTTTTTCATTATTCATTATTCATTATTTTTTAATGACTGTTGTTTTACGTATACGAACAGAGGCGTAGCCAGAGTTTATACATATATATGCACCCATGTACTATGTGAACAGGTATTTACACAAACACGCACATGATTCTCAATATGGAATAAATACAGAGGAGGCGATTGAAAACACCGCCGAACATCGATCAGTGATGAATCGTAAAATTTCACATTTCGATCATGCCATCGATCAATATCAGTATATGCAATGTCATTGTCAATAAACTTCTTAGCCCTAATATTTCAACAATGACCCTGACGCCGCCGCAAGATATTAGCAAGATGATGATACTGCGTTCATACATGTAGCTGTTCGTAGATCATCTTTCCGTTACTACTAGGGCGATTTTGAACAGAATTTATGTAATCAAATAAAACAAAAATATAATGAAAAAATGTTAAATAATGAAAATTTATGTGCGGTAGCTTTTCAGGCATGCGGACGGTGGACGCAAATCTATAACTTTCATTCTTGTGGCCTTATTAAAGTAATTGGAAAAACAAAGGGTTTCATTTTTTCCCATTGTGTGTACAAAATCGGGGACGTAGAAAACATAAAGAAAAACATAAGAATTTACAGATCTGAAATTGTCCCCCAAATCAGGTTGACTAAGCTCATTAAAACCTAATATCTTGACAGCCAGAAGTCTGATTCTGAAAATTCAAATTGTATAATGCCTTTGAAGGATTTCTCTACATATTGCTCCCTCGGGTGAAACCCCCCACAAAAATTGGAGGATTCGGGAAGTTGCCAGGGCCATTTCATGGAATGAGCACTGGGGAACTGCAATAGATTTTTGACAAAGCAACCTGATCAAAGCAACCAGGTTGATTGGTCACTGCTTGCGACACCTGTGTCTTAAGTTTAATTTCGACAGGGCCTTAGGGGTGGTCGCACATCAGATAGGGTTTTCTTTGGGTTTACTTTTTCGATGACCTTAATTTTAGCTTCTTGATTTGTGTTACAAAAAAATCCAAGGATGTAAACAATTAGAAGAGAGGTGCGTGGTTGTATAAGCCAGATGAGACCAAATAAGCAGTATGTCTATAAAATACCGGATGGTCAATGAAATTGTCACAACCAAACTTCCAGACGTGAACACAAGTCTCCTGTCAACAGGCTCAAATCCAACATGTCTAACTCTTCTTCAACTGACAATGTTGGATCGGTGGCATCTGTCTACGACAGTTACATCGAGAAGCAGTTGCTGGCAGCTCTGTGCAGTATCATTTGCGTCGTCGGTGTGATTGGCAACGGCTCTGTCTTGCTGGCGGTGGTACTCTCCCGCAAACCTCGCACGTCCACCAACGTTTTCGTAGTCAACTTGGCCGTAGCGGACCTCTTCACGTGCGTCAGTTTGCCCATAATGACCCTGGCATTTCTAAGCGCCAGCAGGGAGAAGCTGCTCGTTTCCGACAGCCTCTGCGCTCTACAGGGCTTTGTGGTCGTCGTTTGCGTCGGTTGCAGCCTAAATAACATCGCCACGATTGCATTCCTTCGCGCCGTGATAACTCGTCGGAAAAACACCAGCGGGCCGGCCTGGCTGTTCAATCGTCGCATCCTTGCCACCGTAGTCGTTGCGAACTGGCTTATTCCCATAGCAGTCGGAATATTGCCGATTGTATCCGAGTTCGGCTCGTACGAATACGATGACAAACTCTCCAATTGTTCCTTCAACCCAACAGCGAAGGGCTCCGCTACTTTTTCTAGGATCATGTGTGCATTCTACTACCCAGTCCAATTGATTGTTACGTTCACTGGCTGCGCAGTTGTCTTCTACACAGTCAGGAAACACGTCCGAAGGGTCAACGCAGGTCCGTTATCGTTAGCACTCCAAGACACCACCGCGGAAAACAGGCAGCATGCCCCTGCTACAATCCACCTAGCACCCAACCATCCGGCACCAACCCACAGGCAGCCAGCTCCGGATCCAGTTAGACCTCATTTTCGTCGAAAGATTGACGTTAACCTGACTTTATTTCTTGTTGTCTTTTTCTTTTTCATATTCGTATCTCCCTTCATGGTTTCGGCGGTATTTCCCGAATTCACACCACAGAAAATGAAACCCTTCTTAGGCGCACTTGTCATAAGTAACAGCTGTATAAACCCTGTGATTTACACGGTCCGGCACCCGGACTTCAAAGCAGTCATCCGCTGCATTTTGCTGTGCAGACTCTCAAAGATACCCATGAAGTCATCTTTCCTCGCGAGTTTGCTCCGCGCTCGAGAAGAATGATAACATTATAGTTGCATAATGTATTGGGCATTTAACTATACACATTTAATTTCAAACTGGCACCATCTCATTCTGATTTAAAAGTTGAACACTATCCACTGTTTGTAACGCATATTTGTTGTGTATGTGACTGTTGAGGTCAATCGTACTGGGAAAATGTACTGTATTTTAGGTGTTGAGATTGTACATATATATACAATAATTTGGGCTTAACGTTTTTCTCGTTTTGGAACAAAAACTTAGCTTTGTTGATTGAAAACAGGCTGACCTTTCAGTTTTGTAGCAGGTCGTTCTAATCTGAGGCTGAAACAAGCGTCAAAATAGATATTTTGAACATGAACAACCGCTCCGAATGCCTCTATTGATTTCTTACAAATTGGTAACTGATATAATAATTGTTACATGTGAGTTAAATGTGTGTGTGTGCGTTTTGTTACGGTGTAAATGGAGAACACATGCCTGGCGACACGAAGATGAATTAGGGTTAGGGTTAGAATCGAGGACGACCTCGATTGAGAATCGTGTATAAAACCAATGAGAGCCGTCGGAAAAAGTACAAACAAAGGAAATTATCGAGAGGAACAAAGGAAACTCCTCGATTTACACCATAAACAAACGTGTATGCTAGTACATGTAAATGTTTTCACATACATGTAATTATGAACATTGTAAAGCATTATTCAGTCATAATTCAAAATTGACTTAAAGGTAGTATACACCATTGGTAATTGCTTGAATTATTATGAATTTGTAGATTTAGGGGGTTGTATTTTATAGTAAATATCGTTTAACTGACTTTTCCGACGTTTTACCATAATGGATGCCGAGAAAAGCACGAAAAACAGCGTTTGTTTTCAACCGGGGTCGAGCCGTTATTCTTATGTTATTTGTGTTTTTTCGCTCTCGCCGGACGGCGAGAGCGAATTTTTCTTTATAAAATTCAATTTTTCACAATAATTACAGGATATCTAGCGCAATCATTTTGCTGGATGCCTACAATCATTATTTACTTTCAAATAAGTAAGATATTTCTTTATAATTCGGTAGTAAATATTTTCGATATCTGCAAATGGTGTATACTACCTTTAAAAGTGGGATACACCATTTGCAGATATCGAGAGGAAAAATTACTACCCAATAATCAAGAAATATCTTACCTATTTAAAAGTAAATAATGATTGTAGGCATCTAGAAAAATAATTGCGCTAGATATCTTACAATAATTGTTCCGAATAATTGACTTAAACAAACAAACAAAAAAATTAATAAGAACCTCTGCTTGACGCCGGTTGAAAACGGACGCCGTCTTTCTTGCTTTCCTCGGCATCCATGATTGTAAAACTTCGAAAAGGTCTGTGAAACGATATTTACTATAAACTACAACCCCCAAATCCACCCATTCCTGACAATTCAAGCAATTACCAATGATGTATCCTACCTTTAAATCTTTGGTCGACAGTGTTATGTAATTCGTCAGGTACCGGTACTATTTTCTCTTTAGTTCTTAACCAGTTCGCGCCGGGATTATTTTAACATCGCCGAGCCGACGGGCGGGATTATTTTTAACGAAACTCGATCCGAAGCGTGTTCAGGCCTATAGTGCTGGGTAGCACACCCACGCATTTCCGGCCTTGCGCGCTGCTGACATACATTTCCGAACTTGAACTTGGCGTATATATTCGTCATCCGTTTTGAATTTGGGGAAATTTTTGCGTTTATATTCGTCATCCGGCGCGAACTGGTTAAGCCTATATCCTCATAAGTCGCATACTAAAATTGTCCAAAGTCAGGCCCGTACGCAGGATTTTTTATGGGGGGTGCGAATTTGTACTGATGGGACCAAAAATGAAGCACAAAATTTGTGTGTGCCAGTACCAATATTTCTACATCAAAATACCATTATTTACCCCGGAAAATGTGGACCTTTTGGTAATTTAGGGGGCGAATTTTTACTGATTGGACCAAAAATGGGACCAAATATTTGTGTGCCAGTACAGTTATTTTACCCAGAAAAATTTGGACCTTTTGGTAATTGGGGGGGGGGGGGGTGCGTGCGTACGCACCCCCCTGCGTACGGGCCTGAGGGATATAGGTCCCGGCAAGTGAACAAAGTTTCACAACAAAACTTTGTTTTAATTTTACGGCCGACGCCAGAACATCCTTTTCATTCTATACAAGGGCAGCAAAATCGGAGTATTCCACCCCCAGGTGAAACGGTTGCCAGGGCCATTTATGGAATGAGCACTGGGAACTGCAATTAATTTCTGGCAAAGCAACCTGATCTGACGTAAGCGGATTGATTTTATTAAGTTTAATTTCGCCAGGGCCGTAGGGGGGGGTCGCACATCGTTATTATTGGGTTTGCCTTTTGGATGATCTTATTTTCAACTTCTTGATTTGTGTAAAAAAAACAACTCTAAGGAGGTAAACAATTAGAAGAGAGGTGCGTGGTTGTATAAGCCAGATGAGACCAAAATAATGAGCAGTATGTCTATAAAATACCGGATGGTCAATGGAATTGTCACAACCAAACTTGCAAACGTGAACACAAGTCTCCTGTCAACAGGCTCAAATCTAACATGTCTAACTCTTCTTCAACTGACAATGTTGGATCGGTGGCATCTGTATGACAGTTACATCGAGAAGCAGTTGCTGGCAGCTCTGTACAGTATCATTTGCGTCGTCGGTGTGATTGGCAACGGCTCTGTCTTGCTGGCGGTGGTACTCTCCCGCAAACCTCGCACATCCACCAACGTTTTCATAGTCAACTTGGTCGTAGCGGACCTCTTCACGTGCGTCAGTTTGCCCATAATGACCCTGGCATTTCTAAGCGCCAGCAGGGAGAAGCTGCTCGTTTCCGACATTGACATTTTTCACCCTTTATTTTTTTTCAGTTTTGCAGTCTCTCGGAACGACTTTCTAAAAAACAAAAAACTAAAAAACAACGTAACTAAACACGACAAACACATAACATAATCATAACTTACAAACAAACGGGAAAATAAAACAGAAATGTGTAGGTTGTAATACTTTATATATTACGGATATTCCCCAAAAAATAAATGCAATCAAAAATATATCACTTAAAATGCGGATCGTCTGCCAACGAGTCGCCCATTGATTCGTGTGTAAACAGCCCGTGCGCGCGGCGACCTGCAAAACACAGCCTTTCGGCACCCAACCGAAAATGACCAAAGCTACAAAAAATAATCGCTTGTCGTTTCTGGTGTTCCGATTGTGACGATTTTAACGTAATCATCGATCGGAAACATTCGGCTAAAATTCCTGTTGACTCCAACATTTCCAACGTCTTTTAACTTTCACATTTTGGCCTTTTGGAATTATTTTGGATCATCAACTTGATTGTTAATGTTTGTACATGATCTTTAATAAAAAGGGAAACAGTTAGTTTGTTAACAACAACAATTGCGTTTGCAGAAATAGGAAACATTTTTGGTTTTTTTGGTGTCAATTATTTTTCCACAGAGGAAAATATACACTAAATTTTAAAAAACTGCAATTATAAAACCATGCATTTTTTAATGACTTTACTACCATACGTTTTTGCAGCTGTCGCCTACAATGTACAATATATTTAATGTGTTAATAATTATTGTTAACTGGTGTCAATTAACGTGGTTTTTCGTGCATTATATTCGTTTTATTCATTTATGCTTTTTGCTTTTATTAATTAGTGGCAACTGAATGTGAATAAAACGTTTATACCGTTTATTAGGCCACGAGAATGAAAGTTATAGATTTGTGTCCGGACTTTTTTGAAAACACATGAGGCTTTTTTTCATTATTCATTATTCATTATTTTTTAATGACTGTTGTTTTACATATACGAACAGTGGCGTAGCCAGAGTTTATACATATATATGCACCCATGTACTATGTGAACAGGTATTTACACAAACACGCACATGATTCTCAATATGGAATAAATACAGAGGAGGCGATTGAAAACACCGCCGAACATCGATCAGTGATGAATCATAAAATTTCACATTTCGATCATGCCATCGATCAATATCAGTATATGCAATGTCATTGTCAATAAACTTCTTAGCCCTAATATTTCAACAATGACCCTGACGCCGCCGCAAGATATTGGCAAGATGATGATACTGCGTTCATAGCTGTTCGTAGATCATCTTTCCGTTACTACTAGGGCGATTTTGAACAGAATTTATGTAATCAAATAAAACAAAATTATAATGACAAAATGTTAAATAATGAAAATTTATGTGCGATAGCTTTTCACAGGCATGCGGGCGGTGGACGCAAATCTATAACTTTCATTCTTGTGGCCTTAATATACTACTTTACAAACTCACAAAAATTAAAACTAAAAAAAAACTAAAACTTTTTGATTATGCAAATAATTATTAACTTTTTAGGCTAGTTCAGGTGTTTTATCAAGTCAAATCAAATGCAGTGAAACTGTCAGTGTTAAAAAAAAAAAATTCAAATTTCTTGAAATTCTACAATTTCTTGTACTGTCTGTAGTTGTAAGTTTTTATATAAAAAATAAAGTTAAATTTTTACCTGCTTTGTTGACTTTACTTTAAACTTAAAAATAATTTAACACCAACACAACACTCAACAGCGGCACAACAGTCAGTAGTCAGCAGTACATGCAGCATCATATCCACGGCCAGTGTTTATGTTGTGTTCACACGGTTTAATATTACTGCCGTACTTGGCATACATGACACGCGCTTTCCATGGTATAGTACAATGTGACCCCTCAGCAGCTCGCTTGTCGTGACAGTACACATGTATTGTAGGCAGTACGGGTTCCGCACTATACATGTATCATAACCGGCTGTACAGAAAACTTTTGAGGTTTCTCAAACTCTCCCCCAAAATCACATTTTAACGATCGCAATATTATACGTACTGCTCGCAGTAATTTGACTAAAAACTCACCGTATTCCATGTCTGGCTGTTGAAGCATAATCTCTTCGGCCGTCCTTTCCTCTTCTGGATATTTAATTGTTTGAAGGAGTTTTAACAGCTCATCTTGGGGGACTTTCGCCCCAAAATCTTTCAGGTCCGAGTACCTGGTTAACTGGAAATCTTTGTCCAAACCGTGCGCGACTGGGTCGAACGGTGAACGCCTATCCATGGTTTTCCCTCTGATTTCTTTGAACAAGTTTACACAAAAGATGATTCTAGGTAGTCAAAACTACAGTAAGTGATCGCGAGGTTTTAATAAAAAGCGGTGTTTCTGGCGATTTTTGCGGACATTTCACCGACAAATTGCCACGCTAAGGCAAAAGCAATTTTTCCCTAGTTGGCAATGTACGGGGTGTAACATCCCAAAATGCACCATTCTTTGGGCACGTTCGTATGTTTCAAATAAATTTGTGATAAACGAAATCATATTCAGCCCTAAAACTCCATTTTCCTGCATTTATTGTGAAAATAAAATAAAGATTCGTAATTTATGTTTTGTTATTTCAAGAAATACTGAATAATTAATGACACAAACATAATCTTGGTTATTGAAATGCTCGCAATTTATTAGTAAACTGGGGAGTTTTTTAACGAATCGATTGCACCTAGGGAGTCCTACCACGTTCGCGCCACCGCTTACCTGAAGATCAATGTGGGTCTGTTTTATGAGCCCCTGGATGCTGTGACCTAAGAAGTTCGTTGAGCTATCAATCGAGTATTAATAAATATATTAGCAATGCTGTAATCTGCAAGCAGGGAAGAAGTTAGAATAACTACAGAATAATTGCATTAATTCACCCTATCATCTAGGATTGCATACTTTAGAAGTTAGCTTTGTTTTTTAATTGTGCTTGCAAATGCAATCCTCCCTTTAAGTATTTGACTGTACTGAACGTTCTGCAACCTAAGGGTTTTTAAAACTTGGCTCCATATCCGACTCGGCTCTGGCGATTTTAGGCCCGAAGTCTGGTTTATATATTTTTCCATTATAGTTTTCCAGTCCTCTTCATTAAACCCACGGTACGAGTCAATAATTTAGGATACATCAAATAAGTATTTGTGTACTGTGTACATGTCGTTCTGCAGATTTCGTGGGGCGTGAGGTGACGCCACACTTCAACTAAAACCTAAGTTCAGAGAAAGGCTAAATATGACCCAGCACATCACATGCACAATCAGGCCTAAAATGACTTTTTGAGGTGTACAAATACCATAAGCTTTCTTATGATATCCATCACAAGCCTGTAGCTTAGTCGTTATTGGCTACGACGGAGGTAAAGGCTTGTGATGAGTATCCTTAGAAAACTTATCTTACTATCTCAAAAGGTCATTTTCCGACTTATTCCTGATTATAGTGTGCACGGTCACAAATGTGCAGATTCAAATTTAGCACTTTAATTGCATGGAGAGCAGAATATAATATTAAACAAATCTGCCAATATTAATTGGAGGCAGTAACGTGCGTGCAGTACTAAGAGTAAGACCAAAGACGGTCATTTGATTAAAAAATGTAGCTACTTTGATTGGTGTTAATTGTTAATATACTGAGGAAATACTAGTTATTTATTCTGCTTCCGAGGAGTTTTGTTCATATCGCCGGCGAGTCTCTTATTGAATGAGATGCACACAGTACACACGTGTCCCGGTTATGGGGGGCGGGGGTGAGCTATCGTATTCGGTGGGCTTTACATAATTTTATTAGGTGTAGATCATCGTAGTACATGCTTTTCTCAAATGGATTTAGGCCGAAGATATTTATACAATTTCAAAAAATACACATTCGCGAATTAGCTTTCAAGTTTCAGTTTCAATATATGGGATGTCCACACAAAAATACATCTCGCTTCTGGTGTCAGGTTTTAAGAGTTTTGAGCTGTTCATGTTGTAAAGAGAATGCACTGGTGCGGCTGGTAGGCCTTCCCAGTGAGCGAAAGAGATGATTTGATCCTGTTATAGCACCAGTACACCAATAAATATTACTATTTTATATTATTATTTATGTCGGCCCAGACGTAAAGGGGGGGGGGTGCAAGGCGTCACCTAAGTTGGGGCCAAGGGTGGGAAATTGGGGAAGATTCAACCCTAAAAACAACTAAGGAACACAAAATCAGTGACAAGCGTGATAACAATAATTTGGTTTATATTTTATTAAATATTGGATAAGCTCCTTTATACGAAAATCCCCCCCCCAAAAAAAAAAAAAAAAAAAAACACCATCTGGATACAAAACATTAAAGAAAGAGATAGGACAACATATTTCGAAGTTTTAGTTCACATTTCTAACTTGTCAGAAAGAAGAATTTTGTTTACAAACAAATTTGGTGAAAAATTTACACTAATTTCTATAAAACAACTACAACAATTGTAGAGGCTGGGCTTATATTTGTGTGGTATTTGTTTAATTAATAATTAACAGTAAAAATATGCGTTGCATAATTACGTTGATTTATTTTATTATTAATTATAAAGTTTAAAAAAGAAAATTGATTACAGCAGAGTTGAACCTTGGACCTCTAGATCGGTCAGGGTTGAGCACTAGAGCGACAAACCAGAGGTTGCGGGTTCAAATTGCACTCTGTGCAACTTCTTTCCAAAAAATAAATAAAAAATTAAATAAAAACAATTAAGATGCACCTAGTCACTTCTTTTTAGTATTTCATGTGAAAGGTTTTCATGAGTAGATGATAGTAGAAAATGAACTTTATTCGCGAGCCAGCCATATTTAATTGAAAGTGAGAACAAAATTCATTTTTTGAAATGACCGAAAGTTAATTAAAGATTATTACGACTTCTCTGATGAATGATTTAACATTTGTAATTAAACATATCTTAATGTTTTGAGCCACCTTATACAAAAATTGAAAGTGAGGCTGGAATTCAAAAATAGTCTGGCACCATCCCATTCAACAATTCACAATTTATATAATACATTCAGGGAACATGACCAAAATGGCTTCCTCGTGAATAAGACCCATTGAATCATGGCCGAGTGAGTTGCCTAATAGGGAAGCATTTCCTAAATACCCGGAAGGTTTCGATGTACAAACAATGTTTCTATAATGACAGTCATAACATTATTACAAGATGATAAATTAAAACAACTTCAAACCGCTTACTGACCTAAAACTTACAAATCGACAAAATTAAAGAAGCTAAAGTGGTTTTTGCCAGGACCTGCTAAGGAAAGGTCCTGCGTTGGAAAAAGTTTGTAAATTAATGCGGTAACTTAAATAAATTGAACAAAAAATGAAGTAAAGGTTTCAACATGACCAGTGAAATACTGGTTTGGAGTGTTTTGGAGGGCTCAGTGTAGATTTGTTTACTTGGGTTTGTTTATTGCCCAAGAGTTCTAGACACAAGACTGGACACTGTAGCAGATTACTGGAGGGTTGGTTGGTATCAAATGAGGGAGATAATGCTCATGGTGATTTTTAGACTAGTTCTGACTAGCGCCCTTGAACAAAGATACTGACAATTTGGGAGACCACCAACAAGATAGCTCAGTTGGTTAAGCACCAGTCCAGTATTCCGTAGGTCGCAGGTTCGAGTCCAGCCTTGCCAATTTCTTTGTTCACTTTGTTTCCCTTGTGGTTTATTTATGTAAAATACATTAAAAGTGATTGATTGTATATGCCTTTAAACCCGAACAAAATGTCTCTGTTCATTTATACATTTTGAGGCCCGCTACATTGTTCTCCAAGTTTCTTTTGTTCACTCCGGCGTGTCCTGATGCTCATCAAACAGAGCTCCAATTATTGTCAGACAGTTGATGCTGGGGTGGTAGTAGTAGATTGTGGGCTGGGACCCTGACTCTGTCCTGCTAAACAGGCTTGGTTTGGGAAGGGTGACACAGTGCCTGGAGATCAGGCCCAGATCTGACATTATCTGCAAGATGAAAAAAAATAATAATAATATACAAAAACATGCACCTGGGAGGCTAAGATTTAAGAAAAGGTTCACTGGGGTTTTAAATTCCATTTTTTTTCTTCATTTGGGCGGGTTAAAAAGCATGGGGCACAACATTTTTTATCATAGGCTATTTATGTCACGTTAATGAATAATTGTTCGGGCCGAATATGAACTGGCCTTTAACCCCAGACTTTAACAGTCCTCAATCCAATTAAGGCAACATTTTAGCAAAAAATATTGATAAGCCGTTTAAGCAGGGATAGTTTGACATCGACCGGGCCCAGGCGCAGAATTGTATTTCATGAACTTTAATCCAAGACGGGTTCAGACATCTGTGGGTGGCACACCCTGATTTTTCCAGCCTCACTCGCTGCAAGCCAGTCGATTACAAATTGCTCACGGCCTTGCACGTGACGTGTTTATCCGTCATTCGTTCTGTAATCCAGAAAAACTTTGTGTGCATACACGTCATTGACATGAACTGGACAAGACCATCGTGCTGACCAATTATTCTACAAATTCATATCTCCTAATTCCGAAATAAACGGAGAAGCAGACAAACCTGAAGAAGCTTGAGAGAGTCCACCTTCCTGAAGATGTTCCCGAGGTGGTGGACTATCCGCGACTCCTTGATGCCCGGCTCGGCCAGGATCTGCAGAGCGGTGCCCCTGATCATCTTGAACAGCTCAGACCGATTCACCGGGCCGCTAACCTTGCGCCAGGGTTGGGGAAGAAACTCGATGGACTCGTAGACTCTGACGTGGACAGGGAGAAAGAAATAGATTAGGATTTTTCGGGTTTTGTTTATAATGGTAGAGGACGTCGATTTGTATGAAGTGGGCAATATTGCTTTTAGTACTGTGGTTGGGGACTTTAGATGTCAGCCCTAATCAGCGAGTTGTATTCGAGCCCATGCAAGTCCTTTTTAATACAAGTCCTTTTACCAGTGTTTTTACCAGTCCAGTCAGCAGTCTTTTTACCAGTCCAGTCAGCAGTCTTTTTACCAGTCCAGTCAGCAGTCTTTTTACCAGTCCAGTCAGCAGTCTTTTTACCAGTCCAGTCAGCAGTCCTTTTACCAGTCCTTTTACCAGTTCTTTTACCAGTTCTTTTACCAGTTCTTTTACCAGTTCTTTTACCAGTTCTTTTACCAGTTCTTTTACCAGTCCAGTCACCAGTCTTTTTACCAGTCTAGTCACAAGTCCTTTCATAAAAGCCAGTTGCAAGTAACTGGTTGAACAATGACAAATGAATGCTTTTAACAGTTCATTTGAATAGCTAGTGACTTGACTAGAGACTGAAGGAATTGTGATGAGCTTGCAGGGGGGGACTTGAATACAACTCTGGTAATCAGCAGGTTGGGTTACTGGCTTTTGTCTTTACGGGTTCGGTGTGTTCTTTATTTTTCTCTCGCAAGCTCTAGCACAGCACTGGGAAAATGGTGTCCTTATGAATCAATGAAAGGGAACTTGCTCAACAATAACTAACCAATCATCATGGTTTGGGGTTATTTAACATACACACATGTCGCTACAGGCTCATAGTCTTTTAATAATTTCAGTTTTTTTCTCCTCACCCCTCAATGACCTTGGCATACTTCCTCTTGACTGCTCTACCATGATCCGAGTCAGCTGATGAGCTTCCGTTGGCTAAAGCCGCCTCTCCAACGTCACTGGAATCACCCCTTATCCCCGTCGCCTCACCAACCTCCCAGACCTCTTCGCCGGCATCTTCAGGGCAACCCACGGTGGTGACTTCCAAGTGAGCTTTGCCCCCTGACCTCTCAGCAAGTGGACCACTATCCAGCATGACATATGTCGATTGACTCAGTTCCTGCTGGGAACCCGACTTCCGTCCTGGTTCAGACTTTGAATTACTCTCAACTGGATGGCCTTTTGGTGAGAGAGGCTCTCCTGTTAGGTCAACCATTTCGATACTTTCACTCTCATCTTCCACAAAAAGGCTCCTGGAAGGTCCTTCCATGCAGGTATTTGACGACCTGTCTCGACATGGTCTCTTGGCAAGAGGGTCTGAATCAGCATATGGGGTAGGAGTTACTAGTCTCTGTGAATGGATCATCCAGAGGGAGGCGTGTTTTGTAGCCACTAAGCGGAGGTCGTTGGAGCCCACTTCCACAATCTGAAAACAGATGGCACTAATTTAGTACTTTGTGTTAGGGCTGTGCATCAGAACCGGGTACTCTAGTACCCGACTGTTATGTCAGAAACCGGTTCCAGATTATGGAAATGAGTACCTGTAATCAACTTTACAAATTACTTCTCAAACAATAGAAAAGACATCGATACAAAAAGGCAGCAACAGCGTTTCTCATTTGTCCAGAAAATCATGTAAATTTTTGAATTTTCAAGGGGTGTGGCCTACTGGATAGGTCTATTCTTGTTAAGGAAAGAAAGTGAGTAATTAAACAGGAGGTCTTTCCGCTTCATTTTAGGTCAACTAACTTAACATTTTTCAGCCCTTCTTTCGCCTATAGCATACCATTTCATGGTCAAGCAACATGTTGATGTATTTCTCGAGAGGAAGCTTGACAGTGACCGTTGCCTCCACGTGTTCCACAATCCTCCTCACTTCAGGCACAGTCACGCCAAGAAATCCCGCTTCTGCAACCTTCTCATAGATTTGGACGAGTGCAGCAGTTGTGGTAGCATCCAGGCCGTTCCCGGTTAACCTTAAGATAAATGTACACCAAACAAAACTTTGATTGAATATAAAACATTTTGAAAGTCAATACAGTAAATTTTGAATAATATACTACCCAATTTGTCCTTTGTACTGCCCAGAATAGTCTTGCATGTAACTCTTTGTACTGTCGCTAAAACCTTACACATTCATAAATAACTGAGAAAATAATATTAATTGCTATTTGCCGAGAGCCCATCACATGGGTGGTTTTAAATAAGGAAATAAAAATGTTGCTGATTAGTTTTAAAAGACGTACGTTTAAAACCGGCTCATGGGCCTGGACGAGTTAATGCCAGGGCTGAAGACGAGGACATTAACAATGTCCGGGCCTCTGAGCCGGTTTTAAACATACTTATTTAATACCGGCTAACCACATTTGTATTCACATTCATAAATACCTTTTCAGTAAAAATAAAACCAAAACTCTTTGGTCCAATAGTCCAAACAAATCACAACACCCCTCCAGCAATATAATGAAACAACCAGCTCGCGAGTAAGACGTAAACAACTCCTTTTATGGAGATTAGTGGAATGTCGCTTAGATGCAGCTGTGGCGAATGCATTGTGATTTTAGGACCATCAAATACTGACTCACTGGTATTTTTGCGCATGCACGGTGAACGTTCAACCAAAAAAGGCACTTTTCATGTGACACTGGAATCGTGACTAACTTACGAGTTACGGACTAATCTGTAATATTGCACATGCCTTGTGAGGTTTCAACCAATAAAACGGTACTTAGCGACCAGATTTTACTAGCGACCAGATTTTACTAGCGTCTAAACTTCATGTGACAGTGGAAAAGTGTTTAAAACTGGCCAGCTGGTTTTTATCATCTGTTTAATACCGGCCACGTCACCGGCTCTCGACCAATAGAAATGGGTAAACTGTCTTACATATTTATGAATGTCTAATAAAACACCACCTGCTTTTTAAACACTTTTCTTTGATGTGCAAAAGGTAAATTTATTCGCTAACCTTTAAAACACTATTACCGTAAACACATAATTTTCTGGGGGATTTGTTTGATAACGGTAAGCAGAACCATGGAATTGGACAATAATTAATTATTAAAAGGTTATTACGAATTAATTTTACTCTTTACTAAGTCCATCCCCCACCCCATTTTGGTGGACTTTTGGGACTTGGTCATCCAGGCCTGTGGTGAATAATTTCAATGGATTATGGTGGACTTAGATCAGGAGGCCTAAAGTACTGCTGGGGAATTCGATTGATTTTGTCCATCATGCAGTTCTGCTGTTGTCATATAAGCCATGTGTATAAGTCCATTAAATATCAACCACCATTTCGATGGTGGTTCCATTCTCCCAGATAATCTGATGGTTTCATAATCCCAAGAAAATGAAAAGCAAGAAGAAAAGAAGTGCCTACCTCTGTCTAAGCTCCTGGGGGCTGTCTCCTTGATGTTTAATCACCTTTCCTTTACACAGCTCTTCAAGATAGAAAGCTTCCTTGCCAAGTTCCGTCGGCTTCTGGATGAGCTCCAGAGGCACAAATCTCTTGCAGGGCCTAAGGAGGTATTCCAGAAGACTCGCGCAGGGCCGGAACTGCGGACGGGACGGGCCAGGGATGGCGGGACGAGATTCGTCCAGCGAGAGCTTGACGGTGAAGGCATTAAAGGCGATATTCTCCTGGAGGGTTGGGATCCTCGTGCCGCAGACCCCCGGTGCGTAGTGGCCCTGGAGGATCAGCCATTTGGTAAAGGAGGACTGGGAGTCCGAAAGGCACTTCATGGTAGAGTTGCGAGGCTGGGACTTGAGGTAGGCCTGACTCGGGCCGGCAGTCTCGGGCCGACTTGAGGAGATGCTGCCGGCGCCACACAGGACATCGACAGTTTGCCGCGAGTCTGTCAGACTCAATCCTGAATCAGCAGTCCTCCCTTCTTGCATGGTGTCTCTAGAATCCCCGGACCCAGTCAGCATTCCTTCCGACCGTGGTTCATGATTTTCTCCTCTATCTCCTGAGCCATCCACAGCCGGTTGGCTTCCATCAACCACGGCTGCCCTGCTACCAAAGTAGCTGTGGTCCAATTCGGTCACAGATACCTGAACTGACGACATCGGGCATTCTATCGCGTTGGAGAGCTCCGAATCAAGGTTCGCAAGACCCTCTGCCAGGTCGTTCAGCTGATCAATTACGCTGCGATCATCCGCATCACCTTTGACAACGCTTTCCAAGGATTCCAGGACCTGTTGATCATCCCTAGTTTGAACTTCTTTAGTTGTCTTCTTATCCTCCTTCTCCTCCTTATCCTCTTCCTCCTCCTCCTCAAATCTGACTCCGATGACATTCCTCCCCCTTTCTATCACCCCTATCCCCTGTGCCTCACTCTCCTTAATCCACATCCCGTCTAGTTGGGTGTTTCTCCCCCCGGTTGCATCACTTTGCTCCTCATTTTCATCCTCCTCCGAGTCCTCGTCAGAGTCGCTGTCAGAGTCCGAGAAGTCCCCACATTTCTTCATAAGTCCACTCTTCTTCAGAAAGTCTTGGTCGATGAGGTTACTGTCGACGATGATCACTTTCTGAGGTATGATGATTTTGCAGTTCACCTACGAAGAAAAATTGCATTCAGTCTTAAAATCCGCATTGTTTTATTATAAATAACTCAAAAATATATAGATTTTGCATCGATATGAAAAACGGTTATGTGCTGAATGACTTGCATCGAGCTGACACAAACCAAGCTTGATCAACATTACTTTGATAAAAATATGACCAACATTTCTGCGGGATTGCAATTTCTACCCCAATCATCACTAGAAAACTGGTGTTTTTTCCTCTTTTTTTTAAATTTCAGCCTAATACTACTGTAGTTCCAAGCAGTACAATTTGTCAAGAGTAAGAGATACAGTTGTGTTAAGTGTTGCGTTGATTTCTTATTCAGAGTACAACATGTACATGTAAACTAAGACATAATGATCCACACTTTGGTTGGAATTAAGTCTGAAAAAATCTAGACAGCCTGAGAACTTGGGCTTTGATCAAGGATAGGAGCTTGAGAATTTAAAGTGAAAGGTATTCGGCAAAAGACAGAATGTACAGAGCTTGAATGTTAAATGTGGAACTATCCAAAAAGTAACCAACCAAAATACTGTTGAAAATCGTTCCAAGAATATAAATGATTGTAAACTCCATGTGAAATTATTCTGTCTAGAATGCTGCCGATTTGAAGAGAAAGTAACCAAAAAATGTCATTTCCAAAGATGTATCTTAGGGACGCACTTGTTTGAAATGTCTACATAATGGTGCACGCATGCTTTCGAAACGATGCACGGCGCGTGCTTAGGTGCTGTTGTTGGTCAGTTCAGTGTCAGTGCGCGACATGGGCATCGCTGCAATCGGCTGGATAAGAACATGCCCTTAACGCAGATTGTGGTCGCATTACAAATTGTTACACGGCAAACCTAGAACATTGTTTTCTCGGAATATGTATCGTTCACAGAGCTAAAAACTTCACAAGGTTAGTTGGTAAACACTTTTCTCTATAATTTGAGCATATTTGCTGCTTCAAACGATAAAAATGCACAACTAGCAAATGGTCTTTTGTCCCTGAAAAACAAAATTGACTGTTTTTACCTGGTCTGTTGAAAGTAGGAATATCTGGAATGAGCATGCTCCACAGGTGGCTTGAGGGAAGGTAACATCCTCTTCTGGAGCTTAAACAAAATACAAACCAACATTTTCAGAAGAAAGTATACTTGAGCAAGTGCATCAGTCTTTCAACTAATTGATACGTTATTGATTAATCGTCAACACAAAACTCAAAGAGTGAGTGGTAGTTATGGTTTTGTGACTCATTATTGAAGGGTTAGGGGTTCATATTCTGCTGCTGAATGTACAGGTGGATCAGAGCAGGGATTGAAGCAGGGTCCTAGAGGTGGAAGGCGAGAAAAAGAACTGCTGCCCTATAAACCTGACTCAACTTGTGGCCAGGAAAGGTAGGTTTGTGACTCAGAAAGAGTATCAGTCAGTTCTTACAATGGAAACTGGAGATAAACGCCGGCCTGTACCGGCTAGGAACAGACTCCACTTTTTCCCTCACCTGATTTCAGTAATTTCTCCTGGCAACTGGATGCTTCGTCCGGAAGTTCATGCGACATCCTCGTCTTGAACAGCCTAATGTAACCCACAGAGAGCTGGTAAGACATGGGTAGGCAAGGCACGATCCTCCGTTTGGGGTTCTGAAGAAGAAAAAAACGATCATGATGGTAACCAAAATGGTTCAGCAAAAGTAGAGACTACAGGCTCCGAGCACAAGGACCCCTTAAGCCCTGTACACACTGGACCTTTTATTGGTAAAGCTTAACCAGACGATGGGTATTTTTCCCATTTTAAGTCCAGTGCAGACATTTTACTTTTGCGACATGTTGATAATAAAATGGGAACTTTAAACAGCCATATAACTCGTTAATGGATTGTCCGATTGAAGCGAAACAAAGAGTATTGTAAGGATAACTCTATTCTCTTTTCTAATACCTGAGAACCCTCATTTCAACCTCTGCCCAGTTCCATCTCGTTTTGCCAGAACCCCTCACATATTCTTTGGAAACCTATGACCTATGATACTGACCACAGGCACGACAACGATGTTCTCAGAGGCAACTCACCGTTCTACAGCGGTTGACGATTCCTGTCGACCTACAGAAGAGGAACACGTCGTGAAGCAATGGGTTGTCGTACTGCTCGTACAGCCTGAAGACCAGCCTGGCATCATAGTCACTGGCACTTTGGGATAACAGCGTACTCTGTGTGACCCAACCAAGAGCAAGTTCATTTGAGGATTAATGGTTCACTAGCGGTTAATTTGTGACGTACCAGTCTCATGCGCCGGTTGCAAGTTGCAGTGCGAACGACTCTAGTCAAGCTTTTGTGGTGCTGAAACATATCGTAATCACATCGGCTAAACAGTATTTCTACACCCTATTACCATTAATTTACACCATATTGATTGCGTATTTAACCTTACAATTGCAGTAAAGTGTCCATCCAATCCAATCCAATACAATCTGCATTTGTAAAGCGCCAATCAATCTAGTTGCCTATTCAGAGGTGCTGCCAGGAACACCGGGGCAAAAACCCCTCCTCTTAGCGAAGAGTGTTACTGGGTTCTTTTACGTGCATTACACAACACACGGGACCTCCAGCTTTACGTCCCATCCGAAAGGACGAAGCAATAGTGGTTTAATTTCCTTGCTTAAGGACCCACGTGTCGACACCTGGACTCGAACTCATGCTCTGCGGAACAGAAAACCGGGTTCTTAACCGCCCGGCCACGACACTCCACGACGATTGTGGGTTAAGGTTAGTGTTTTGCTCAAGGGCACAAACACTATTTTCTGGCAGAGTTTGAATCCAAGGAACATTGTGCATGAGTCAAACACCGTGCACTCAATACAGTGCCATGCAATTCGGTTCATGGTTTTCTCCGATTGTCAGTTTTAATATTTGACGCATTTTGATATAATATAACGAGTCCTCACCAGTACAATAGTGTGAAGCGTCAGTCGTTTCAAGTCCGTGGCGTTCTCGACTTTGAAAAACATGCGGTTGGTGAGATCTATTTGAGCGATGGGCACCACGTTGTAGTTGCTATGGAGACTGGTGATGTCATCGGGCAGGACAGTGTCGAACCCATCGGCAAACCTGTTTAAGGGAAAACGTTGCAGAGTACATTTCGCTTGTTTTCAATCACAATATTTTTCTAGGCTTTTCCTCGGACATCCACAAGGTACATTGGAACACCGAGGTAGCCTCTAAACAATTAGGGCTGCACCATAATAACAATAACTGCATTTATAGAAAGTCAAATTGCCCAAGGTTAAGAGGCGCTGCAACACAGAGAAAGAGAAAGACAAGGAAGGACAAGCAAGGGGGACAACCAGCTATGCTTTAGGGAAAGGATGGGTCTTCAGAGCCATTTAGAAGGCTGAAACACTGAATCTGGATCTAGGTAGTTATACTCCGACGAAATAAATACCCGCATTACATGAAAGTTTATGACATATGTGACCCAGCACGAGTAAATGAGACACTTTGAGGCAAAAATGAAAATTGAGATTTTGATTTCATCAGTTAAAGCTTGTTTATGCTAGGTTCCCACTGTCGTGCGATCTGTTACGAATGCCACGATTGGTCATTCGTAGCTGATCGTGAAATTTTCGTTTCCTTTTCTGAAATTTCACGTTTGGATACGAGTTGATGCGAGTCAATACGTTCTGGTACGATTTGGTGCGTTAGGATGCGATATAGTCACGATTGGTCAATTTCAGGTGACACGATCTGTCACGATCTGGTCTCCCGTTCAGATACGATCAGATACGTTCTAATAGGATTGTCCCGATTGAGTCCCCGATTGGGTCCCGATCTGACACGACCAGCACGATCGGGGTCCCCGATTTAGGACGATATGGTACGTGCAGATACGTTCCGATGCGTTCCAATACGATCATCACGAACCGAAGCGCTCTGTTGGGATCAGATATGATTGTGGTCGCGATGTCTTTCACGATCAGGATCGAGAGTGATCACGATTTGAGCCACGATTGGACCCTGACGGGTATATATACAGCTCGACTGACCATGGACTTCATTGTTTCTTGAACTTTTTACAGAGTGAAGACTACAACCCACAATCAGATCGCAGCACATCTCAACAGAGGTGGTGTTTGTCTTGTCCAAGGTTGATCCCGATCACCACGGTTGGAAGCACGATTAGATGCGATCTGTCGCGCTTTGTTACGATCCATTACAATCTGATGCGATGATCACGATTGAAAATTAATCGTGTTGATCGTAGAACATTTTTGAACCGTCCACAAATTTACTACGATCAACACGATTGCCACGACTGACCTCAAGATCTGATAAGATCTGATTGGATCACCACGATTACTCCACGATTAAGACCACGATTTCAATTGTGGCGCGAATCGTGATAGTGGGAACCTAGCATTAGCTTTAAATGATGAAATCAAAATCTCAATTTTCATTTTTGCCTCAAAGTGTCTCATTTACTCGTGCTGGGTCACATATGTGAGGCGTTCTGGCAAAATGAAACGGAACTGGGCACAGGACATAGTAAAGAAAACTGCAAAATAATGAATAAAGGGAGTTTATTTTGGGATTGATTGATATTTGTAACGTTTGGTATGCCTACTAAATATATATTCTGTGAAGAAATATTTTGGAAAGTATTTGAATAAAAGTGTTAAAAAAACAAACAATTGGCATTTTTTCCATATCACATGTACAAAACTCAAACCTTCAAAGGACTTTTTTTCAACATTTTACTTTTGCGACATGTTGATAAATGCGAACTTTAAACAGCAAAAACTTGTTAACAGAATGTCCGTTTGAAGTGCAAAAAACAGCATTGTAAAATAAATTGTATTTTTTTTCAACATCTGCCCAGTTCCGTCCTATTTTGCCAGAACCCCTCACATCTGACCTTTAACGACTGGACCGAAGCAATAAATGTATTTGAGTTGGTTATTCACTGCAGATTTGAAGCTGTTGTAATTAGTGATGTCTAGAATTGAGTGTGGAATTGTCCAAGGAAAGAGCTGTTGGCGTAGACTGCTGAGCTGACTTGGATTTGCATGTAGGCAAGAGGATGCTAGGGGCCGATTTCACGAAACGCTAAGATGCGTCTTAGGAAGAGTAACTTGTCCTAACTCGTGACTCGTCCTAGGATTGATATCACCAATGTTAAGACGGGTTCAACACGTCCCAACTTCCATAGCAACGCGACTGAACTCGTCTTAACTTAAGATCTCATTAATACGTGCATTATTCTGTATATGTGACCCAGCACGAGTAAATGAGACACTTTGCGGCAAAAATAAAAATTGAGATTTTGATTTCATCATTTAAAGGTAGTATACACCATTTGCAGATATCAAAAATATTTACTACTGAATTATTAAGAAATACCTTACTCAATTGAAAGTAAATAATGATTCTAGGCATTCAGCAAAAGGATTGCGCTAGATATCCTGTAATTATTCAAAAAAATTGAATTTTATAAAGAAAAATTCGCTCTCGCCGGACGGCGAGAGCGAAAAAACAAAGATAACATAAGAATAACTGCTCGACCCCGGTTGAAAACAAACGCTGTTTTTCGTGCTTTTCTCGGCATCCATGATTGTAAAACTTCGGAAAAGTCAGTTAAACGATATTTACTATGAAATACAACCCCCCAAATCTACCCATTCATGATAATTCAAGCAATTACCAATGGTGTATACTACCTTTAAAGCTTGTTTAGCTTTAAATGATGAAATCAAAATCTCAAATTTTATTTTTGCCTCAAAGTGTCTCATTTACTCGTGCTGGGTCACATATTATATAAAAGCCATTGCATTATCTTCTCGTAAAAGACAAAATGTCGGCCTAGAGTTATAGTTTCGAAGAAGAAACGGATTTGAATTGTTTTTGTATACGTGTGTAGGCCTATAGTTTTAAAAACTAATTATTTATACGCCAACTAGTCGACTCTGTCGTATATAGAACATGCAGAACTACCGTACGTGATTGTACTGCGCAGACTAGTTTTCTGGTGAAAGTTTGTGTTCTATGCACGTGCGCGCGCGGGGAGTTTGTTTGCGTGTTTCTTTTCAACGACTGTTTCAACTAGCGGTAAAAACAAACATGAAACAGCCATCAAATCGGTAGTTGCGATGCGTCTTTCATAAGATGCGTTTAGTGAAATTGATATTAGGACACGTCTTAGCCAAGATTGATCTTTGAGCTAGGACTCGTCCCAAGTCCTAAGATAAGTTGTAAGATAAGAAGAGTTTCGTAAAATCGGCCCCAGCCTCTTGTCTGTCGTGTTGGTTTGGTAAGGTGGTTCATGTAGAAATCATTGTAAACAAGGTTGTGGGTTATTTTAAACATCACGTTAAGTGTGATGGAAGGACAACTCGACTCGACTTGATTCGACTCGAGTCATTTCTTTAAAATGACAACTCAACTTGAGTTACAACTCTTGACTTCAAGAGATATAAATCATCGCAGAAGAGAACCTATAATCTGAAAGTTGGCATTACGTGACCACAACATCCAATTTGTAAACTAAAGTCACATTATCTATATTCAGTACATTATTGTGGTCATTAGACTAGTCAGATAAAACACGCAACTTTAGTTTTGACAGGTAAATCTGACTGTTGGATACAGAAGGCCACAATCTAAACTCACCGGAACTTTGCTTCCAGTTTATTGAAAAGTTTTTCAAACTCTTCCGAGGCGGTCTCAATGGATCTTCTATCTGCAAGTGGTTTGATGCTGCCCATAATGTCCTAAATTATTTTTAAAAAATCAAAATCAGAGGAAAGTGTTAAACTCAATAATAGACTACCTTACATTTTTTTTTTTAAAGGTACAACCTAGTTAATTTGTCATTCAAACCTCATACAATACATACATACATACATACATACATACATACATACACATATTCGCATTTTTGTATCACTGTGGAGACATGGCTTTGTTCTCGTGTACAAAATGGTTAGAAAGTCGAGCAAGTTTTTCAAAATGCTCTCATTTTAACCATAATTTTTTTCCTGGGTTGAAATTTCGACCCAATATACCCTATATTATACCCTAACCCAAACACTAATCCTAACCCACATCCTAATTCTAGTTTTTGAGTAATTTAAGTAAAATCCAAAAATCTAATTCGTGAAATTCCCAATTGAGACCTATTCATCTATAGAAATTTACCCTCCAGAGACGTTTTCTCTATATTGTACACATTGTGTTCATGTCTCCAGATGGTACCGTATTTCGCACCAAACGCATACATACATACATACATACATACATGTATACATACATATATACATACATAGGGTCTTGTTTTGCCATAACGACTGAGGATCCCCTATTGTGTTTCCCTTTGTTCCTGTACTGTAACCTAACCCCGTAAACTTATCGTACACTTTAACAACAGAAGACAAAATTAAAAAAAGACGAACGCCCGACAACTGAACGGATCTATTGTTCGCCTATTGTGCTTTTGTCCTCATAGGTTATGTTGTACATAAAACATACATGCATGCAAATTTTGTATGTATACATATTTATGATTACCTGTTCATGCATGCACTATAGAGCTTTACATATGCATGTATTATGTAAATAAGGTTTACCTTGAAAGGTTATCTTCAAACAATCATAACACAAAATTCTTAAAAGTACCCAAGATTGTTGCTTACATCATAAACTAGCATTTGAGGAAATTTGAAGCGTACTCATTTTTGTAATTTAAAGGTAGGATACACCATTGGTAATTGCTGGAATTATCACGAATGGGTTGTATATGGGGGTTGTATTTTATAGTCAAGATCGTTTAACTGTCAAAAGTTTTACAGTCATTGATGACGGGAAAAGCACAAAAAACAGCGTTTGTTTTCAACCGGCGTCGAACAGTTATTCTTATGTTATCTTTATTTTTTCGCGATTGCCGTCCGGCGAACGCCATTTTTTTTTATAAAATTATATTTTTCTGATATTTAGCGCAATCATTTTGCTGGATGCCTAGAATCATTTTTTACTTTCAAATGAGTAAGATATTTCTTAATAATTCGGTAGTAAATATTTTCGATATCTGGAAATGGTGTATCCTACCTTTAACCAGTTCGCGCCGGGATTATTTTAACATCGCCGAGCCCACGGGCGGGATTATTTTTAACGAAACTCAATCCGAAGCGTGTTCAGGCTGATAGTCCCGGGAAGCACACCCACGCATTACCGGCCTTGCCCGCTGCTGACATACATTTCCGAACTTGAACTTGGCGTGTTTATGCGTCATCCGTTTTGAATCTGGGGAAATGTTTGCGTTTATATACGTCATCCGGCGCGAACTGGTTAAGGTGATTTTGTTTTCTCTGTGCTCCAATGCTACAATTTGTATTTTATTTTAAGAAATAGAGGCCATTCAGAGAGCTTTGAAATGATGTAGAGTTTGGCTTATTAGGTGCTATACATCCGGTGTTTATATGTTCGAAGATCAAGCTAATTACATGTAGTCCAAAGTTCATTGACCTGTATCTCAAAAAACTAAAAACCAAATTACAAATAAACAAAAAGTCTGGTTTTTTTATTAATGTTACCACAACACCAAATATTGTTTCAACATGTGAAGGTCGGGCCACAAATGGTGTTGAATTGACGCGGAATGACTCATATCTCACCTTGTCGTCTTTGACTTCTCCTAGACACACGGAATAGTTCATCCTAAACTCAGGATTCTTCATGAGACGATGGGAGCGCGACGAGATGGCTTTCTCATCCTTGCTCTCCAGAATCCTGACAGAATCCTGGCGAAATTAGAAGAAGAACAAACAAACAAATCACACGATTGGCAAGACTTGTTGAAGGGATTTGCAGTAAACAGCTCTCATAGAGCAAGGGTTTAAGTTCATATTTATTGGCATGTCAAAAAAAAGTAAAATACTGAGAAAAAGTTAAATAGTCATGAAAATGAAAGATGCCAATTGTTTTTCCCCTGAAAACTCTTTTATTCCCCGGTTTTTACAGTATTTTTTTATGTAAGAAGAGATATCAAAGATTCCAGTAATCATTATTCCTTTCAAAAAAAATTGAAAAAATATAAAAATAACTCCCTTAGTTTCTATTTTTAATTTTTCTCTACTATTAGCCAGTTCGCGCCGGATGACGTATATAAACGCAAAGTTTTCCCCAGATTCAAAACGGATGACGCATAAACACGGCAGGAGCAAGGCCGGAAATGTCTGTCAGCAGCGAGCAAGGCCGGAAATGCGTGAGTTTGCTTCCCGGCACTATCGGCCTGAACCCGCTTCGGATCGCGTTTCGTTAAAAATAATCACGACCCTCGGCTCGATGATGTTAAAATAATCCCAGCGCGAACTGGTTAATGCTTTGCAGTTGACTACAGTACAGTGCAATTAAAAGTTAACGCTGCGAATGGGAATGAGAAATTTTGTGAAAAAATGTTAAAATGGTTTCCCACTTGAAAAAGTGTGAGAAAGTGTAAACAGAATTTCCAAGCTGTACTGTAGTTACCCATCCCAATCATATTCATACTGTGAAAACAAATCAGATCGTCTCGTTTTGTTTCAGTGTGAGAGGCTGCAGTGTGAGGCCTAAAAACATGAAAACCTTTTGTTGGAATTAAAAACATTAAAAGTACAAGTGATAATGAGGTTTTATTGTTTACTTTTCACGTTCCTCGTTCCAACAAAAAGTTTTCACATGTTTAAGCCTCACTGTGCTGGTCCTTCCACGCTTTCTTCTGTAGCCCACACCTCGAGTGGCTTTTTTGCCTTGAGATGGGCAATTTACATAAAAGAAGAAGGTGCTGGAAATCACGGCTACTCACGGGAACCTTTTTGGCAAAGACCTTCTGGACGGTCTCCCACGTGACACAGCTCTTGAAGGACTGGTCTGTGTTCAGGATTTCGGAGGCCACTTTGCAGAGCAGCAACTATGAAGGAACGTAGAAGGTGGAAACAAATAATGAGCATCTTGGATTTTGTGGCAAAGAATCCAACAAAATAAAGTTAAAAATATCCATACAAAAAAAATTTAAACAAAACTCTGCTCAATGTACGTGTGCCAGCCATGCAAATAAGCAAAACTAAGAAAGTTCCCCAGAAGGAAAACAGAATAAGAAATGTTAAGCCATCTGAACTAATTACTCAACTCTACTAAATTCTACCCATTCCAAACTAGCCCAGCCTGACCAAACCACTGCCAACCAAACATAACCCAAATCAATACCCCCAGAAAATTTGACCAAATGCTAAACATAAAACCTTAAATACACTGACCAGCCTCACCCATGCCAAAGAGATCCTAACACGAATCCGAATCGAGGACCTTTTTCAAATAGAGGACCTAATTGTTCTCTATTGTTCTACATCCCCTATTTCAATCAAAAACAAACTCAACTGCTCCCAACCCAACTGCACCTAACCCAACCCAACCCAACCTGCCCTGCCCTAACCCAACCTAAACCAACCCACCTAAACACACCAACTTATTAATGCACCTAACCCAACTCATCTCAACCCATCTCAGCCCAACCAAACTCAACCCTACCGAATCCATCCCATCTCAGCTCATCGTAGCCCACTTTAGCCCATTGTAGCCCAGCCCAGAGGCAGCCAACCTAAACCCATCTCAACCCAACCAAACCCAATCCAAGCCAGGCCCCCCGAACCCATTCCATCACAGCCTATCAAAGTGTATTGCAGCCCAGCCCAGCCTAGCCCAACCCAACCCAACTCAAGTAAGCACAGCTCACCACACTGTCCTCCCGAGGCGTCCATGAATAAACCTTCCTGGTAACGATGCCAATAGCTCGTTTCTGCCTCTGGCGTAGTTTCATCTCCTCCTTGGCAATTTTCTTCTCTTCCTTGCGTTTCTTTCGGGCAATCCATGCCTCCGATGCCTCTTTCTTAGGTTTGGGTGACTTGGATGACCTCTTGCGCTTCAAGCCTTTCCCTCCGACTCTCTCAGCCTTGTGCTCGTCGACGTTTACAAGTTTGGTCTCCACGGTCACTTGTTCTTTTACACCTGCAGCATTTTGGGCATAACTATGTTGCACTTATTGGAGTTGCAGTTATTGAAGCTAACAATATTTTTCCTACTCGGGGAGTAACTACTGCATTGAACAATATTTGTTTCGGGTCGAAGTTATGACGTCAGAAAAAGCTCTTGGTTGAGAACGGCCAAAAACTGGTCGCCAATTTTGGTTTTAAAACAAAGACTTTTTACCTTTCCTGGTGGACAGCAAGATCGTCTTTGGTTTCAGTGGATTACACAGTCGCTCCGACGTGTTTCTCTGCCCCTTGGAGAATCGGTTGTGGTACCTCGGCTTGGACATGTAGTTCATGTCTAGACTGCTACGGGTCCAGTTCCTCTTGAGGTGGCTGGAATTGGAGGCCAGAGGAGGGGTGGAATTTGAAAATCAGCTTAACCGAACAACCCCCATACAGTCAAACTCCAACACCAGGTTTTGTTAGGATCTGTTAGGATGGGTACTGGACCCCTAAACTGACAGTCTTGTACACTGGGTTGGGCATACCTCCAGAATCAGAGTTCATCAACAGTCAGTGTAAACAGTTTTCCATGTGGTGTTGGGGTTTGCCAGGATGGGTATGGTTCCTGGTAAATTACACTAGGGAGTCTAGTGTTAAGAGTGAATTTACTGAATACACCATGCCTACATCATATACTTAGGTAATAACAGTGCGAGGACATGGTTATTACTGCGTGATAATGACCGGGTTGGGGGATGACCGCTGGTAATGAATCGAGCCGAAGGCCTTTTAGGCCTTTCAGTCGCTACAATGTTCCCACGCATTTTCGGCCTTGCTCGCTGCCGACAGACATTTCCGGCCTTGCTCGTGACGTGTTTATGCGTCATCCGTTTTTAATCTGGGAAAACTTTGCGTGTATATACGTCCTCCGGTGCGAACTGGTTAAATTGAGGACTTACCAGTATAAACTGGAGTCGAACCCCCCAGCCCCCTTGCCATCCCCAGGAAGTCTCCCATCGTCAATCACCGGGTCCAGGTAACTACCTTCTTTCCGGGCGAAGCCATTAAATTTCCCTTTAGTGGCCTTGCTGTCAACTTTCACGTTGCGGACAAAACCTGTGTGGCAAGCAGACAAATTTCAGTGGTAACTGAAGGAAGCAGTTAAAAATTCTCACGGAGAATCTCCAGCCAGCAATTAATTTATTGATATTCTACAAGTACAAGATCGTAAAATTCTTACTTCCACATTGTTTGAAGTCAAACATTGAGACTCAGATATTGATTTGGCTATTTTTTGCAAAACCTAGTTTGTAAGTTGAGTAGATGTTGATGCAGTTGGGGTGATTGAAAGTGTTAAAAATGTCTTACACAAATAATTAAAATAAAATTTCAATGAATTTCTTTTGTCACAAACCAAAGAACTACAAGAACTACAAGAACCAAAAGAACTACTGCCTGACACCGGTTGAAAACGAACGCCGTTTTTCTTGCTTTTCCCAGCATCCTTGATTGTAAAACTTTGGACAGGTCAGTTAAACGATATTTACTATAAAATACAACCCCTCAAATCCACCAGTTTATGATAATTTAAGCTTTACGAATGGTGTGTCCTACCTTTAAATGCCTCGCTTTTGTTCCCAATTAAGATAGTGTAATATGAAAAAGGTCTATTTTTCCATCTACTTTTCCTTCCAGGTTCGTATACTCACCTAGAGGGGTATCCAGACATATAACTTTCAGATCAAACCAGAATTTCTCCACATCCTCCAGAGATCTTAGGTAGTACTTGTGGCTTGGGTAGGTCTTGTCTGTTATGTAGAAATTGCCAGGCTGACTTGACGTGGTGTCTACAAGGCTCACTTTACGACAGAGGTAGATGGCCAACTTTAGAAGGGGGGAAGGGGGATAAAATAAAGTAGGAAGGTGGTTATGATATTTATGATTAAGAGTTGTGCTCAAAAAAAGATGTGACAAAGGCATTCCTGTTGCTTATTCCTTGAGACTTGCGGCCCACTTGCGGCCCACTTGCGGCCCACTTGCGGCCCACTTGCGGCCCACTTGCGGCCCATGCCTAAAGACCGCCTTGCGACCGCCTTGCGACCGCCTTGCGACCGCCTTGCGACCGCCTGGCGACCGCCTGGCGACCGCCTGGCGACCGCCTGGCGACCGCTTGGTGACCGCCTTGCGACCGCCTTGCGACCGCCTTGCGACCGCCTTGCGACCGCCTCCCGACCGACTTACTTCCGCCCGACTTACTTCCGCCCGTCTTGATTCACTGCCATCTGCCATCTGTGCATTTTATATATCTTACATTATTTATTGTGATGTATGGAAATATAACAATAACAATTATATAATTTATAGAGTGCTATAGATGAAATCGTGTTCCGTTTAATACCAAAGGTCTTGCATGGTTTTCTACTGTTTTGCGAATAATGTAAAATCCTCTGAACTGAAACAGATTTAGGTTTTGAACGCCGTCCTTTGGATTCTGAGTGCTATTGTTATGGGAAACGAACAAAATGCATTATAGATCAAAAGTGTGGTAGCCTAGTGGTCTAGAGCATGGAATTCATGTTCTGTGAGTAATTCTTTAGGTTGTGGGTTCGAACCCTGCTTGGGCTATGGCACTTCTATAACTTCCTCTCCTCACCCAAACCGCTAAACTCACCAGCTCTTTGTTCTCATTCAGGCGTGGGGTGTAGACGCCCATCCCTAGGGAGCACACCTGGTCGATG
Source organism: Crossaster papposus (assembly GCA_037893245.1). Lineage (NCBI taxonomy): Eukaryota > Metazoa > Echinodermata > Asteroidea > Velatida > Solasteridae > Crossaster > Crossaster papposus. The sequence continues at coordinate 425,823 of JBAIAA010000419.1, forward strand.
GTGTTCTCCAGACTGAAGATGTAACGTCTTTGTTCCAGGAGTCTGTTCTTGATTCTGTCCGGGAGATCCTTGACGAGTAGCAGCTTCAGTAGTGGGTCCTCCAAGTAGTCGGTCAGACCCTCGATCTGTGCCGATGATCGGGCAGAGCAAGAGATCAAACAGTTGTTGGTACTGGTTTTAAAGGTAGTATACACCATTTGCTTTTGCTGATTTTCACGTTTCATGTTTTCCACATTTTTCACCTTTGCTGTTTTTAAAGTTTTTTGTTCATATTTCACCCAGCAACATTAATACTGTTTTTTGTAGTCTGGTTCCTTGACTTCCTTCAAAGCAATTTATCAGAGAATTATCAGGAAACTATAAGGTTTATATTAGAAACCAGACTAGTTGGCTTGCACCTATTCACAGTTGTTTGATGGTATTGCAAATAAAATGTGGACTAACTAAATTTAATAAATTGGAGGAATTTTTTGAAAATAGTCTGAATTTTCAACAATTGCCGGCAGGCAAACATTGAAAATTGATACCAAATTCAATTTTGATTGAAAACCACAGTACAATGTTATATTTCATGTTTGCAAATAGTGTATACTATCTTAACCAGTTTGCGCTGGGATGATTTTAACATAAACTGAGCCAAGGCGCGAAATTATTTTTAACGAAACTCGATCTGAGGCGGGAAGCACACCCATGCATTTCCAGCCTTGCTCGCTGCTGACAGATATTTCCGGCCTTGTCCGTGACGTGTTTATGCATCATCCGTTTCGAATCTCAAAAAAATATGCGTGTATATACGTCCTCCGGCGCAAACTGGTTAAAAAACCACCAAGGTTACCTATGCAGAGTGCAATTTTATAGAGTTACTATAACCTTCAAAACAACATTTTTATTTCCATCAATGCTTGCTGAGAATGGAACGAAATCACTTACCACATATCGGGGCGTGATTACTTCACAGAATGTGATGAGTGGCATCGATAGGACTAGGTCCCCGAGTAAACACCATCCGTGGGGTTGGTCCTTGTACTCGGGTAGAGGCATGACAAAACGACGCCAGTCCATCACGTCCAGATAAACCTTCGCGTCTGTCGGCAAGACGTTACGAGTGCCCTGCCCGACTGAGAATGTGTTTGCAGGATTCACATTGCTGATACTTGGTTTAGATTTTAAATTGGGCAAGGCAGATTCTGAATTAGGCAAGGTAGATTCTGAATTGGGCAAGGTAGATTCTGAATTGGGCAAGGTAGATTCTGAATTGGGCACATCATATGCCAAGTTGGGTTTTGTAGATTCAAAGTTGGGTACCGTCCATTCCAAGTTAGGCACGGGATCAGTTGGCAAGGATGTTATCTTCCCGGGAAGATTCCCAGACTCAATAAATGCCAGAAGATCAGCTGCTGAAGTTATTTCTACTTGGGTGCTGCTTTCGCCAGAGGTTAAATCTTTCAGTCTATTTTCACTGGTCGATCGCAAAGTGGTTCCTCCTGCAGTTCTCTTCAGTCCACCAATCACAAGGTCCAATTGGTCATGGTTTCTAAAGTTCGACTCAGACAGTCTTTCTGATTGGTCAGCAGGATGCACCGAGCTCTCCTCTAGGCAGCCTGACCTTGCAGTCTGTTCTTGTCCACCAATTGCGGCTTCCCTCCGACTCTGCACGGTGTTGTCGGCTTCAGACAGTTTCTCCGATTGGCCAGCAGCTGAACAAATCAACCCTGATTGGTTGGCAGATTGGCCAATCAAATAGCTGGAATCCTGCAGCTTGTCAGTGGTTAATGGTGCCTGCAGAGTTGCACCAAGTTCCATAGTGGTTTCATTGTGCTGGGTTTCATCAAACTCTTGTTTGATAGTCACAACTTCCATTCCCGAACCCTTCGGATTGTTTTTGGCTAGAAAAGGGCAAACAAAAATGGCAACGCTAAGGTGCAGCACATCATAAAAGCACAAACCTCAATGTCCAATCGCAAGGCATGCAGTTCAAAGTCAAGTTACAAAACTACTTAAATGAACTGTGACGAAAGTGTACCTTCGTTACTGATACTTTAGTCAGGTTGGCGCAGTGGTTACAATCCTTGCCTTTCACTGCTGTGGGCCGGGTTCGATTCCGACCCGGTTCCACATGTGGATTGGATTTTCAATCCCTACCTGATTCGGTGGGCTTTCCACAGAATATTCTTCTCATTGTCTTCTCTCTACAAGTTTCTTTAGGCTTGCGAACTTACAGCACCTCTAGGGCATCCTTAAGTTTTTTGGGGTTTCAGTGCCACAAATATTATAAATAATAATAATAATAATACCTGTGAATTGACTTGTGAATACATTGATCCAGTAGGCCACGCCCCTTGAAAAGTTGACCAATCACAGTGTATGATTTTAATGTCAGACAAATTGTCGCCATTTTGCATAGTTTACTGCACACTTTTAGTTGATATAACGTTTGTTTCACTTGTACGCCCCAAATCCATTAACAGCCTGGTTTTAATCATAGTATTATAGTGATGTTGTGTAATAATTGTAAGTCTGACTTCCAGTACCGTAAATAAAGAAAAATAATATTTTTTGCCATTTCCAAAGCCAAAGGCATTACCTACTTGTATGTAATTACACTATGTTGTAATGCACTGTGCAAGTGATCAGTCAGCCTTGCGTCATGCTACTAGGCATTTGCTATCGCAGGCGTGGCCTACTAGATCGCTGTATTCTCTGTTATGGTGTACATGTACTTGTATGTAATTACACTAGGTTGTAATGCACTGTGCAAGTGATTGGTCAGGCACGCGTCACGCTACCAGGCATTTGCTATGGCAGGCGTGGCCTACTAGATCGCTGTATTGACTTGTGAATACAGCGATCTAGTAGCACCTTCCATAGCAACTGCCTAGCAATGCGACACGTGGATGGCCGGCACCTGCACAGTGTATTATATCATTAAGTGTAATTAAATCCAAGTGTAATGCGCCGTATTTTTTGTCGCATGAGGGCGCTGTAAGACGCCATTTTCTGGGTACCCAACACAGGCAAAATCGCGTTTATTGATGTAGTTTTAGTAACTTTACTTTTTTCTAAAAATTGATTATTAGAAAAAAAAATATTTGGGAGCTGTAAGAATATTTAAACTGATGTGAATTATCTCCTAATCACTTAATTATACCGTGAGCACAGCGCCCTCTATGTTCAATAATACGGCCTATTACAGACAAGTAAGTAATGCCTTTGGCTCAAGAAATAGATATACATACAAAGTTTTTCCGGAAATCAAAACGGATGGATAAACACGTCACAAGCAAGGCCAGAAATATCTGTCAGTGACCTGAAATATCAGGATGTGCTACCTACAAATGCCAGCCTGCACACATCTTGGATCGAGGTTCATGAAAAACAATCCCGCGCCTGGGCCCGGTCAATGTATAAATAATCCCGGTGCAAACTGGTTACATCGTGCACTGTGATTGGTCAATTGTTAAAGGGGCGTGGCCTAATGGATCGGTGTGATGACTTGAGAATTGACTTGTAACTAGACACACATGCCATAGAGACACATGGGCAGCTTGAGAAGAAGTATTTGTTTACCTGACTGAGGGGCCTTAGGTGACTGATGCTTTGGTAACCCATACACAAGATACCACATGAACCTGTGCAGCACCCTTATCCTCCCCATTTTTTGCTTCAAGCCATAGACATTCTTCTTCCAGATGTACTGTCTCTGTAGGCAGAAGAAAAAAAAACGACCCAAATTAACGGAAATATTATAGGTTTTCCTGGCTATTTTAAAACATTTTCCATTCAAATTCACCAATTCTGAGTTTGTGGGTTGTATTTTATAGTAAATATTGTTTACTATAAACCAGTCTGGAAAAAACCAACAAAAACGTCATTCGTTTGCCTAAAATCATTATTAACTTGAAGTAAGATATTTCTTGATAATTCGGTAGTAAAATTTTTGATATCTGCAAATGGTATATCCTACCTTAAAAAAACTAAGGCCTTTTGTATAACTTTACAGAAAAATAACAATTTATAAATTATCGTTAACCAGAGTCAGAATGTGTTTTATTTGCAGCTTAATGGAATCAAAACATATTCTGAATTGAAACTTGAGCGATAAAGAAAACCAAATTGCTGCAGAAGTCACTGTGAAATTACCGTTGTGCTTTAAATGTGACCGGCTCTACAAAAAGGTGTATTAAGTCGCGCTGTGCACTATATCGTGTAATGGCCCGCTCAACATTGAGAGGGTAAACATTTCATCAAAATGTGATTTTCATTTGTTGTCATGAATGAAATCTTTAATACCTACAGTTTCAGGTTTCATTCAAAGAAATGTTAATTTTGATGAATAAAGTTGAAAAAAATACCATTTTGTGTGCATCGTTCTGTTGTAGTACAGCAGAGCCAGCTATTTTAAAGCCCGTTTTCTCAGTTGTGTAATTTGAACTCCAAGGAAGTAATCAATATGTAAACACGTCATATCTCCAAAATGAGAGGGGCTATGGGGCTCTATTATATACAAAATGAAAGCGTACATTGTGTGCTTTCTAACCATGTATATAACTCAATTTATTGTTTTTGCAACATAATACACCTTTTTGTAGAGCCGGTCACAAATGAAAAACACATGGAGATAAACACGGGTGTGACTGTCATTTTGCACCTAAATTGTGACAAGTACTCGCGAGTACTCGCGAGTAGTGTCTTCGCAACTACTCAAGAGTAATTTCAGCACTAGATCTGAACTTCTGATTACAATTTTCAGGTAATTTTATTTTCAATTTCATTTTAAATCCCCGGGATTTCTCAATGACTTTATAATCCCACGTACCTCTCTCCATCCACCTACCTCTGATATATCTTCATCTTCATCGTCTTTCCCGACATCATCTTCGCCGTCTGGTGTCTTGTTCCTTGCCTTCCCATGTAGCGCATCGTGAGCGGGGCTAAGCGAGGGCGCCTGTCTCGATTTGACCTCTGACTCCTCAGGTTGCACTAGGGTCTCGTACTTGGTGATCCGACTTCTCTTTTTTTTCCTTCCCTGAGAATTTGTAATCAAACCAAGTGATTCTTGGATCGCGAGTGTCCCTTTTTCCCGCAGTAAATCCCCACGTTTTTCAATTTTAAAAATTCAAATCCTGCACCGCATAAAAGAACAGTTTGGTTTTACGCATTATTATTATTCTGACGCTTACCGTTTTACTCTTCTTGTCCTTGACGCAATTAGGAGGATGGTGCAGCTTGTAACTTATCATGCGGAACTTAGCCTGATGGATGATGTGAACAACTTTAGCGTCATTCCGCTCCACACCAACATCTAAGACAATGCTGAGCTGGAAGGGAAGGAGGTATAAACAAGAAAGCAACAATTTTATTGATTTTTCTCATGATATTTTAGTTTGAAAGGAATATCTACATGATGTCTCCCAAAAATGGTGCAAGTGGAACCAATTTTTGTAATCATACATTTGTTTAATGAAAATTGCTTTTAAAAAGCTACACACTCGGAAAGATGATGATTTTTATTGCATTTGATAACCTTGATTACTTGGTGTTACTTGGAGTATGGGACCACGCAACTGATAGTGGTTACTGTTCATCAATAAACATTGTAGTACTTAGTATTTAAATCTGGATTTTCTGTTTTTAAAGACACACTGTATAGGATGATTTTTGTGCATTTTTGTTTGGCTTTTTGATAAACAAATTGCTCAAATAGTACAGGTAGTACCATTTGCTTTTTGCTGTTATTTTTGTAAATGGGTTAGAAAATTCATATTTTATAGTTAATATTTAGTGGCGGATTCCCCCCCCCCCCCCCCCCCCCACCCCTCATCCCAGGCGGGATTTGAAACCGGGTCACAGCGGTAGAAGGTGAAGAAAGAACCGCTACGCCAACCGTTAAAAAAAAAACCTCGGTATTATTGTTTTCTTTTAACCCTAACCCCCTTTGCCTTACTTTGGGCTAAAGAACTGCGTACTACAGAATACTACTTAGTATTTTGTAGCACTGGGTCTCTCTGTGACTGATGATTGGGTGTGTACTGACAGAGTACAGATACTGCCAACTACAAAATACTAATAGTGGCAATACAGGTCAGTAATACTTACCCGGCAAAAAAATGCAGTAGTCCAACCTTGACCCATTGTGCCCCAAGTGACAATTTTTGCTGGAGAGTCTACACAGCATACATGGGCAATGCACACTCAGCAAGCAGAGGTACCCAATGCTAAAAAGTACTACGAGTGCAATAAGGGGTGAAGTACCCAATACTAAAAATTACTACAGGCATTGCACACAAGTCAGTGAGAGTACTGCATACTACTTTTTACTACTAGTAGTAAAAAGTAGCATTAGGTAGGGTTAGGGTTAAATGATACCATTTTACTTCATGAAGAGATTTTCTTGCAATGTTTTTTTTTTATTTTGTCGTGTGAAAAGTAGAAGAAATCCTCACTGTTCTCGAGTCGCTTCCGTCATCAGACATGACGACTGTTGAGAACGTCTCACACAGTCCTTCTTTCTCCAACTGGTCCACAATCCTATAATTAACACCCCACCAAAATAATCAAGATTTCACCAAGTGATCGTCAGATTGCAAGTTTCACCTTTTCCCGTTGTCGATTTCTATATGTTTTGTTTTCTAAAAAATGTCAAATTTTGATAATGACCTCGAGTGACCCATAGATAACCTTTGACCTCATTTTTCCAAAGTGTTGTGATAACCCCTACCCAAGGATCACTCAATCCAAGTTACCTAAAAATCCATCAAATTTAATATACAAAAACATTTGAACCTTATTTGAATAATGACCTAATGACCCCTACATGACCTGTGACCGCAGTAATCCAATGAAGAATTGTGTCTTCCCTCCCAAGGGTCATTGCATCCAAGTTTTATTAAAATCCATGAAAGCAGGTAGATGTTATGTATTTTTGTCCACAAACTTAACCTGAAACTTTAACATACATGTACATACACACAGAGATACACAATTTCAGACTGGTATTAAAGTGTCCCCCAAACTTTGTTTAGGCGACAAAAAAACAACCCAAAACAGCTAGCTGAACATTCTCATCTCAAAACCAGCCAAGAAGGTTTGGGAAAACGTAAACAATTTGGAACTTCTCAAATTTATGCGGCATCTCAAAAGATAGATATCGGGGATAAGTTGCAGTTTATATGCAGCAATCCGAGATCCGAGTTTGGAAACCCGGGCTTTTAAGCAGACCCAGAGGAAAAAGTAGGATGAACATTTCCACACAAAAACAGGCAAAAATCAGGATTAAAAGTAGGACTTTCGCGGGCTTTCTGGAGTAGTTTTCATTGATACTCACCTATGTCCACAGCATCTGTTTGCTTCTAAGCTCTCAGAAATACATTTGCAATACTCCTACATAGAAAAGCCCTTCATTGTGTTATTTACACATGACCGTGTGTAACACTGTTAGGACAAATATTCAATGAGATTTCATTTTTTAGAGCACTTTGGCATGTCAAGGAGTCAAGCAGTTTGCTTGTGAAAGTTTCTCCAGAGCAATTTTTGGACAAATCTTGCCACAATTTATCTTGGGTACATTTTGAGATCGCAGCTTTAAGCAAAACCATTCCGCCTTACATTAGCCTGGGACGTACCTGAAGACAGATTTCCGGTCACACTTTGTGGTGCGTCCCTCCTGCAACTCCTCTTGTCGAATATCCTAAAACAAGAAACAAACGATGGATTATTTTAAACTACGAGGCCCCAAAACAATTATTCAATTATTTATGCCTCCAAAACACGGGCAGTTCGACTCCCAATGTGAAAGGAAATGCTAAAATCAATTTGTGTAAACATGGTTGGTATTCTCACTGTGGAACACGAGCGAAGTTGACAAGTTTGAACACATTTGAATACAGTTATTTATTTGCACCCTTTTGAGTACTTGGTTGTACTTATAGGGATAACTGGTTGTACCCCTTAGGTTTATACCTAGTTGCACATCATTTGGGTACCTGGCTGCACCCCTTGGGGTACCTGGCTGCACCCCTTGGGGTACCTGGCTGCACCCCTTGGGGTACCTGGCTGCACCCCTTGGGGTACCTGGATGCACCCCTTGGGGTACCTGGATGCACCCCTTGGGGTACCTGGATGCACCCCTTGGGGTACCTGGATGCACCCCTTGGGGTACCTGGATGCACCCCTTGGGGTACCTGGATGCACCCCTTGGGGTACCTGGATGCACCACTTGGGGTACCTGGATGCACCCCTTGGGGTACCTGGATGCACCCCGTGGGGTACCTGGATGCACCCCGTGGGGTACCTGGATGCACCACTTGGGGTACCTGGATACACCCCTTGGGGTACCTGGATGCACCCCTTGGGGTACCTAGATGCACCCCTTGGGGCACCTGGATGCACCCCTTGGGGTACCTGGATGCACCCCTTGGGGTACCTGGATGCACCCCTTGGGGTACCTGGTTGCACCCCTTGGGGTCCTGGTTGCAACCCTTAAGGTACCTGGTTGCACCCCTTGGGGTACCTGGTTGAACCCCTTGGGGTACCTGGAAGCACCCCTTGGGGTACCTGGAAGCACCCCTTGGGGTACCTGGTTGCAACCCTTAAGGTACCTGGTTGTACCCCTTGGGGTACCTGGATGCACCCCTTGGGGTACCTGGATGCACCCCTTGGGGTACCTGGATGCAACCCTTAAGGTACCTGGTTGCACCCCTTGGGGTACCTGACTGCACCCATTGAGGTACTGGTTGCACCCCATGAGGTACCTTGTTACACCCTTAGACTTACCTTAAGCATGCCAAAGCAGCCCTCTTGTACCCTTCTTTCCTTTATCAACTCCAGGATTCTCTGTCTTCGTATCATGTACCTGTCAGTGGTCTTAACTTGTGGTGGCACTGGAGGGGGAGCAAAAACCAGGAAACAAATGTATTACGATGCTCGCCTAATATCAAATCATTTTTGAATCATTTGATCCAATTCTCCATTCACCAACAATAATGGATGGTGCTCTTTTGCAACTTTTGAAATCTTAAGTGGACGACACACGTACAATTTGAAGCACCCTTGACTAACTCTATTATCAGTGTGCACAAACAATTTAATATATTTGCGTCATGGTCAAAGCTTTGACGGTAAGGCCTTCTAACATCTCTCTGAGTTGTCACCCCAAACTTCCCTTTTAAATTGTTTGACATTTATGATTAAACTACAGAATGTATAATTCTTATATGATAATTTCACAATTTTGTTTGGGTACCTTTTGGCTCGGAAGTCGATGTCTGGGGTTGAGAATCTTCCTTTGTAGTTGATTCAGTTGCAAAGTCAAAAGTTTGAAATCTAAAAAAAAAAAAAAAAAATATGAGTTGTATGAGTTTTATGCACAACATTTTGAAACATCTACTTTAAAATTTTATTTTTAAATATAACACAAATTTGAAAGTAACAGTTTCATGCACAACGTTATGAATATATCTATAGGATTTGTGTATAAAGTGGTACTATTAAAGCAACTACCAAAATTTGCAAAGATCATGAAGATAATATTTTTGCTTTGAGCTGCTGATCACAGAAATTTACTATTTAAGCAAGCTTATTAAAAATACATAAATTAAAAAAATTCCAGCATGAAAGTTTGTTACCTGTCCCATCATTATTTTAATAAAAAAATATAAGAGCTAGTCCCGTTGAACAATACCATAGTTGTATTTTGCTGCATTCGATGACCACAGACTCTGCGGCATTTTGGCATTAAGACTTTTTGACCTGATGAATCTTGCTACACTGGACAGGCTTGTCATTTTGGCAAGTGCTGTATGTCGCTATGTTTGGCAGGGTTTCTAGCCAAAACACCCTGGAGGGTTCAATACAGTTAAATGTATTCTCTAGCTAGCTCATATCTAGGACATTGGGCTCCCGCAATCCCACCCCTGCCACCAGTTTTACCCACTTTCGAGTTCGCTGTCGTCCCCTCTCGGACAAGGTGTACTTAACCAAGTTATTCCTCAAGAAGTTGTTGTCTGTTAAGAGTCTGACAAAGCGACTATTCTTCTGAAGTAAGTGCTCCAAGTCCTTGTAGGATACACAAAAGAAAACAAACGATACAAATGTGCTTATACAATGCTTTCCAACAAAGGCAGCTCTCAAAGCATTTCACAACGACAACCCCTGTACAACAGGCCCCGAGCACATGTATAATAATTAATAATTGTCGCTTATATAGCGCTTTCTATCGTATCAACACTTTCTTTAAGCACTTTACATTTATTACCCTGTTCATCAGGCCCTGGATCACACAGCAGCCGTTTATAGGCGCTTAATCGGCCTCGACCCTCGCAAGTACCCATTTATTCTCCTGGTGGAAGCAATTGTAGTTAAGTGTCTTGCCCAAGGGCACAAACATCATGTTCCTTGTAGGGTTCAAACCCACGCACCATCGTACATGAGTCGAACACCGTAACCACTGGGACATGGCATTCTATGGGTGAAAAGAGGCAATTGTAGTCGAGTGTCTTGCCCAAGGACACAAGCATGATGTTCTCTGTCACATTGGTTCAAAGGGAACAAGGTTGGAGGATTGAGAGCTACATTATGGTCTTGCGCCTTGAGGTTATTATGGTCCCCTGTGGGGAGTTTCAATTCAAAAGCTTGGTTTTTGGCTTAAGCCTCAGCTTTTTTAATGGTTTCAGACTAATAAGTTTAAATATTGGAAAGAATTTCATACCTGGACACTATCTCAGTTCCAGTGTAGAAATCCTAATATTTATGGGCAACCACATTGTCAATGAACGTTTCTCATTCCTAAAACAGTTTTTTTTAACCCAAAATGTAAGCGTCCATTGTGTTAAAGCTAGGACCTCCTTAGCATAACAACATCTGATGTGGAATATATAATCCTTTCCAAAATATTTAAATGGCCAATGAATAGTGGAGTAACGATACGATACAAATCACAATACTTGGGTCACAATACGATATGTATCCTGCACTATTGTTCGGCTGGCAATGAAATGCATTGCAACACGGTGGACATGTCTCAACTAAAACATATTTGTTGTGAGCAGATTTTAAACTTGTTTATAAACGATTCGGACAGCGAAACTGATCGATTTTGTATCGATTCTCAGTGGAAATTTGGGGTGAGAATAAATTTACTCCGGTTTTGTGTGTGTGAGGTGCAACAATTTTTATGTTGTGCTGACGTTAAGCACTTGGGTGCTGTAGTCCAATGGTTACGGTGTTAGACTTGTGTGCATTGATATGCGGGTTTGAACCCTCACGCGAACGTAGTGCTTGTGTTCTTAGGCAAGACACTTTACAATTGCCTCTCTCTCCACCCAAAAGTAATGAGTACCTGTGAAGGTAGAGATCACATGCGCTGATCTAGAGCTGCTGCAGAAATGGTCTCGTTCCTGGTGAACAGGGATAATAATTGTAAGCAAAATCCGATCGATCTTTGGCTGTGCTCTTTGGTCAGATATAGGGTCATATATGGTGGCTGTCTACATGCCATTGACTCGACTACATTGTAGCCGCATCCTTCACAATTCAGCTTCTCAGCTCTGAGTAAGGATGATTGGCCCCCAAATTATTAATATTATTAAAAAAATATCCAGAAAATTGCATTGATAATTAATGCCCAGTAATGAAAAAGATTATTAATAATTAACTTACATTGCTGCTAACTCCTTGAGACGTGTGCTGCATTCTGTCAATAAAATTGTAGGTTTGGACCAAGATGGGCAGCTCAGCTACTACATGGGAAGCTAATGGATCATCTGATCCCCAAATACAAACACAAACAAAAAACATTCTTTGTCTTTAAAGGAAAAGTATACCTTATATGCAACTATCCAAAAAATAACCAACCAAATTATTACTCAAGCTAATACTTGATGTATTAAAAATATTGCAGAGATGGATATTTTACTACGACTGCGAGTGCATTGTACGTGTTGAAGTGAAGTCGTGCTTTACGCGACGAATTTCTAGCTAGAAAAACAGTAGCTAACTCTTGATAAGGTTTGTGGAGACAAATTAGCGTAAGTTTTTAGGTAATAAGGAGACAGTGGCACTTAGGGAGACATTTCAGTGTCTCCCTAAGTGTCTAGCTATCCTTTTTGCTCTAGAACGACATATTTTGGTTTAAATAGCATAAATAGCAAGATCTTAGAGAAAAGGGTTAGGGTAAACAACTAGACTGTTTTAGGTTTGTGTACATCTCTATGGGATTGTCTCCTCAAGTGCCTATTTGAAGGTATAATAATAACTGCTGTTTTGTATTTTATCTTGTTTATTTTCTGTCTAATTTCCTCATAACAAAATACGCTAATCGTATTCCTTGGTATTTCAAGGCAATTGTCTTGAAATGTTGTCAACTTTGGGGGCAAACTTGGCTTTAAACACATGAAATCAACCATATCCGCTTAAACTGAAAACTGAAAAAAGCAGATATATAATAGCATGCTTACACATAAACGTACAAGTACAAGTTGAAAATCGCAGCCTCTCTATTAATGACTATATAAAAATCCCAGTGAAATGATTCCTCATTGTCTTGAAATGAAATGTCTTCATTTTGAAGAAAATAATGAAAGAATTAAATTTCCAAAGATGCGTTTGTAATCTACAAATGGAGCGGGCAAGCATTAGAATGCCGCACACATGCGCATGGGCGCTATTATTGATCTGTTCAGTAAGTGACGCATATAGCTGTATTTGGCTGAATGTCCTGATAACAATACATATATTTGTGACCCGCTCCAGGAAAAGGTGACATAAATCGCGCTATGCATTTATGAATAATGGCCTGTTAAAGTTAATAGGGTAAATATTTTTGTAAAAATTTGATTTTCATTTTTTGTCTTAAATGACATCTTTAATATCCAAAGTTTCAGATTAAATTAACACAAAGCTGGAATTCAATAAATAAAGTGAAACGAAACCTTTTAAGAGTGCATGGTTCCAATGTATTGTCTTAGTTTTGTTGTTTTGAAGCCCGTTTTCTCAGTTGTGTATTTAAAATTATGGAACCATTAATATGCAAAAACGTTTCACCGGAACGGGAGGGGCAATGGAGCTGTACTATGTACCGAATGAAAGTTTATATCCTGGAATTTTCAATCATGTACATAACTCTATTTTTATTTTTTGCGACTTATGTCCCCTTTTCCTGGAGCGGGTCACATATATAGTAGTATGCAGAAAAGGTTTGTACAATAAATCTTGCAACACGACAAAAAGATGTATTGAGATATGGTGTCCCCTGTTTCATCGGCGTCCATTTTTTTTCATGACATTTTAATTTATTTAAAGGAAACTAATGGTTCAAATGGTACAAAACTTGCCAAAGTCTGTACAACATCCAAGAAAAATGTGAGGGTTTCCGTCAAAATGAGACGGAACTGGGCAGAGGCTAAAATGAAGGCTCTCAGGTATTAAAAACCAATATAAAATCCTCCTTACAATACGGTTTGTTGCGCTTCAATCGGACATTCTATTAACAAGTTATATGGCCATTTAAAGTTCACAATTATTAACATGTCACAAAAGAAAAATGTTGAGAAAAAAACCTTTGAAGTTTTGAGATTTGTACATGTGATATATACAAATGTCAATTGTTTTTTTCTTAAAAACACTTTTATACCAATACTTTCCACTATTTCTTAACAAAATATAGTTAGTAGGCATATCAAACATTACAAATATCAATAAAAAAATATTAAAAAAAACACAATATTTTGCAGTTTTCTCAACTATGCCCATTAAGTGCACAGTTCCGTTTCATTTTGCCAGAATGCCTCATAATTTAGTTGATACGTGCCACTAGAAATGTAGCACAATGTTCGGACTTTGTGCCCAACCATCCCGGAATGACTCATATAACAATGACATTCTCACAGTGGTTGGTGGTAGCCTCCTCTCCAGCCTCATCCTTGTCATCACTCAACTTCTTAAGCAGCTTCAGGGAGGAAACCTACGCGGGGAGAAACACCACAGACAAGATGTGTTGGAACATTTCTCTGTGCCACCCTGATAAAAGATCAAAAATCTTCCGAGAGTTTCCCAAATCAAGTCTGACTCAAGTCCATGACTCGACTCGAGTCACAATTTTTGGCGACTCGACTTGACGCGAACATAAGGCTGATAAGACTCAAGTTCCACAAAATAAAAGCAAAATATTTGCGATGACTTACGCTGGTGCTGGTTTATGTTAACGCCACAGTTATGTTCACAAATACGGTATGTACATACATACATGTACATACATGGTACAACAAACACACCATGTAACGGACTTCCACCTTGTGGTTCTGTAGCATGTACTGCTATAAACCCAGAATCAGATTGTAGGATACACCATTGGTGATTGCTTGAATTATCAGGAATGCGTGGATTTTTGAGAGGTTGCATTTTAGAGTGAATATCATTTAACTAACCTGTCCAAAGTTTTACAATCATGGATGTCGAGAAAAAAGCAAGAAAACTGGCGTTCGTTTTCTACCGGCGTCGGGCAGTTTTTTCGCGGTCGCCGCGAGGCGATTGTGATTTGTTTTTAGAAAATTCATTTTTTCGGAACAGTTACATGATATCTACCGTAATGATTTTGCAAGATGCCCAGAATCATTTACTTTCAAATTAAAGTAAGATATTTCTTAATTCTGTAATATAACTTTTCGATATCTGCAAATGGTGTATCCTAACTTTAAAACGCATTTCTCAATTCGTGACAAGTTGCTCTCAGCATTTGTTTTCCTCCAACCATGTGCCAAATTCATCCTTTTTTTCATCAAGTAAACAATTGTATCATATTATCCACCAATCTGCCCGACTATTAATGGCTTTTAAGTAAAAGGAATCCCATTAATCACTGACCTCCTTGGAAACCTTAGTGGCGCGATGGATCACTTGGAGAACGTTCAGTTTTTGCAGCAGTACGCAGGTCTTCCTGAGGCATTTCTTATGGTAGTCCACCGAACCCTGCCAATTTTTGTTTTTAAACAATTATAATTAGCGGCAATTAATAGGGAGACTTTCCTGTAGATGCTTGCACAAAATTTAAAAACAGGCAATTAGCAGCTGTTTGTTCCATGTTTGGCTGCTTTATAGCTCAATGGTAAACCCACTGCAGGATTTTGCAGGATTCAGGCAGTGGTCACCAGTAATAAATATTGGAGGATTTTGCAGGATTCAGGTTACGCGTAAGAAAAATGGGATAGGAAGTTAGGGTTAATACCTTATATCATAAAATGTGAATTTTCAAGGACTTTCAAGGACCTATGATAAATTTCAGGACTTTCAAGGACTTTTTTTCAAGGACACTGAAACAAGACAATTTGATCTCCTCCAATTATGAATAGGGTTGGAATGGGTAAATAGTCCGGAGCAAAGCATTATTAATGCCTCTGCCCATAATAAAAGCCTCTACCCGTATTAAAGGGATCGTATACGTTTGGTAATTACTCCAAAAGTTAATGGCAATAAAAACCTACTTGGTAAGAAGTACAGCAGCTTTGGATAGTATAATGCATTTTTAGAAACTTTTCACTTCGAAGTACTGCGGTTATGGAAAAAGATATCCCTTTTTATCCCCGAAAATTTGAATCTGAGAAGCGTTACTGCAGTGACGTTTCTCAGACTGTGTTTTCCAATGCAGATTATTTTTCCTGCGTGGACATAACCGCTCCAGATTTTCGGCAATATCTCAAAATCGCTACTACCTTTTGAAATGAAATTTTTACAGGTTAGTTTTATGGTATATATCTATAACTATATAGGATTGAAACAAACAATGGGTTCCAATTACCAAACGTGTACGATCCCTTTAAATGCCTAATTCTGTGAATCCTGTGATGTTCGTTATAGCGCATTCCGTGGTCCCTAAAAACTTACCAAAGGCGGTAAATTCTTGATCAGCTCGGCGCTGAGGAATTTGAAGTCTGCTGTCCTCTTGGGTTGTTTCTCCAGCAGCTGGATGAGATTAGTGGACATCATAGCGTGGTGGCTCATCTTGCCGTGCTTAGCCAGAGGGCCAAACCTCACCAGCGTCAGCAGAATGGACTGCCTGAGTTGCTTGGATACCTGACACATACACGTCTGCAGCCAAAAGTAGCAAAAGGATTCCGTACACGAACATCACTCAAATTCGTGAAAGGTAGGATACACCATTTGCAGATATCGAAGAAAAAAATTACTACCGAATTATTAAGAAATATCTTACTTATGTTAAAGTAAATCATGATTCTAGGCATCCAGCAAAATGATTGCGCTAGATATCCTGTATAAACAATTTGTGATCGCCGTTCAAAGATCATTTTGTTAAATTTTTCACATTTTTATGCTTCATTCTACGAATTTTTTTTATGAAATTTATAAAATTATGAAATTTATGAAATTTATGAAATTTATGAAATTTATGAAATTTATGAAATTTATGAAATTTATGAAATTTATGAAATTTATGAAATTTATGAAATTTATGAAATTTATGAAATTTTTGAAATTTATGAAATTTATGAAATTTATGAAATTTATGAAATTTATGAAATTTATGATATGAAATGGAGACCATTCAAAGAGCTTCAAAATGATGTACAACTTGGCCATCTAGGTGCTATAGTTTTAGAAATAAAAGTATTTAAAGTTTTGAGGTCACGCTAATTTGTCCAAAATTCACTGACCTGTATCTCGAAAAAATAACGAGCCAAATTACCAAATACATTTCAATCTGTGAGCATAAGATCCAAAAAGCGTATTGAATTGACACGGAATTACCCTTATAAAATTTGGAGAAACAAAAATAATCTTGAGAATGTAATTAGTCGTCCTCACCTTCTTGTCGACGAGATTGTGATACATCAGGTCTTTGCGCAGGTTGTGCAGGGATTTGAAAGACAGCTTGAAGAGTCGGGCAAACTCCACCTGCTGTGTGCCGTGGTGACGCTGCCGGCCTACGTACTCCAGGAAACAGTAGCGGAGGCCGTTGAGGTCAAGGGACGAGTCACCGTGGGGGCCCACCAGGGCCGAGAAGCGCAGCTCTTTGCTTGCAACCAGGACCAGAGAATCGCCCCATCTGTAAAAAAAAAAGACACAAACAATAAGAAGTTTTTATACAACACCTGAATAAATCCCTAATATACGATTGGTGGATCGTTGATCACATACATTAAATTATAAAACAATAAATAAATATTTCACGTTCATGAAATTATTCTTAACATTGCACTCACAAACATTCATTATTTGTATAATAGTATACAAATATATAGACTGGCACTGAGGTCACTAGCGCACATCTATGTGCCCCGAGAGATTGTGATGGCCAAGGAAAATAGGACTTCTTCTGGTCAGTCACAAGCCCGAAGGGTTGGGGAAAAGGGGGGGGGGTCATTTGGTGCAGAAATCTGGACAAAGCTGCTGATGATTGGCCAATTTGGCTGCCATGTTTTTGTAACATACCAACAGGTAATGGAAGATGCGATATCGCGAGGAAAAGTGTCTGCTGAATGGACAGTATTTGACTGCTGTGTTTTTGTAACATACCAACAGGTAATGGAAGATGCGATATCGCGACAGAAAGTGCCTGCTGAATGAACAGTATTTGACTGCTGTGTTTTTGTAACATAGCAACGGGTAACGTCTACAGAACTCTGCCAACTCTTAGCAGAATTCTGTAAGCGACATGCTGTCAAATTCCACTGACAGTAACCGGACTTGTGACCGAAGCTCACCTCTTCTGTACCTCCTCTAGGGTCATGACCTCGTCTCCATCGTGACCTCTGATCTCATCGCTGATGTCCACTCTCTCCTTGAAGGTGGCACACGACCCCTGTATCCCATCATTCTCGGCACCGTTGACGAGGCATACTGGATACTCTATTTTCTTGACCTAGATGTGCCCCCCAAAAAACAATATTAAAAAAATGAATGAATACAGCCGCAGGTATCGTAACCAAACTAATGGTGATGTAAACTTAATTTTTTTTTTTTTTTCAGAATCTTCAGGGAAAATACGAGTAAATATGTTGATGATATCCCAAAACGAAATATTAAACCTAAATCACCCCGATGCAAATTCCACCGTAGGATTGTTTGAATTGGGTCATTCCGTGACAATTTTCACTCGACCCTCACAGATGGAAACAATATTTGGTGTTATGAAAAGCTTTTCTGAGAAACTCCCAGAACTTATTATAGTGTTTGAGATATAGGGCTCACAAGCTTTTGACTAATTAGCATGACCTCCAAACTTTAAAGTATATAGCACCTAGAAAACCAAGTCGTACACAATTTAAAAGTTTTCTGAATGGCCTCCATTTCACAAAATAAAACCCAAATTGTTACTAAAAAATCAAGTTTTATGGCTTTTTCATATAGGCCAATCATAACACCAAATATCATTTTAATAAGTGAGGGTCGGGTGAAAAATCATGTTGAACTGACATAGAATGATCCAATTTGGCACACTTGTATTTGATTCCTTGCAAGTCCATCACAAGTCCTTCAGTCTCAAGTCAAGTCGCAAATGATACAGAAGACATTCCTTTGTCATTTTTTATTCAGTTACTGGCTTTATGAAAGGACTTGTGACTGGCTTTATGAAAGGACTTGTGACTGGCTTTAAGAAAGAACTTGTGATTGGACTCGAATACAACTCTGGTTTCTAAGATCTAATTTCCAATTCACCCCTTCTTTAAAGACGACTATACCGGTGGACTCATCCGTCGTCATGAACTCGTGAGGAAACGTAGGCAGCTCCCTGGGCTTGGGAAGACGGTAAAATGCCACGTCCTGGCTGGTGAGAATGCCCTCCCAGAGAAACTGCTTAGCCTTGGGGTCCAACGCCAGGGGAAACGTGGGACGCAGCTGGTCCAGACGACACCACAAACAGGCCAGAGTGATCCCTGTCGTAGGAGAGACAAAGGACCGGTCCATACTTCATGCGTATAGGAATGCGATGCACGTTATATGCATAAATCGCATTGCGATGTGACGTTTAAAATATTGTTCATACTTTTTGCGTAACGTTTAATGCTATAAAGTCACCATAAAATGTTGATGAGAAATTTCCATAAAGTTATGCTACATGGAAAACTAAATAAATTTCACGTTTTATAATGCTCGTGACCTGTGAATGGAGGTCACCAGTTCCGCTGCTCAGCTGCGCGCTACATGCAATTCAAAAGGTCATGATTTCCTTCCCAGAAATCTGAGAAGCTCCATTAGCTTTTCCCAGCACCCAGTATGGGCGGCGGTGATACTATATACCACAAAACACACTAAATACCGGAAAAATACCTGAAAACTACACCAAAAATATTAAATAATAAATACATAAATAAATACATAAATTGAACAAATAGAAAATAAATAAATAAATGAAATCAACCAAATCTACAACTTGGCCTTATCCACCCGCTCTTTACCCGTGATTCGTTTTTCCCGACGCCCGGATTTCTGCCTTTGCTGATTTCTGGCAAGTGCCCCTCTGGAAAAATTCTGGTGACGCCCTTGGGGCGGGAGGGTTGATTTTCTGGTATTTATTTTAAATTTTATTTGTTTGGGCTGTTTTAGGGTTAAATATTTAATTTATTTTAAAACTTTTTTTCAGGTAGGCTTATTTAGTGTGTTTTTTAAAGATTTTTTTCGGGAGGCCGATTTTTTATATTTGTGGGTATTTTCATTATGTGGTTTTCATTATGTGGTTTTCCTTTTCTTTCTTTTTTCCCGGTGTTTAGTGTTTTTGGGAGGTGTTTTCTGGTAGTTTTCCTGTGTTTTCCTGTAGTTTGCGGGGTTTTCTGGTAGTTTTCCTGTATTTTTTTCTGTATTTGTGTGTTTTCCGGTATTTAGTGTTTTCTAGTTTTCCGGTGTTTTCCAGTAGTTTTCCAGTAGTTTTTCCGGTGTTTTTTGGTAATTTTTGGGGTTTTTTCCTCTGTGTTTTCTGGTATATACCATGGAGGAATAAGAAGGAAGGGTGATGAGCCATGAGCGAAGTTAAGTCAGAGGTAATAAATCCCGAAAGCTATTTTTAATAGTAAATACTTTTTTTTAAAGAAATTTTCATATTTTTACCATCCAGTCCTTCCAGAGCTATTTCGTCAAGGCAGATTTCGTGAAGGTATGACATGGTGCTAGCTGGGGCTAAACCTTAATGAGCTCTTCCATTTTCAGAAAAGAAGCAAAATGAATATCCCTGGAAAAAAATAAGAATACATTCATATCAAAACAATTTTTTGATAAACATTATCAAATATCAGTTACAAAAGGGTTGAAAACATTACATTCACAACTGGAAGATCTTACCGGCGCCGGTAAAATAGAGACCGGGTCAATGTAGTAAAACCCCAAATAGGAGCCCCTTTAGTTTTAATATTGACATTGTTTTGGACACATTTTATGTTAACTTACGCATTCGAAGTGCACTAATTTAAAGGGCGCCACCATTGTTACCAACTTACCAACGTTTTATGATCTGGTTCCTTGACTTGTGTAAACTACAAACTACCAATAGTCGATGAGGAAACAGACTATCAATAATATCGCAACCTCTAGTACTGACAATTATAATAATTTAATAATTTATGCCTGTGTATTAAATGTATGCAGATTGTTGAATTATGGGCCTTTTCGAAACCGTTGCTTCGTCTTTGGCTTTGGCTTCGCCTCCAAATTCCGAATTACTGGGAAGCAAATAGAAATGAAAGAAAATTAAAATAGTCTAACTTTCGGATTCACATCAATCGAGTGAATGTTTCTAAAGCACGACAGGCGTCAGAATGTGGCTAGAGACCTTGCAGTTGGGAGTCAAAAATCGCCTTAAGCCAAAGACGAAGACGAAGCCAGGGATTCGAAAAGGCCCTATGCAACATTGCCATGCCGTTTTATAAACCCCAGCTTCGTCTCCACTTTGGCTTCATTCGCACAGTTTGGCAATTGATGGAGCCGGTCACATGAATATCCGACTCCTATGAAAATCAGACTTTTTTTATATTATTACATGCACCATGGAGCAATAAATTACATGCACACTCACGTGACCGGTCAATCTCCTATATGATAATTTATGTAAATGAGCCCGTGCGGCGAAAATGGTCCAATAGTGGAGATCAATGAGGTACTATCATTCGGGTAATTTTCTATCAATTTCTCCAGGATTTCTCGCCTTTTTTTCTTAAAAAAGCCTTTAAAATTGTCATTTGTTTTGTGTTTGCTGGGGTGTTTGTTTTATTTTATTTTTTTAACTATTTATTTTAAATTTTACACAAGCTATTCTTTCTTTTAATAACAACTTTTTAAATGTTGTATTACATGTAACTTGTTTGACTGTTGTACTTTTCCTCATCAATTTACTGTTTTATGTTTAGGGTTGACAGATTAAAGTAAAGCTATTTTGTTTTCTCTTTATTGGGGTATCTGTTTGTTTGTTGTTTGCTTGTTGGGTATTGGGAGTTTGTTTGTTTGTTTGTTTTTTTGTCTGTTTGTGTTTGTTGGGGTGTTGGGGTTGTTTGTTGGGGTGTTTGTTTATCTATATGTTTGTTTGGGTTTTTGGAAGCAACAAAGTTGCTTAAATCTAAAAAATGTAGAGGCAAAAATCAAAAATGGCAGGCAGAAAGAGATAATTCATTATATTGCAGTTGTTTCTGTACAATAACTGGCTTAATGTTTTGGGCATTAAAGGTGTGTCTTCGTAAATGTAGAGTAATATTGCGGTGTAGTTCATAATTCTAATTTCACCACAATTCGAAATATAGAATTGTGAAGAAAAAAAATATTTAATGTTCTGTATGTTAATTAAATTCTGTATTTATCTGTAAGTGCACGATAAATGCATTTCTGGGCATGACAATTTAGCGCAGAGTTAGATGGCAAGTTAACCACTGTGAATGTGGTAAATAGGTCCTCATAAGAGTTGCTGAAAACGGGACCCGATGGAACTTTCATTTATCGTGAAATTAAACCTTTATTTTTGCTGTGCAGATGTGTGCTGTGTTCGTTTGGATGAATAACTCAATAACATGTAATCAATGACCACCCAATCAGATGACAGAGATTTGCACACGTTACTTCAGTACTCGCAACTTACTGCCCTGCATTTAAATTACTATTTATCTTGTATATCACTGCCACCATAGTTAATACAGTCTTCTAAATTATCCCCATTAACTGAGGCATCAGAGAGAATCAATAAACAGGTTATTGCGGTGTTGGAAAACGTAATTAGTTGGAGACTATAATCTGTCGATCAGATGCCAAATACTGACAAAATTGTGTATTATTGAGAATCCTGGCTGTGTTTGTATATTGCAACGATGCCCCCTGTTTGCTGCTAACGCGGGCATGAAGCTCACTCCTTTATTAGCCATGTTAACGTCTCGATTCGACTAATGAAGATGGATTTGACAATTCAGTTCCCCCACTCTAGCTAGTTTATGCTTGAATTTAGGCAGGATCATGAGCGCTGTGTGTGCAACAAATATGGCTGTGTTTTACACATTCAAAATGAAGGCCAATAATTTATGCTGCAGTGGTACATGGAGCAACATGTGGGACTGAGATTTTGTATGAAAAGAACGAATTATTTCTGCTACAGAGGGAGCTTTTGATATGTAGACCGCCAGCAAAATCAGAATTTTGCTCTTATTTCCTCTACTCTTCTAAGTACCTTGTTACGACTTTGCTAAAAACAACGTGGCAGCTTGTGAGAAAATGGCTTAGGTCGGACTTGAACCAAGGACCTCCTACTTTCAAGTTAAGACGTCTCACCTTAACTACAGAGCTTGCAAGGATCTGAGTGGCTGACTGAATATTGTGGTCAAAGTACCGATGAACACTTCATTTCGATTTATTGTGATTCATGTACTGAAGTGTGTTAAAAACCTTCACCGGTCATCTTCTAGTCATTAAGAAGATTAATCATGTACATCAGCGATCCTGTTAACTGAGGAATCAGTTTATGATGAAAACAAATGTCTACTGTTGCCTTTTGTGCAGAAGGTATTTCTGCAAAAATGGTGACCATCTCTATTTAGCGATTGAATTTACTTAGAGGCCCTTGCGAGATATTTCACTGTGATTTACTTTACCCAGTCCATGCTAGGATTATTTTCACATTGACCAGGCAAAGGCATGGGAAAGTTTCTCACGAACCTTGATCCGAGACGGGTTTAGGCCGGTATCTGTTGGTATAGCACAACCTTGATATTTTCAGCCTCGCTCGCTCGTGTTGTCCGTCATTCGTTTGCAATTCCGAAAAAAATGTACGTGTATACACGTCAACCGACGCAAACTGGTTAAGGAGCCTGCATATTAACGATGAGGAGGACGAGCAAATCTTCACTTGGACTGATGAATCTGAGGTTGTGATGAATGAAGAAAGCTTGATCCACAAACTCGGACCAAGGAAATTTAGGCCACCATAACTTCTGTTTGCTGTATCAGTATCTTCTCTGGCGGTAACAGCAAGACTTCGCAGATGTGTTCTTCAAAAAACTATACGGACAGAATATATCAGGCATTTTTTTAGCAGTTTTTCACAATGACAGAGATCCTCCACGCAGAACTCCACAAGATCCTTATAGTGAAGAAAAGTGACTGACTTAATCATCTATACCCCCCCCCCCCCCCCCCCCCCCCCAAATGCTGAAAATTTACCGAGTCATAGTGGACAATCAACCCTTAAACTGACAAATTGTTTGCCTACTTAACTGTGTTAATTTTTTTTCTGGTTGATTTAATTGATTTTCTAATGTATAATTGCATTACTCCACTGCCACAAAGCCTTTTGATACGTTTTAGGTTTGTATTACATTGCTATATATTTCATTCAAATCTACTAGGCCCTAACTGTTAGGAAATAAGGAACCATCATGGAAACTAATGGAACTGATTTCCTTGACAGATCTAGTACTATTTGTTTAGGTTCATTGTTCATAGTCATAATTTTTATTAGTCTGTTGATCCATTTCTATATCGTTTTGTCATTTATTTTCAATAGAACTCTGCACAGTGCGTCAAATTACTTACTTGCCAATCTTTGTGTCTCTGTTGCAATTACAAACTCATTCAACGTATTTGCAGTTGGCCGCTTTCTGCTCGGAGGTTTTTCGAGCTCTATTTTACTTACTCTTTCCATATTTAGTTTGGTTTCGTTTTTGTCCAGTTCTGCTGTTGTTGCCGGTGACCGCTACTTCAAAGTGGCCCATCCATTGAGATATCTGGGCTTCATGACCAATAAGACTTGTGGTTGTCTCATAGGTTCTTGTTGGGTATTGTCCGTCATTGTTTCTTCATGTTTTACTGTCATATGGGTCACTAGCAAAGTCGAACCCACAAGCCCTCCTTATAGCATTTTAACCATATACATCACTAAGGAGATCAATCACGTACATCTGCTATCCTGTCAACTGGGGAATCGGTTTATGGTGGAAAATAAGTCTACTGTTGACTTTTTTGCAGAAGGTATTTCTGCTAAAATGGTGACCATTTCCATTTAGCAATTGAATTTCTTTCTACTGCAGTAGAACTCTCGCGATTCTCGGTTCTGTGGACAAGCAGACAAGTTAGCACACCCAGTACCTCTATATTGCCTGACAGGTTTACACAGTACTTAGTGGCCCTTGCGAGATATTCATCTGTGATTCACTTGAACCAGTCCATGCTAGGATTATTTTCACATTGACCAGGCCAAGACATGGGATTGTCTTTCACGGACCTCGATCCGAGACGGATTCAGGCCGGTATCTGTGGGTAGCACAACCTTGATATTTTCAGCCTCGCTCGCTGCGAGCTGGGCGCTGGCAGATATTTTCGGCCTTGCTCGTGTTGTCCCTCTTCCGTTTGGAATTCCAAAAAAAATGTTCGTGTATACAGGTCATCCGACGTAGACTGGTTAAGGAGCTTGCATATGAACGATGAGGAGGACGAGCAAATCTTCACTTGGACTGATAAATCTGAGGTTGTGATGAATGAAGAAAGCTTGATCCACAAACTCGGACCAAGGAAATTTGGGCCACCATAACTTCTGTTTGATGTATCAGTATCTACTCTGGCGGTAACAGCAGGACTTCGCAGATGTGTTCTTCACAAAACTATATGGACAGAATAAATCAGGCAGTTTTCGGCAGTTTCTCACAAGATCCTCCGTAAAGAACTCCACAAGATCTTCGTAGTGAAGATTTGTTACTGACTCAGTCATCTGTTAAAAATATCCAATGCTGAAAGGTTCTCAAAGTCATAGTAGAAAATCGAACCTTAAATGAACAATATGTTTCTAATTCTTTGTCTAGTTAGCTGTGTTAATTTTTTTTTCTGGTTGATTTAATTGTTAAAAAATAAGGAACCATGGAAACTATTGAAACTGATTTCCTTGACGGATCTTTAGGTTCATTGTTCCTAGCCATAGCTCTTATTAGTCTGTTGATCCATTTCTATATCATTTTGTCAGTTATTCTCAATAGAACTCTGCACAGTGCGTCAAATTACTTACTTGCCAATATTTGTGTCTCTGTTGCATTTTCAAACTCAGTCTACGTATTTGCAGTGGGCCTCTTTGTGCTCGGAGGTTCTGCGAATTTTTCGAGCTCCATTTTACTTACTCTTGTCATATTTGATGTGGTTTCGTTTTTGTCCAGTTCTGCTGTTGTTGCCGGTGACCGCTACTTCAAAGTGGCCCATCCATTGAGATATCTGGGCTTCATGACCAATAAGACTTGTGGTTGTCTCATAGGTTCTTGTTGGGTATTGTCCGTCATTGTTTCTTCATGTTTTACTGTCATATGGGTCACTAGCAAAGTCGAACCCACAAGCCCTCCTTATAGCATTTTCACCATATACATGACTGTCATCGTTGTCCTGGGTTTACTGATTATTGATGCATTTGTGCTGGGTTTGTTGCGCATTGCCAGAGAACAGCGACGCAAAATACGCAACGAGATCAACATGCTGCCGCGTGTTGGAGAAAACAGAGTCCGACCTCGCGGACAGGGCTCCAACAAAACCATCAAATACATCGTTTACCTGGGGTCTTACACCATTGCCTGGTTGCCCTTAGTCATTGTGCTCAATATCGCCATCTTTTCAACGGGGCAAATTGACTATAGTTCAATCCTAATTAGTGAGATTGTGTTTATGTTTATGTCACTTTTCCAGTTGATGTTCGGTACACTTTTCCTGACATTCATGCAGGAAGAGCACAGGAAAGTTCTGCAAAGCACATGGCAAGCTCTTGTTCAGAAACTCAAGCGTTAGGTGCCATGTTTAAAATATCTCTCCCGTGCTCTTTAACAATCGTTTTATTGTTTCCAACGAATTTTTAATTTGTACATTTTGTTCAAAAGGTACCTGTACCTTTTTGTTTGTTTGCTTGTTTATCTATATGTTTGTGTGTTTGTTTATAATAACTTTTAAATTTGTAAATATGTTCCACTCTTAATATCATTTAATCAAACTTTTAAACTTCATTTTTACACTATTTATCTGGGTTGATTGTTAGTTTGCTTGCTCGAATGTTACCATTTGAGTAAGAAGCATTGGCAGGCTTTCGAGTCATGGTGTTTTATTATACTTTTGTCAATCCTGGTCAGCTTGAATTGGGTTGTGTATAGTTCATTACAAAACCGAGCCCAGTCTAATTCATTTTGGGGGTTATTAACGCCTGTGTTTGTTTAACCCCAGGTATCAATTACACTAATGGGCTTATTACCCCAATTGCAGTCACTTCGCCACATCTATTGTTATGTCAAGAAAGCATTGTGCCCTGAGAACCTACACTTACGCATTGGTGTTAAGTGAACCCCCTCCCCGGGTCGAACCTCAGGTGGCAGAAAAAGCATGATTGGCTCGGTTCTGTAATTCAGTTCATTTTGTGGATTGATTGTGTGTTTGCAATTTGGCCGAATAAATAATAATAATAAAAAGTAAAAACAAATTTGATGAACAAACAAAAAACTTTTGCCCGTGCTCACGATGTCATGAAAATAGCAGGGCTCTTTTTTTGCACGAGCAGCGAGTTGAAGATACCACTCACCATACTGCATTATTCATTAATCGGCCGCGCGCCACAAATTTAACCTTAGCAAAATATGTTTAAATTAACATAAGTTTCGGTTATAGAGGTTGTGAAGTAGATACTGTTTTGGCGATCGAGCCGTCATTTCGCAAAGCCCGGCTGAGTCGAGTTGTGCAGAGCTGATTGAATTTCTCGCTGCGTTTTCACTGTTTTTCCGCCGAGATTACGGAAATGGAAGCCCTTATACCAGTAATAAATAAACTGCAAGATGTTTTCAATACCGTTGGATCCGATGTTATACAGTTACCGCAGATCGTTGTTGTCGGTACACAGGTAAGGTTAAAACATGGAGAAATTATTTCTCCATGGTTAAAACGACCAACATGATGATCAAGTTTTGCCGAGAGTCATGGTCGGAGGTTGTTCCACATATTGCACACGCCGCCGGGCAAAGGGGAAGCCCTCCATTCAATTTGTACAGGGAATTTACGTGTTTTATATATTTTTTACAGCAATAAAAAATGAATACTTTTTTTTTTTAGGTGTAACGTGGGAGATTTGGTTATTTTATAAAACAATGAAATTTGGAAATATTTCGGTGTAGTGTTGGACAATAATTAATTATTTAGATTTTGTTCACATAGACCACAACACTAATCACTTTTCATTCCCCTTTGAGTCCAGAGGGTCCGATAACTCCTAGCCACCACTGACCAATCAGAAACAAGAAACAAGGCCTGGTGACGTCATGCCGACCGCAAGAATGCCGGTGTCACATGAATCTGACTCCTTTTTTTGGACTCTTTTTTTTCTTCTAATCCCTCTCACGTGACCGTTCATTCTCCAAATTATCTCTTCTTATATTAAGCACGCGCAAATAGTACCAAGGAGTCCAGATTTCATGGAGTCTGAAATTCATGTTACACCTGTCGGCCTACCAGCGAAAATGTTATGCGACTGTAAAAGTGTGTGACTGTGAGGTTTCTTATTTAATGCAATTGCAAGTTGGGGGAGGGGCAATCTATTTGGGGGATTGGTAGGAGTGCGCGTATTCAAGCTTATTGTATAATAAGATCCAAGTACAATGTAAGTTCGGTTATACGTGTACTTGTGCAACATAAAACAACCAACATTGACGGAGGTAAAAGTAGTAGTGTACTATAGTAGTTCAGTTTCTCGTAAATTCTCGTACATTCTCGAGGTCAACTTGCGTTTGCGCCGCAGAATGCAAGCTGCCTGTACAACATGAATTAACTTACGAGTTACGGACTAATCTGTAGTATTGCACATGCCTTGTGAGGTTTCAACCAATAAAACGGTACTTAGCTACCAGATTTTACTAGCGTCCAAATTCCATGTGACACTGGAAAAGTGTTTAAAACTGGCCAGCTGGTCTTTATCATCTGTTTAATACCGGCCACGTCACCGGCTATCGACCAATAGGAATGGGTAAACCAGGCGCGGATCCAGGGGTGGGCCGCGGGGGCACGTGCCCCCCGGGTAAAATGAGGGGAAAAAAAGAAAGAAAAAAAGTGGGGGAAAAGAGGGGAGGTGGAGAAAAGGAAGGAAGGAAGGGAGGAGGATCGGATCGGAGGATCTGATGTCTAATTTTTGGCATAATATATAAAACTGACAACAAAGGGTTATCAATCCATGGAACCCCAGTTTGCGATCACACCCGTTCAAATTGTTCATGCACATGAAGACCTCTCAGGGACTCTACTCGCAGCGGGAGAGCGAGGCCGGAGGGACATTGGTGTTATCCGCAGAAGACAACCTGAACCCGCCTGGTGCGCATCTAGCCGCTCGTTGGTATCACCATGGAGCTTTAGCTATAGCATGGTATCAGTGGCTCCGTTAACCTCGGATACTCGGACTACTGAAAGTGGCATCAAGGTTCGATAAATAATCCCGCGCCCGGTGGACATGTTGTCATTGAATTGGCAGTAATGTCCCCTCCCGCCAATTACCATTTTATTGCAGTATATCTGGATGAATGTTTATGTTGTTAATTACCTTGTGTAAGAATGTTAGTTGGTTAGTTTGTCCATGGAGCTACTTGTATGGTTTGTCCAACCTAAGCTAGGACATTGTCCGAAAGTTCATATTTTTGGCGACAGTTTTGCTATAAATATTTATATATTTTCTCGCATGTTCCAGTTTTGGGTGTGGCCCACATTCATATATAAACTTTGATATATTTATAATATATGTATAATCTGCATAATTCCCTTTTTATCTCCATATAATCTTGAAAACTTTTGCTAACAAATCAGAGGAAAGAGGCCAGGAATCGCCTCAGAATGCACCACAAAGCATATAGAATCCAAAATTTTCCGGTGCCCTTAAGCGGGTCCCGGACACCACGCTGTAAAAGGCTTCGCGCCCCGCGCTCACATTTTCCAATTTCGGTTGTGTGCCCCACATTCAGCAATAAATGTATTGGTATTATATATTTAGATAATTCTCCATTTTATCTCCATATATTTATTTTACATTTCGGTTAAAAAACTTAGAGGAAAGTGGCCTCAGATTGCACCACAAAGCATATAGAATCCAAAATTTCCCGGGGCCCTTAAGCGGGCCCCGAACCACACGCCGTAAAGATGTCGCTCTTCGCGCTCGCAGTTTCCAGTTTTCGATGTGCCCCCCGTCTAAAAAAAATCATAGATTCGCGTCAGTAAACTGTCTTACGTATTTATGAATTAGTAATATTTTATACATAAATTTGTCAGTTTTGGAAATAACCATTTTGTTTCCTTTTGTTTTTTTGTGCTTCCAGAGTAGTGGAAAGAGTTCTGTCCTTGAGAATTTAGTCGGCAGGGATTTCTTGCCAAGGGGTAAGTTTCTCAAGACCTTGTCTAAGATGAAAATATTTTTTTTCCGAATATATTTTGTGATTAATTGCAAATGCACAGAAAAGTGTTTCAAGTTTGGCAATACATACATGTACATGTAGTGCCTTTTCGAATCACTGGCTTTGTCTTCGTCATTTGCTGCCATTTCTATTTGCTTCTCAATGATTCGGATATCGGAGGCAAAGCTGAAGTCGAAGACAAAGCAAAAGTTTTGAAAATCCCCTTAGTGTTATTAAAAATATTGTTATTGAAATTGATATTGTGTGGTCTTTCAATCAGCATGAATTCCCCTATTTAATACCTTGAACTACCGGTATGAAACATCCAATGTACATGTACATGTTGTAATACTCGTTGTAGTAGCTACATGTACACATAGGTATGATGTCACGACTCCCACATATTTCCTGAAGGGATTTCCCTTGTGGTGGGGTCATAGTCCTAGTCTGGTGACGTCATACTGTGCAGGCTTTTCCAAAGTCTTCATTTTATCTGTATATCAATGAAAGCATAAATTTTGCCGTTTCTAACAAATGTTGCAATTTATATCCATAAAACTGGAAAACAAACTTCATTATAAACATTATATGTGGGTTATTTTTAGATCTAGCAATAGTAAATGTTTGCTTGAATTGTAATAAGTAATGTTATGTTTAAACTAAGCTCTAAACTTCATTTCACATTAGATTTATACACCAAACACCGGCTAGTGCACAACACTGAGTATTCTATTTAAAAAAATAATACCATCGCTAACTTGACAAACTTATTCTATACTTTTTGCACATTCTGGACAAAAAAAAATCCCCTGGGTAGAATTTTAAAACAGGTTTTTCTATACCGTTTCTTTTTTGAAAATAAATAGTCAAATAATTATCTTCTGATAGTGCACATGTATGACCAACGTGTTCAAACGTAATTATGATTGAAATCCCCAAACACATGCGGTGTAGACCATGTAAGTCTCACGCACAAAGGTCACGATTGAACTTCTGGGCACAACCGAGCCACCAGCTATAGGAATTTTACGTGTGGTTGATTTTGTTTTCTATAATACTTTATTTTTACGAAGATCTGAACCATGAACCGGCCATAAATATGAATGATAACTAAACTAAACTTTTAAATATAAGAAAACATGCATAACTGTCTGAATTATTGAAGAAAAGTAGGGAAAAAAAATTGACCTGAGCGTCAAGCTGCAACTTGATTGGCTCATTGTCGGGAAGAGAATGCCTGGCCCCTAAATTCATTTTTTTGAACAATTGCAGGATATCTTGCCTGATATCTTGCACAATCATTTTGCTGGATGCCTGGTATCATTACTTACTTTCAAATAAGTAAGATATTCCTAATAATTTGATAGTAAAAAATGTTTGATATTTGCAAAAGGTGTATCCTACCTTTAACCAGTTCGCGCCGGAGAATATACGCGCAAAGTTTTTTCGAGATTCAAAACGGATGACGCATAAACACGCCACGAGCAAGGCCGGAAATGTCTTTCAGCAGCGAGCAAGGCCGGAAATGCGTGGCTGTGCTTCCCAGTACTATCGGCCTAAACCCGCCTCGGATCGAGTTTCGTTAAGAAAAATACCAAGACTCAGCTCGGTGATGTTAAAATAATCCCAGCGCGAACTGGTTAAGTGACACGGCTTGCCTAATAATGACTCTCTGCTATAATTGATGTTGAGTTTGTCTCCTTCTTTTGGCAGGTAGTGGGATAGTGACTAGACGACCGCTGGTCCTACAGATGATTCACATTGATCCCGATGACAAGAAAACCATTGGAGGTGATGGAGAAGGTACAGTAACATGGCTGAAACAAAAAAAGTTACTTTCAAAAGTAAACTATAATTATGATAATAATAATAATAATAATAATAATGTGAATTTATAATGCGCACGAATTCACTAATAACAACGCTCGCAGTGCTATACAACAATTACCCCGTTTATCCGACACTGGCCGGGCCACATAGCGGCCGATATATATCAGCGCTCAATCGTACATGTAGCTAATTGATTTTACTTAAAGGGTCCTAGAAATGTGGTTTTTATTAGTTTAAATGAAAGATTATAACTAATTGAGTGATTTTCAGTTTATAAAAGTTTTATTTTTGGGTAATTAATATGAGAAAAAAAAATAATAAAGTGCTTTGGGGGACCGGCCCCGCCCCTAGAATGGTAGCTTATTAACATGTAAAATTTGCATAATTGTGACGTATGTTCGGGAAGACTTTGACGTCGCGACCAGCGTGCCCGTGCATGCATGCATCATGTGCCACGCGTATCGATGCAAAATCATTCAGTCGATGGTTGACTCAAGTTATTGTCAAAGGAATTGTTCCGAGTTTTCTTATTTAAAAGAAGAATGCCAGCCAGATGTGTTGCTGCAGGTTAAGATGTAGGACCTGATGACACTGCGGATATTTCGTCCGATTCTGTGGAATATGCGCTCCCCGGCCCCAAACTGTCGTCTTCACTCGCCATGTCTGAACAAAATCTGCTGCGTGCGTAACTGCGTGCATGGCATCTCGCATGTACAGTGTGTACAATGTACATTGTACATGTATTTACGTACGCGGATCGCATGCTGCACGCACGCCGTGAAGCGGCATCGTACGGGGCTTATCTAGTGTCCAGACGTATTATCAGGTACCAGACTATAATTTTGTTTTTTTTGGGGGGTTGCCGAATGTTCGTCACGAACAGCGCCACCATTTGTCAGTGTTTGAACATGTGAATGAGGGGGCCAATTACATTTACGGTGATTAACCCCAATTAATGTCATTTTATACCATTTTATCACCCCTGGTCTTGTTACTTACAAACAAAGGCACATTTTAAATTATTAAACAGCAATTCTCCTCGAAAGGTCTGCGTAGAACCTTTAAAGGTTGCACACCATTTGCTTTTGCTGTTATTTCTGAAAATGGATGGGTTAGGGAGTTCATATTTTATAGTAAATATTGTGATGCTAGCCTGTTTAAAGTTTTGTGTTCATTGAAGCTTGAAAAATCAAGAAAAAAAGTGCTGTTCTGGCAGTCTGGTTCCTTGACTTCCTTCAGAAGAATTCAATAAATTGAAGGCAGTGTTTGAAAAAAGTCGGGTTTTTACAACGAATACTTTTCTTGAAAACCACATTACATCAGATGCTGTAATTTTACAGGATGCTTGAGACTTACAGTTACAGTCAAGTTAGATATTTTTATTTATTTTTTAAGTTTGCAAATGGTGACTACCTTTAAATATTGTACACTGCAGCACAAGTGGGCATTGAACTGGAACTAACGTGTTTATTGTTTTGCTGCGTGACCTTTACTGAATTAAATAACATACGAGTTACTATGCAAATGTGGGTTTTTAGTGGGTTTTTTTGAGAAACATATATCTTTTAATTATTTTGTGATATCCTGGTACTTTGAAAAAAAAAAAGTCAGAATTAACTCTAACCCCCTAGGCTCTTGCACTAGAAAGCATACCAAACCTAACCAATTTCAACATCTGCACACAGGTTCATTTTATTATTAGTACACTGTACTGAAACTAACAGTACTAAACTGAGCTCACCCAATAATAAATCCATTCCCCAAATTCCAACATTTTTACAAGTCTCATGCTTTTCTGCCCTGAACCTCACAGAATTCAACAGGGTCTCCCTGGGCCTTTTGTACTGAGTCAAACAAAGTCCAACAACCAGTTGCTATGGTTTGGTACCAAACCTAGCAAAACCTGCAGTTGGAGTTTGATGGGTTTGGGGTAGTTTTTATTAACCAGTTCGCGCCAGATGACGTATATAAACGTTTTTTCCAAATTCAAAACGGATGACGCATAAACACGCCAAGTTCAAGTTGGGAAATGTCTGTCAGCAGCGAGCAAGGCCAGAAATGCGTGGGTGTGCTTCCCGGCACTATCGGCCTGAACCCGCTTCGGATCGAGTTTCGTTAAAAATAATCCCGCCCCTCGGCTCGGTGATGTTAAAATAATCCCGGCACGAACTGGTTAAGGGTTTATTTTGGCTTTATATGAAATATGTTAGGAGTGTTGTCCAGACCTTGTTAACCATGTATTTGTGTAAACTAACTGCTGAATTTTATTGTTTCTTACTGCCTCCATACGTGATATGCTCATCTGCACATATAAATACTTATTTCCTAGGTAATCATTATGGAATTAATCCCGGTGGTGAGTACTGAGATAGCATTCATGATTTTTTTTGTATTTTCAGTACTTGTTCAATATTGTTCTTTTTAATAAATGGCTTGCCATTGAATGCTAGTGGAATTGTTCATGAAAACTGCATGTTGAAAAACGCCAAGTGTTCTTAGAGCGTGTAAGTTGACATCAATTTCTCGTACATGGCTTTACGAGGAATTGAACTTGCAGGCAACTCAAAAAGAAAGTTCAAATTGTAAAGTGAATAGTTTTCCTAATATAATTTCATTTTGACGCTGTTCTTTTTATACTGAAAACGTTTAAATAAATATTATATTTCATTTCAATTCACAAAATGTAAGAGCGACAAATTATAGTTATGTCATGCGTACATCATTCCATTGTTCTCGTTCACACGCTAGTCTTTCTAAAAGCATAGACCACATGCAGTATAAGGCGGTCGTCGCTATATAATTTATGTAAATAAGTACGTCCTTTGACGTCCGCACACGCCAGCGCACCTAAATGCAGTACAGAGATTTTTGGGGCCAGGCTTTCTCTTCTTGACAAAGAGCTAATCACGTTGCAACTTGTACGCTCAGCTTAAACTTCTTTTTTTTCATATAATTATGTGACCCGCTCCAGGAAAAGGTGACATAAGTTGCAAAAACTAAAAATAGAGTTATGTACATGATTGAAAGGTCCAGGGTATAAGCTTTCATTTGGTACACATGTAGTACAGCTCACTAGCCCCTCTCGTTTCCGGTGATATGACGTTTTTGCATATTAATGGTTCCATGGAATTTAAAAAAATAATAATAATATCTTAGATTTATATAGCGCTTTTCACACCGGAAGGGCATCTCAAAGCGCTTCCAACATACATGTACCCCTGGTCACTGGGCCATTTTCAATCCTTAAACCATCTCAGCTCCCTGGGGAGTATACAGCCTGTGCTGCAATATATGCGCTACTAGGCTAAATACAATAACCATTACAATAACCATCTCTGCCCTCACAGGTACCCATTTTACCCCTGGGTGGAGAGAAGCAATTATAGTTAAGCGTCTTGCTCAGGGACACAAGTGTCACGACCGGGACTCGAACCCACACTCTTCAAAATACACAACTAAGAAAACAGGCTTCGAAACACAACAAAACTAAGACAATACATTGAAACCATGCACTCTTAAAAGGTTTCGTTTCTCTTTAATTATCGAATTCCAGCTTTTTGTTAATTAAATCTGAAACTTTGGATATTAAAGATGTCATTTAAGACAAAAAATAAAAATCTAATTTTGACAAAAATATTTACCCTATTAAGTTTAACAGGCAATTACTCATAAATGCATAGCGCGACTTATGTCACCTTTTCCTAGAGCAGGTCACATATTGTAAAGTTAAGTTTGAATTTATCATCCATATAAGCTGTTTCATGGTTCAGATCTTTGTAAAAACAAAGTATTATATAAAAAAATAATAAATCAAGTAGTATTATTATAGAACAAAATCAACCACACTTTAAAAGTCCTATAGCCGGCGTCTCGGTTGAGCCTGGAAGGTTAATTGTGACCTTTCAATCAGATGTTACAATTTAGAAAACAATGTTTCGTTTTGTTGTTTTTTAGTTTTTGAAATTGCACGATCTCGTTGTTAATGTTATTTGTAATTTGTTGATGTTTAAGGTCAATTTGATTTTTTAATGAGACTTTGCTTACAAATCAGATAGTTCTTTTTTATTTATGGGAGGGGAAGACCATTCAGTGGAGTGCATGCTAGCATGGATGTTTAGGTGTTTGTTTTTTTGCACAATATATTTCCAGTTTGTTTTCAACCCTCCTATGCAGAAGTCACTATCTGCTTCAGTTGTTCAGCAGCACAAACAATTCAAAGACTCTTTTTGCGCATAGTGTTTGTACACTGAAGCTGTGTACAGAATTTTTTTCCCATCATCAAACACATGCAAAAGACGAGTCGGCACATATTTTGTGCATGCTGTAAAACCATAGGAGGGTTAATTAACTCTAAACCTTCCCAAATCCTCCAACGTCATGAATTTGGACAATTGTAGCTGCATGGCGTTAATGTATTGGTTGATTTGGCAGGATGCACTGTGTCAAGGTTTAGGCTGTACCCAGTGTTGTTTATGCTTAGCCATGAATAAATTGAGGCCTAGATACTTGTAATAATCCCCACTGCTTCTGGATATCATCGGCACTGCCTCAACAAATCGACAGCACTGCCGAAGGATTTTGCAGGATTGAGGTAGTGGCAACTTTTTTGCAGTAACCAAATTCAATAAGAAGTAACGGAGGGTCTTGGAGGATTCAAGCTGTATCAAACTTTTTGAATAGAGGCAGTTGGAGGATTTTGTAGGATAAATAATAGGCAATTCTTAAATAGCGCATGTATCTCTCAAGACTGGTACTCAAGGCACTGTGTCAATATTATCCCTGCTCATTGGGCCCATGATACATTCCAAATACCATCTCAGCTCCTTCGGGGGTATACAGCTCGATGCTGCCATTTCGCCGCAAAGCAGCTAATAACAATCATCTCTGCCCTCACAGGTACCCATTTCATTCCCGGATAGGAAGAAGCAATGAGTGACAAAGTGCCTTGCGTATGGGCACACGCACCATATAGTCCCAGGCCGGACTTGAACCCACAACCTTCTGCTTCACCTACATGTACAGACGGCAAATTCAATGCTCTAGCCCACTAGACCATGATACTCTACATTGAGTGTGCATCCTGGCAAAAATGCCTCGGAGGCAGTTAGGGCTAATCATTTAATGTGAGCGTGAGTTTGAGTCCTGGTGTCGACACGTGTGTTCTTAAGCAAGGCAATTAAACCACTATTGCTTCGTCCTTCGGATGGGACGTAAAGCCATAGGTCCCATGTGTGTGTATAATGTATATATTGAACCTGGACGCGCACGTAAAAGAACCCAGTCACGCTTATCCTTGAAGAGAAGGGGCTCGCCCCGGTGTTTCTGGCATTTCGTTCATCCTCCTACTGGTTTCTTCAGGCTTACGAGCTTACAGTGCCTTGGGCGCTTTTGAGGAATCCTTGGTTTCATTGCCGAAAAAAAAAATAATAATAATAATTTAATACTTGGTGTCCAATATTTTCTAGATGAGATTCAGGCCGATGAGTGGGGCAAGTTCCTGCACACCAAGAACAAAATCTACACGGACTTTAACGAGATTCGAGACGAGATTCAGTGCGAGACAGACCGAATAGCCGGTTCAAACAAGGTACATTTTTTAACACTAGTGCTTTTGAAGACCATCAATTTGCCTGTCCTGGTACCAGGGGCCAATTTCATGGAGCTGCTAAGCACAAACATTTGCTTAGCACAAAAAAAGTCTTGCTCAGCAAAACAGGTTACCAGCCTAAACTCTATGTACTTTTCATGCTAAGCAAATACCAGCTGAATACCATTCACAAACAATATACATCATCGGAAAATTTGGTTTGTAATTTGGTTAGTGTTAAAAATGTATACAAAAAGGACCTAGTCTGGTGTTAACAGTGATGTAGAAAAAGCGGTTAGACTCCCGTTGTAACCATTAATTTTCTTAACAAGTCAATATATATTGACGACCCCACTCGGTGTTTACTGCATGGGATTGCAGTTTTCAGTGGTTGGTCACAACGGCAAAATGCCGATATACGGTCATTTTTTGACCAAAAGATGGTAAAGTGTACACTCTCAGCTCTTTTTAATAGTCGTCGAAGATAACATTACATAAGACTGGGAAAGATGAATAGTGTGCAAGGGATTTTCCACGGGAGCCACAGAGTCGCAAACTGAGCGTGGAAAATGCTAGTGTACATGTATACATACAATTTGTATACGAGCCGCCGCAGTGACCTTCATTTTCCCTTGTAATGCACGGCGGTAAACAGGGAGTAACATCATCGAAACATTTAACGATTGTCGCCTTTTTTTATTCTTTTCATTAGTTTTTCTTTCGTTGCAGTGCAAAAAGTAACTTCTGACCTAAAGTTGTATTATTTTGTTGTTCTATTTTTATTTTATTTTCCCTTGCTAGGGTGTCTGTCCAGACCCAATCAACCTCAAGATCTTCTCCCCCAAAGTACTCAACCTGACCCTGGTGGATCTGCCCGGTCTAACAAAGGTGATGATCGCAAACTGTATTACACCCGGTACAGCCTTCTGTGTCATGTACATCTAAAGTTTTAGAAGCACATCCTCTCGCAGATAGCTACTCTTGATGGATTTTTTGGGCCCTGCAAAATTCATTCGGGACCTTTTGTCCAAATTTGATGCGATCAAGCAATATTAGTCGGAACTCGGCAATTCTTGTTGTGAGATGGGGCCAAAATATGTTCGTTTTACAAAAACAGATGGGGAAAATATTTTTCTTTTACATGAAAATACTCTTTTAACCAAATTCAGAAGGGAAGTGATACAAAAACATGATTTTCTCGGTTTCTTTACTTTTAACGTACTGGTGTTCAAATGGTTGTAATATTTTAACCAAAGGTCGTATTCACATGGGGTTTTCACTTAAATGGAGCCTGAAGTACGCTACAAAAGAATATGTAAAATTCCCCAAAATGACCAAGGCCTACTTCAGACTGATTTTGCTTGATCGCATCACAAATACTCATACCATACTGTGATTTTGTTTGTTTGAGGCACACCAAATTACATCAGTAGACTTGCCAGATTTGGTAAAAGAATTGAGTTAAAGGCTGGTGCACAGTGGTGGTTTTTATGTAGTACTTAACTTGAGATCAGTGATGATGGTAGTTTCTGACTAAAGCTGTCGAAATAAAGACTTTTTTTCCTGAATTATGTTAATTTTGAACTTTTGGTGTTTTTATTTTGTAAAATAGGTTGCCGTAGGCGACCAGCCAGAAGACATAGAGAAACAAATCCGTGACATGATCGTTCAGTACATCAGTAATCCCAACTCCATCATTCTAGCCGTTACTGCAGCCAACACGGACATGGCTACGTCAGAGGCACTCAAGCTAGCTAAGGAGGTGGATCCAGATGGTAAAATGAATCACAAAAATACCGACTTAGTGGTGAAAAAATACCGACTTAGTGGTGAAAAAAGAAAGTTGAAAGGCACCTTAAGTGCAGGCATTCCTTTGTGTGTTTTTGTTGCCCTAATGTCCCAGGCATTACTTTGGGCTAAAGAACTGAGTTCTACGGAATACTACTTAGTATTTTGTGTGTATTGACTGTGGTATACTGACTACTACAAAATACTTGTACATGTACACATGCTTGTACATGTACATGTATGTAATAGTGGTATGTAATAATAGTAACATTTGTTTCTTCAATATCAATATTTGTTTTTAGCATTTTGGCTTTAAAACATCGCATTCAACCATTCTGCCTTGCATTCAGAAGCAACATTTGCGTAATGTCTTAATAACATAAAAGTTGTAAGGGGCAGGCATCTTCAAAATTGCATCTTTCATTTTTCACAAAGAGACGTGCACTTGCTGCTCACAAAAACATAATGATCAAAAGGGCGTACAAGTAGAATAAATGGGATTTTAATTTTATGAAGGGATGGGCTACTTTGATTTTATAACAAAATCGCGATCGCCAGATGGCGATCGCGAAAAATCAAGAACAACAAAAACAAATGCCCGACACCGCTTTTTTCTTGGCATCCATGTTTGTAAAACTTGGGACAGGTCAGTTAAAACGATATTTACTATAAAATGCAACCTCAAATCCACCCATTCCTGATAATTCAAGCAATTACCAAAGGTGTATACTACCATTAACCACACCAACTCACAAAAGAAATGTATTACTGCAAACTGCAAACATCTTATCTTAGTGCTTTTTCACCGTGCAAACCTTCAAATCATATTCATGAATAGAAAATAGGTGTTCAGGTCTTTTTGTTCTTCTGAAATGGTTGGTGTTTCACGTTATAAAGATTTGGTTTTATGTTCAGTTCATTTATATTTGGTCATATTTACAGGGCGACGAACGCTTGCCGTGATTACTAAACTAGATTTAATGGACGCTGGTACCGATGCAGTGGATATACTCTGTGGAAGAGGTATGCGTTGATAATCGATTGTATAAATGTAGGTCACACTTTAATAGCCGTCTTGAGGTCCTGTCCTCCCACAACCTGAAAGTTACCGACCACTGCCGCCCTGATTTTAGTCTGGAGAGGACAAGACCGCTCCCGACCTTCTACTGACCATTCCCGACCTTCTACTGACCATTCCCGACCTTCTACTGACCATTCCTGTCTTATTCACGCTCCAATGCAGTCTTACAACCGTCTAGATACTCGACCTACGCCCGACCTTCTACTGACCATTCCCGACCTTCTACTGACCATTCCTGTCTTATTCACGCTTCAATACAGTCTTACAACCGTCTAGATACGTGACCTATGCCTCCTGCTAATGACCTTTATTAACTACTCCTAACCATCACTGGAGTCGCTAACATCTATTCCCGCCCAGCCGACATCCTTTCCATAACTGGTCCCGACCTGCTAGCGATTTCCTAACAAATAGCCCATCCTTCTCTGAAATACACACGACCCGTATAAGACCAGCTCCCGTCTTGCCATATAATCATTTCAACTCCCGACTTTGAGAGCTGTACTTTTGATATTTTTGGTATTCTACAAATATGCCAAGAGCAAAGCCACAGATTTTTCCGACCATGCACGCCTTCTTTCGGCTATGTTCAATACCACCTAACGACTGTCTAATGACCTCCGAGACCTCCTAACGTCCATCGCATGATCGCTCTTCATTCCCGATCACTCCCGATTGTTTTGAACATTTCAAAATAGTCGGCAACACCTCGACCAAGTTCACCGACCTCTCAGGACATTTAATACCAGACCCGCCCCCCCCCCCCCTTTCCTGACCTCCCCCTTTCCGGACCTCCCCCTTCCCTGACCTCCCCCGACCTTTCAATACCTTTTCAGACCAAGGTTCGAGTGAGGTCAGCCTCTAAATCGGCTTAGTGTGACCTGGCTCATAGGAAAGATTATGTAAAGACAGCTTGAAAATGAAAATAGGGCCAATTTCTTGCAGTAGAAATTTTGCAGCATAAACATTTGTTGAGCAAAAAAACATTCTACCAGCAAAGTTGAGATCGTTTCTCAACTCTGGTTCGTATTGGAACTTGCACCTCTTAAAAAATAATAATGATGAGCTACATTGCTTTCTTTTAATATTGTTTTTCTCAGTTATACCCATCAAGCTAGGCATTATTGGTGTGGTCAATAGAAGCCAGATGGACATCAACCAGAAAAAGGTTCGTCCGTTGAAATACAAATCTTGTGTTTATTTTCAATTGGAGTTTTATTCTGGAATCGCTAGAAATTCCCTATTTGACTGTTTTTCGCATTGAGGCTGACTTTTGGGACAGGTTATCCTTAGTTCATATGCAATTAAACTTTAAAGAAAGGACGGACTATCCCTGAGCATAAACACTTCAGTGTATAATAAATAAATTGTTGAGAGTCTCTATTTTAAACTGAAACTTTCGGATTTGTAAACAAAAAAATAATAATGCTCACGTGTAAACATTTTGTTGGCAGGAATGCCAAACAAATTGAACGATATATGTGATTTAACAGGTTCTCGCCGGATGACGTTTATAAATGCAAAGCTTTCCCCAGATTTAAAACAGATGATGCATAAACACGCCACGAGCAAGGCCGGAAATGTCTGTCAGCAGCGAGCAAGGCCGGAAATGCGTGGGTGCACGTGCTTCCCGGCACTATCGGCCTAAACCCGCTTTTGATCGAGTTCCGTTAAAAATAATCCCGCCCCTCGGCTCGTTGATGTTTAAATAATCCCGGCGCGAACTGGTTAATAGGCAAGGCACCCTGTAAAACCAAGATTGCAACTGCAGTTTGGGACTAGGATTAAAACTTGCAGGGAGGCAATACTAAAAGTGTTTGAAGTTTTTATATACTAGCCCCTCAACTAGGTAATTAAACAAAGGATTCCTCAAAAAGTGCCCTGTAGGCACTGTAGCTCGCAAGCCTGAAGAAACCTGTAGAGGCAATTGCAGTGTCTAGTCCAAGAACACAAGTAACCTTTTTACCATCGCGCACGAGTAGAACACTGTAACCATTAGACCACAACTTGAATTTATAAGTACACATTATTATATTTAACCAGTTCGCGCCGGAATTTTTTTAACATCACCGAGGCGGGTTCAGGCCGATGGTACCGGAAAGCACATCCACACATTTCCGGCCTTGCTCGCTGCTGACAGACATTTCCGGCCTTGCTCGTGACGTGTTTATGCGTCATCCGTTTTAAATCTGGGGAAAACTTTGCGTGTATGTATACGTCCTCCGGCACGAACTGGTTAAGTATGTTTTATAATAAAAATTATGGGGCCATTATGAAAACAAAAAATTGAAACAATTGTAATGGTTTTTTATTTATTTAATTACACAAATGTGTTTATTGTGATAATGTGTTTATTTTTGCAGCAAATTTCAGATGCAATAAGGGACGAGGCAGGATATCTTCAACGGAAATACCCAGCTTTGGCCAATCGCAACGGAACACAGTACCTCGCCAAAACGCTCAACAGGGTAGGAAGCCTTCTTAAATTGTCAGTTTGTAATTCGTCGTCCGTTTTGGGGTCGTGTTTAGCTCGAACCAAATGTCCCGGCGAGCCACACCCCCCCAAAAATGACACAAGCTGCTTAAGGGGAGAATGTGGGAGAAAGGAGGTTTCTATTACGCATAATATAACAATGTTTGGTAGACATGAAGCAGTTACAGGGAGCATCACCCAGTCACAGACTGTTGATAGGAACCATTATGTTGTTTACATTCTGTCACTAGGCTAGCGGGAGGATTGTTTATATCCGCCAGTATGCAGGCCGGCCAGGCCGGAAACAAAGTAGTCTTTGCAATTTTGCTCGAATCCCAGATTTCTCAGGGTCGGCCTGACTGGTAAGTGACCTCGGCATTGACTCTTTCACTACGTAATTAATATATACGGAATTTATTTTGTGGAAAAAAATATCAAAACTTTTCTTTACTCGCAACTTATGTGGCACTTATTTTCGGCAGGAGTAAATCTAAATGATGAGCTTGTAGAATTGTTCTTTGATCCGGTGACATCTTTCCAATATATAATCACTGTATTTGCATTGGCTACAGTACTGCGAGTTGCTCACGTGTGTGTTTACGGTGCCTACCGCAAGCATTTCTTAATTTTTTTTTGATGGTTGATTGGTGAAAATATGTTTATGGGGTCCGGGGAGTCTAAATTATTCAGATACCCGGTATAACGAGCGACTTGAAAATGAGAAAATCTAATTTACAACTTTTTGCAATAATTAGTCGCACCGAAGTCTGCATGTACACGTCGGCAAAGTTGTCTCAGAAATCTGAGAAAACTCCTGTATCCAGTCAGTGAGAGCTTGTATGCAATGATTCCACGTAATATGCTATCTGCGTGTTTCGCACATCGCATCCACGTGCTGCACGTGTGTAAAGTTGACCAAGGATCGATAGGTTAGTTCCTTTAAAGTCGGTAAAGTTGACCAAGGAGCGATAGGTCAGTTCCTTTATAGTCGGTAAAGTTGACCAAAGAGCGATAGGTGAGTTCCTTTAAAGTCGGTAAAGTTGACCAAGGAGCGATAGGTCAGTTCCTTTAAAGTCGGTAAAGTTGACCAAGGAGCGATAGGTCAGTTCCTTTAAAGTCGGTAATGTTGACCACGGAGCGATAGGTGAGTTCCTTTAAAGTCGGTAAAGTTGACCAAGGAGCGATAGGTCAGTTCCTTTAAAGTCGGTAAAGTTGACCAAGGAGCGATAGGTCAGTTCCTTTAAAGTCGGTAAAGTTGACCAAGGAGCGATAGGTGAGTTCCTTTAAAGTCGGTAAAGTTGACCAAGGAGCGATAGGTCAGTTCCTTTAAAGTCGGTAAAGTTGACCAAAGAGCGATAGGTGAGTTCCTTTAAAGTCGGTAAAGTTGACCAAGGAGCGATAGGTCAGTTCCTTTAAAGTCGGTAAAGTTGACCAAGGAGCGATAGGTCAGTTCCTTTAAAGTCGGTAAAGTTGACCAAAGAGCGATAGGTGAGTTCCTTTAAAGTCGGTAAAGTTGATCAAGGAGCGATAGGTCAGTTCCTTTAAAGTCGGTAAAGTTGACCAAAGAGCGATAGGTCAGTTTCTTTAAAGTCGGTAAAGTTGACCAAGGAGCGATAGGTCAGTTTCTTTAAAGTCGGTAAAGTTGTCCAAGGAGCGATAGGTCAGTTTCTTTAAAGTCAGTAAAGTTGACCAAGGAGCGATAGGTCAGTTTCTTTAAAGTCGGTAAATTTGTCCAAGGAGCGATAGGTCAGTTTCTTTAAAGTCGGTAAAGTTGTCCAAGGAGCGATAGGTCAGTTTCTTTAAAGTCTGTAAAGTTGACCAAGGAGCGATAGGTCACTTTCTTTAAAGTCGGTAAAGTTGACCAAGGAGCGATAGGTCACTTTCTTTAAAGTCGGTAAAGTTGACCAAGGAGC
This sequence comes from Crossaster papposus, assembly GCA_037893245.1. NCBI lineage: Eukaryota > Metazoa > Echinodermata > Asteroidea > Velatida > Solasteridae > Crossaster > Crossaster papposus. The sequence continues at coordinate 470,338 of JBAIAA010000419.1, forward strand.
GATAGGTGAGTTCCTTTGAAGTCGGCAAAGTTGACCAAGGAGCGATAGGTTAGTTCCTTTGAAGTCAGTAAAGTTGACCAAGGAGCGATAGGTTAGTTTCTTTAAAGTCGGTAAAGTTGACCAAGGAACGATAGGTCAGTTTCTTTAAAGTCGGTAAAGTTGACCAAGGAGCGATAGGTCAGTTTCTTTGAAGTCGGTAAAGTTGGCCAAGGAGCGATAGGTCAGTTCCTTTGAAGTCGGTAAAGTTGACCAAGGAGCGATAGGTCAGTTCCTTTAAAGTCGGTAAAGTTGACCAAGGAGCGATAGGCCAGTTCCTTTGAAGTCGGTAAAGTTGACCAAGGAGCGATAGGTCAGTTCCTTTGAAGTCGGTAAAGTTGACCAAGGAGCGATAGGTCAGTTCCTTTAAAGTCGGTAAAGTTGACCAAGGAGCGATAGGTTAGTTCCTTTGAAGTCGGTAAAGTTGACCAAGGAGCGATAGGCTAGTACGTTTGAAGTCGGTAAAGTTGACCAAGGAACGATAGGTTAGTTCCTTTGAAGTCGGTAAAGTTGACCAAGGAGGAGCGATAGGTCAGTTCCTTTGAAGTCGGTAAAGTTGACCAAGGAGCGATAGGTCAGTTCCTTTAAAGTCGGTAAAGTTGACCAAGGAGTGATAGGCCAGTTCCTTTGAAGTCGGTAAAGTTGACCAAGGAGTGATAGGTCAGTTCCTTTAAAGTCGGTAAAGTTGACCAAAAAGCGATAGGTTAGTTCCTTTAAAGTCGGTAAAGTTGACCAAGGAGCGATAGGTTAGTTTCTTTGAAGTCGGTAAAGTTGACCAAGGAGCGATAGGTCAGTTCCTTTAAAGTCGGTAAAGTTGACCAAGGAGTGATAGGCCAGTTCCTTTGAAGTCGGTAAAGTTGACCAAGGAGTGATAGGTCAGTTCCTTTAAAGTCGGTAAAGTTGACCAAAAAGCGATAGGTTAGTTCCTTTAAAGTCGGTAAAGTTGACCAAGGAGCGATAGGTTAGTTTCTTTGAAGTCGGTAAAGTTGACCAAGGAGCGATAGGCCAGTTTCTTTGAAGTCGCTAAGAAGTGGTAATCGTTCCATTTCAGTTACTGATGCACCACATCCGGGACTGTTTACCGGAGCTGAAGACGCGAGTCAACGTGATGAGCTCTCAGTTCCAGCAACTACTGGCGTCGTTTGGTGAGCCCGTGGACGACAAGAGCCAAACGCTGCTGCAAATCATCACCAAATTTGCTGCCGGTTACTGCGCTACCATCGAGGGAACCGCCAAGAATATTGAGACCTCGGAATTGTAAGTGTTCAGTTTTCAGTGTTCAGACCTGGAAATGTGGACTAATTGAACTGTTTAGGTGTTGGAATTGTAAGTTGACGCGTAGGAATAATTAAACCCAACATTGCTGAATCTATTAATTTCAATACTAGTTTTCACACACCTTACTGGGTTAGGGTTGAATGAAGAATCGTAAGTTGATGTTTAGGAATGAATAAACTTAACAGTGCTGAATCTATCAATTTCAATACATATTTCGCACACCCGTTTTTGATGTGCGGGAAAAACGGAAATTGCTAAAACAAAAAAATAGAAAATATTGAAAGGTTGGTGAACAGCGAACGGAAATGTCAAAATCATAGGTTGCTTTGGGAGAAAAGCAATTTATAAGAAAACAAATTAAATTTTTAATTGCTGTGTAGGAAAATAGAAACATCTGAATTGTAATAAAATTGTATATTAAAAATGTAGAAATATGGAAATATTGAAACTGTAAGAGTGTGTGTAACAGTGTGGCATTTACAGAATCATGAGTTGAAGGATATGAAATTGGCAAAATATAAGTAAATCAAAACTCAAGTTGTTTTATAGAATTCTAAAAAGTTGTTGAGTTCCACATTTAAATGTGGCAAAGTATAGATTAAATAATAACTAACACAAAAATTGAGTAAATTAAGTAAGAAATACGTTTTTTAGAGGCATTTTTTTTTCTGCGCCTGCACAGCCAGAAATCTGAAAAGCGAGAGGTCAAATCTCCGTCGGTATGTAAACATATGACGTCATTCTGGGAGACGGTGGCACTACATACATATGTCTCCCAGAATGACGTCATATGTTTACATACAGACTTTTCAGATTTCTGGCTGTGCAGGCGAAGAAAGAAAATGCCTCTAAAAAAACGTATTTCTTACCTAATTTACCCAATTTTTGGGGGTATTTATTATTTAATCTATACTCTGCCACAAAAACAAACAAAAAATTGAAAACAAAAAACCTTTTAGTTCCCCTTTAATTCTTGCAAGCATTTTTTATGATGAACCTTCCCCCTTTAATGGCAGGTGTGGAGGTGCTCGTATTTGCTACATTTTTCACGAGACGTTTGGCAGGACGTTAGATTATATCGACCCGTTGGGTGGGCTGAGGACCATCGATATCTTGACAGCAATCCGAAATGCCACGGTGAGACGGTGTGTTTGTGACTGAAGCCCTAATAGGCAGTTATTGATATAGCGTACGTATCTACCAAGACTGGTAATCAAGGCGCTCTATGATTTTCAAAGATGGGTTAACCAGTTTGCGCCGGATGACGTATATAAACGCAAAGTTTTCCCCAGATTCATGACGCATAAACACGCCACGAGCAATGCCAGAAATGTCTGTCAGCAGTGAGCAAGGCCGGAAATGCGTGGATGTGCTTTCCGGTACTTTCGGCCTAAACACGCCTCGAATCGAGTTTCGTTAAAAATAATCCCGCACGTCGGCTCGATGATGTTAAAATAATCCCGAACTGGTTGATAAAGTTTGATGAGAATATGAGACCCATTTTGTAGACCCAACTTTGTAAAAAAAAATAAAAAATGTGCTGCGGTGCACTTTGCAGCCACTGCCAGGAACACCGGGGCAAACCCCTCCTCTTAGCGATAAGTGTTACCGAGTTCTTTTACGTGCATTAGACAAAACACAGTACCTACTGCTTTACCTCTCATTCGGGACGAAGCAATAGTGGTTAAATGCCTTGCTTAAGGACACACGTGTCAAGACCGGGACAAAAACCCACACTCTGCTGATCAGAAAAACCAGAGCTTGAGTCCGCCTGCTCTTAACCGCTTGGCCACACTTCAGTACATTGTTTTCTTCAGCTTTTTTACTATTTTGTTTTTCTTATGGCTTATTTGACTGATTGATTAATTATAATTTTAAAAAAACCAACCGTATACTCTCTGAGTGATCCTCGTTTGCTATTAACCAGGTTTGCTAATGTTGCTAGTATTGAGACTTTGGGTTTGGTCCCTGGCTGCTTGGCATATACATGTTTATGGCTTCTGTCTTTGCGTGCATGGTTCTGTTGTTCTACAACAGAGCCAGCTATTTAAAAGCTAGCCTTGTGCAATTTAGCGTAAAATAAGGAAAAACATAAGATTTAATCTCCGAATGGAACAAGGCCATTGGTGGGATCCAGTTGATTTGCACAGTGGCCGCGTGAGGTCGCTGTTCGCGATGTAATTTTGCACTGTGCATGCTGAACTATAAAACTGCAGCGCCGTGTGGATTTCAGACAAATAAACGACGATAGCCTTGCACAAGGCTATTTCAAAGCCTGTTTTCTCAGTTGTGTTATTTGAACACAGAGGAAGTAATTAATATGCATATCTCTAGAACGGGAGAGTTTATGGAGCTCTATTATATACCAAATGAAAGAAGTTCAATTTTGTGAACTTTTTTTGCAACCAAATACCCTTTTTTTGAGGAGTGGGTCTCATATGTGACCCACCAGGCCAAAACCAGGCGGAAGTCGGCAAATGCCATTTCGAGATATGGCATTGTACACACAAAAATGTGTTGCCGGTCGATTGTTTTTTTTTTTCATAAATCGTTAATTAAAACTCTAATTTATAGGCTGTTCATGTTTAAACCTTTTAAAAAATCCCCAAAAGTGATAATATCGGCCTTCTCCTGATTTTTGTCGTTGCTATTACTCAAATTGAGCAAACTTGTTGCCGCGAACGGCAACAAAATGTCACTTTTTAAAGCGTCGTTACTTTTCATTCCATAGCGGTACTGGTGCATGTGATGTATCATTTTAAAGCTTAAAACGCTAGCAATCCAATGGTATAAAAATCTCTCATATGACAAATTTTGACTTTAGCCTGGTTTTGGGGTGGTGGGTCACATATTAGGTTGACAGTCAATAAATCTCTCTCTCACAGACGGGCATCTTTATAGGAGAACTAACTGCAAATGCGTATTGTATGCAATCAAGTACGCGTTGCGCAGTGTGGAAAATGTTCCAAACAGGAGCGCTTGTTGGTCGAATTGTGAAATGCGGTGCAGCTGATGTGCATTATGCAAGTTGACGCTCAAAATTGCCGATGCACATGGCTGATCTGTAGGAAATAACGTCACTTGAGGGAGACCTATTGACAGTCAATGTCTTGATTATATCCCAGTTGCAACTTGACTGATGAACTGATTCTCAATTTCATCAGGGTCCCCGGCCAGCCCTCTTTGTCCCCGAGGTGTCGTTTGAGCTTCTGGTCAAGCGTCAGATTCGGCGTCTCGAGGAGCCCAGCCTGCGCTGCGTGGAGCTGGTTCACGAGGAGATGCAGCGCATCATACAGCACTGTGGCACGCAGGAGTTGCTACGATTCCCTAAGCTGCATGACCACGTGGTTGACGTGGTCACGGCGCTGCTCAGGAAACGATTGCCCACAACAAACACAATGGTGAGCTGGGACAAATTCCATGGAGCTGCTAAGCACAACAATTTGCTTATCATGAAAACTCTACCTTTGCAAAATTAGGGTTACACCCGGTTCAGACTGGCGTACCAGAGTCGCGCCGAACCAAATTATTTCCAAGATTTGAATTAGTACATGAAAAGTTCGACGTCTGAAACAGTTAGGATTTGAAAGATCGACTGTTGCAGTCATTCTGAACGACTTTGGTGCGTCATGTACGATCGATCGGTGTTTGTTCGTTTGTAAATTGCATTCAAAACTCTAGTGCATTCAGTTCGCCTGTCTTTAACCAACATTTATTTGGGTCGACTGCAGTTGCTCCTAATGCCTTTTGGTTCGGCGCGACTCTGGATGCCAGTCTGACTTGAGCGTTACAGACCCAATTTTTTAGGTGAAGTGTATTTTTGGGTGATTGCTATTCAGCTGGTTTTTGCTTAGCACGAAAAGCACATGTAGATTTGGCTGGTAACCTGTTTTTACTGAGCTTTTTGGCTGAGTAAACTGTTGTGCTTAGCAGCTACATGAAACTGGCCCCTGGTTTTCTGTAGCCGGTTTAGCTCAGTCAGTAGAGCATCGGACTAATGATTGCAAGGGCCGCGGTTCAAGTCTAGCTCCGCTCACAGGCAAAATTTTGTCTGAACTGTCTGCCTAGCATGAACTGTCTGCCTACAGATAAAGTTACTGCTTTGATGCAATATTTTGGTCAATAAAAAGATAAACAAACATACTAAAGGCCTCCTATGGTTTGACAGCACAAAATAATATGCACAAGTATCAACAGTCCAGTCTTTTTTGCTTGTGTTACTTATATGAAACACAATTTTGCACAGCTTTAGTGTACATACAGTTGTTAATAGCACAAAATGACTCGCGCTGATTTATGCTGTTACACACTATGCACAAAACAGCACATCCTCATCACTGTACAGTTATTCCCATGAAACTTTGAAGCACAGTTGTTGGACAGCACAAACTGTAATCTGATATGAGAGGTACTTTGCAATGCACAAATTGACAAAGCTGTGTATCTTTGTGCTGCTGACCAACTGACCCAAACAGTGACTTCTGCATAGGAGAGATACTGGTGCACAGGCTCTTCTCAAAAGAGTTCTTCTGTGCGTATTCCAGAATGACTTATCTAATGCAGAAACCAATTCACATACATGTACTTTTTTATGTAACCACTTGCAAACAGCAACAGTGAAAGTATTAAATGGGGACTTCCTGATCTTTTTTTCAGGTTGAGAATCTGGTGGGCATTGAGCTTGCTTACATCAACACAAAGCACCCAGACTTTGCAGACGCTAGTCTGGTCAACGCACTGGTGGACTATCAAGAAAGAGAGCAGAGAAAGAAGAAAAATGAACTGGTTCCGTCCTCAGCATCTGTCGTTGATCACCAGATGAACAAGGTTGATAAAGTCACCAAGGTAAAAATGATTGTATTTTGGGGAAAAAAATTAAACAGTGTGTGTACTGTTATTTTAACAGTTGTGTTCACTTCATACAACAGATGCATAAAATGAAATAAAATCGCAGCATTTTGCTTTTTCTTGCTTTACATCTTGGAAACATGATTTATTTCCTTTCTTGGCACTGCAGGGCAGGATTCTTTTGCACTAGGTGACATTTTGCTGGTTTTCGGTTTTGGTTTTTGGTGTTACTTGGTTTCGTATGCTTTTAATTATAATTTGTCTGTGAAAGGTTAAGGTAGTGTTTATTTATAATGCTTTGGCATGCATTGTACGTGTGTTGCAGTGTGATATGTAGAAAATGTCAGAAATTGGGGCCTTGCATAGAAAGTAGAAACCAGCTCCAGATTATGGATTCGAGTACCCGTAGCCAACTTTACAAATTACTCAGTGACTTTGTTGACAATGTAAAAGTTTTAAATGCCATTTAAGGGAAATTTTGAAGAATATTTTAACCCGGCTACTTGGAAAACCAAAACAGATTTTACGTTCCTGTTCATTTTAACACTTGACAAATGACACTAAAAAAAGTCGCAGTTTAACCAGTTCGTGCCTGAATTATTTTAACATCACCGAGCCGACGCACGTGATTATTTTTAACAGATGCGGGTTCGGGCCTTGCGCGCTGCTGACAGACATTTCCCGGTCTTGCTCGTGGCGAGTTTATGCGTTTATATACATCATTCGGTGCAAACTGGTTATGGATTTGAATTTTGGGGTTGAATTTTTGTTATGAGTACCCAGGTGCCCATGTAATACTTCAATCATTTAACCAGTTACCATACTAGCTGTAAATGCACACTACACGCCGGTTGCCACCCAATGGATGTGTAGACAAAATTTGACTTTATCAAGACAAATGTTTTGGGATGTACTACATATATATTGTCGATCCTTTTTTATTAACCCTAAAACTCAATACTACAAAATACTGGAACAAACTGTAGTATGCACTACTCTTTACACTGGCCTACGATAATTATATTTTGTATTTTGTAGTTCATGTACTGTGTACTGTACATGTACCCAAATGAATGCCTAGGACATTAGGATTATTAGTTTGCGTCGGATGACGTGCTTGTACACGCAAAGGTTTTCCGGGAATTCAAAACGAATGATGGATAAACTCTTCACGAGCAAGGCCAGAAATATCTGTCAGCGACCGACTCACAGCAAGCAAAGCCAGAAATATGCTGGCCTGAACACGTCTTGGATCAAAAATTCTATGCCTGGACTCGGTCAATGTCAAAATAATCCTTTTGCGTATTGGTCAAGTAGTTTGCAATTCATAACAACTAAACTTAGAGCTGAACATTCCAAAACTGGAGGTTTAAATTTCCATTCTGAAACTGTTTTTTTCTCAAACCTAGGCTGTTTCCCAACTGGCCACGACAGACGGCATCATGGTGCCCAATAACATCCGCGAATCCTCGGGCAACGCGAGCACCGTGGGCTCCTGGGTACCCAGCTGGGTACGTGGGTCGTCTGGCGCCCCTAAGGGTGCGACTGCGGAAGGGGCGGGAGAAGCCTCGGCCACACCCCCACAGATGCAGAGTCCCAAAGTGGACAAGAAGACCCATAGTTTGAACCTACTCCCTGATGTTGTAAGTCAACAAAGCTTCTTTTTTTGTGTGCAGTTTGCATAAAGTTGACGCGTACTTGTTCTGTACTCCTCGCCACTTGAAGTCTGCAAATCAGAGTCTAAATCGACAAATCGAAAACCTCCTGGTTACATTGTTCTTACTCTCTTGTGCCTGGCTGATGGCTATAGCCACAACTTGACGTGTATACCACATTCCAACACGTACGGAATCTAATTAAGGATCATGATACAATAAAAATAGATTTGGAAGGTTAAAACAGAGTTGACAGCAAGTGTTAATAAGGGAATAAATGTGTGTTCGAGAGGTTTTAATCACTCTGTTTAAAACTGCTTGGAGTCTGGGTGCTGATAATTACCCGAGCCGAAGGCGAGGGTAATTATCAGCACCCAGACTCCAAGCGGTATTAAACAGAGTGATTAATACCGACCGAACACACATTTATTCCCATTCATAAATACCTTTTTTTGTAAAATTCAGCCAAAAAGCCCCCAAAATCACGGAAAATTGTCGCAAGTAAATTTCGGTGTTTCGCCATTCTGTGTGTTTTCCCCTATCCATGTTCACGGGCCACTGTCAAATGACATGTTTCCGCCTCTGTCGCTCTACACAATACATGCAATAAAGCGTATTTACTATGAACCAGACTAAATGGCCATCACTGCATTGGCAACCTCGTTCCCAGAGTGTCGAGCTGTACTCTATTTTCACATGAACTTTTCAGGCTCGGTCAAGAGGTTTGCATTTATTGCTTTTTTTTCAATGGTTTAAAATTACAATTTATTTAAAAATAGTTTTAAATATAATTATTTTCTCATCCCAGATTTCCTGATCTCCGAAACCCACCTTTTTGGGGGGGAAAACTATTTATCTTCTTTCACAAAAGTAAATAACTCTAGAAATTATGACATCACAACAAAAATAGCGCCGAGAAAGCAGACGATATTTTTACATCAACTTTTCAGGCTTTGCCAAGAAGATTATATTTATTAATCCACCTTGTATGGATTTAAATTACAACTCATTTAAAAAAGGGTTTAAACATAATTATTCTCTTTACCCCAAATTGTCCTGAGCTTTATAACCCACCCACTTTCGGGCAACAATTTAGCTTCTTTGATTAAAATAAATATTTATCGAAAATGTGACGTCACTCCAAAATACGGAATGACGCGCAACGTCGAGATAGGAATAATGTTGTCCATGTGCGGAGGCCACTTTTGTTGCCAACTGGGTTTAAACACTTTCAGCCATGTCTTTATCGTCCGTTTAATACTGGCCACGTGACGGGCTCTCGACCAATAGGAATGCCTAAACTGTCCCAGGTATTTATGAATAGATATTTGATATTTAGTTATGGATCGGTCAAAAAAAGATCAATGTTATCGTATAATGAAACAAATATTGATCATTTGCAATAAGTGATTGATATTTATGCCAGATGCTATATATTATTTTGTTTTTTTGTTACAGCCGGATGTTCCATTAAATAGAAAGCTTTCATCGAGGGAGCAACGGGATGTTGATGTCATCAGTAAGTAGTTAGATGAATGACCTCTGACTTTTGACCTGTGACACATGTATAAACTTGACCTATGACCAGGAGCGGACTGGCCATTGGGAGGTTCAGGACGAATCCGGATGGCCAGTCCACTTAACTCTTTACCAGTATAGTGCAGGCGCTTCGTTCACAAGTACTCCTTCTGTGGTGTTGAAAATAAAGTAAGGCAGCTATCCAAAAAGTAACCAACCAAATTACTGTTAAAAAGCTTGCTAACTTAAAGATATTATTGACACTGAACATTCTGTAAAATTATTTCTATTTGGCATGCAGTCATAATGAAGGTGAAAAAAGGTGATTTAAAAAAATGCATCTCAGAGATGCATTTTTGGAAATTTCTATTAGTATTTGGTTTATTATCTGCAAGTAGTGCACGCAAACGTTGAAACGACGCACATGCGCATGCAGTCGCCTAAAAAGTTGCCAAAGTGGGACAGGCCCCTTCAGAAAATTGGTTTCCTGTAATATACAACATTCACAGTACTAAAACTTTAGTGGTCAAGCACCTTTCTTTATATTTTGAGGACTTTTGCTGCTTCAAAGGATAAAAATGCACAACTGAGAATTGGTATAGTAATACTATAACTTTAATGCAAAAAAAAATTTGTTGGAAAGTATGAAGTATCCTGACACTGCATGAGCGGTTGTGTAGATTGTCTATGGAGAGTATTTCCTAACCAAATTGAAAATGTTTCTCGGTCCCAGTTTCATGTCTTTAACATTTTTGCACTGATTGACCTTCATTGAGATGATATATGAAACTGTCAGGTTGCAACATTCTTTCCTCTGTTTTTTTCTTCTGTTTGACAGAGAGACTGATCCAGAGCTATTTCCTGATTGTCCGTAAGAACATTCAGGACAGCGTTCCCAAAGCCATCATGCACTTTCTTGTCAACTACGTCCAGGATAACTTACAGAGTGAGCTGGTTGGCAAGCTGTACAAGCAAGAAGCCATCGAGACGCTGCTCAAGGAATCTGAACACATGTCACAGAGGAGGAAAGATGCTCAGGAGATGCTACAGGTGGGTGGCTAATCTTAATCCTAATCTAAAGCCCTGTTCGCACTGGACTTTGATAAAACCGAGACGATGGGTACTTTTCCCATTTTTAGTCCAGTGCGGACAGCCTAGGACGTTTTCCCTCTCAGTTACTTCTCCCGAGTCCAGTGGGTACTTTTACCGGCCAACTGCTGCCCGGGAAAACTTCCCTCGTCACTTTTCCCTAGACGATAAGTCCAGTGCGAACAGCGCGTGTCGGTAAAAGCATCTCAGGAAAACGTACATCCGGCCCCCTAGTGCGATTTCACTACACAAGACACCGCGCATGCGCTCTTTGCATTGTTTACGTGAGCGCACGCTGATATGCATGCACATCGCATCGTGATCACATTCGCATGTGGTTTTGCAAAAAGAACAAAAACAGAAAAGAGCGTGGAAAAGTTGTACTTCTAGTGTCGACGATGGTATCACGTCAATGATCGATCGGACAAAAAGCGCTCGCACGCAAATTGGGTACATGGGGTTAATGCAGAAAAGTCACACAAAGCGCCCTCATGAGTTATTATAATGACAGCTCGGTTACTTCTCCCGCGGTATCGGTAACGTCCCTGTCAACTTGCCGCGACGGTGATGTAAAACTACTTAAAATAGTCGCGTAAAGTTATCATCGTCAGCAATGTGTGGCATTCTGCCAGCTTTACAAGGCCAATAAACATTCCGTCTCGTTAAAAACAAAGCCCCAGTGAGAACGCACAGTAGAATTACGGAAAGGCACGTCGCGTTAAATTTATGCAAGGCCGTGGAAAACAAAGTCCAATTTGAACACTGCTTTACAGGTGTTTTTGTTGCAGCTTTATTTAAGTGTAATGTTGCCGTTTATATATCAACGTTGTGTGTCGGCCATTTTGGAAAACAGTGAACGACTTGGAATGACCACATTATGTATTGAGAACTTCACCCAATGTTTACCGCTTGACTTTGCAGTTTTCAGTGGGGGTCAGATATTAGAATATTTAGATTGAAATATTAGTCCCTCTTAAAGGTAGGATACACCATTGGTAATTGCTTGAATTATCATGAATAAGTAGATTTGGGGGGGGGGGGGGTGTATTTTATAGTAAACAATCACAATCATGGATGCCAAGAAAAGCACGAAAAACAGCGTTTTTTTAAAACCGGCGTCGAGCAGTTATTCTTATGTTATCTTTGTTTTTTCGCGATCATCGTCCGGCGATCGCGAATGTTTCATTATAAAATTATATTTTTCGGAATAATTACAGGATATCTAGCGCAATCATTTTGCTGGATGCCTAGAATCAACATTTACTTTCAAATGAGTAAAATATTTCTTAATAATTCGGTATTAAATATTTTAGATATCTGCAAATGGTGTAGCCTACCTTTAACTAATTTGATTTGTAATGTTCAGGTCATTTCAGTCAGTCAACAGTTTGCAGCAGTTTTAATCTTATTAATATTAAAATATTTGGTATATTCAGGACAGTCCTATTGCAAATCTATCTTCATGAAAGAAATGTTATCTCTGTTTTTCCTATCTACTTTTGTCGTCTCTGCAGGCCCTTCAGAAAGCTAGTCATATAATCAGTGAAATTCGAGAGACGCACGTTTGGTGAGCTTCAATCGTCTTCATTTAGTAGAAATGTAGAAAGAAACAAATTATGGTAAGAATGGGGGGCATCATCTTAGAACCATTCTTTAAAATGCAAACCTCATTTGCTAAATATTATAATTTTGAATTGTAAACATGTAAATAAACTGTTTTTGCAATTTTGTTATTGGTATTTTGTTTTTCTTCCCCCGATGTGTAACATTTTTGTTAAATATTTTGTTGTTGGTTAGCCTACCGATAATCTTATTTTTGTCTCACCGAACGAAGTTTGGGAAGAGACTATGCAATCACTATTTCTATATGTAGTCCGTAGTTCGTGTATAAATACATGTACCTTTCATCGTGGACGTCGGACAAAAGAATTTGGGGGCAAACAATGGGTCTACGATTGACAGAAGGTCCACGATTCCAAATCGTGTACAAATCCTATGGAGGTCTTCCGAAAATGTTAATACCTGGTATGTGTCATTTTGGTTTAAATTTTCAAAATATTGGTCGTAAAAGTCCAAGTTCAATTCCAATCAAACTTGGATCATAGATGCAATAGTGTTATCTTCATATTGTGGTTGTGACAAAGGTCAAGCACTGAGGTCATATGTCATTTAAGGTCAAGCTTGAAAATATAATTGAATTTTGAAATGTGTTTCTTTTCACAACCCGAGGTCTAATTGCAATTAATCTTGTGTCATGTATGCAATACTGTAACCTTTATATGAAGGTCATGTCAAAGGTACTGAGGTCAAAGGTCATTTGAGGTTAAATGGCAAAATAGGATAATCGCGAAAGCAGGCGAGACATGTGGTTTGAGAACCATCCTTGTTCTTGTTTGCTCATCTTGATGGTAAACTAAACATTTCCCTTGAGTAATTATTTTTCCCCAAAAAAACCTCATTCCATTATTGTGATATTTTCAATTTTTCTCTTCAATGCTGGGTAGAACTTTGACCTTTTGCGGTTTTCAAACTGGATTTTACATTTGCTTCCCTAAAATGCTCGAGTGATAAGATTTTTCACAATGTTGATAATTCTAGAGTGGCACATCAAAAAAAAGGAAAAAAACATTTTCATTTTTTAGAAAAGATTTTGCAGAATCCTTCGGGTTATTTACATAATTAAGACGTCAAAATATGTCTTGTGAATTTTGGATCCTTAATCTTCAAGTTTTCAGTAATATAGTGGAGTATTATTGATTATATAAACAAAAAGTGTGTTTGTGCAATTACTGGACTTTATTTTTAAAGATTCCTGAAACAATTCTTACAAAATTGTTAATTTGTCACTTTTTATAAGCTACATAATCTTTTGCATAAAACACAATTTAAACTATAGTTAAGGATTTTTGGAACTTCAGATTTAAAAGCACTTATGTTTAATTAGGAATTAATATTTATTTGAAAACGACACCCCCCCAAAAAAAAAAAACGGAAAAAAACTATTGTATATAGTCTAAATACGGTATATAGGTTTATCAATAATAAAGGGGTAAAATAAATCTGGTTTGGAATGCTTGTACTCTGTAGACAAAGAAAATCAATTTTAGGTGTAATTATCATATCATGTATGTTTTTGTGTAATTTGTTTGTTCAATTAGAAATTGTGATGGTAGCTTTTGTGTAAAGAAGACAAATACAATTATATTATATGCTGAAGAAAATCTATCGTTGCAGTTTTATTGTAAAATGTTTTGGGTTTTTTTTTGCTTGAAAGTGGAAATGACTTCAAAGGGCAAACTCTTATTTATACCCTAATGACATTTAGCTTGTACCGGGTATCTGCAGGTTTCAAAGATTCAAATTTAGGACTTTTAACCAGTTCGCGCCGGAGGACGTATATACACGCAGAGTATATATAGCCTGAACCCGCCTCGGATCGAGTTTCGTTAAAAAATAATCCCTCGGCTCGGTGATGTTAAAATAATCCCGGCGCGAACTGGTTAATGACACTTTTAGTGCTACTTGAAACAAAATTTGAGACCAAAAGTAGGCGGACGGAAGCGAGATGTATGATTGTATTTTGAATCCAAGGATTGGACGCTATGTAAATATATTGTATTATTTTCTTAATTGCATTATTAATACCCTTGGAAAGAAAAAAAAATGAAGAAAAGTTATTCAAATGTTGCAAGAGTCTAAAGCTAATTAAGCCTACAATCTGTGTTGCAATCACGCTTGGGGTAAGTGTATTGGTCAGTAAAATTGGCCCAATGTTGGTCTGCAGTAACCACAGGACGGACGGCTGGCGAAAGTGGTGACCATAGACACTATTGGACAATAGATGGCGCTCGTCATCATAAACACAGCCCTGCAGGTGCACACCACAATTACATTTGAAATTCGTGCGCAAAGATCCTGAGATATATAGGCTACATTTAGGCCAGGGCCCAGAGATTGATGACAATGTTTGGGTGGTTTAGCAAAGGGGAATATTACAAAAACACTATTCGTTCAACCACAATAAAATTAGTATAAAAAACTGCCCTAAAAGGTCCTAATATATCATTTCCAGTGAAATACACAATGCCACCCTACTGAGCGTCGCCAGGAGGCGCTGTTTCTGTCTGATTTTCTGTTGTTTTCCTGTGGTTGTTTCCTATGAGCGTATTTGGTGTATTGCACCCACTGACCTCTATACATGGACAGATCATCCATTGTTTCATTTTGAAGTCGGCATGCAGAGAAGTGCAACATGGCGTCACTGCTGTGAGCCAATGAAATGTCCAGGTGTAGAGTTCAGTTGGTTGGTAAATCCACTGACCTCTGCAACTGGACATTTCATTGGTTCACAGCAGTGACGCCATGTTGCACTTCCAGTTCGCGCCGACTTCAAGTGTTAGCACAGCAGAATATGAACAATGATCTGTCCAGGTGTTGAGGTCAGTGATTGCACCCCTATAGTCAGCGTTTCGCTGGTTACTGCTATTTGTGTGGCACTCCCTCTATCAACATAAAATTTGTTGAGTTTTCGAACAATTAATTAGTAGGCTCATTAACCCTGCAAAACAGTTTCCACTAATTCCTTTGAGCTGATGTAGATGGAACTATAGACGATGTGCCCTCTGTTTACATCTGTATTCAAATGTGCCCAGCAAGATGCGCACGCATCATGTTTTACATAAATTCGGTTAAGAGATGACAGAGGTCACATAATTCAAAGGCGATCTGACCTGCGACGTCACTCTTTAAGCAAATTTTATGTAAAACACGATGTGTGCGCATACTGCCGGGCACATTTGAATACAGATGTAAACACGTGACGTCAGAGGGCACATCGTCTATTGCTCCAGCTTCTCAACCTACTAAGGCACATCAATTTGAAACACTCTTAACCGGCAGTCGAATATCGGAGTGGTTAGGCGGAATTTCAGAGCCCTGGTTCAAGTCCCGTCCCTGGCCGACGTCCTTTTTTTCCTCAGTTTTAACGCACACGGTTTTGCAATCTTATCTTTAAGAGAATTAATTTCTAGTCGTCACACTAACCGATTCGTTAATAACTAAGAAAGCAAGACTTAAAGCATCACCCCACTTCCTCCCTTATATGGTACATGGACAGGAAAAGATGTGTGGTCGGCCGCGAAATCCTAGAACCAAGGAGAGTCGGTAATGGGTTCTTTGAGTCGAGTCTGTACCTCTGCGGAATGCTTGGTCAACACCACGTAATTTTGTTCTTTTTCTACCCCTTCACCTCCAATGCAGACGTACGTGTGTGGGTTGTCTAGCACATACAATCAGCCTTATAGAACAAATATATATATTGCTATGTGCATCAATAATGCTGATTAAACTTTTCAAAAGTGTGTTCATTATAATGAGCTGCTATCACAAAAGAAAAGAAAAAAAAAAAAAAAACGTTCACTAAATATCAGTTGCTGATGAAAAAAATATGTTATGATATACTGACAAAAAAAATGCTATGCGCATCACTCACTCAATTTTTTAAGACAAAAGTCCGGTTGACGTAGCAGTTCATTCACCACCGTGACCCGGGTTCAAATTCAGTCGGGCCAATATGTGGATTGATGATTCCGTGGGTTTTCCCCAGAATATTAAAAATTATGAAAACAAACTTAACTCCCACACCCACTAGGTTTAACCCCGCTCTCAATTTTAAATAGACAAAATTCCTTTAGTATTTTGTGTATGTCATATTTTTAGATTAGGCGTTGGGATTTATTACAATTTTCCCCTTTTTTTGTCATGCCCTTAATATTTTGTACAATCTGGGACCAAGTGTAAACTGAATAAAACAAAAAATGCACAACAACATTTTAAATTTTAATTGCAAATTTATACGACTAGAAATTCACAACCTGTTTTGGAAACTACATCCATTGTTTTATTGAGTCATTGCTGCAAATTACAAATGGTTAGTGTTTTTCATTTGGTACAAGACAGAGAAGAAAAAAACTAATGAACTAAAATTCCTTTGTACAAGTTTACAAACAGAAAGATCTACAGCTACATAGTCGGGAGAAATAGTGTTGATGAAGGATTGCAGAATTTGCAAGCGTGCTAAATTAAATCCTCATTTTGAAAATGTTAAAGCCAATTTTTGCCCTGCATGGAAGCTAATGTAAACACAAGTTTGTGACGTCTTAGCCAATTCGAAAAAGTTAAAACACATTCCAACTCCAACGAATCCCGAAATTACCGTTTTGCAACATCAAATTTCACTGTAGTCAAACATCCAAATATGCTCTGCCTTTTTAAAAGCACTAGTTTCCAAACTTACTTTGCAGGAATGTTTTTTTTGTAAGAATTTTTACTTTCCCAACATTTGAACTTTTGTGATAATGGGTAATTATCAGTACAGAACCCTGGTTTACTGCAAACCTCCATCCACAAATAATCAGATAAACATGTATTTGAGGGTTTTACAAGAGTGCAAACAAATTAAAGAATATTATTATCGAGTACAAATTTTGCAGTGAAAGTGCACTGAGCTTTATCTTTGACTCATCGCAGGACAAGAACCCGAGACTACTGGATTACTGCTCCAGTGCTCTTCTGACATAAACCGCGTTCGCATTGGACTTAATATTGTCAAAAGTTACAGTACGTGATTGTCAAAGTTCAAGGTGTTAAATCCTCCGCTAGAATTGCTCAGGCCTGTAGATCTTACTGTTGCGGAGGGTAAAATGGACAATTTGACAATGTTACCCTCTGCCGCATTGGATTTAATTTGGTTAAAGTTGACAACAGTCTCCGTAGGTTTTACCAAAAAAAGTCCAATGCGAACGCGGCTTAACACTGTGAACAAGTAACAATGTATTTTCAATGTTAGTGCATCATGACCTTGTTTCTTTTGTTAGATGTTCATAGTGTGAGCCGTGTACTAGTCTATATCAACAACAGTACGTCCTAATAAACACTGCACATGAAGACTAAAAAAACACCAGATTTCTCAAAGAAAAATAAAACACACAAAACTGTTGTAACATTTTACATGTATAGCATTTCAATAGCTATGGTATAGCTGGTTTTACAAACAGATTTCCATGGGGTATTTTCAAAAGTAGTTGTAGACACGACTGCACAAACATGTGTATTGTACTTTTCAATACAAAAAAACAAAAACAAATTTAGAGAAACTTGGTGATTTCTTTGTGCACACATCTGCAAATCTCTTTGTTCTCGTCAAAAAAAAGGTTAGAAAGTTGATTAAGTTTTCCAAAATGTTCCTATTTCAACCACAATTAAATTGCTGGGTTGAAAATTTGACCCATACCCTAAATTATACCCTATTTTTTTTTTTTGTAATTTGAGTAAAATCCAAAAATCTATTACGAGAAATTTCTTGTGGAGACATATTCATCTATAGAAATCACCATGTGGAGACCTTTTGACTTCCATTGTTCTCATTGTGTTCAGGTTTCCATAGGGTACCAAATAAAAAAAAGCACAGGTTAATGCTGTTTTGTGTATGGGCCAAATGCCAAAAATACACTGGAACAGCAGTCCAGAAGTCTCGAGTTCGAAACATGACAGATAAGTTTCACAATGCCGCTTTCTCTCAATGTGTAACACTTAATTCTTTTCCAAAAAAAGCATTTCATACATTATTAAACCCTGGCTTTCCCAAATCCATCAAAATTTTCCCATTTTAGTGGATGTTGTGGGACATGGTTTTGCAGGGCCTGGTTTGACTAACTTTGAATGGATTATGAGGCCCAAAGCACTGCTAGGGGAATCCGATTGATTTTGTCAATTATGGAGTACATGTACTGTTGTTGTCATTAACCAGTTTGCACCGGATGACGTATATAAATGCAAAGATCAAAACGGATGACACATAAACACGCCACGAGCAAGGCTGGAATGCGTGGGTGTGCTTCCCGGTACCATCGGCCTGAACCCGCCTTGGATCGAGTTTCCTTAAAGCTGGTTAAAGCCATGTGTGCTAATAAAGTCCATCAAAAATCAACCAGTGCTTCAGTGGTGGTTCTATTATACCACGCATGCCATGTATTTTTTTTAACCAGTTCGCGCCGGGATTATTTTAACATCGCCGAGCCGACGGGCGGGATTATTTTTAACGAAACTCGATCCGAAGCGTGTTCAGGCCGATAGTGCTGGGTAGCACACCCACGCATTTCCGGCCTTGCGCGCTGCTGACATACATTTCCGAACTTGAACTTGGCGTGTTTATGCGTCATCCGTTTTGAATTTGGGGAAATGTTTGCGTTTATATACGTCATCCGGCGCGAACTGGTTAAAGTAAGCGACTGATGGATTTTGATGGACATGGTATCCTTCCCTTAAAACTAGAGTAGGTTAAAAACAAATTGAAATGCACAATAAACCTGATAAGTATATTCAAGTACAAATTTTGATACCGTAAAATTACTTCAATGTTGATATAGAGCAACTAACTTAAAGGTAGGATACACCATTTGCAGATATCGAGAAAAAGATTTACTGCGAAATTATTAAGAATTATCTTACTTTTTTTGAAAGTAAATAATAATTCTAGGAATCCAGCAAAATGATTGTGCTAGATATCCTGTAATTGTTCCAAAAAAATGAAATTTATAAAAATGGATGGCGATTGCGAATAAAACAAGAACAATTGCCCGTCGCCGGTTGAGAACAAACGCCGTTTTTTTCTTGTGTTTTTTTTTCAGTATCCATTTCGGACATGTAAGTTAAACTATATTTACTCTAAAATACACCCCCCCCCAACAAAATAAAAAATCCACCCATTCCTGATAATTAAAGCAATTACCAAATTTGTATTATTTTTTTTCTCTGAGGGGAAGAAAATTATAGAATTACTCTTGCATTGAACAGTTCTGCAGTTAGGCACGGCATTTTTGGTGTAGAAGTGCTTATGAGAGTTTCAATAAATGCATGTTCAAAAGTACATGTAGTAGTAAAAAAATAAATAATAATAAAGCAACAAAAATGTATCAACATAATTTCATTATTAAATTTACTTCATAAAACTTGCAACATCCGTGGCAGTACATTTATTTTACTTAAGTTTGCTGCTATATTTTTTTATTGGTTTATTGATTTATTGATAGAATCGATTTTTACTGTGTAAAGGTTTCTGTGAAAATCTTTAAAACAGTTCCCTATATGCGAGAGGTTCTGGCAAAATGAGACGGAACTGGGCAGAGGTTGAAATGCGGGTTCTTAGGAGTTTGAAAAGAGGATAAAATTCTCCTTACAATACTCTTCGTTGCGCTTCAATCCAACATTCCATTCATTAACAAGTTATGGCTGTTTAAAGTTCGCATTTATCAACATGTTGCAAAAGTAAAATATTGATAAAAAGGCCTTAGAGGTTTTAAGTTTTGTACACGTGACATAGACAAAAGTAAGATTTTTATTCCACTACTTCCATAGCAAAGATAGGCAGATTAGTAGGCATACCAAAGATTACAAATATCAATAAATCACCCATTCTTCATTATTTTAGAGTTTCCTCTACAACATGTATGCCCTGTGCCCAGTTTCAAATCATTTTGCCAGAACGCCTCAAATATAAAAAAGAATGGTTGACTTTACAGACTTAAAGGTAGGATACACCATTTGGAGATATCAAACATTTTTTACTACCAAATTATTAGGAAATATCTTACTTATTTGAGAGTAAATATTGATTCTAGGCATCCAGCAAAAGGATTGCTCTAGATATCCTGTAATTATTTTGGCGATCACGAAAAAAACTGCTCGACGCCGGTTGAAAACAAACGCTGTTTTTCGTGCTGTTTTTTGTGCATCCATGATTGTAAAACTTCGGACAGGTCCGTTAAATGATATTTACTATAAAATACAACCCCACCCCCCAAAAAAAAAATCCACCCATTCCTGATAATTAAATCAATTACCAATGGTGTATCCTAGCTTTAAAGACAGACAGCACATGCTAAAAGTGGTTTTAACCAGTTCGCGCCGGATGACGAATATAAACGCAAAAATTTCCCCAAATTCAAAACGGATGACGAATATATACGCCAAGTTCAAGTTCGGAAATATATGTCAGCAGCGCGCAAGGCCGGAAATGCGTGGGTGTGCTACCCAGCACTATAGGCCTGAACACGCTTCGGATCGAGTTTCGTTAAAAATAATCCCGCCTGTCGGCTCGGCGATGTTAAAATAATCCCGGCGCGAACTGGTTAAATGAGATTTTGGTGGTAGCTGGGGGAAAAGGACAACAAGATAAGTGGTTTGCACTTCATCGCTTGGATATCCGTCAGACTCCTGACGACAGGCAGAGCGTACTGTCCAAAACGTTGAGTTCCATCCGGTTCTTTTCAGAACCACACAAACTCAAAAAAGAAAATTTACCACATTGTGTGCTACTGCAAACAACTTATCTTTTTGTTTAGTTTGTAATTGTACCCAAATGCAGAAAATAACTTTTTTTTAAAGATATGTACATGGTAAGATTTTAGATTTAGCATTTCATAAGCTTTCTAAATGATGCACATCACAAGCCTGTAGCTAAAAGCATTAGTGGCTTGTGGAATGTCCAATGTTACTATGTTCATATCTCAACAAGCCATTTCCTGACTCTTTCTGATTTTGATGTACGGTCAACTGCATAAAGTATGGTAGGGCATTTTAGAAACCCTGGTTTTGTCTTCGTCTTCGGCTTGAGACGATTTTAGGCCCCTTACTCCAGCCACATTTCTAGTTTTCATTTATACTTTAATAACAGTCAATCAGTTGATATCAAGCTAAAAAGTACAAATATTTCTATTTGGTTTGCATCTCTGATTCATAAGTCAGAGGCCAAGTCAAAGACAAAGCAAAAGTTTTAAAAATTAACCATAATAAGGCTGTGTCCGAATTCCTGGTTTTGGCTGTGACTTCGGCCGTTGCTATGCTGTTGCTATGGGCAGTCATTGTTCTCCCTTAGCAACAGCATAGCAACGGCCAAAGGCACAGCCAAAGCCAGCAATTCGAACTTGGCCTTAATATATAAGCTGTGCTCTACTTGGAACCGCGCCCACCTTGGAACCAAACCCAAACTAGAACCGACTAAGTGCAAACGCTGCTTAACTCAAGCGACAGAGTAGCTTCACGTCTGGTACCCAACGGAGTAATCACACTATTTTTATGGCCTGTCAACATATCTTACAAATCCACCTATTGGCCAGGGGCCAATTTCACGGAGCTGCTAAGCACAAAAATTTGCTTAGCACAACAAAGTATTGCTTATTAAAAACAAGTTATCAGCCAAAATTCTACGTGTTTTTCATGCTAAGCAAAACACCAGCTGATTATCAGTCAAAAACAATAAAGATCACGTGAAAATTTGGTCTGTAACCTTGTTTTTACAAAGGACAAATTTTCATGCTAAGCAAATTTTTGTGCTTAGCAGCTCCGTGAAATTGGCCCCTGGGTATCAACTGCTGTCAAACTCTAAATTAAAAAACAAAACTTTTGTTTCTCTCCTTGCAATTTTTTTTTTTTTGGTTTGCCTTCTAAGTTTCAGATTACTGAAATAAAAATCTGTCTCAGCATTGCGATCCCCAGGCCAATGCAACCACAACATTTTTCAAAGGTTCTCACTCTTTTAACTGTCATACAAAAACCATCTAATACAGGGGCTCCATAATTTACAGACAGTCTTACATCTAAAGTCCTTTGTTTGGCCGCTGTAGAAGATGGTAGAGCGAGGAAACCCATGTTGATTTTCAAGAAAAAAAGAAGAAAAAAAGAATGACGACGCAGTGATGTCATTTACCGTTAGCATATAGTTTCGTCCATTCTTTTGCTGTTTGGTAAAGAAGAAAAAAGAAAATTCATCCTAAACTGGAATCACTCCTGGATTTATATATACGTGACCGACTCTACACAAAATGTGTATTATGTCGCAACAAAAGAAATTGAGATATACACATTGAGCCCACAACGTAAGCTTTCATTTGGAATATAATAGAGCTCCATAGCCCATCCAATTCTGGAGTTATGACGCGTTTGCACATTGATTACTTCCTTGGAGTTCAAATTACACAACTGAGAAAAACAGGCTTTGAAATAGCCGGCTCTGTTCTACTACAACAGAACGATACACACAAAATGGTAGTTTTTTCCACTTTATTCACCAAAATCAACATTTCTTTGAATGAAACCTGAAACTGTAGGTATCCCTAACACCCTAGGCCCTTTTTGCTAGAAACCATCCTCAATCCTCCAAAATCCTCATTTTTTTAAAAACCTTATTTTTTGAAAACCCCATCTAGCCTCAATCCTCAAAAATCCTCCACACTTAAAACAACATCATGTGCCTCAATTCTCCAAAATCCTCATTTTTTGTAATCCTCCAAAACTGCAATGAGGAATCTGGGGATTGAAAAAAGTCAGTCCTCCAAAATCCTCATTATGATTTTTGGAAAACCCCACAGCCTCATTCCTCCAAAATCCTCATTTTTTGAAAACTCCATTGTGCCTCAATCCTCAAAAATCCTCCACACTTGAAACATTGTGGAACAACATTGTGCCTCAATCCTCAAAAATCCTCATTTTTTTAAAACCCCATACAGCCTCAATCCTCAAAAATCCTCCAAAACTGCAATGAGGATTTTTGAGGATTGAGGAGCGTTAGTATATCATTCATGACAAAAAATGAAAATCACATTTTGATGAAATGTTTACCCTCTCAACGTTGAGTGGGCCATTACATGATAATGCACAGCGCGACTTAATACACCTTTTTGTAGAGCCGGTCACATATATGGAAAGAATGTACATGTAGTATCCTGACGGTACTTCAGGGGTTGTGTACAAAGTCTATGGAGAGTCCAGACAATTTTTCTAAGTATTTCCTAACAAAATTGAAAATGTTTCTCATTCCAAGATTTATGCCTATTCAAATATTTTGCACTGATTGACCTATGAAGAAATAAACAGCGTCAGGTCTCAACATTCTTTCCATACCTTTAATGGCAAGGAATCATCCAGAGTTCAATCACGAACCATTTACACAGGGACGTGCATAGATTGTTTGTGTACATGACGTTATAGGGACACTCCACAGAGTTCGTGTGCTGAGGGAAATCTCTCTAAACTCAAACTCAGAAAATTATTTCAACCTTAAATGTTCAACATCACCCTAATTTGTCGTCTTCTCCATTTTCTTTCATTATACCCATATTTTTTTGGGGGGAAAATTTCTGGCCGAGTTGTGGGGACATTTTTGTGTCTTCATAACATGTGGGGTGGGGGAGGGGGCAGGGGGAGGGGGTGTGGGGGTGGGGGAGGGGGCAAGGGATGTGGGGGTGGGGGAGGGGGGAGGGGGGAGGGGACTGAAACAGTACATACAGGGTGGTTAAAAAAAAGTAACTCAAGTTGATTGTTTACCCACACACCTACAATTCTAGAACATTTCTGTTTACCTAGTGTTTATTGAGTAGAGTGTTTAGAATCTTGAAAAACAAACAAAAATGCCATAAGTAACGGGCCATATCTTAAGATCCATTTATGCTTTGCATTTTTCAGGATTATTTCTAAACACCCTTCTCATCAACACTATCAACACAAATTCTCTGGAGTGGTAGGAGGTAAGCCTACAAGTTTGCGGTTATCCAATTAACCGTGTAACCGTATGTTTTGCGGTTATGGTTAACCGTAACCAACAATAAAACAAATTAAAAAAATTAATTTAAAAAATGGGGCCTGCATTGCATATTTAATAGCACTGTTTCATCAAGGAATTTAGTGTGTGCGCGTAGTACGTGTTGATAATCGCAGCTCTGCGATTGCTAATTGTCTGCATCAAATTTTGTAGGCCGATTGGCTATTATGTTAGATAAGCTATTAGAAATGTCCATACAAAATGTAATCAATTGTACTATTTGTGACCTGCTCCAACGAACCCAAACAAAGTTGACAATTATTTGATTTTTTTTTATATAAAAAAAATAAAATAAAAAATTAACCGAACAGGAAGAATGTAACCGTGTAACCGTTTAAACGGTCGGTTAACCGTGTAACCGTTGCAGGCTTAGTTGGAGGTGGGTGAACAATCATCTGAAATTTGGGTAAACCTATCTTCCCGATACTGACCTGTTGCAATAGCTTTTGCCTCGTTTACTTTCCATAATTCAGCTACATCGTTTGCTAGGGGATCATCTGGATTGGGTGCACTGAGTAGAGCTTGAATCGATAATAAAACCGTCCGAATCTGCAAAGCTGGGCTCCATTTATCTGCAATGAGAACCCACAGCAATCATTCTTGACTGGTGTCAAAGCACGGTGACGAAAGTAGCGTTTTAAACATTTTTATTTGGTGTGAAGTTTAACTATGTGCGATGTGCTATTTAACATTTCAAGTCAAGTTAGGTACTTTGTAGTCAAAACAACAAACCCAAAACCCATTAGAGTGTCTTTTTATTTTTGGGGGATTTTCAGTTCTGACCTAACCCTAATTTTAGCTCCTGGCCCCTAAAATAAAATTTAAAAAAAAAAAAAAAAAAAAAAAAAAATTAACAAATGCAAAAGTTTAGATATTAAATTAACATAATCCAGCTTTGTGTTATTTAAAAAGCTACTAAAATGTTACTACATTGATACGCAAGGTGTGGTGCGTATATAGCAACCAGTGGAATCCCAGAAGATGATACAAAAAATTACCGTTCAACCAAACTGTAAAGGCAAACAAATATGAAAACCATAGAAATAAAAAGAGATGCCCTTATGATGAACCCTAACCTTACCGACTCCATCAAAATCAATCTCTCCATTTTTAAGGATTTTGGCAGATAGGGCCCGAGCGCCAAGGCCATCCAAATCCACTCAGCGCCAGCAGTGAATTTCAACGAACTTGGTCTTAAATTATTGGATTTTGACGGACATGGTCCAAGGGAGTCCAGGTTCAAATGAAACAGCAACCTTACCTTTGAGAATATCCAGGCATATGCGACCCAATTTGTCGATATTTGGATGATATATTTTGGTCATGAAGCGTACTTTAGGCGCCGACATCGGGTACTCCTCCGGCAGGAATAATTCTAACTTAAAACTGCCTCCCTGATATGGCGACTAAAACAAAAAAAGAAAAGGCATTATTCCAAGTGCTATCCACATTGTGAGAACCTTGTAGAGACCTATTCACTCCCTTTGTCTCTATTGTGTTTAGGGGCCAATTTCACGTAGCTGCTAAGCACAAAAGATTTGCTTAGCACAAACAAATCTTGTTCAGTAAAAACATGTTAACAGTAAAAACTCTGTGTTTTTTCATTCTAAGCAAAAAACCAGCTGAATATCAATCACAAAAATATACATCACCTGAAAATTTAGGCTGTAACCCTGTTTTTGCAAAGGACAAATGTTCGTGCCAAATGTTCATGCGCTATTTACCCGTAACCCAACAGAATGTGTTCCTGAATGCGTTCCGGAATATATCAAATGACTTGCCCGCTAAATCCAACAGTTCCAACAGGTTCCAATACTCTGTCGATATTTAAGTCAGAGGTCAGAGCTATATGTATCCAACGGCAGTACATGCTTTGGTTGGAGATAAAGCTACATGAATCTGACCACTGCTTACCTCCGCTGGCCCAGCAACCCTGACGTGAAAGTATCTTGCGTTACTTTCATCTGGGACTGCTTCTATGCCTGGTACTGGTTCAGCCATTAAACGCTGCGTCTCCTGAAAAGTAGACCATAAACCAGAATGACAAAATAAGACAGGGTCATTCCTTGTCAGGCGTATAGCTGGGGTATTCCCTGTCAGGCGTGGCCTGTGCGATACCTGGGCCATTCCCTGTCAGGCGTGGCATGTGCAATACCTAGGTCAATCCCTGTGAGGCGTGGCATGCGCAATACCTAGGTCAATCCCTATGAGGCGTGGCCTGTGCAATACCTAGGTCAATTCCTGTCAGGCGTGGCCCGTGCAAAACCTAGGTCATTCCCTGTCAGGCATGGCCTGTGCGACACCTGGGTCATTCCCTGTCAGGCGTGGCCCGTGTGATACCTGGGGTATTCCCTGTCAGGGGTGGCCTGTGCAAAACCTAGGTCATTCCCTGTCAGGCGTGGCCCGTGCGATACCTGGGCCATTCCCTGTCAGGCGTGGCATGTGCAATACCTAGGTCAATCCCTGTGAGGCGTGGCATGTGCAATACCTAGGTCATTTCCTGTCAGGCATGGCCTGTGCGATACCTAGGTCATTCCCCGTCAGGCATGGCCTGTGCGATACCTACATGTAGGTCATTCCCCGTCAGGCATGGCCTGTGCGATACCTACATGTAGGTCATTCCCCGTCAGGCGTGGCCTGTGCAATACCTGGGGTATTGCCCGTCAGGCGTGGCCTGTGCGATACCTGGGTCATTCCCTGTCAGGCGTGGCCTGTGTGATACCTGGGCCATTCCCCGTCAGGCGTGGCCTGTGTGATACCTGGGTCATTTCCTGTCAGGCATGGCCCGTGCGATACCTGGGTCATTCCCTGTCAGGCAAAATTATAAATTATAAATGCTCTAACGCTGTACCCGGTATTCATTATACGGTTGATCATTACAAAATTCTGCCCCATGAGTTGTGCCTACATGTCCGTCTCCGAATCGGTTTTGCGGTGTTAAACTCAAAAACTTTTGAGAATTCGCAGTACGAAATTTTGCCCTAACATCACAAAATTCGCGTTCGTTATGAAAAGGCCTAAGATTGCTAGTGAAAAATATGTCCCGTAGACCTGCCTGACATGAAAAGAAAGTTATATTCTGGTCGGTGTCTGGCACATCGAAAGGGCTTTTAATTTCGTCGGGTTATTTCCTGTAAGGGACAGAAATTGGGCTGATAATGTTGTTATCAGTGCAGTAGGATGTAGCTAAATTTTTGGACCAAAATGACACCTCGATCATTCATATCGGCCAACAGAAACTGGACTTACAGAATTTTTTTGTTTTATTATTCCAGCGATTGAGTACAATTCTCATTGCCAGCTTCGTTTTTAAAGGTAGGACTAGGATACACCATTTGCAGATATCGAAAATATTTACTTCCGAATTATTAAGAAATATCTTGCTCATTTGAAAGTAAATAATGATTCTAGCCTCTAGGCATCCAGCAAAATGATTGTGAGTACTAGATATCCTGTAATTATTCTCAAAAATAGAATTTTATGAAGACAAATTCGCGATCGCCGGACGGCTCGACACCGGTTAAAAACAAACGCTGTTTTTCGTGCTTTTTTCGGCATCCATGATTGTAAAACTTCAGACAGGTCAGTTACTATAGGTCAGTTACGATATTTACTATAAAATACAACCCCCAAATCTACCCATTCATGATAATTCAAGCAATTACCAATGGTGTATCTTACCTTTAAAGACAGAATGTTCAATTAATGGAACAGCCAATTACGATCACGACCGCAAAAACTTACGACCGCAAAAACTGTACTTTTGAGTAAATCTACCTTATTTTCATACAATCACGCACCGCGCGCCACACGTACCGGATCACGCGACTACCGATTGTCGCGTGTAAGGTTACAACTTTTGGGGGGCCTAATTTCTTTGGAACGGAAGGTGCAGCGCTTGCGGAATTTAGAGCACAAGTAAGTAATTAACACAAAAATGGTAACAAATCGGGCAGTAAAATGACATGGCGGCTTTTATCAATCAATCAACTTCTCACAACAGCGCGTGGTGGTGTATACGGCCAAGTCCGCGTTAACAACATGGTTGACTTGACATGCTTGACTGACCACCATGATGATGATCATCATCATGCTGACGAAAACACGACGAAAGAGGGTGTGTTATTTTACTTCAATTTACCTTAGTGATTCTCCTCGGTAAACCACTCATTTTGCCTCTTGGCCTGGTCGTCTATCTGGTTGCACAGAAATATTGAATTGCGGGGTTTTCTTCGCACGCACCCGCTTTGACTTTTTTTCCGCCGAAAAGCGGCCGGTTGTTTTATTGCGGCCGGCAGTCACGTTGAAAATGGCGATTTTACAGAATTTCGGCAGTCTTCCGGTACGAGGCATGATGGGTAACTTTGGAGCTTATCCTCTACGGTAGCCCGTGTTTGACAATTAATTTCTGCCGATAATCAAAAAAAGTTACTCTGATCCTATGCTCCGATACACCATGGAGGAAGGAAAACTGCCATGGATATACACTTCCCGGCCATTTCCTAGATAATTCTACTAAAATAATTAATAATAATAATAAATAAATTACAAACAAATTTCAAAAAGGTGTCAAGTAGGCCTACCGGTATTGTAAATTCTTGATAATTGGGTTTTTTCCTTTTCTTTCATTTCATTTCACCTGGGGGTGGGAGTACGGTCAGGTTGATCCCTGGGCCCTTTTAGTGAACTAAAGTCAGGGGCTATCTAATTAGGATTATCGCACACACTAGTGAACATCCAAGACCAAATAACCCCTGACCCTAGTTCACAAAAATGATACTGGAATCAAAACTACTGAACCAAATCAGAAGATCTTGGTAATCATTTTCCTGGATATCAAAAGTGTGAGGTTGCATTTTTATTTGACCACCCATAGACTATTCACCACTCACTGTACACGAACACCCACCTGGACGCCCCCTTTAAATGAATGGTGATGGAATAATGCCAGCTAGCTATTGTGACAAATCAAATGTCCAGGGGCCAATTTCATAGAGCTGCTAAGCACACAAATTTGCTTAGCACAAAAAAGTCTTGCTCAATAGAAACAGGTTACCAGCCAAAATTATACGTGTTTTTCATGCTAAGCAAAAAAACAGCTGATTATCAATCCAAAACAATAAATATCTCGTGAAAATTTGGTCTGTAACCTTGTTTTTGCGAAGGACGAATTGTCATGCTAAGCAAATTTGTGTGCTTAGCAGCTCTATGAAATTGGCCCCTGGGGCCAATTTTAGCAGCTCTATGAAATTGGCCCCTGGGGCCAATTTCATAGAGCTGCTAAGCACAAACATTTGCTTAGCATGACAATTTGTCCTTGGCAAAAACAAGGTTACAGACCAAACTTTTACCTGATCTTTATTGTTCTGGATTGATAATCAGCTTAGCATGAAAAACATGTATAATTTTGGGTGGTAACCTGTTTTTAATGAGCAAGACTTTTTTGTGCTAAGCAAATTTGTTTGCTTAGCAGGGCCCCGGATTATCTGAACAATAAACTGACACAATGCTTTTCGCCATTGAATTACGGGGCCTCAGAATAACTCCATCAAATTTGAGAGGTTCTGGCAAATTAAATGAGACAGATGTTGAAACAGAAGCTTAGGAAAGAGGGTGAAAATCTCCTTGCGATACCGTTTAATGTTGCGCTTTAATCCAAAATTTTATTGGGCAAATTATGCCGGTTTAAATATTGCATTCATTGACATGTCAAAAAAGTAAAATTACTGTTTGAAGTTTGAAGTTTAGTATACACGATAATGGAAGATTCAAATTGTTTTTCCTCAAAAACACTTTTATTCCACGACTGGCTTAATATTCTTTACAAATAGTGTTAGTAGACTTATAAAGCATTATCAATAAAGCTGAAAAGTAGAAGGAAAAAGTCACTCCCATTTGTTATTTTGCCCTTTTGCCTGTGTCCAATTCTGTCTCATTTAGCCAGAACACCTCACAATTTCATAACTTCTAAGCTTCAAGTTTGTTACTAAATCTGCAAAACGTACAAGAAAAGAAATAAACGGTTGAAGGCAATTTTAGTTGCAATTTTTTTTTAATTTGTGCTTTTATTATCTCTCCATGATCTTGATGGTATATAAACAAATTCAAAAAATCATTTGCTTTTATTTACAATTACCAGATTGTGGATTTTTGCAGTTTAATACATCAGTAAATCTCCTTCATAAATAAATCACTAGCAATGAGAAATGAACCAATCCAAATTGTCCATGCTTGTGTAGACAGAAAGAAAGTATTCCTGATGCTACTTCAGTGGTTGGTACAAATTATATTTCCTAACAAAATTGGAAATATTTCTCAATCCCAAATTCATGTCATTTAAAAATGTTGGCACTGATTGACCTTCATTGAGAAGATATATGAAGACAAAACTGTGACAGGTTGCAAAATTCTTTCACGTGTCGACCAAAGACACAAGTTAATTGCACTAGCGAAGTTCCATTTTAACCATAACTAAGATCTTTATGATAGCAGTATAGCACCCTCTATTGGTGACTGACGGCAGTCAATGTTTACTTTTATCAACAAGCCAGTTCGATATTCAAACTGCATGTGCTTTTCGTCACAATATCACTTTTTAATTTGTTTTTGTTTGACAATAAGTACAAACCTTTAAAACCTTGAACTCTATGATTTAGAGGTATTAAATTGTTTTTTTAATTTAATTATCCGTGTGCAGTTGGAATTATACCCGACTGGAAAATGCAATCTTTGACAGTATAACCTGTTACAAGGGGGAGTTTTATTAACATGTGTACTGCAAATATAAAGGTAGGGTACACCATTTGCAGATATCAAAGAAATAAATTACTACAGAATTATTAGGAAATATCTTACTTATTTGAAAGCAAAATGATTGCGCTAGATATCCTGTAATTATTCCAAAAAAATGAAATTTTATCTGGTGTAAAAAAACAAGAACACTGTTTTTCTTGCTTTTTTCGGCATCCATGATTGTAAAACTTTGGACTTTTGGACAGTTATTTATTATAAAATACAACCCCCAAATCCACCCATTCCTGATAATTTAAGCAATTACCAATGGTGTATCCTACCTTTGAGTCATGGTTGGAGAAAAAAGTAAAGACTTGAACTTTAAGGTCAATATACTCAATAAATTGTGAAAAATGCATGCCCATGCCAAAACCATTAGAGATAGCAAATATGCATTTGAATCGGGCTCATTATGCATAAAAGTACCGACCAATCAGCATTACACAAAATACAAAGTGATTTTTCATTTCCGCAACAGAACAGGGGCCAATTTCATGGAGCTGCTAAGCACAACAATTTGCTTAGCATGAAAAGTCTACCTTTGCAAAAACAGGGTTACGAACCAAATTTTCAGGTGATGTATATTGTTTGCGACTGGTATTCAGCTGGTTTTTGCTTAGCATAAAAAGCACATTGAGTTTTGGTTGGTAACCTGCTTTTACCGAGCAAGACTTTGTTGTGCTATGCAAATTTGTGTGCTTAGCAGCTCCATAAAATTGGCCCTAGCCCCCTTCGACTTCGACTTCAAACAAGGTTAAGGTTTTGCATTCTTTCCTGAACCAAACTGTCACATTCAAACCAAAAGAGGGCGCTATAACCAAATGACACGTAAGCCATATCCTAATTACTTTAGCTACAGCTAGAGATCTATGGTAGTGGCTGCAGCCACTTCCCATAGACTCGTGTGTAATATCAAGCCGTAGCTAAAGTAATTTATACACCACCTTATTATTCAATATTTGTTACCTGCTCCACAAAAATGGGTATCATGGCAAACAAGAATTTGAGTTTAAAATTAAGTTATATACATGTACATGGATGGAAAGCCAACAACGTATGCCTTCATTTGGTATACAATAGAGCTCCATAGCCCCTCCCGTTCTGGAGATCATTATAACATGTTTGCATATTGATTACTTCCTTGGAGTTCAAAATACACAACTGAGAAAACAGGCTTTGAAATAGTTGGCTCTTTTGTAGAGCAACAGACGGATACACACAAAATGATGATTTTTTCCACTTCATTCATCAAAATCAACATTTTTGTGAATGAAACCTGAAACTGTAGATATTTAAGATGTCATTCATGAAAAAAACACAATTTGACAAAATTGTCACCCTTTCA
Source organism: Crossaster papposus (assembly GCA_037893245.1). Classification (NCBI taxonomy): domain Eukaryota; kingdom Metazoa; phylum Echinodermata; class Asteroidea; order Velatida; family Solasteridae; genus Crossaster; species Crossaster papposus. Next base: position 502,553 of record JBAIAA010000419.1, read on the forward strand.
AAGTTGAGCGAGTTATAATGCACAACGTGACCTAATACCCTTTTTTGTGGAGCCCGACAAACTTTAGTCACATATTATTTGTTTATAAAAGTTTATGCTTTTTTTCTGAATGCAGCCTGAATATATTCATTTGTTTTATTCTGGATTCTTTACTTTTACATTTATTCATTTTAATCTTCACACATTAATGTCACAGGGGACAATTTACCAATACAGTTAATTGACATTTTTGGTTTTCAAACTTGAAAATTTGCATATGAATGACGTGCTGATCACCATATTACATTTATGACCCCAACAGACTTGCACACCTAACAATTGGGTGAATGTCTTACATGCTAACACATACTATCATTTCAGATTCCTTGCATACAAACTAATTGACAGAGTATGTACCAGCATTACATTTGAAGTTGGCTTGTTTGTGTCAAGAAGGACAAACAATGTCTAAACCATCTTAAAAGGTAGGATACACCAATGCCATTGGTATAATTGCTTGAATTATTATGAATGGGTGGATTTAGGGGGTTGTATTTTATAGTAAATATTGTTGACCTGTTTATAGTTTTACAATTATATAGATGCCGAGAAAAGCAAGCAGCGTTCGTTTTCAACCGGCGTCGGGCTGTGGTTTTTATGTTGTTCTTGTTTTTTCGCAATCACCGTCTGGTGATCACGATTGTTTGTATATAAAATTCATTTTTTCCACAAAATTATAGAATATCTAGCGGAACCATTTTGCTAGAAGCCTACAAAGATTATTTACTTTTCAAATAAGTAAGATATTTCTTAATAATTCGGTAGTACAAATTTTCGATATCTGCAAATGGTGTATCCTACCTTTAACTTCTATTAGTTCTTGTCAACCCCTAGCTGGTCAACAATACAGACCCCTTGCACAGTGCGCCCCACTGTCAACAGGTTTTATTTAAATGCGACTATGAATGTACAACCTACTCGTGCATATCCTATAGAGGAATACAGATGCAAGGAGTCTATCTTTGTGAATGTGTCGCCACCATTCGCGCAATGCTGTCGAACACATACTGCATTGTGAAATTCCAAATGTGCATTGAAAACAGTGATTGCATACGGCACCAACAAGCAGACGATTCATTTTTACGAACACCAAAGTACGGACCATGACGAGCACACTGTCACTGCACACTTCCCAATGGCGAGGCTATTATGAAGGCAACAAACTGATGGTAGAAGGGGGCCTCCGTAATGGGTAGAGGGAAAAGGAGGCCATCTAGAATGACGTGCGTAAGCCCTTGTCAGAATTTCCAACGGGCCAAATTCATAAAAACTAGCAATTGCTTATTTAAAGCAGAAGAACTGAACAAAAGCAAAAGCTCGTCAAGTAGAAGCAAAAACAATTGCTTAAAAACATAAACTACCTTTTGCTTTGCTTTGCCCAACAGCTTTTTCTTAAGCTTGCCTAACAAATGCTATAGGTTCTGAACAATAGCGCTGAATGTTTTTATTTATATGTTTTTAAGTAATTGCTAATCTGGAAAGCATTTGCTTGCAAGAAACAAGCTTTTGCTTTTGCTGAAAAGTAAGTTTTGCTTGCTAACAATTTCTTATTTTTAAGTAGAAAAATGTAAGCAAAAGTCTAGAAAAAGCATTTGCTAGTGTTTATGTATCAAGCCCATTGGCTTTGCATTGTTACAAAAACAAAGCCATTGGGAATTTTTAAAGGGCTTACGCATGTCATCTTAGATAGATCCCCTTTTCTTCTACCTCTGTAATAGTGAACAGTGATAGGGTGTTCGGACTGATTCATACAGCTCTTTAATGTACTCTTACCTCACCCCTAAAATCCAGCCTTTCTATTAAATCTCAAATTGCGAAATGCTACAGGCTTTATTTTTGTTAAGGTAGTATGGGACACCATTCGCTTTTGCTGTAATTAACAAAAATGAATGGGTGTTAGGGGATTTATATTTTAGAGTAAATATTGTTGTGTTCATAGAAGGTGAAACAAAACAACACAAAAAAAGGGCTGTTCTTGCAATCTGGTTTCTTGACTTCCTTCAAACGAATTCAATAAATTGGGTGCAGTGTTTGAAAATGTTCAGGTTTTTTCAACGATTGCCAGCTGGCAATCTTTTGAAATTGATAAAAAATTTCACTTTTCTTGAAAACCGCATCACATCAGGTTCTGTGATTTCACAGGATGCTTGAGACTGTTATTCACTTACAGTCAAGTAAGGTATTACATAATAATTCAGCAGTTTTTGTTTTTTTATGTTTGCAAATGGTGTATACTACCTTTAAAGGCGCCTTCTTGCAAAACATTTTCAAATATGAAATTCCTATACGTTTAAGATGCATGCACGTATTTCCTTTATGCACAAGTTATTGGGAGTTAATTGAAAAAGCTCATCCAAATTTGCTTTCCTACTATTTTATTCACACCATTGTTCTCAACAGACTTTAGTTAATTAACATTACATCATTAACCATACCAGTGTCAAAAGCTCTCCCCAACGCTAACATTAACCAACAACTCCAGCACTTACTAGTTTTTTTTAGTTATTTACTTTACATTTAAATATGTATCGTTACAATAATTAAGTTTATGTACATTATAATAACAATTGTTATATTTGTAGGAAGGCATCATCGGTCAGTGTACACTTAAAGTAGATGCATGCTTTTAATTCTCAGGGCTTTTCTCTAAATTTACGCATATATGCTAATTTGTCTTGTACAAGAATATGCAGTCATAAATGGTAAAACAAAAAAAACAAAAAATTGGGGGGGGGGGGGGGTCAAGTTTCTAAATTGTCAAGGCCAGCCAAAATCTCTAGATCAAGTTCAAAGGACCTAAGTTTTCTTATTTGATTTTTTTTTAAGGATGCATGGGGAAAATGAGAAAATTAAAAAAATAGGTCAATGGTAAAAATATAAAAAAATAATAATGACTTTCAAATAGGAAAAAAAAAGTTTGGAAAATGTTGAAAATTTGCTTTATTTCTATAAGTACAAAAAAGGCAGTTGAATTTAGAATTGTCTTTTTTGGTCAATGGGTATGACAATTTTTGGTGGTAGGATACAATGAAAAAAAGTTGCAAAATTTGGGGGGAAAATGTAAAATAAGTCCTTTATTTTCGAGATATATGTAGGTCATACCTAATATTTTAATTATTTTTTTTGGGGGGGGGGGGAAAGGGAGGGAGGAGAAAATCCCTGCAAAATAAGTCCTTGTTGAAAACATGCTTAGGTGATTACGATTAAATAAATTACTCTTTAAAAGTGTTGTCCTACAATACATGATAATATATCTAACTAAACTACAGTTTATACTCACAGTATAAATCATCTACATCTTACTTGTGGTGATATATAGATCCACACCAAGTCCAGGCAAATGTTTCATAAGATGCATTTTTGCATTGGGAGACATTTGATTTTTTGCCAGATTTTGGGCACAATGTAATAATGAAATCCAGGCAAATGTCGAGAATAATTTGTGGGGACTAAAACCCTGATCTTCCCAAAGACACATGACTTATTTGCAAGTGTCAAACTTTCAAAATCCTTTCAACTACATGCATGTGTACAACTAATGCATACTAATTACAGTAGTGATGGAAAATACAAAAGTTGAGTGTTTAGTGAGTACTTTGTGGGCGGGGCTACAAAGAGAGGTGAGGGGGGGGGGGGGGTAGTAAAAATCACGCAACAATGTGGGCAGTGTTTATAATTCTTTACATTAACAAAAAAATCTACTGGTATCTGCTTACAAATTAATTTTTTTTTGAAGATATCTGATGTCACACTGTCAGCAAAATAACACAAGGGCCCAATTTTCAAGCGCTGTTTGACCGGTTCGCGCCGGGATTATTCTAACATCACTGAGCAGAGGCGCGGAGTAATTTTTGATGAAACTAAATCTAAGGCGGGTTCAGGCCGATGGTACTGGGAAGCACACCCACGCATTTCCGGCCTTTGCTCGCTGCTGACAGACGTTTCCGGCCTTACTCGTGACGTGTTTATGCGTCATCCATTTTGAATCTGGAAAAAACTTTGCGTGTATATACGTCCTCTGGCGCGAACTGGTTAAAACGGGATCAATTTACTGCATTTTCGACAACAGAAAAGTTTAGGTCCCAGACCAAAATATTCTGACTACGCGGAAACTATGGGCCTTTTCGAATCCCTGGCTTCATCTTCGTCTGTGGCTTATGGCAATTTTAAATTCTTAACTGCGAGATCTCCAGCCACATTCGTATGTCTGTTGTGCTTTAGAAACATCCACTCGCTTAATGTGAACCCCAAAGTTAGACTATTTCCATTTGCTTCCATTTCTATTTGCTTCTCAGGGATTTGGAATTCGGAGGCCCTATAAAGTGCATTGGAATGAACATAATGTGCCCGATGCGCATGCAAGCTTAAGCACATCCATGCCATGAAATATTGCTTTGAGCATGGTTTTCTGCTACAGTAAGCACAACATTTCTGCTTAACGGTTTAAGCAGCGCTATGAAATTGGGCCCAGAGAGCAGTTTTCCTTCAGTCACAACAAAAAAACAACAACACTGGGTTCTACTCAACTGAATACCACCGAGCACTATAACACTTTCATCATCGACTTATCGAGCTAAACAAATTGTCTACTTAAAAACATTTATTCGTTGAAGGACTTACACATCACTAAAAATTGGGGCCAATAAGAACAAAAGAAAACGAAAAAATAATAAAATAAGAAACCAATAAAATAAGAAACTACTAAGGAGTAGATATATCTATAGTTTAACATCAAAAATATTAGGGAAAATACGTGTTTTGCCTTACAACTCTGCCAATGTTGCAGACCGCTTATTATTCTAAACCCGCACGAAAGTCAGGTTAACAGTTTTAGCGACTGCTATTTTTGTGAACAAGCTGTGGGTATAAAGCCGTGTTCCCATTGGACTTGTACTTCCGCGGCCTCACGGTAACTTACCGCGACATTCCTTCAAATAATTCTACAGTGTGTTCCCACTTGGACTTTTATACCGTGACGTAACATTTCATTGTCCGTGCAAGACTGGCAGAATGTCACACATTGTGGGCGCATTGTAGTCGTATTTGACCTCGACAGAAAGCAGTTTACGCGTGGTCGCGGTACTTCTACAGGGCAAAGCTGTTCCCATTGGACTTTTTACTGTCCCTGATAACTTACTGCAGCTGAGCGGAAACTTTCCGCGACCGCTTTCGGTACGTTGACAGGGACGTTAGTCTACAGCGTGTTCCTATTGCATTTAATTTTGTCATTTTACAGAAAAAAAGTTGCGGTACGTTAACCGACGAAAAGTCCACTAGAAGACCGGCTTTAGGTTCGAGAAAGGAGAAAATTGCAATGCTCAGTATCAAAAAAGTTGGTCGATATTTGTCTCCAAGTTTCTCTAAAAAGATTACCTTGTACAGCAGCACAGAGATTATGTATCTCTAGCAAAGAGCGTGCAATTAGCAGAAATACCAAGAAAGTTTTTATCCTAAGTATGCCAGGTGCCCATCATTAAATATCAGTAAAGTGGTAATTGGTAACCAGTGAAATGTCACCAATGTTGACCTTTTTCCATAAAGCGTGCGGTACCCTCTAGCACGTAGGAACGCAGAACTTTGGTTTTAAATGCTAAAGTCTACCTTTCCCAGCTATCCAAAAAGTACTCGACCAAATTATCGATGAAAATCGGATCTACTGAAGACTGCCCTCTAGTGTTGCTAACAAGTACACGGTCGGTCCATTTTGGATTTGAAGGGCGCCCTCTATCACCTTCCTAAGCCAGGTGTGCGATGAGGCTCAACACTAAGTGTCTGGTGCCACCAATGCGAGGACGGTAATAACCAATTACAGAGCACAAGGTGCACAGACTGGCAGATGACAAGAAAAAGGGGCGGGACATTGTAGGAAACGAGCGCCCTTGCTTGTCCAATCAACGATGAGGATGAGAATGAGGATGATGTCATCGGGGTCAGGGGTCATCGTCACGTGCTCAGTACACCATGCTTTGCCGTCTGCCACGAATGGGACCTACGAAAAGAAAGAAATGCTTTGTAAATATTCGGATAAACGTTTTTTGTCAGTTCTTGCATCTTTGTTGGTGTCAGTTTCTCATTAGTGCTCTCAACAGGGATTTTTTTTCTCTAAGTAAAATTTTATAGAGGTGCTAAGATCATAACAGAAGCACAGGATAGTCTTGCGTGGTTAAGAAGTTGGGCAAAATAAATAGTAATCAGCTACAGTATGATGGTGCTACGTTGGGTGCATTGATTGGAATATACAGGGAAGCTGTGTTATTAGTAAATTGAAGTATTACACACTGTTTCTAGTTCTGCTGATGCAATCTGCACTGCACTTTATCATTATGCAGACATCTTAGTGTTTTGTGAACATTTATTGATTTTTGGCTCATAATTTTGCTAGCTCATACATGTTGCTTAAAGGGTTATATATTGAAATCCTTAAAAAATGCAATTTCTGTCCTATTTAACCTTATTTTTCAATGTTTGTGTTGTTTGTGTGTAGCCATTTTTAAAGTTTTTTTTAGTGTCTTTCTGGTTTTTATGCCAATGTGAATTGTCATTTGTGGCAGGAACTGCATTACAGCTAATTCAGCACCAAACATTGGCAGAATTGTGGAAATTTTGCTGTCATACATTTACTCAGGTGTTGTATAATGGGTTTTGTTGTTACTGTAATATTAGATTTTTCAAAACACTCAACTTTTTAAGTTCGCACAATCTTGGAGACACAACGACGCAAGAAAAAACGCATTCGTTTTCAACCGGCATTGGGCATTTGTTCTTGATTTTTTGGGTGATCGCCGTCTGGCTATCGTGATTTTTAAAAATAAAATTCAATTTTTCAGAGCAATTACTGGATATCTAGCACAAGCATTTTGCTGGATGCCTAGAATCAATTTACTTTCAAATTACTTCTTAATAACTTGGTAGTAATTTCTTTTCGATCTGAAAATGGTGTATCCTACCTTTAACACATTTTAACTTTAAACAAGAAAGATACACTTTAACCCTAACTCCTAGTAGGATGTGTGCAAATTCCTAATAAAATTGGAGGGATTCAGGGTTCATTTATGGTCTTACGACTGGTAAACAAAAAAACGAATTGGCTTTTGTGAATGGCAAAATTATAAAATTGGCATGACCAGAACAGAGAACATATTCAAACTACTTGGTACACAAAACACAGCAAAATAAACTGTGAAAACAGGAGAACTAGTGGTAACTCTAGCCTAGACTAGCAACACTGTATTAGACAAAATAACTAAAGGAAGGAAATATTGCAAAAGAATGTTGTGAGCATCACTATTACTAACACAAAAATGGAAAAAAAGGAGACCGAGGAATGTTGGCATTTTAAACTAAAACCCCTAACTCCCTCCCTTCTCCCAATTTATCCTTTAAGACCTAGCCCCCAGAGTTGTATTTGAGTCGCTGCAAGTCCAGTCACAAGTCCAGTCACAAGTCCAGTCACAAGTCCAGTCACAAGTCCAGTCACAAGTCCAGTCACAAGTCCAGTCACAAGTCCAGTCACAAGTCCAGTCACAAGTCCAGTCACAAGTCCAGTCACAAGTCCAGTCACAAGTCCAGTCACAAGTCCAGTCACAAGTCCAGTCACAAGTCCAGTCACAAGTCCAGTCACAAGTCCAGTCACAAGTCCAGTCACAAGTCCAGTCACAAGTCCAGTCACAAGTCCAGTCACAAGTCCAGTCACAAGTCCAGTCACAAGTCCAGTCACAAGTCCAGTCACAAGTCCAGTCACAAGTCCAGTCACAAGTCCAGTCACAAGTCCAGTCACAAGTCCAGTCACAAGTCCAGTCACAAGTCCAGTCACAAGTCCAGTCACAAGTCCAGTCACAAGTCCAGTCACAAGTCCAGTCACAAGTCCAGTCACAAGTCCAGTCACAAGTCCAGTCACAAGTCCAGTCACAAGTCCAGTCACAAGTCCAGTCACAAGTCCAGTCACAAGTCCAGTCACAAGTCCAGTCACAAGTCCAGTCACAAGTCCAGTCACAAGTCCAGTCACAAGTCCAGTCGCAAGTCCAGTCGCAAGTCCAGTCGCAAGTCCAGTCGCAAGTCCAGTCGCAAGTCCAGTCGCAAGTCCAGTCGCAAGTCCAGTCGCAAGTCCAGTCGCAAGTCCAGTCGCAAGTCCAGTCGCAAGTCCAGTCGCAAGTCCAGTCGCAAGTCCAGTCGCAAGTCCAGTCACAAGTCCAGTCACAAGTCCAGTCACAAGTCCAGTCACAAGTCCAGTCACAAGTCCAGTCACAAGTCCAGTCACAAGTCCAGTCACAAGTCCAGTCACAAGTCCAGTCGCAAGTCCAGTCGCAAGTCCAGTCGCAAGTCCAGTCACAAGTCCAGTGATGCACTTGCATGGCCTCGAATACAACTCTGCTAGCCCAATCCCCAAACTCTGCTAGTACCCAACACCAGTAATAACAGCTATAGTTTTCCTCTGACTATTATGCAAGAGGCTTTGGGTACTAGCAACCCCTCCCCCCCCCCCCCCCCCCCCCCCTATCTTTAGCCCCTATCTTTAGCCCATTTCCCCGCCCTTTCCCCCACCCAATCTTCAGCCCTCCCCCTTTCAAAAGTTAAAATTCCACCACCTTAAAGTACAGTTCATACTTCATGCCAATGCCGTGCCAATTTGTCAGTCCGGATGAATTTGCTGACAAATTCACCAGATCTGTTCCACTTTTGTGAATTCTTGCCGTTAGGTCACAAATTTGCTTTGGCGTTCGCACCGAGTATGAACCGGCCTCGCCGTTAAGAAATGTTTGTAAATTGGTAAGTACACTACTGAAGCAGAAAGGGGTGCTAGGCTAGCGAAACTCCCAAACTGAAACCATTACTTTTGAAAATATACCTGCCACAGTTTGGATAGGCATGCTTTGTGGTTGAATCCTTGCAATTATCTGTGCAGAATAAAACATGAAGGAAGGGGTTTGGAGATAAGGGTTTGGAGAAGAGGGGTATAATGGAAGATGAAAGGGGGGGGGGGTATAAGGGAGGATGAAGGGGGTATGGGAGTAGAGGGTATTGACAAGAAGGGGTTTTAGACAAGATGATAGATAAGAAACAGCAAAAATGGTGGACAACAAGATATAACAAACAAAAGAACACGGGGGACAGAGGGAAAGTGGGAAGTGGAGGGGATTAAGGAGGGAGAGGGGATTAAGGAGGGGAAGGGGGCAAGAAGGAGGGGAGTGTGGGGGGTGTTGATGGAATGGGAGGAGGGAAGTGAGGAGGAGAGGTGGGGGAAGGGTGGGGGAGGGGTGGAGGATTTGAGGATTTGGAGATAAGCAGACAGGAAAATGAGGAATGGAGGACAGGGTAGGGAAATGATGAGAAAATACAGGAGAGAATGAGAGAAACAGCAAAAAAATTAGGTTAACAACGAGGAATATGTAACGTTAAACAGACAAAATGCTTTCAAAAAAATCACAGTCAATGATGCAGGGAACAGGGAGGGATGCAGGGGAAAACAACCCAAAACACATGTTTTCTGCAAATTTCCACTGCGCCTTGCAGCAAAAATAACTGAAATGATGAATCTCTAAACTGGCATGCGACATGCACAAACAAGCAGCTGACATGCATCATCATTCAAAGCGTTAATATTGGCCTCTTGCATACAATGTAACTCCTTCAGGTAGGGGTGTGGCATGCATTTATGGGTAATTTGAGAATCGGGTACCCGATCAAAAAAACACGGCTACCCGGATATCCGTTAATGAAAACCTAAATCTTTATATTCTCAGTTTCTTGTTAGCTTGTTCACTATAATCCTGCCAAATCAGTGAGTCAATACAGCAAGATAGAAGTGAGCTTTACTTTGACATGTAAACTGCAAATTTACGGGTGTCTTCAGTTTAAACAATATTTTGGATGAAGCCTAGTTTCATATTAAAAGAAATTCCCAACCTTTTGCTTTCATCGTCTGAAAAGTTACAAGTGTAGTTTACAAAGTTGGCTATGGGTACTCAATTCTATAATCTGGAATCGGTTCCTGACATCAACGGCCGGGTACTCGGTTACGATGCACAGCCCTACCTCTAGGTTTACATAATGGTACTCTAATGGTGGCAATGCATTCAGTCAAATGGATTTCATGCAGGGGCGACTAATGTATGATACATATTGCAGACAAATTATCAAAAGTAATATCCCAAGTCATTCCACAAAGTCCTTCACAAACTGTCCAGGTGAACTCATGACAATTGGCATTCCTTTGTCATTGTAACCACCACCTGGCCTGACTTGTGGTTGACTTGTGTCCACAGGCCAATCCAAGCACACTTCAACTTAACAATGACTCTAAATTCTTGAATAATAGAAATGCAGTTTCACCCTTAAATCTTCGCAAATTAAACCATTGCTATGACGTCACTCCATTGTTAAAAGTGTGGATTCGTATCTACGAATCGACCTCTTTGGACAAAACCTTGGACAACAAGTAAAGTTAGGAATTCGCGGTTTTCATCTCAACACTAACCCAAAGCTTGATTACGTAAGATTCTCGAGAAACCCTGCATGCAAATTAGGCGTCCAATACATGGCCACAATACCAGAATGCATGCCTTTTCATGTCCACTCAACTGGATGACAGTTGACGCAATGGTTTAAGTCAGAGAATACACTCGCAAGTGTGGATTCGTATTTAATAATCCACTCGGCGCTTCGCGCCTCGTTTAGTCGTAATTACGAATCCACACTTTCTCGTGTATTCTCCTATACTTAAATCATTGCTATGACGTCATTGTTAAAAGTGTGGATTCGTAACGGTTTTTATCTTGCCTACGTTTTAACAATTATGAATCTTGAGAACCTCCCTTTATGTAAATTAAGTCTATGGCCATGATACATGCATGCCTTGTTATCTCCACTCAACTGGGTAGTTAATAACAATAGTTCTTTTTTACGCAATGGTTCTAAGTCAGAGAATACACTTGTAAGTGTGGATTCGTAATTTACGACTTGCCTCGGCGCTTCGTGCCTCGTGAATTCGTAATTACGAATCCACACTTTCTCGTGTATTCTCCTATACGTCTCTGTTTTAATGGTGAAACTGCATAATTTCAATTGTTCATTAACTCACAGTGCATTGTACATAAACTGTCATAAGACAGATCAACCTAACAATGGCCGGCACAATTGCTTTTGAAGCGGTCTGTGTACATAAGATTTAAGGCAGAGAAAAAAAAACTTTTTGTGTTGTAGTCTCAGGAATAGGGGTGTAACAATAGCACTTTCTTGGGTATATCTGTGTGAGTGATAGGAGCTTGAGCCGATTTCAGGCACAAAACTTTGCTTAGCATGACAATTCGTCCTTGGCAAAAACTAACAAAATGTTCAGGTGATGTATATTGTTTGTGACTGGTATTCAGCTGGTTCTTGCTTAGCATGAAAAGCACATGAAGTTTTAGCTGGTAACCTGTTCAAGACTTTTTTGTGGTAAGCAAATTCGTAGATACTGGGAATTTTACATTTAGCAAGATTTCCAAATTTATGCTTAAAAAAGTGGTTGACAATTACCAACAATCTAAGATCAAGACCAACGACCAATTTGTTGTTCTCGGAATAGATGTGGCAGATAAAAATGCAAACAAGGCTATGGTGGACATGGTAACTGAATCCGCATTTTGTAAAAAAGTTTGTGAAATCAAAAAGACAATGTAAACTTTTGTTCAAACAAAGTTTTGGTAACACAAGACACCTGAAAACACTTCGCTGTCTAAACGTTTCTTCTTTAAAAAAATGTTACTTCAGAACACGACGATCTCTTTAAATTTGCTGGTACCTGCTATTCTTTTGCACGCATACGATGAAATGTTTACTTTGAAAGAAAATTTGTCAAATCCTCATGTGCAAATGTGCAGTTAGAATACCGAACTGGCTTATTGGGATCGACACCACTGACCTCAACACCTGGACAGATCATTGTCCATATTCTGCTGTGCTAACACTTGAAGTCGGCGCGAACTGGAAGTGCAACATGGCGTCACTGCTGTGAGCCAATGAAATGTCCAGTTGTAGAGGTCGGTGGATTTACCAACCAACTGAACTCTACACCTGGACATTTCATTGGCTCACAGAGTGACTTCATGGGTCCGCCATGTTGCACTTCTCTGCATGCCGACTTCAAAATGAAACAATGGATGATCTGTCCATGTATAGAGGTCAGTGATCGACACCTACGACTATTGAGATTCAACAATTGAGGCCCCCTAAGTTCCCTGCAAATTTTCAGAAGAGCAATCTCATCTTTGAATGCAACATCCACATTCTCAGAATGAACAAAAAGTTGTTCTCTTGTTGCGAGATGTCACATCATTTCCTGACGAGCACTTTAAGATATTAATTTGTGAATAAGTCTCGGTAGACCAAGCCTCCAAGACAATCAAGGAATGATCAGGGGGTTCACGGTATAAAGGACAGGGCTCTAATTACACTGTACGTCCCACTGCACTCTCTCCAAACACTGAATTTCCTGCAGCCAAAATCTCTGCGTTATCGCAAGTGTTTACTTTAGATCTCTTCCTTGTGATTGGAAATTAAATTGAATTTGCGCGGGCGAGTGTCTGCAAGAGACATTTTTCGAAAAAGGCGATTCAAGAGGGGAGGTATATCAAATTGCAGGAAAAATTGCGAGAATTTTTTTAACGTTTTCATGTATAAAATGATAAATTTGTCCATGGTTATGGAAAATCAAACGCGGGGGTTTAAATTTAGGCCACAAAAACAGCCACTGCCTTGAAATCGGTATTTTGACTATGCAAATAAATTTCTTAAATTGAACGGCTCATATTTTTAGGATTATGTAATGATATCAATAATAAGTAATTAATTAGTATTTCAATAGACTTTGCAGGCACAGAAAAGGGCTGCATGTACATTTAAAGGGATCGTATACGTTTGGTAATTACTCCAAAAATTAATGGCAATAAAAAATTACTTGGTAAGAAGTACAGCAGCTTTGGATAGTATAATGCATTTTTATAAACTTTTCACTTCGAAGTACTGCGGTTATGGAAAAAGATATCACTTTTTATCCCCAAAAATTTGAATCTGAGAAGCGTTACTGCAGTGACGTTTCTCAGACTGTGTATTCCAATGCAGATTATTCTTCCTGCGTGGACATAACCGCTCCAGATTTTCGGCAATATCTCGAAATCGCTACTACCTTTTGAAATGAAATTTTTACAGGTTAGTTTTATGGTATATATCTATAACTATATAGGATTGAAACAAACAATGGGTTCCAATTACCAAACGTGTACAATCCCTTTAAAGTATAGTATACCATTAGTAAGTTGTGCATTTTTATCATTTAAAACAGGAAAAGTTCTCAAAATCTCTGTGAATGCTGTAAATTCTGAGAAAATGATATTTTAAAATCTCGATTTTGAACCAACTATTAAAGGAATTGTCCAAAAGTGCGTCTCAGAGACACAATACTTCCGTTCCCGATTACAAGACCTTCTCAATTAGGGTAAGTGGGGACATATTTTTGCCAATTTTGTTGGGTTTCCACACCATGCACACGTGCAAAATCTCATTCAGGCCGAGCAAGGTACCAGCTTGTCAGGCGAGGCATGCATGTTGCACGAAAACGCGCGCGGCATTATGGGGCAGTTTTCCAAACTCCACCGTAGGCTTTATCTTTTGCTATATCACTATGGCCAAACTGCATGAACAAAACCAAAACGGAGACGAAGCTGGGGTTTGAAAAACGGCCCCTACACAACGTATCCGACGTGCTGGCGTCATATGAAAATCAGACTCCTGTGAAAATCGCATTTCTTCACGTGCTGGGAAATCTCATGCACCTGGGCGCCCAGGTTCGATGAATTCTTAGCAACCGACATCCCTGCATGCTTCATGCTAACGTTAGCTCAGCATTGGACGTACGACGTATCGCACCAGTAAAATCAATACAACGTTGAAATATTGAGGCACATACGCGTATATACAAAAGAATGCATGGATTTCTCTAAATATTATTAGTTATTCCATTTCTTCTTAAGTGCGAGGCGGTCAGGCACGGCGGTCTAAAGGTCATGAGCAGAGCTGCCTTACGACTGAATGACACTGGTAGTGGGGACCATATACACTCCACAGATTCAACAGACAGACAACTGTCAGACTGCAGAGTTTTGTTATTCGTTATTATATTAAGATTTTCCTGCGTCTAGGTAGGTACGTAAAACATTGAACATTAGTACCAGGGGTCAGGAATTAAGGGGTCGCAAATAAAAAAAATTGAATTCTCATAAAATAAATAGGAATGGGACAAAAAAGGGTCGGCCGGTAATCGGTAACAGAATTTTTTTTTTTTTGGCCTTGGGACAAACAAAACAATCTGGAGTAATTATTATTAAAAGGAAATGACTGATTCTGATAAATCGTGCACAACTAATTACCAATACAATTATACAATAATATATTAGAGAAAAAAAATAGGGATTTGTTAACTTTTGTTTGAGGATTGGAATTAACTATTTTTAGGTCGGTGACATAAGAAAGAATATTAGGATAAGAGGCGGAAAAAAAAAAAATACAATTAGGAGATTTTGTGGTATCCAAATAATGTGAAGAGTGAAAAGTCAATCTGCTCTTAGGAATAATGCAATATATGTGAGATGGAACTGGGCACAGGGCATAGTGGAGAAAATAATAATGAATAATGGGTGATTTATTTTAAATATTCAGATTTATTGATATTTGTAATCTTTGGTATGCCTGCTAACTATATTTTGCTAAGAAATAGTATGGAAGTAGTGAAATAAAAGAGTTTTTGAGGAATAAAATAAATAATTTGTTGATATCTCATGTACAAAACTCAAAACTTCAAAGGGTCTTTTCTCAACATTTTACTTTTGCGACAAGTTGATCAATGCGAACTTGGGTGCAAACATTAGATTTAGGAAAAATTAAATGCACAAAGCAAAACCAATTTTTAAAAATAAAAATATGATAATTCTATAACTGCATTTGTGCACAACACACTGAAATTAGCGTTAACCTATTTCTTAAATACCTTATTTAAACAAATTAGGATGCTCTTAATTCTTTTAACACAACGGAATGATCAGTGTTGGAATTGCAGAAAACTAAAAAAAAAAATTTAAAAAAATTGAGGGTCAATGAGGAACAAGGGTCCCTGGTGTAACGTTGGTATTTGTCTAAAAGATATCCCCAAGGCTTACAAACAGACCCAGATGAACAAAAATAGGAGAAAAAGTAACATCAACATTTCCAAACAATCGAGACAAAAGTAGCTCTTTGGAAGACAAACTCAGGATAAAAGTAGGACTTTTGCAGATTTTTCAAGAGTAGGGTTGTGGCACACAAAAAGGAGAAAAACTGTAGCTAATAGTAGAAATGTTTGGGGAAAAAAAGTATAGAATTCGGAGCAAGGTAAAGATTAAAGCAGAATTATTCCAACAAAAGAGTTGCTTTGACCGAGTGAGACAATAGTTTACTATTTCCTACAACAAACAAATATTTCCATCAGCTGTTACGATTCTCCTGACTCGGCAAAAGACAACTTTGTCTCTGGCCTGTAGTGTTTGTCAGACTACTTTTGATATTAAAATGAATCCTGGTTGTGGGTTTGGGGGTTTGGAAGGAGAAGGGGGAACTATACTTTAAAATTGCTTTGGGGAAAAAAATGGAACAGAAAACAGGCTTTGCAATACAAGCATACAGCACATTCAAGTCACAACAAACATCCATGCTACATGTAACTCATGTTTTAAGGGAATATACATCATTTGCTTTTACTGTAATTTTCAGAAATGGATCGATTTTGGGGGTTAGTATTGTATAGCAAATATTGTTACAATGATTTGTTCGAAGGTTTGTGTTTGTAGATGCTGAAAACTAACACCCCCCCCCCCCCCCCCCGGAAATTTTTTTAAAATTAAATCATGTTTTTGAAGTTTGGTTCTTTGACCTCACTTAAGATGAAACGGAGCAATTAATAAAAGTCTGAGAATTGTAGAGTCACAGTACCAGACTAGCTTGCTTGTACCAGTTCATATCGATTACTGACAAAATGCGGACTAACTAAATATGGTAAATTGGGGGTACTATTTAAAAGAAACCAGTTTTATCCAATGCTGGTCGGCTGATCAGCGTTGTAGATTGATATAAAGTTACCACTTTTCTTGAAAATGACGGCACACCAGGTGCCAAAATTGTATAGCATGCTAAAGTTATTTCATAATAATTTGGTAGTTTTGCTTTTTGATGTTTGCAAATGTTGTTAATTCCCTTTGATAAAGTAGGCCTAACGCGTTTTAAAAAAAAACCAAAAACATTTAATTTATTATTTAAAAGATTTGGTTGGAATAAAAAAAAAAGGTAAAGAATAAATCTGGGTTTTAGGAATGTCTTTAGAAATCGGTGAGATGCAAACCAGGCTTTGGCTAGGCACAACTAGGTACCAGCTGTGTACAGGCTTGGTATAAATTAGGTACAACTGGGTACCAGCTGGGTACAACCTGTGCACAGGCTGGGTTTCAGCTGGGCATAAATTTGGTACAATTTGGTACCAGCTGTGCACAGGCTGGGTGCCAGCTGGGCATAAATTGGGTACAACTGGGTACTACCTGCGCACAGGCTGGGTATAAAATGAGTACAACTGGGTACCAGCTGTGCAAAAACTTGGTGCCGGGCTAGGCATAAACTGTCCAGGTAGAAATTAGGGTACCTGAAGACTACCGTGGAAAACCTACATGTACTTACCGGTACCTTGCCCTGATACTGCCGAGCTTCGGATACCCGGGTCTTTGTCCAATTTACATTCTGGGAGTTCAAATATTGATAGCTCTAAAAATATGGAAAGAAAAAAAAAACAGTGAAAAGACTGATTTCATTTAAATACCTAAAAGTTATTTTTGTAAAGGGGACTGTAGTAGTTGTTGGCGTGAAATCCACTGAATTTTACCTAAAAATAATCACCTCAAGAATCTAGAAGCAATATTCAAAAATACTAACGGAGACAGTTTAGCCATTCCTTTTGGTCGTAATCACGTCATGTGGGTACTTTTGAAATGGATTACTCCATTGTCACTATAAAGTCTGGCCCCCTTTGCCTTTTTATTGGTTAAACCCTCAAACGGCATTTGAGACTTTCAAAATAATATTTATGAATGGGAATCAGCTCGCGTCATTATCCACATCCAAGCATTCGGCCTGTCTTGAGCGCACATGATTATTCCCTTGTTAACCAGTTCGCGCCGGATGACGTATATAAACGCAAACATTTCCCAAAATTCAAAACGGATGACGCATAAACACGCCAAGTTCAAGTTCGGAAATGTATGTCAGCAGCGAGCAAGGCCAGAAATGCGTGGGTGTGCTTCCCGGCACTATCAGCCTGATCCCGCTTCGGATCGAATTTCGTTAAAAATAATCCCGCCCGTCGGCTCGGTGATGTTAAAATAATCCCGGCGCGAACTGGTTAACCAGTTCGCGTCGGGACACTAGAAAAAAAAATTGGAAATTTAAACGGATGACGGATAAACATGCCACGATTGAGGCCGGAAATAACGGTCAGCGACTGGCTCACGGCGAGCGAGGCGGGAAACATCAAGGTGTGCTAGTGCTACCCACAGATGCTCGCCTAAACCCGTCTGGGATCGCAGTTCGTGAAAAACAATCCCGCGCCTGGGCGCAGTCAATGTCAAAGTAATCCTGGCGCGAACTGGTTAAGATGGAGTCCCTAAAAGCAACAGATGGTTGCAAAATCTGGAAAGAATGTTGCAACCTGACCCTGTTTTTTCTTCATATATCATCTCAATGAAGGTCAATTAGTGCAAAAATGTTGAAAAGAGTTGAATCTGGGACTGAGACAAATTCCAGTTTTGTTAGGAAATACTTTTCTTGTCTCTCCATAAACTTTGTACACAGCCGCTGAAGTAGCGTCAGGATACTACATTCTTTGACACTCCATAGACTTTGTACACAACCGCTGAAGTAGCGTCACGATACTACACGCTTTGACTCTCTATAGACTTTGTACACAACCGCTGAAGTAGCGTCAGTATACTACATTCTTTGACTCTCCATAGACTTTGTACACAACCGCTGAAGTAGCGTCAGGATACTACATTCTTCGACTCTCCATAGACTTTGTACACAACCGCTGAAGTAGCGTCGGGATACTACATTCTTTGACTCTCCATAGACTTTGTACACAACCGCTGAAGTAGCGTCAGTATACTACATTCTTTGACTCTCCATAGACTTTGTTCACAACCGCTGAAGTAGCGTCAGGATACTACATTCTTCGACTCTCCATAGACTTTGTACACAACCGCTGAAGTAGCGTCGGGATACTACATTCTTTGACTCTCCATAGACTTTGTACACAACCGCTGAAGTAGCGTCAGTATACTACATTCTTTGACTCTCCATAGACTTTGTACACAACCGCTGAAGTAGTGTCAGGATACTACATTCTTTGACTCTCCATAGACTTTGTACACAACCGCTGAAGTAGTGTCAGGATACTACATTCTTTGACTCCCCATAGACTTTGAACACAACCACTGAAGTAGCGTCAGGATACTACATTCTTTGACTCTCCATAGACTTTGTACACAACCGCTGAAGTAGCGTCAGGATACTACAATCTTTGACTCCCCATAGACTTTGTACACAACCGCTGAAGTAGCATCAGGATACTATATTCTTTCCTAAAGTCTTGGCAATCGACTTACCATCACCGTGGTCGGCAATTAGAGGTCCGAAGCAATTGAAGAAGGGATGGCGCATGGCATCGTGGGCTGATACTCTGTTCTTGCCTTGGTACTGGTGACGAGTTAAAAATGTTTAGAATTAATCATTTTCGTTTTGAGGTTGCACTATGGGACAATAGCGTTTGTTTTTGATTGAAATAGGGGACGTATGACAAAGGGAACAATGGGGTCCCCTATTCCGCAAAGGTCCCCGATTCAGACTCGTGTGCAAATCCTATGGCGATCATCCGAAAACGTTAGAGTACAAACAAAAGAGGGAAGACGGTCGGACAATGCCCCGTCCCCTATTGACGGCATTTACCCACTTGTATGAGTGAGAGAGTGTGTGGTTCTGAAGAAAACTCGTACTTTAGTACATTTTGGCAGAGTTTTAACGAGTCACTGTTTTTGGGTGACTCGAGTCGGGTCGGGTCATTTTAAAGAAGTGGCTCGAGTCAAGTTGAGTCATTAGGTCAAGAAAGTTGAGTCGAGTCGAGTCGAGTCGAGTCGAGTCAGTGTATGGTAGTGTATTTATTTGAGTCAATTTGTATTATTAAGTCAATTTGAGTCACAACATTTTTTACATTATACATTAAATAATCAAGACTCAAGTTGAGTCGAGTCACACAAAAATGTGACTTGAGTCAGAGTGGAGTTGAGTCATTAAAACTGTGCATTTTGTTGCTAAACGGTTATTCCGAAATACCGTCGAAGCCTAATGACTGGTCGTAGGCCAAGTATACATGTAGTTATTGGGGAGGCTAATCATCCTTAATACTCGCAGCTGGTGTGCTAAATTGCGAAGGATGCGGCTACAACGTGATCGTTGGGCGCCTATGGCAGCCGGCCACAACGACTCGTATATGACTACAGAGCACAGCCTGACATGGAAAGTGTTTGATTTTTCCAGAGGGAGAAAATCCGGAGGACCCGGAGAAAAACTCTTGTGGAACAGGTGAAAACCAACGCACAACTCTACTCACATATGGTCCGGGCCAGGAATCGAACCTGGGCCACATTGGTGAGAGGCGAGCGCTTTACGCACAAGCCACCCATGGCAACCCACTGGGTATGACCGGGTCTGAATTTATTTGACTATGGCTTAAAATGTACACACGAGTCTACGGTAGCAACTACAGCCACTTCACATAGACTAGTGTGTAATTTCAAGCTGTAGCTATTAAGTAATTCGGACACGGCTTTGTGGGCGAGCCCATTTAATATTTATTTCGTACGCGACGAGGAGTTATTTAGAGATATCTCTAAATAAATAAAGATATCTCTAATTCATTTAGAGTAATCCCTCATTCATTTAGAGTAATCCCTCATTCATTTAGAGTAATCCCTCATTCATTTAGAGTAATCCCTCATTCATTTAGAGTAATCCCTCATTCATTTAGAGTAATCCCTCATTCATTTAGAGTAATCCCTCATTCATTTAGAGTAATCCCTCATTCATTTAGAGTAATCCCTCATTCATTTAGAGTAATCCCTCATTCATTTAGAGTAATCCCTCATTCATTTAGGGTAATCCCTCGTTCATTTAGGGTAATCCCTCGTTCATTTAGGGTAATCCCTCGTTCATTTAGGGTAATCCCTCGTTCATTTAGGGTAATCCCTCATTCATTTAGAGTAATCCCTCATTCATTTAGAGTAATCCCTCATTCATTTAGAGTAATCCCTCGTTCATTTAGGGTAATCCCTCGTTCATTTAGGGTAATCCCTCGTTCATTTAGGGTAATCCCTCATTCATTTAGAGTAATCCCTCATTCATTTAGAGTAATCCCTCATTCATTTAGAGTAATCCCTCATTCATTTAGAGTAATCCCTCATTCATTTAGAGTAATCCCTCATTCATTTAGAGTAATCCCTCATTCATTTAGAGTAATCCCTCATTCATTTAGGGTAATCCCTCATTCATTTAGGGTAATCCCTCATTCATTTAGGGTAATCCCTCATTCATTTAGAGTAATCCCTCATTCATTTAGAGTAATCCCTCATTCATTTAGGGTAATCCCTCATTCATTTAGGGTAATCCCTCATTCATTTAGGGTAATCCCTCATTCATTTAGGGTAATCCCTCATTCATTTAGGGTAATCCCTCATTCATTTAGGGTAATCCCTCATTCATTTAGGGTAATCCCTCATTCATTTAGGGTAATCCCTCATTCATTTAGGGTAATCCCTCATTCATTTAGTGTAATCCCTCATTCATTTAGAGTAATCCCTCATTCATTTAGAGTAATCCCTCATTCATTTAGAGTAATCCCTCATTCATTTAGAGTAATCCCTCATTCATTTAGAGTAATCCCTCATTCATTTAGAGTAATCCCTCATTCATTTAGAGTAATCCCTCATTCATTTAGAGTAATCCCTCATTCATTTAGAGTAATCCCTCATTCATTTCATCTCTAAATAACTTGCATATAAGTAATAAATTGGCTCGCCATGGATAAATCTTGTGAGCCTACGTCATGCATTATTTGATTTGTTGTAACAGTCTACATTTTGTTACGCTATGCATTTCCTTAATAATGGAAACTCTGTGACCAAGACACCGAGGAAAAACCCACCTGTAAGAGTTTACTTAGCAAGTTCTGGCCGTCAGCGTCGAGCCTTGGGGCGTGGTTGACCAACGGCTCCCGTCGGTACCTGTGGAAGTTGTACGAGAGGAACTCCTCGTTGGAGCTGATGCCAGGCCACGTCTCGTTCGTGGGCGTGCCCAGGACCTTCCAGATTAGGTGGAGCTCATCTTCTACCGTGGAGCCGGGGAAGAGGGGCCTCCCGGCGACCATCTCGTAGTAGATGCAACCGACACCCCTGCAAGGAAGGAAGAAGGGGGAAAACAATGTAGTATCCTGGCGCTACTTCAGCACCTAATACAAAGTCTAAGAAGAGTCAAAGAATGTGCCACAGGTGTGGGTATCTTCTTCAATACTCACCACATATCAATGGACGTTGAATACTCGGTGCTTCCTAGCAATACATCCGGGGGTCGGTACCAGAGGGTGACCACCTCATTGGAAAACGTCTTACTGGGGACGGACTTTGCTCGGGCCAACCCTGCAGAGGTCAAAAAGTCATGTAGTAAAACCAAAGGTCAAATCTGAATGACAGAGGGATAAATATAACCCCTTCCGGTAGAATATCAAAAAAGTATTATAGATGCACCGTCTTGAATATATTACAGCTATACCTTTCATTTAATGGTGCAGCTGTTCACGATGAAATACTGGTCTCTTTTTCCCTGTCACGGTGATGTGCCATAGAATATAGAAAATCACATGTATGGCATTTTTACGAGCAATTTGGATACAGTGTTGATATGTCACGGCACAAAAACAGGAAAGGGCAAAAGGGAAGCGACTTCAATAAATTGTAACCAGAAGGATGTATCATAAATAATTCATCTAATAACAGTAAATGTACTCTAACCTTAACGTCACCCAATACTATAAAATACTACTAGTAGTAGTAAAATGTAGTATGTACATGTAGTACTCTCACCTACTTGTGTGCAATGCCTGTAGTAATTTTTAGTTTTTCGTACTTCACCCCAAATACTGTACCGTTACATACAGTAGTAATAATGTAGTACTAAGGTTACCGAGTGTAAATAGGTACATCTGAACCAAACACAAGCAAAAAGACCCAATGCTACAAAATACTGCCACTATTAGTAAATGGTAGTAGCCTGTAATTGCTAACATCTATTCTATACATACTTATACAAGAATGTGTACAGGTAGTATTTTTGTAGTTGCTAGTATCTACATTTGTATACTGCTGTCATTACACACTCAATCATCAGTCATAGAGAGACCCAGTACTGCAAAACACTAAGTAGTATTCTGTAGTACTCAGTTCTTTAGCCAAAAGTAATGCCTAGAACTTCAAGGTTGAAGGTAGGATACAATATTTGCAGATATCAACAAAATTGAAACCGAATTATTAAAAAATATCTTACTAGATATCCTGTAATTATTCCGAAAAATTTAATTTGAAAAAGAAAAAAAATCGTCGGATGGCAATCGCAAAACAAACAATAACAATAAGAACCACTACCTGTAACCTGTTGTCGGTTGAAAAAAAAAGGTTGTTTTTCTTGCTTTTCTCGGCACCCATGATTGTAAAACTTCGGACAGGTCAGTTAAAGGTAGTATACACCATTGGCAACTGCTTGAATTATCATGAATGGGCGGATTTAGGGGGTTATATTTCATAGTAAATATCGTTTAACTGACCTGTCCGAAGTTTTACAATCATGGATGCCGAGAAAAGCACGAAAAACGACTTTCGTTTTCAACCGAAATCGGGTAGTTTTTCTTATGTTGTTTTTGTTTTTTCGCGATCGCCGTCCGGCGATAATGAATTTTGGTTTATACAATTCAATTTTTTGGAACAATTACAGGATATCTAGGGCAATCGTTTTGCTGGATGCCTACAATCATTATTTACTTTCAAATAAGTAAGATATTTCTTAATAATTCGGTAGTAAATTTTTTCGATATCTGCAAATGGTGTATACTACCTTTAAACGATATAAAATACAACCCCCAAATCTACCCATTCATGTTAATTTAAGCAATTGCCAATGGTGTATCCTACCTCTAAAAACTGCACCCACCAAGGCATATCAAATGACCGTTTGTCACATTTTTGTCAGTTCTTGCTAGGCTCGCTCTATTAAACAATTTATCGCCCTCAGACTTCAATTTAAATCCTTGAATTTAAAGTTGAACCCTGGTGGTTTGGGGTTTTCTTTAAAAATGCCTACAGAAAAGCAAGCACAAAGTGAGACAGAATCAATGGGGTAGATAGGCCAATTTTCCTTGAAGATTTCTTGAAGATTAAAAAAAAAAAACACCCTTCCTTCTTCCCCTTCTGGCAAGGAGCAGATATGGCCAGGTGTTTCTATTGATAGCTCTGCTGAAAGCCTTTTGTTAATCACTGTAATACAAACCATGTTCAAATAAAGGCTTATTTTTTTATTTTTTTGTGTGCAAGATGGCTGTTTTTGTTAAACTGAAATATAATTTCCAATTAGCTTTTTGTGTTTGTGTTTAATACTGCCCTGGCTCAAAATGGCAAGACATTTAACTTCAATTTCGTTAAAAATGAAGGATCTAAATTCTTCATCTGTATTTCACCTGGCGATCCGGAGGTCGCAGGTTCAACCGTTCTCCAGGCAATTTCTTCGTTCAATATTACAGTTTTGTTTTCCAAATGAAAAAAGAATGCATAAGGATGGAATCTTTCACAGCACAATTGCCAGAAAACAGTTTTAAAAAAATAACCAGTAAAAAGACAGGGTGTGTTCTCAATAATCAATGATATTTGTAAATCTGGTGAAAAAGAAAAAGAAAATCAGGCACAAAAATACACATTATGCATGTTTTTTGTGTGTGTTAAATACATGTAGTTCGCAACAATTGACCCGGCCCAACCACGGGATTGTTTTTCATGAACTTTGATCGAAGACAGGTTCAGGCTGGCATCTGTGGGTAGCACACCCTGATATTTTTGGGCTCGCTCGCTGCAAACCTTTTGCCCACAGATATTTCTGACCTTGCTCGTGATGTATTTATCCGTCTCCGTTTTGAATTCCCAAAAAAACTTCCGTGTATACACAACCTCCGACACAAACTGGTTATGCATTTGCGTGTTTCAGGTAATCATGTAATATCGGTAGATTACCTTTAGGCTGTAGTTAATTCAATGAAAGTGGAATTTTGTATCAATTTCCAATGATTGCCAGCTGGCAATCGTTGGATAAACCTGACAATTTTCAAACACTGCCCCTAATTTATTACATCAAGTTAGTCCACATTTTATTTGCAGTACGGTTATACACATCTGTGAATGGATTGCAAGCCAACTAGTCTGGTTTCTTAAACTGATCATTTTCTGACGTCTATACATTTCTATGTTTTGTTTGAAGAAAGTCAAGAAACCAGACTTCAAGAACAGCATTGTTTTCTTGGTTTTTTCCAGCATCTATGAACACAAAACTTCCAAACAGTTTTTTTTTATCTGAATGATAACCTTAGAACCAAATTGTCGAGGTACAAAGTTAAAAACACCCTGGTGTTCCGGATGATGTAACAACATCGATAGATGATCCCGATCCTCAGAAATTATTTACGATGAAGCCCCTGCCTAATTTGACAGGCGTGTGATAAATACCGGTGACCTTTAATTCCCTAAATGGCACTGCATGGGCAGCGGGCTGGTTTAGGCTGGTTCAAGGCGCCTGACGACATCGAGATTTCGGTAGTATCGTAAATAACAAGGGAGGGTCGATTTGCTGGGCTGTCGTTGCGCGATTGAAGGCGATTTGGGAAGGAATTGAAACTGCTAATCGGTTTACGAACAGCTTGTGCCAATTTCATAAAACATGTACATTGTAAGCACAAACATAAATTTGCTTAGCACACAAAAAGTCTTGCTCAGTAAAAACAGCTTACCAGCCAAAACTCTGTGCTTTTCATGCTATTAAGCCAAAACCAACTGAATACCAGTCACAAACAAAAAACATCACCTGAACATTTGGTTTGTAACCCTGTTTTTTTGCCAAGGAAGAATTTTCATGCTAAATAATTTGTGCTAACATGTTTTATGAAATCGGTCTCAGGATTTTGAAAAGGCCGCATTGACCATGACACGTAATAGATTCTTATATTCAGCTATATTGGCAAGCACCATTATTTTTATGGTTTGATTAAAATCTTAATTACGTGCCGACAATTTCATTAATTTGGGTGATGTTATTGAAAGAGTAATACTACTTATTAAAATAAAAAGTAGCAATGTTTCTAAATCCAATACCCTGTGGAGGGAGACCTGAACACAAAAGGTCTCCACATGGTAATTTACTTAGAAAATAGGCCTTTACTAAAAAACTAGGGTTAGTGTACTCAGAAACTAGGGTTAGTGTTAGGTTTGGGATATAATATAGGGTATTTGGTACAAATTTCAACCCAGGAAAATAACCTTGGTTAAAATAGGAGCATTTTTTTGACAGTTCAAAAACAGTGTACACAAGAACAAAGATATATGTTTCCACAGGAATACAAATTGCACTGATGTGTGTATGGGTCGGGTCGGGTCGGGTCGGGTCGGGTCGGGTCGGGTCGGGTCGGGTCGGGTCGGGTCGGGTCGGGTCACTTACCAAAATCTGCTAGTTTAAGTTCGCCGTTGTCACTGATGAGTAGATTTTGCGGTTTGAGATCTCGATGTAGCACCTGACGTTTGTGACAGTATTGGAGGCCGCGATTAAGTTGAAATAAAAATAACTGCGGGGAAACAAAAATAAAAAAATATAACAAACCAAATTCATAAATACCCGGGACGGTTTAAGCATTCCTATTGGTCGAGAGCCCGTCACGTGGCCGGTATTAAACGGACAATCAAGACATGGCTAGAAGTGTTTAAAACCAGCCGGCAACAAAACCCTGTCACGCGATGCCGCATTATACCCGTCCGCAGGGCTCACTTTATTTCCAACCGTACCTCGTCTCCAATAGTAAGAGCGGGTAGTGTTGGGCGCGTACAGCTCGACACCCTGGGAACTAGGTTGCTAATGGCAGTAATAGTCTGGTTCCTAGTAAATACGCTTTATTGCATGTATTGTAGAGCGACAGAGACGGAAACATGTCATTTGACACACACAGAATGGCGAAACACCGAAATTTATTTGCGACAATTTTTTGGGATTTTCGGGGCTTTTTAGGCTGAATTTTACCAACAAAAGTATTTATGAATAGGAAGAAATGTGTGTTCGGTCGGTATTAATCACTCTGTTTAATACCGCTTGGAGTCTGGGTGCTGATAATTACCCTCAGCACCCAGACTCCAAGCGGTATTAAACAGAGTGATTAAAACCTCTCGAACACACATTTATTCCCTTATTAAATTACATGTACTGGTACATGTGGATGCACATTAAAGGTGGTATACACCATTTGCAAACATAAAACAAAACTACTGAATTATTATGAAATACCTTACTTGACTGTGAGTGAATAACAGTCTCAAGCATCCTGTGAAATCACGGCACTTTATGTAATGTGGTTTTCAATGAAAGTGAAATTTTGTATCAATAATTGCCAGCTGGCAATCGTTGGATAAACCTGACAATTTTCAAACACTTCCCCCTAATTTATTACATCGAGTTAGTCCACATTTTATTTGCAGTACGGTTATACACATCCGTGAATGGATTGCAAGCCAACTAGTCTGGTTTCTTAAACTGATCATTTTCTGACGTCTATAATATGTTTTGTCCGAAGAAAGTCAAGAAACCAGACTTCATGAACAGCATGGTTTTCTTGTTTTTTTCAAGCATCTATGACACAAAACTTCAAAACAGTTCAGTGCCACAATATTTACAATAAATATGGATCATAAATATGAATCATAAATATGGATTATATCCCCACTTCACCGTTGGAATCCCCCAGTCCCCGGACAACAGGCAGAGCACACTGTCCGAAACAGAACCACACATCTCACTAAAGACAATTACCACAATTACCGCAAACTACATGTACTTATCTTATTGGCTTTTTGCTATGCAAACCTTCAAATCTCAAAAATATGGATCCCCTATAAATCCCATCCGTTTTTTGAACATTACAGCAAAAAGCAAGTGGTGAATATACCTTTAAAATGTGCATTCAGTAAAGTTCAGACATTAATCACTCCATTTTGTTTCTCAAATCATATAAAGAGTGTGTACTCTTTCAACGCCAGTTCATGGAAATGTCAATGAGGACGTCACTGAGACTGTCATCGAGACTGTCTTTGAAGACATCACCACTAGAACTCAGCCAGAGCGCTGACAAGTTACTGACGTCACGAGTAATAGTTGGAATGTGCTTGAGGTCTATACATTCATACAACATACGTGTACTGACTGTAACATGAATCTCATGTACAGGTACAATAATATGGCCCCATGCACAAGGGGGAAAAAACCCGGGAGAGTTGGTAAAGACATTTAAAGCTAAAGTTAATACCTTTTGCAACTCTCTATTATCCAGTTCGCGCCGGGATTATTTTAACATCACCGAGCCGACGCGCGGGATTTATTTTTAACGAAACTTGATCCGAAGCAGGTTCAGGCCGCCAGTACCGGGAAGCACACCCACGCATTTCCTGGCCTTGCTCGCTGCTGACAGGCATTACCGGCCTTGCTCGTGGCGTGTTTATGCGTCATCCATTTTGAATCTGGTGAAAACTTTGCATTTAATATTCGTCATCCGGCGCGAACTGGTTAAAAAAGTACCCAAACAAAATACTGTGGAAAAGCTTATTTCTTGTTATTATTAAAGATATTATTGACACTAAACTCCCTGTGAAATTATTCCTTCTGTACTTGCATGTAAGACGAGTCATCAAATTATCCGAGTACCGGGCAGGAATTCAGAACACAACTCCTATCAATATGTGAGAAGTTCTAGCAAAATGAGACGGAACTAGCCACAGGGCACAATGGAGAAAACTTCAAAATAAAGACTAATGGGTGATTTGTTTTGTAATTTTCCGATTTATTGATATTTGTAATGTTTGGTATGCCTACTAACTATATTTTGTCAAGAAAGTAGTGGAATAAAAGTTTAAGGAAAACAAATTGACATTTTTCCATATCATATACTGAACTCAAAACTTCAAAGGCCTTTTTCTCAACATTTTTCTCAACTTTATATTCGTGAACATGCTTGATAAATGCGAACTTTAAACCAGCCATAACTTGTGAATGGAACGTCTGATTGAAGTGCAACAAACAGCATTGTAAGGAGAATGTTATCCTCTTTTCTAATACCTGAGAAACCTCACTTCAACCTCTGCCCAGCTCCATCTCATTTTTCCATAACCACTCACATATGTGACCTGTTCCAACGAAACCCTGACAAAGTCGACTTTTTCGTTTTTCAGATTTTGCTTTTTTCAAATTCTCTAGGTTCTCAGCTTTAAAATGATGTATCATTTACATGTACCCCCACCCTATCTTCCCTGGGGTCTGGATTTAGTGATAAAACCCTGACAACCTAATTATGAGATAAACAGCTTTGAAGTTCAGAAAAGCGTATTATTTCTGTACACAAATGTTTCACAAAATTGACAAAAAAACACACTTCTGGTAGACGGATTTTGTTCAAATTTGAGGAGATTGTAGATTAATAGTGAGTGACTTAGGAAAACCTAAAACCTCAAAATGGTAAAATCCATCCCGAAATGACTTCAGGAGTACATTGTGACAAAACACATTGTGCGACTTTGTCCGGGTTTCGTTGGAACAGGTCACATATGAGAGTCGTCTTATTATTCACACGCACGGGAAGACAAAATGGACAAACAAATATGGATCGCTAGCTCTCCAAGCAGCTTTGATCTTTTCATCTCTTCACTGGAGCCCCCCCAGGGCTAGGAAGTGGCAGCTCTTGATGGCGAGAACATGGTCGGCACATGAACGTGTACATGTCATGTATGCCGCACTATCAGAAGCTATCACGCACATATGATTATTATGCAGTCATTCAAGAAAACGCAC
Organism: Crossaster papposus; assembly: GCA_037893245.1. NCBI lineage: Eukaryota > Metazoa > Echinodermata > Asteroidea > Velatida > Solasteridae > Crossaster > Crossaster papposus. The sequence continues at coordinate 531,875 of JBAIAA010000419.1, forward strand.
TGCAGACAGGCATGCGCTGCAGCAAATGTGTACCAGTAAATAGAAGTAGGTATGATTACTTGCATACTACATGTATGTACCACTGGTTTGGTAAGATACACCATTGGTAATTGCTGGAATTTTCAGGAATTTGTGGATTTGGGGGCTTGTTTTTTAGTTTTACGTTTTAGTTTTTACAATCATGGATGCCAGCAATCGTAATTTTGTTTTTAGAAAATTCAATTTATTGGAAATCTAGCGCAATCATTTAGCTGGATGCCTAGAATCATTATTTACTTTCAAGTATTAAAGTAAGATATCTTAATAATTTGGTAGTAAAAGTTTTTGATATCAGCAAATGGTGTATTCTACTTTTAAAGGGGCAATAGACATTTGTCAGGTGTGCATTTTTATAGTTTAAAGCAGTTTTGCTCAAACTTTTGTTTTGTTAAAGGTGCTTGACAAACAACCTGATTAAGTCTTTAGCTCTGTAAATGCTGTAAATGCATATTCCAAGAAAACAATATTTTTTAAGATTTAAAAATTTGAAAATTTGCCGAGTTTGAAAACCTTAATCTATATTCAAGCGCGTTCTCATGCAGCCGATTGCAGCTACTTACATGTCAAGCACTGAACAGACCAATAACAGTGCCCACACATGCACCGTGCCTTGTTCGAACGCCATTTGTGGACATTTCCAAAAGTGCATCTTTGAGACGCATCTTCGGCAATAACATTTTTTGCCAGAAGGAATAATTTCACCGAGAGTTCAGAATCATTAATATCTTTACACTAAGTAAAGCTCTTTTGGTTGGTTACTTTTTGGATGGCTGCAAAAAGGAATAATCAAACATTTACCCTAAGTCCCTAGGGTGTGTACAAAATTATATTGGTTTTGGAGAATTGAGAACTGTTAGGGTTAAAGCTAAAGTAAACCAAGTTAAATTACAAAAATAATTGACCACAATTGACCTATTGCCATTTGTAAGTTAGCCACGCACCTTAGATAACTTTACACACGTGCAGCCCATGGATGCGATGTGCAAAACGTGCAGCAGCAGCATATTACGGGGGAGTCATTGCATACACGCTCTCTCTCTGACCGGACACAGCTGCAGTTGTCTCAGATTTCGGAGACAACTTTGCTCACGTCTACATGCAGACTTTCGAGAGACTACTTATCACAAAAAGTGAAGAAACAAAATCTGTTCCAATTTCCCAGTCGCTTGTTATAATGCGTAAATTTTCACTAATCGATAATAGGAACAAAATTAAGAAATATGAACAGAACAAAACACGCTAAACGGTCTTGGCCAATGTGCTGCAAACACGATTTAGTATATGAAACGTGATAACAGGCCGGTTGAGCATTCACGTAAAATTTGACGTGTGTTCGCGTATTGCATTTCAACAAACAGGGCGCACATGAGCCCAATAAAGCGCATATTTAGAAGTGTTTTGTTTGTCTAAGATTTGTAATATCGCGTGATGTTCAACAGACGCTACGATTGGATAATGGTCATGGATGGCAATAGGTCAACTGGAAATACCGTAGGAAAAAAGGGGACCAAACCTCTATTAAAAAAACAAGGCCTTCAAATGACAAACATTTGTTTTTAAAGGTAGGATACACCATTGGTTATTGATTGAATTATCGTGAATAGGTGGATTTGGGGTGTTGTATTTTATAGTACATGTAAATATCGTTTTAACTGGCCTGTTTGAATTTTTACCATCATAGATGCTGAGAAAAGCAAGAAAAAACAGTGTTTGTTTTCAACCGACAACCGGCAGTGGTTCGTATGTTGTTTTGGGTTTTTTTCCGCGATCGCAATTTTTTTGTTATAAAATTCAATTTTGTTGAACAATTACAGGATATCTAGCGCAATCCTTTGGCTGGATGCCTACAATCATTAATTACTTTCAAATAAGTAAGATATTCCCTCACAATTCGGTTGTAATTTGTTTTAGATATCTGCAAACGGTGTATCCTACCTTTATGTTTAACACAAACTCTGTGATTACCTTAACATTGTTCATACTCATGATGCTCCCACAGTCATCCATATACTGTTTGAGATCTCTTTCCTGGAAAAAAGAGAGAAAAAAAGAGAGAAAAAAAACATCAACATCAGCAGAAAATTTAAAAAAAAATTGCAGATTTTGGGGACATGGTCTTGCAGGCCTGGTTTGACTAAATACATAGATGGAATATGATGGACTTGGGCCGGGAGGCTTGAAGCGTACTGCTGGGGGAACCTGATTGATTTCATCCATCGTGCAGTACTGCTGTTGTCATATACATTGTAAGCCATGTGAACCAAGTTCATCAACATCAACCAGCACTTCATTGGCGTTTTCATACGCAGAGTGATCTGAAGAACATACTTAATTGCATTTATTTGCCACTGCCAGACAGAGAAAAATGTGACCTCAGTAGTAATGGAAATTGTCACTGATAACATGGAGGTAGAAAATGTCCATGCTATTACTGAACCAGTACCTACCACATCATACAATCGTACAATGAACACGTTATACATGTAATTGACGATATCGATAAAAGCATAATGGATCTTATTCACAGGAAGTCATAAAGTATCTTGTGTAGCGGTTCTTCTTGTATTTTTCAAGGCACTTAGGTAACTAACCCAGTTTTACCTTCAGTCTTGCTCTATGGTTAAAATAATCCACAAGAACATTTGGCGAAGAAAATGATAAACGTTAATGATAGCCGGATTCGAACTACAGACCTTTCCATCCATAGCTCGCCTCTCTACCAACTATGCTATTGGCGAGTTGGTGGAGGACAGCCGTTCTTTACATTTTATTAATAAACATAAGAGCCAAGTTGCCGTTGTTCAATTTCATGAATACACATTTCTGCAGTACCCAGCTGCTAAAAAAAAATAACAAAATTGTGAACCGCTACACGGGTTAGTATTAAGTGTCTTATTCACGAGGAGGCCATTTTGGTCATGTTCCCTGAATGTATTATATAAATTGTGTACTGTTAAATGAGATGGTGCCAGACTATTTTTTTATTCTAGCTTAACTTTCAATATTTGTTTTATTGTGGCTTAAAACTTTAAGGTACCGGTACATAAATGTTTAATCACACATTTTTAATTAATCATCAAGGAAGACTGATAAAAAATTGGTAATTAACTTAAGTTATAGGTGATTGCTTTCATTTCAATCCGTTAACAAAATGAAGATTTTACTTTATTTTCAATTTAATATGGCTGAATCGTGAATAAATCACCCAGAAGCATGCAACTGCATTGATACCCTTTGGATGATACATGCAATTCTGTTACACGTACAATGTATATTACGATAACCATGAAAAAACCTCACAATCCACCTTTTATTACAATGGATCTTTTAAAAGATTTCCATTATATTTATTAATATAATTGTGCAGCTTTGACATGACCAGATTTTTAAATGGGGGGCTAAATCTGTAATTCAACAAAATGTATACTGTACACATTAAAAATCAATGGGAAGGGATTGTGTTCATGAGTCATAGACACATTATGCGCAAAGGATAATCTATTATAAAAACAAGGATAACCAACAGGATTTGTATGTGGTGAGCATATGGACTAAGTCTTACTTGAATAACTGGTCTACTATGTACATGTACATGTACTGTGTTTATAGTGGCTGATGTGTGTTCATTCATGACTGATGCATCCTTTTAGGGTAGCAGGTCTGAGGGAACACAGTAATTATTCTGCGTTTGCTGCTCAAAGCCCATCTGGAAGTAGAGTTCGGTATAATTGTTCATGTTTGTTGTTCATGTTTGTTGTTCATGATTGTTGTTCCTGCTCCTGCTTGTTGTTCATGTTTGTGATGGCTAAATAAAAATAATAATAACAGGAGGCAATCCAAACACATTTTCATGGTAAACCAAAGGATCCCTTGTTTTTTTCCCAGAAAAGTAGAACGTCCACATTTTGATGGATTAAAAATATCTCTACAGTAGGTATGCAGGCAGATTTTTTTTTTTTTGGTTTTTTTTTTTTTTTTTTTAACATTTGGGAAGTAATACATTTGTGAGCATGAAAATAAATGAAACTGCTGCAAAAACTGCGTACTGACTAAACTGACCTGAAATACACAATTCAACAATATTGAGAGAGCCTGTCATTGCAATCTTAAAATAATCTTCTTCAAAGGCAAAATGACAGTGGTACAAGAAACAAACACAGGACGCAGGGAGAAACACAAAGGACAAATTAAACAGACTCTGAGCAGTTTACTTGGACATTTATTAAATATTTTTTTAAACATATTTTGTGTGAAAACTGCTTTAATTTATTCTCACTTTGTACAGCATATATCGAATGATCTGACAAACGCGAAGATCGAAATTGCATTTTGAGATGCAGAAAAAGCAAAATCACTCCCCGAATATATATTTTTATTTCTTTTACACCTTTAAAACCCCTCCTGACTACACATCGTCTACCATTACCAAATACTTCAGAGATACCATACTCAGTCATAGGCTCTTGTACTTTGTTGGGAAAAACAATTTGAGATTTCATTTTATTATGGCTACGACATTTATACCTTTTAACAAATCCATGGGATTCTATTATAGAAATAAACAAAACCAAATGCCTACAGATCATAAAAATGTGTTATGAAATAGATGTCAAACGAATATAGAAATCATGCCAACAAGATTTTTAAAAGTACATAGGATACACCATTTAGTAATTGCTTGAATTAATGGGTTGATTTGGGGGGTTGCATTTTATAGTAAATATCGTTTAATTGACCTGTCGGACTTTGTACAATCATGGTTGCCATAAAAAGCAAGAAAACGGCCGTTTGTTTTCAACCGGTGTCAGGCAGTTTATTTTGTTTTCTTGGGTTTTTTTGCGATCGCTGTCCGGCGATCGTGAATTCGTTTTATAAAAATAACATTTTTCGAAACAATTACAGGATATTTAGCACAATCATTTTGCTGGATGCCTGGAATCGTTATTTACTTTCAAATAAGTAAGATATTTCTCAATAATTCGGTAGTAACAAATTTCAATATCTGCAAATGGTGTATTCTACTTTTAATACACGAGGTTTAGAAAAACAAATGTGTGTTATGGACTGGGTTTTTTTTTTTTTTTTTTTGTTAACTTTTAAACTGCTGATCATGTACCAGTTCAAACGCACAGTGAACGTAAAAATGCGACTGAACTCATAACCTGTCTAAACACACTTGGTAAGGATAGATTGATATGAATACAAAATACTCCAGGAAGACCAGTCATTTTAAAAGCCCCGATCAATTATCTTGTGACTTTGATTTCCCGGCACTTCCTTATGTTAAGATTCAAAAGAATACTTAAAATTGGTATATTTTTGTTATGCTTTTACAAACTGCAACCAACGGGAAGTGTGAACAAATTGTACAGTGTTACGGAATGGCCGAATAAATCACGCACAGAGAAATTTTGTCAGGGCAAAAAGAACAATTTATGGGTTATAAACTCAACATTGCTCAACATTGAGAGGGTGATCAATTCATCATCAAAATGTGATTTTCATTTCTTGTCATGAATGACATCTTTAATACCTACAGTTTCTGGTTTCATTTACAGAAATGTTAACTTTGATCAGGGTTCTAGCTAGGACCTTTTTAGTGACGGGTAAATTATCAGATTGCAAAGCGTTGCGAGCGCAGCGAGCGGAGCTCTCGCGCCTCACGGCCGGGGGTCCAGTTAATTTTGCATGTTTCTGTGAAAGTCTAGCTAAGTTAATAACAAAAAAATACTACATGAACATGATTTTGTTTCTCCTCTCTTTCTTTTGTGCCCATAATTTGATTTTAAAAAATAAATTAATAAAAATAAAAAAATAAAAAATAAAAAAAATAAAATAAAAAAATGGTGCCGGGCGGCACAGCCAATTTAAACTAAAGTGCCGGGAGGAAATTTGCAGTGCCGGGCGGTACGCGCCGTCCACCGTGGCTAGAACCCTGACTTTGATGGAAAAACAGTTGCACAAAAAAAAAAAAACCACCCGAAAACCACAACCATTTTGTGTGCATCGTTCTGTTGTTCTACAGAGCCAGCTATTTAAAAGCCTGTTTTCTCAGTTGTTACAATCATGGATGCCGAGGGGAAAAAAGCAAGAAAAAATGTGTTAATTTTCAACCGGTGTCGGGCAGTTGTCTTGTTTTTCCTAATTAGCTGTTTCGGCATTTCAGCCGAAACAGCTATTGTAATCGTTAAAGTTTTTTTTATTCTTGTTTTTAGCTGTTTCGGTTTTTCACCGAAACAGCTTTTGTTTTCGTTAAAGTTTTTTTTTTTAGCTGTTTCGGTTTTTCACCGAAACAGCTTTTGTTTTCGTTAAAGTTTTTTTTTTTCTTTTTTTTTTTTTTTAGCTGTTTCGGCCTTTCAGCCGAAACAGCTTTTGTTTTCGTTAAAGTTTTTTTTTTTCTTTTTTTTTTTTTTCTTTTTTTTTTTTTTAGCTGTTTCGGTTTTTCACCGAAACAGCTTTTGTTTTCGTTAAAGTTTTTTTTTAGCTGTTTCGGCATTTCAGCCGAAACAGCTTTTGTTTTCGTTAAAGTTTTTTTTTTTCTTTTTTTTTTTTTTTTTCTTTTTTTTTTTTTTATTTGTCACTTTTTCCCATAGGATTTGTACACGTTTTTTCTGCCAATACACTTTGACACTTTGGTAAATCCGATCGATCTGAGACTTGGCATACATTTAGACAACCACCCAAGGACGGTCCTAGAAGAAATTCGTCGCGATTCCGTCATTCAAGGTCACGTGACGTCATGTTAAAGGTAACATTTTCCCCATAGGTTTTGTACACGTTTTTCTTCAAACTGTTGACTTTGACACTTTAATGAATTCGATCGACTTGAGACTTAGCATACACTTAGAACACCACTCACAGATAGTCCTGGACGAAATTCGGCACGATTGCGTCATTCAAGGTCACGTGACGTGACGTTAAAGGTGTAATTTATTTCCCCATAGGTTTTGTACACGTTTTTCTTCAGACTATTGACTTTGGCACTTTGGTAAATCCAACGGACTTGAAACTCGGCATACACTTAGAACACCAGCCCCAGATGTTTCTGAAAGAAATTCGGCACGATTGCGTCGATCAAGGTCACGTGACGTGACGTTAAAGGTGCAATTATTTTCCCCATAGGGTTTGTACACGTTTTTCTTTAGACTATTGACTTTGACACTTTGGTAAATTTGATCGACTTCAGACTTAGCACATACCTCGACCACCATCCCCAGGAGGGCCAAGTGAAAAATCGTAATAATGACGTCATCGTGGGTCATGTGACGTCACATTAAAGGTTTAGTTTTAAGGACCCTCTATCTTTAGAAGTACATGTCTGATTGGGGTCAAACTTGGTATGCAAGTATTCCAGGATGTGTTACAGACGAAAATTAAGACGACATCATGACGACATCATCGGGTATCATGTGACGTCACATTAAAGGTTCAATTTTCCCCATAGAATTTGTACACGTTTTTTTCAACTAATATATCTTTGGCACTTGTGTAAATCCAATCGACTTCAGACTTGACACACACATAGACCCCTACACACACATATTATTGAAAGTAACGTTAGACAATCGAAACAGCTCTGTGTTTGTCCACAAACACATGTCTAGTTTTTTTTTCTTTTTTTTTTTAGCTGTTTCGGTTTTTCACCGAAACAGCTTTTGTTTTCGTTCTGTTTTTTTTTTTTTTTTTTTTTTTTTTTTTTTTTTTTTTTTTTTTTTTTGCCTTTTTTTCCCCATAGGATTTGTACACGTTTGTTCAGACAATACACTTTGACACTTTGGGAAATCCGATCGACTTGAAACTTGGCATACACTTAGACAACCACCCAAGGACGGTCCTAGAAGAAATTCGTCGCGATTACGTCATTCAAGGTCACGTGACTTCGCGTTAAAGGTTAAATTTTCCCCATAGGTTTTGTACACGTTTTCCTTCAGACCTTTGACTTTGACACTTTGGTAAATCCGAACGACTTGAAACTTGGCATACACTTAGAACACCACCCCTAGATGTTTCTGAAAAAAATTCGGCACGATTGCGTCATTCAAGGTCACGTGACGTCACATTAAAGGTGCACATTTTTCACCCATAGGTTTTGTACACGTTTATGTTTAGACTGTTGACTTTGACACTGTAGTAAATCCGATCGACTTGAGACTTGGCACACACTTAGACCACCATCTACAGACGGCCCTAAAAGAAATTTGGCACGATTACGTCATTCAAGGTCACGGGGCGTCACGTTAAAGTTTCATTTTTCCCCATAGATTTTGTACACGTTTTTCTTTAGACTATTGCCGTTGACACTTTAGTAAATCTGATCGACTTGAGACTTAACACACACATAGACCACCACACACACATATTGAAAATAATGTAAGACACTCGAAACAGCTCTGTGTTTGTCCACAAACACATGTCTAGTTTTCTTTTTTTTTTTTTTTTCCACTTTCAGTGTTTTTACCCATAGGATTTACACACGTTTGTTCTGCCAATACACTTTGGCACTTTGGTAAACCCGATCGACTTAAGACTTGGCATACACTTAGAACACCACCCACAGATGGTCCTAGAAGAAATTTGGCACGATTGCGTCATTCAAGGTCACGTGACGTCACGTTAAAGGTTCAATTTGTCCCCATAGGTTTTGTACACGTTTTTCTTTAGACTATTGACTTTGGCACTTCGGTAAATCCGACCGACTTGAAACTTGGCATACACTTAGAATACCACCCCCAGATGTTTCTGAAATAAATTCGGCACGATTGCGTCATTCAAGGTCACGTGACGTCACATTAAAGGTTCACATTTTTCTCCCATTGGTTTTGTACACGTTTTTGTTTAGACTATTGACTTTGACACTTTAGTAAATCCGATCGACTTGAGACTTGGCACACACTTAGACCACCATTCACAGACGGTCCTAGAAGAAATTCGGCACGATTGCGTCATTCAAGGTCACGTGACGTCACATTAAAGGTTCACATTTTTCTCCCATTGGTTTTGTACACGTTTTTATTCAGACTATTGACTTTGGCACTTCGGTAAATCCGACCGACTTGAGACTTGGCATAAACTTAGAACACCACCCACAAATGATATTGGAAGAAATTCGGCACGATTGCGTCTTTCAAGGTCACGTGACGTCACGTTAAATGTGAAAATTATTCCCCCATAGGTTTTGTACACGTTTTTCTTCAGAATATTAACTTTGAAATTTTCGTAAATTTTATCGACTTCAGACTTAGCACACACCTCAACCACCATCCCCAGGAGGGCCAAGGGAAAAATCGTCACGATGACGTCATCGTGGGTCATGTGACGTCACATTAAAGGTGCAGTTGTTAGGCCCCTCTATCTCTGGAAGTACAGGCCCGATTGGGGTCAAACTTGGTATGCAAGTATTCCAGGATGTGTTATAGACGAAAATCAGGGTGACGTCATGATGACATCATCGTGGGTCATGTGACGTCACATTAAAGGTGTAGTTTTTAAGACCCTCTATCTCTGGAAGTACAAGTCCAATTAGGGTCAAACTTAGTATTCAGGTATTCCGGGATGTGTTATAGACGAAAATTAAGATGACATTGTGATGATATCATCGGGTGTCATGTGACGTCACATTAAAGGTTCACATTTTTCTCCTATTGGTTTTGTACACGTTTTTCTTTAGACTATTGACTTTGACACTTTAGTAAATCCGATCGACTTGAAACTTGGCACACACTGAGACCACCATCCACAGACGGCCCTAGAAGAAATTCGGCACGATTACGTCATTCAAGGTCACGGGGCGTCACGTTAAAGTTTCTATTTTTTTCCGTTAGGTTTTGTACACGTTTTTCTTTAGACTATTACCTTTGACACTTTAGTAAATCTGATCGACTTGAGACTTGGCACACACAAAAAACGACCACACACATATTGAAAGTAATTTTAGACACTCGAAACAGCTCTGTGTTTGTCCACAAACACATGTCTAGTTTTTTTTTTTTTTTTTTTTTTTTTTTTTTTTTGTCACTTTTTCCCATAGGATTTGTACACGTTTTTTCTGCCAATACACTTTGACACTTTGGTAAATCCGATCGACCTAAAACTTGGCATACACTTAGACAACCACCCAAGGACAGTCCTAGAAGAAATTCGTCGCGATTCCGTCATTCAAGGTCACGTGACGTCATGTTAAAGGTACAATTTTCCCCATAGGTTTTGTACACGTTTTTCTTCAAACTATTGACTTTGACACTTTAATGAATCCGTTCGACTTAAGACTTAGCATACACTTAGAACACCACCCACAGATGGCCATTGAAAAAATTCGGCACGATTGCGTCATTCAAGGTCACGTGACGTGACGTTAAACGTGCAATTTCTTTCCCCATAGGTTTTGTACACGTTTTTCTTCAGATTATTGACTTTGAAACTTTGGTAAATCCGACCGACTTGAAACTTGGCATACACTTAGAACACCACCCACAGATGGCCATTGAAAAAATTCGGCACGATTGCGTTATTCAAGGTCACGTGACGTGACGTTAAAGGTGCAATTTCTTTCCCCATAGGGTTTGTACACGTTTTTCTTCAAACTATTTACTTTGACACTTTCGTAAATTTGATCGACTTGATACTTAGCACACACCTCGACCACCATCTCCAGGAGGGCCAAGGAGAAAATCGTCATGATGACGTCATCGGGGGTCATATGACGTCACATTAAAGGTTCAATTTTCTCCATAGGTTTTGTACACGTTTTTCTTCAGACTATTGAATTTGACAATTTAGTAAATCCAATTGACTTCAGACTTAGCACACACCTCGACCACCATACCCAGGAGGGCCAAGGGGAAAATCGTCAGGATAACGTCATCGTGGGTCATGTGACGTCACATTAAAGGGGCAGCTTTTAGGACCCTCTATCTCTGGAAGTACATGTCTGATTGGGGCCAAACTTGGTATGCAAGTATTCCAGAATGTGTTATAGACGAAAATTAAGATGACATCATGATGACATCATCGGGTGTCATGTGACGTCACATTAAAGGTGCAGTTTTTCCCACAGGATTTGTACACGTATTTTTCAACTTATATATCTTGGGAAAATTGGCAAATCCAATCGATTTCAGACTTGGCACACACATAATGAAAGTCATCTTAGACATCCGAAACAGCTCTGTGTTTGTCCACAAACACATGTCTAGTTTTTTTTTTTTTTTTTTTTTTTTTTTTCCACTTTCAGTGTTTTTACCCATAGGATTTACACACGTTTGTTCTGCCAATACACTTTGGCACTTTGCTAAATCCAATCGACTTGAGACTTGGTATACACTTAGACCTCCACCCACAGATGGTCCTAGAAGAAATTTGGCTCGATTGCGTCATTCAAGGTCACGTGACGTCACGTTAAAGGTTTAATTTTCCCCATAGGTTTTGTACACGTTTTTCTTCAGACTATTGACTTTGGCACTTCGGTAAATCCGACCGACTTGAAACTTGGCATACACTTAGAATACCACCCCCAGATGTTTCTGAAATAAATATGGCACGATTGCGTCATTCAAGGTCACGTGACGTGAAGTTAAAGGTGCAATTTTTTTCCCCATAGGGTTTGTACACGTTTTTCTTTAGACTATTGACTTTGACACTTTCGTGAATTTTATCGACTTCAGACTTAGCACATAACTCGACCACCATCACCAGGATGGCCAAGGGAAAAATCGTAATAATGACGTCATCGTGGGTCATGTGACGTCACATTAAAGGTTTAGTTTTAAGGACCCTCTATCTCTAGAAGTACATGTCCGATTGGGGTCAAACTTGGTATGCAAGTATTCCAGGATGTGTTACAGACGAAAATTAAGATGACATCATGATGACATCATCGGGTATCATGTGACGTCACATTAAAGGTTCAATTTTTCTCCATAGGATTTGTACATGTTTTTTTCAACTAATTTATCTTTTGCACTTGTGTAAATCCAATCGACTTCAGACTTGGCACACACATAGACCTATAGCACACATATTGAAAGTAACGTTAGACAGTCGAAACAGCTCTGTGTTTGTCCACAAACACATGTCTAGTTTTTTTTTTTTTCCTTTTTTTTTTTTCCACTTTCAGTGTTTTTACCCATAGGATTTACACACGTTTGTTCTGCCAATACACTTTGGCACTTTGGTGATTCCAATCTACTTGAGACTTGGTGTACACTTAGACCTCCACCCACAGATGGTCCTAGAAGAAATTTGGCTCGATTGCGTCATTCAAGGTCACGTGACGTCACGTTAAAGGTTTAATTTTCCCCATAAGGTTTGTACACGTTTTTCTTTAGACTATTGACTTTGGCACTTCGGTAAATCCGACCGACTTGAAACTTGGCATACACTTAGAACACCACCCCCCAGATGTTTCTGAAAGAAATTCGGCACGATTGCGTCATTCAAGGTCACGTGACGTCACATTAAAGGTTCACATTTTACTCCCATTGGTTTTGTACACGTTTTTCTTTAGACTATTGACTTTGACACTTTAGTAAATCCGATCGACTTGAGACTTGGCACACACTTAGACCACCATCAACAGACGGCCCTAGAATAAATTCGGCACGATTACGTCATTCAAGGTCACGGGGCGTCACGTTAAAGTTTCAATTTTTGTCCCATAGGTTTTGTACACGTTTTTCTTTAGACTATTGCCTTTGACACTTTAGTAATTTTTCTTTTTTTTTTCCACTTTCAGACTTTTTCCCATAGGATTTGTACACGTTTATTCAGCCAATACACTTTGACACTTTGGTAAATCCGATCGACTTGAGACTTGGCATACACTTAGACAACCACCCAAGGACGGTCCTAGAAGAAATTCGTCGCGATTACGTCATTCAAGGTCACGTGACTTCGCGTTAAAGGTGAAATTTTCCCCATAGGTTTTGTACACGTTTTTCCTCAGACTATTGAATTTGACACTTTGGTAAATCCGACCGACTTGAAACTTGCCATATACTCAGAACACCACCACCAGATGTTCCTGAAAGAAATTCAGCACGATTGCGTCTTTCAAGGTCACGTGACGTCACGTTAAAGGTTCAAATTTCCCCCCATAGGTTTTGTACACGTTCTATTTAGACTATTAACATTGACACTTTGGTAAATCTGATCGACTTGAGACTTGGCACACACCTCGACCCCCATCCCCAGAATGACCAAGAGGAAATTAATCACGATGACGTCATCGGTTGTCATGTGACGTCACATTAAATGTGCAGTTTTTAGGACCCTCTATCTCTGAAAGTACATGTCCGATTGGGGCCAAACTTAGTATACAGGTATTCCGAGATGTGTTATAGACAAAAATCGGGGTAATGTCACGATGACTTCATCGTGGGTCATGTGACGTCACATTAAAGGTTCAGTTTTTCCCATAGGATTTGTACACGTATTTTTCAACTTATATATCTTTGGAAAATTGGCAAATCCAATCGATTTCAGACTTGGCACACACATAATGAAAGTCATCTTAGGCAGCCGAAACAGCTCTGTGTTTGTCCACAAACACATGTCTAGTTTTTTTTTTTTTTTTTTTCCACTTTCAGACTTTTTCTTATAGGATTTGTACACGTTTCGTTCAGCCAATACACTTTGACACTTTGGTAGATCCGATCGACTTGAAACTTGGCATACAATAAGAACACCACCCACGGATGGTCCTAGAAGAAATTCGTCGCGATTACGTCATTCATGGTCGCGTGACGTCACGTTAAATGTGCAATTTTTCCCCATAGGTTTTGTACACGTTTTCATCCAGACTATTGACTTTGACACTTTAGTAAATCCGATTGACCTAAAAGTTAGCACACACCTCAACCACCATCCTCAGAAGGGCCAATATGAAAATCGCCATGATGACGTCATCGGGGGTCATGTGACGTCACATTAAAGGTTCAGTTTTTAGGAGCCTCTATCTCTGGAAGTACAAGTCCGATTAGTGTCAAACTTGGTATACAGGTATTCCGGGATGTGTTATATACGAAAATTAAGGTGACGTCATAATGACGTCATAATAACGACGTCATGTGACGTCACATTAAAGGTGTAGTTTTCCCCATACGATTTGTACACGTTTTTTCACCCGATATATTTGGCACTTTGGTAAATCCGATCGACTTCAGACTTGGCTAGCTACTCTTAGCATACTACCCACGGATGATTCTAGAAGAAATTCGTCACGATTACGTCATTCATGGTCACGTGACGTCACGTTAAAGGTTCAATTTTCCCCCATAGGTTTTGTACACGTTTTTCTTCAGACTATTGACTTTGACACTTTGGTAAATCCGATCGACTTCCGACTTAGCACACACTTCGATCACCATCCCCAGGAGGGCCAAGAAAAAAATCGTCATGATGACGTCTTCGTGGGTAATGTGACGTCACATTAAAGGTGCATTTTTTTGGACCCTCTATCTCTGGAAGTACAGGTCCGATTGTGCTCAAACTTGGTTTACAGGTATTCCGGGATATGCTATAGATATAAATGGAGTTGATGGCATGATGACGTCATCGGGTGTAATGTGGCGTCACCTTAAAGGTGTAGTTGTTAAGACCCTCTATCTCTAGAAGTACAGGTCCGATTGGGGTCAAACTTGGTATGCACGTATTCCGGGATGTGTTATAGGTATACATTGAGCTGACGTAATGATAACGACATCGGGTGTCATGTGACGTCACATTAAAGGTGTCATGTGACGTCACATTAAAGGTGAGTTTTCAAGACCATCTATCTCTGAAAGTACAAGTCCGATTTGGGTCAAACTTGGTACGCAAGTATTTCGGGATGTGTTATAGGTATTAATTGGGGTCACGTCATGATTATGTCATCGGGTGTAATGAGATGTCACATTAACCAGTTCGCGCCGGATGACGAATATAAATGCAAAAATTTCCCCAAATTCAAAACGGATGACGAATAAATACGCCAAGTTCAAGTTCGGAAATGTATGTCAGCAGCGCGCAAGGCCGGAAATGCGTGGGTGTGCTACCCAGCACTATCGGCCTGAACACGCTTCGGATCGAGTTTCGTTAAAAATAATCCCGCCCGTCGGCTCGGCGATGTTAAAATAATCCCGGCGCGAACTGGTTAAAGGTGTATTTGTTATAGTTTTAGATAATGTTTTTGTCATTTTTGTCACATTTGTTATCAATAAAAGTATGTTGTGATGGTGTCATAGAATCATTTAACACTGCCGAAACAGCTAGTGTTTGTCCACAAACACATCTAGTTTTATCAGTATTATTTACTTTCAAATAAGTAAGATATTTCTTAATAATTCGGTAGTAAACATTTTCGATATCTGCAAATGGTGTATCCTATCTTTAAGTGTACTGCTAGAAAAAATCAGCCACTGCTTTTTAAAAAGACAGTCAGGAGCCCCTTTAAGGCTACTGGTACATCTATAAATAACACCCCAAAGCAGAGGTGAGCAATTCCCTAAGCCCCAGATCAATGCAAGGCCTGGCGGTCAGGATGTCACATGGCACCTTGTGAGTCACATGACAGAGTGCAGTCACATGACCATGATCAGCCACATTTCTGCCACAAGTCTGTTGGGACTTTTAATAAAAGGTATAATATGCCATTTGTCAGTTGTGCATTTTTATCTGTTTAAAGCAGCAAAAGTTCTCAAAATCTAAATAAAGGTGCTTGACAACTAATCTGAGGAAGTTGTAGCTCTGTGAGAAAATAACAGTCTTATAGACTTTTCCAAAAAATGTATCTCTAAAACACATTTTTGGCATTCTTTTATTATTTTCTTCAAAATGACAGCATGCCAACAATTTCACCGGGATTTCACAGTCTTTTCTTTACATCAAGTTGAAGCTTTTGAACAATAATTTGGTTAGTTATTTTTTGGAAAGTTTCTATTCTGCAATCCATTGGCTGAGAATGCGCTCTTAACGCAGATTGTTACGGAAGCCTGTTAGGGCCATGTACCTCTTTCTCTTTCACAGAAGTGCGTTTCTCTTTCCTAGTAGCTCATCTCTCTTTTAGAACGTGCGCCTCTCTTTCAAGGGGCAAGTCTATTTTTCACAGGGGTGCATTTCTCATTTATTGGCCGCGACTTACTATGTCGCGGCCGCGACATAATCATCTTGCGGCCGCGACTTACTAACTCACGGCCTCGACTTACTAACTCGCGGCCTCGACATAATTATCTTGCGGCAAAGACTCTTGCGACAAAGACTGCGACAAAGACTGCGGCAAAGCCGCGACATTGTAAGTAAGTTACAAGTAGTAAGTCGCGGCCGCGACTTACTATGTCGAGGCCACGACTTACTATGTCGAGGCCACGACTAACTACCGGTATGTCGCGGCCGCGACATAATCATCTCGCGGCGGCGACTTACTAACTCGCGGCCTCGACATAATTATCTTGCGGCAAAAACTCCCCATGTCGCGGCCGTGACATAATTACGTCGCAGCCGCGACTTAATCGAAAAAAATGAGAAATATTGTATTTTCAGAATATGCAGCATTCACAAAGCTAAAAACATGATCAGATTGTTTGTCAAGCACCTTTCTTTATATTTTGAGCACATTTACTGCTTCCAACGACAAATGCACAACCGACAAATAGTCGACAAAGAAAAAAGAAAAAAGAAAAAAGCCTTCGAAGTTTCGAGTTTGTTCATATGATGTGAGAAAAATGCAATTTTGTTTTACCCTTTTATTACACCACTTCCATACTACATGTATTTCAGAACAAAATAGAGTAGGCGTACCAAAGATAACAAATCAATAGATCTGAAAAATAAAAATAAATTTTCTCTTATTTGCACTACTTTGCAGTTTCCTCCACTACAGGGTGTCGTGGCCGAGTGGATAAGAACACCGAACTCAAGCTTTGGTGTTTCTGTTCAGCAGAGTGTGGGTTCGAGTCCCAGTCATGACAATTGTGTCCCTGAGAAAGACACTTAACTATAATTGCTTCTCTCCACCCAGGGGTAAAATGGGTACATGTGAGGGCAGAGATGGTTATTGTGATTGATTTAGCCTAGTACTAGTAGCGCATATACATGTATTGCAGCACAGGCTGTATACTCCCCAGGGAGCTGAGATGGTTTAAGGATTGAAAATGGCCCAGTGACCAGAGGTAATAATGTGGCAAGCGCTTTGAGATGCCCTGCGGGTGTAAAAAACGCTATATAAATCAAAGATATTATTATTATTACACCCTGTGCCCTGTTCTGTCTCATTTTGGCCAGAATGCCTCACTTAACATGTACATGTACATGTACATGTACCATGTATCGTGTATAAGCAGAGGAATGATTTGATGGATTTTGATGGTCACAGTCTGCTCCTTAGCAAAAATAAGTATGGTGTCAGGATTAAACAATCGAACAATCGAACATTTTCACTGAAATATCTTACTTATTTGAAAGTAAATAATGATTCTGAGGCATCTAGCAAAATGATTGCGCTAGATATTCTGAAATTGTTCTGACAAATTAAATTGTCTATAAACAAAAAAGAACAACAAGAACAACTGCCAGACGCCGGTTGAAAACGAACGCCGTTTAACTTGGTTTTTTCCTTGGCATCCATGATTGTAAAACTTCGGACAGGTCAGTTAAACAATATTTACTATAAAACACAACCCCCCAAATCCACCCATTCCTGATAATTCAAGCAATTACCAATGGTGTATCCTACCTTTAATGTACAGTCAAAGAGATCTGTTCAAACCTGAATCACTGATCTCCTCCCCGATGACAGCAGACAGCCAAAAGAAAACTACCTCTGCAGTTGAAAGCAATCGACACGGTCCCTAAAGGACAGTTGGCTTTTTGGGGGCCTTGCTATTTCCCGCACTATACTGTACATGTAAGTGTGGACTACTCCTCCCTCACCCCTTCCCTCACCCCTTCCCTCACCCCTTCCCCCCCCCCCCTTACCCACTCCCTCCCTCCCTCACCCCTCTCTTAAAGTGTGACAAGGGCAAAAGGCTACAACCAGAGGCTACATCAAATGTGGTATTTTTATGGAGGAGAGATGTTCGGCAAGGGGAAAAGTCCTCAATGGGATTTTTCCAAGAAGCAGTTTCTGAGTGTTGTCAACGACAGCCGTCGGTAAAAGTTAAAAATCAATTGAGGATACACTGCGCATCAGCTTGGGGGGGTTGGTCGGTGTCAAATGAGGGGAATAATGCTCACGGTGTATTTTGGCAAGGTGTATACATATGTGCACCCTTATAGTTGACAAATATGTGATAGCATTGCAGCGGTGGCAAATTTTGGGTGTTATTATTCTTTTGTTAAAACAAAAAGCTGCCAAAATGCTTGTTACCACATATAATTATTCCGGTATTAACCCTCCGACGTGCCACAGTACTATTTCTGATAGTCGCTAGTTCAAAGCATGCCGAATAATGTGAGAACATATAAAGCCATAAAACCAAAACAGCTTTAGGGTATACACGAAATACAAGCGACAATCAAAAATAGTACGTAGTATTTGGTGTATAAACAATATGGCGGCACGTCTTCGCAGCTTTCTGAGGTCTGGATTTCACTGCGAGACCTTCCCAAGCAATCAATCGTGCTATTGTTGTCTTGCCTTATTCAACAACACCAGCTGGTTTCTTGGTCTCTGACCCATGATAAAGGGCTGTGTGAACATATAAAGCCATAAAACCAAAACAGCTTGGGGGTATACACGAAATACAAGCGACTACCGAAAATCGTAGTTAGGGGGTTTCTTGTATACAAAATATGGCGGCGCGTCGCAGGGATAAATTTTGAAAAGAAAAAAAATGAAAAAGTGATAACACTCGTAAATCTGCCACCACTCACTCTGCAATGCTATCACACATTTTCCAACTATAGGTGTGGAAACCTTAACAAAAATCGCTAGGAGCGTTACTCCTCTCGATCATTTTAATACCGGTGGCCCAATTGTTGGACCGATGCCGATGGCCAATATTTTGTTTCAGCCCCGCCGGATTTAACTGAATTGTTGCAAAACCGCTAGCGAACTTACAGGAGGGTTGCCACACTCTCAAACCTTTAACATTTCTGAGAATAATACTTGCGGATAGGCAAGGCTGGACTTTAAAAGCCCATTAATTTAGCGATCAATCGGGCAGCGACATTTCAATGAACTGTTTTCATCTCTACTGTTAACTCCAGATCTCATTAACCAGTTCGCGCCGGGATTATTTTAACATCACCGAGCCGACGCGCAAGATAATTTTTAACGAAACTAGATCCGAGGCGGGTTCAGGCCGATAGTACCGGGAAGCACACCCACGCATTTACGGCCTTGCTCACTGCTGACAGACATTTCTGGCCTTGCTCGTGGCGTGTTTATGCGACATCCATTTTGAATCTGGAAAAACATTTGCGTGTATATTTGTCTTCCGGCGCGAACTGGTTAAAACCAAAATGCAATGCCAGCAAATCAATATCACAACATTTGTTTGTTTGTTTGCTTGTTAATTTTGTGTTTTGTCTGGTGGTTTTGACACACGGTGATGTTACACACATCCAGCTGTGATGTTGTTACTTAAAATAAACTGACTGATACCAGTAGGTCAGGATTTCAAAAAACCAAAAAAAACTTTCAAGTGAAGAAAAGAAAACGATGAGAAATCATACACATAACTTCAAGGATGAAAAACAATGCCAAGATTAGGCTCTTTAAACTAAACCTTCTGGAAAGAATTATATATCTAGACATCAGGGCTGCATTTCACTCACCAAACAATGCAAATATGCAAATGTTCACCAACATTTACAGATTTGGAAGTTTGGGTTGTTTGGTTTTTTTGGTTTTTTTGGGGGGTGCACATCCCATGAAAGATTGTTCGTGTAGTTGGCAGCATTCTATTGAGTAGAACGCATCCTAGATTTTGTCACGCTGAGAATGTCCCAGCTGAATACCACAACGACGCTTACATTTCGGACGTTGGAGAGCACCATTTAGGAATGGGAAATCAACCTGTTTTTTTCTTGACAATACTTTTTTCAGTCCAATAGGTTTTGTCCACATATTAGACTGTTCGATTACAACTAATCACATCCCAGAAAAAAGGGCCAAACCTTCCCATGTCTATCTAATCCAATCCAATCTGCATTTGTAAAGCGCTATCAATCTAGTTGCCTATTCCGTGGCGCTGCCATGAACACCGGGGCAAAGCCCCTCCTCCTAAAGATGAGTGTTACTGGGTTCTTTTACGTGTATTACACAACACACGGGACCTCCAGCTTTATGTCCCATCCGAAGGACGAAGCAATAGTGGTTTAATTGCCTTGCTTAAGGACACACGTGTCGACACCGGGACTCGAACTCACGCTCTGCGGAACAGAAAACCGGGTTCTTAACTGCCCGGCCACGACACCCCACAAAAATGCCCAAACCTTCCCATGTCTATCAAAAACCATCTCCAATTTAGGTGGATTTTGGTAGACTTGGTCAGGCAGGCCCGAGGTGATTTCATTTTGAGTGATTATGATGGACTTGGGCCAGGAGGCTTGAAGCACTGCTGGGGAAATCCGATTGATTTTGTCCATCATGCAGTACTGCTGTTGTTATACAAAATGCTATGTGCACCAAGTCCATCAAAATCAACCAGCCCATAAGGGGCGGTGCCATTATCCCATACATAAGAAGCAGAGTGAGTGATTGATTTTGGTGGATTTGGTCCTGTAAGTAAGTACGGAGTTAGGGTGAACAAAAAAAATTCTCGTTTTCCAAGTAGTGAACACATTCTTTGGATTCACTTTCTATGCAAGAAGCAAAATCCCATTCTGCAATGTATCCTTGTTCGGCAGAGTTTTGTAGAAGTAAAAATAGACGTAAAAGTAAAGAAACACGTACAAGTACAACCTAATAAATACCATATACCGGTACATGTATGTTTGTTTGATGTGCATGTACACTGCCATTTTGTCTCTGAAGAAGAGCTTGTTAAGATCAAAATATTAGGCCCTCTTAACCTATTTGATTTGTATATTTCAGGTCATTTCAGCCAGTAAGCAGTTTGCAGCAGTTTTAAAATACATATTAGATAGGCCTACCGGTAATACTCACCAAATATTCAAACACTAGCGTGAGGGATTTTTCCGTGTGGACTATGTCGTGTAGGGTGACAATGTTTGCATGCTTTAGACCCTTTAACAAAGAAACTGTGGAGGAAAAAAAAAAAGGATAGAAAGAAATGGTTACTTTTCTGGATTTTTATAGAAAGCAATGGTACATACCATTTCCAAAAGAAATTGTTGTGTTCTAAATTCACTGCAAAAGGAAATAAATATGTGGTTGGCGGTATTAGACGTACATTGTACGTTTAAAACTGGCTTATACACAATTACGGTATATACTTCATGTTTTGTGAAACACCCCTCTAGCTATGTTTATGGTATGTTCTTCAAACATCCTCGCTTGCGTGATCGGGAGGTCCGGGAGGTAAGCTTACTCCCAATATTTACATTGGCGTGCGTGTTCCGCATACTGCGGGTTGTTACGTAACAGCGTGAATTAAAGGTAGGATACACCATTTGCAGATATTGAAAATATTTACTACCGAATTATTAAGAAATTTCTTACTCATTTGAAAGTAAATGTTGATTCTAGGCATCCAGCAAAAGGATTGCGTTAGATATCCTGTAATTATTCGGAAAAATATAATTTTATAATGAAAAATTCGCGATCGCCGGACAGCGATCGCGAAAAAACAAAGATAACATAAGAATAACTGCTCGACGCCAGTTGAAAAAACCCGCTGTTTTTCGTGCTTTTCGCGTCATCCATGATTGTAAAACTTCAGACAGCTCAGTTAAACGATATTTACTATAAAATACAACCCCCCAAATCTACTCATTCATGATAATTCAAGCAATGACCAATGGTGTATACTACCTTTAAGGACCCTAAAATAGAGACTCGTTTGTAGTATTGCGCATGTCTTGTGAGGTTTCATTCAATAAAACTGTAAAGCAACCAGATTTAACATAATAAGGGTTAATTATTTTCGTTAAAATCATTTTGGGCTGATACTTCGAATAATTTTGTTATTCTATTTTAGCTACATGTACATGTAGCTCCAACTTCCCCTTTTCATATTGCACGAGATCGAGACTAAAAACCACGGAAATAACTCACTAGACCTAGAACCAGTGAATCATCCAACTACTTAGGAATGCTGGCAAAAATTACACTCCACCACCCCTCCTCCCCAAAAAAGAATTCCCTCGACTGTTTGTCACAGGATTTTACGCACATGAGATAAATTGAAGATCCAGATTTTAATCGTTTCTAAATTCTCACAAACTTTATGTTCTGGTCTTTCACGGTTAATTTTATATTAATTTTCAAAGAATCAATCTATTGATCCTTAATTGCTTGTAATTTGATACATGAGGACGTCACAATGACATCACTGTTCCGCATTCGAATTCAGAACTTGGTGTCAGCCTATGTAAAGTTGAATTAAGATTGAAGCTTGTTTAACCAGGTCGCGTCGGGATTGTTTTAACGAGCCGAGGCGCGGAATTATTTTTAACGAAACTCGATCCGAGGCGGGTTCAGGCCGATAGTACCGGGAAGCACACACACGCATTTCCGGCCTTTGCTAGCTGCTGACAAACATTTTCGACCTTGCCCGTGGCGTGTTTATGCATCATTCGTTTTGAATCTGAGAAAAAATTTGCGTTTATATACGTCATCCGGCTCGAACTGGTTAATGGCAAAAGTAACCCCGAGAATGAAGTGGGTACAAAATCTATGACATTTTTGCTACAAGAGCTAGAATCTTTTTTAAAAAACTAGCTTTTTAGAAAAATGCAAGAAAGCCCCAAAACATTAAAAACCTACACAGGTCTGCTGGGGCAGCAGACCCACAAATTTCTCTAGGCCAACTTGAAATGTCCTCATGAAATGTCCTTATGAAATTTAATTTAAAACATTATACAAAAAACAAATAAACAGGCTGGTTCCCCATGCAATATCAATCTGCCCTAGTGTAAATTTGTTGGCCTAGATATATGGTAGATAAATCAACCAATTTCTTTTGATTGAGATCTTGCCAATGAACATGCAGCCTAACTCACTCTGCCAGAGGCGAATACCAGAACGACAAATCTTGTTAAAGGTAGGATACACCATTTGCAGATATCGAAAATATTTACTACCGAATTATTAAGAAATACAATGTATCTTACTTATTTGAAAGTAAATAATGATTCTATGCATCAAGCAAAATTATTGCACTAGATATCCTGTAATTATTCCGAAAAATATAATTTTATAAAGAAAATTCCCGATTGCTCTCCGGCGATCGTAAAAAACCCAAAACAAAACATAAGAATAACTGCTCGACGCCGGTTGAAAACAAACGCTGTTTTTCGTGCTTTTCTCGGCATCCATGATTGTAAAACTTGAGACAGGTCAGTTAAACGATATTTACTATAAAATACAACCCACCAAATCCACCTATTCATGGTAATTCAAGCAATCACCAATGGTGTATCCTACCTTTAAGGGCACGCTGTCCGCTCATTACACATTACATGTATCTGAGAACGCAGCTGTGGTAAAGTAGTTAATCACTGGACTTGCGGCGGGCACGAGACAAATTATTCATACTGAAAGATGAGGTTGGGACACAAGTGAACTGGACCGAGTGACTAGTGGTCAATCTCTACGGTTCATCAATTATTTCTGAGAAAGATCAAGCAAAAGTGGCGAATCGATTCCACACGGCTTCCCGAGCTTTCATTGATCTTAGAAGGTTAAACGTTGGTAACTCGTAAGGTACCTGTACATTTACATTGGATGTTTACCGAACATTAGCCATGTCCGTCTAAACAAATTGTGTACTGTACAGTAGAATTAAATCTAGTCCGGAAGCCCCTTACTATTGTAGAATACATTTAAAGCGCAAGCGCAATACATTTACTGGCTTGAACCCTCCGCGAAGTAAATGTCCAATATCAGACGTCCAATATCAGACTTCCCATCCAACTCATCAACTCCCCATGCAAATCCACCCAAACCTACCTTTCTCTCTCTCTCTACCCAAACCCTTCCCTCTTCTCTACACCCAATCTACCACCCCCCCCCCCCCCCCCCCCCCCCAATCATGTCCACCCACCTTCTCTTATTGCAGTACAGGGGGCGCCCTCCTCGTGTTCTAGCCTAATCTCCTTCAGCGCTACCAGGTTGTCGGTTAGCCGACTTCGCCCCTTGAATACTGTTGCATATGTACCCTCTCCCAGCTTGTCTAGCTTGGTATATGTTTCCATCTTGCCAAAACCTATTTCAGACTGGAAAGAAAACAAAACAAAACAGGGGTAAACATTATTGAGTGAACTGAATTTGCTGATGTACCCGGTACTTGTGTTACTCAGGTCAACTTGAAATGCTATAATAGTCATTTTTTTTTTTTTTTCCCCTGACCATCAACTGTTCACAATTGACAATTTATATAATACATTCAGGGAACATAACCAAAAGGGCTTTCTTGTGAGTCATGAATAAGGTCCATTGTTTCATATGTTTATGACTTCTGACTTTGGCTCCCTGTCAAGGAAAGAATCACTTTCAAAATTCCCCTGTTCGTTTATAAATCCTTCCAACGGCAATCTCCAAGTTACATTTCTGAGAGTCTAAATGTATGTAATACAGAGGGGCCTGGAGGTCGCAGGGGGCTTCGCTCTTCTTCTGATGTCACCCAGCTGATTGTTCCGCGCTCCAAAAAGAAGTCTGGGGACAGTTAATTCTTTGATGTTGCCCCTAAATTGTGGAACAAGCTGCCGTGTGCTATCAGGGAAGCGACATCTACTGCAACCTTCAAGCGCCAACTCAAAACTCACCTATTTCCCATCTTATGATTTGTATGATTTGTTTGTTTTACTGCATTTTCTGTATTTCATTGTATTTAATTCTGTTGTTGATGTGAGGCGCTGTGTTTTTTGTAGAGCGCCATATAAATGCCTTGTATAATTATTGTTATTATTATTATAAAAATAAACAGCAAAGCAGATCACCGAAATTTCACATGGAAATCCCAAGCAGAAAACATTGCTCAGCCAAATAATGTAGCTTAGCAACAACAAAAATAATAAAAACAGCCGGGAACCAGTTCACAAGCACTAGACACTATACATGTATAACACTTTTAGCTGGTAACACGCTCTTAATAAACAACTCCGCAAAATTATCCCTTTAAGTCCACCCATTCAGAAGAAAAAAATCATCCCCCAAATCTCCATGTACTACAGCTGTTTTTCCTTCCTCCCTGCAAACCACACAAAGCTCTTAAAAAAATAATAACCACGAACCAAGGGTCTTTTACAAAATGTCAACCTGCTCCAGTTTCCAACCAAGACATTCTACTCGAAAAATTTTCTAACGAAAAAAAGAACCTGAAGAAAGCCTGTCTACACAGACACGCCAGGAATAGAAAGACTGGACAAAACACAGGTAAACATATACGAGAGGCCTACGTGTGTATCCTGTCTTCAATATATAATATGCGAGGCGCAGACAACGTCAGTTTAATATGCTGTGTGGATGAACGATTCTAGGTATCCAGCCGAATAATATAATTTTATAAAACAAAATTCACGATCGCCGTCCAATATAATTAAATTATATTTAGTTAATTATATTTTTAAAAACAATAATAACAAATATAACTGCCCGACACCTGTTGAAAACAAACGCTGTTTTTCGTGATTTTCTCAACCATGCATGATTGTAAAACTTCAGACAGGTCAGATAAACGATATTTACTATAAAATACAACCACCCAAATCCACCCATTCATTATAATTCAAGCAATGGTGTATCCTACCTTTAACACAGTAGCTATTTGTCAACTCTGCTAGCCAAATCTTGATGTATGGGCATTGCAGAGTGCGAGGACATTTTAACATTTTACAAAACATTTTACAGGTTACCAAAAAAAATTTTTGAATACATGACGGACACTTTAATGAGCTGCTCCTTGAATGCGTCACAATGTACATGCACAATGTATGTGTTTGTACATCACTATAATATGTGACATATACTTATGTGGGAAAAACAAACCACTACATGTATACTACTGTATTTTCACACATTTTCAATTTTTTCAATTTTCCAAATTTTTTTAATTTTATTTTTAAATGTCTGTTTTGGTGTTTTTTTCCAATTAATATTTTTTTTCTAATTTTGTTTTAATTTTTTGTTTCCGTGTTATTTCTGTTTCAATTGTAAATTTTTCCAATTCCCAATTTCCAAATTCCAAATTTTTAATTTGAACATGCAGAATACAAAATACAGACGGACAATACAACAAACATATAGAGCAACAAACATACCAAGGATGTTCGTCTCGACCTCCTGCTCATCTTCTCAAAGGGCGGGCTGAGGCTGTACTTCTCCAGAAACTGGTCCGACAACCGCATGTCCGCCGGTAGCGATAACCGCTTGGAGATGTCCTGACAAACCAAAAATACAATGGGAACAAAAGTTTAGGCTAAAATATATGCATATGAATATTACTGGACGACTACATGTACGGGACCCGTTTTAATGTACCAGTCTGGTGCATCAACGATGCTGTGCATGTTCCGTTTAGAACAACATTTTTGCAAAATGTCAGCGAGCCTGTCAAAGAAGGGAAGCGTACCACATTCCATTGAGATCATTTTTAAAGGTTAGTTGACAATTTCCACGATGGGGCTAATAGTGAGGGCAACATGGCAGAGAAACGTCAGACTAAAATGAGGTTACTTGGAAAAGGGTCCCAGAAACATACAGTACGGTATATGCAGGAAAAGCAAGTTCTGAAGAAAAAATTTCGGTGAGACACTGTACAAGTTTAATAAGATGAAGTCTACACTGAGTTTTGTATAGGTTATTAACCAGTTCGTGCCGGGATTATTTTAACATCAGAGCCGAGGGGCGGGATTATTTTTAACGAAACTCGATTCGAAGCGGGTTCAGGCCGATGCCGGGAAGCACACCCACGCATTTCCGGCCTTGCTCGCTGCTGACAGACATTTCCGAACTTGAACTTGGCGTGTTTATGCATCATCCATTTTGAATTTGGGGAAAACTTTGCGTTTATATACGTCATCCGGTGCGAACTGGTTAAATGAATCAAGAAAAACTCAACGTTTCGAACAGTATGCCCTGCCCACCGTCGAATGGACCAGACTTCACAGGAGTTTAAAATTATTGTGAGACTGGGAAAAGTATTTAATACTGGTTGGTGTTTTATCAGCCAATTAACCCTTTTCCTCCCCCTAATCCCCCCCCCCCCTCCCCTCCCCAATTAAAACAGCCCTGAAAAGACTATTGGGGTTTCACATAAATAGACAGACAACATCACAGACAGAAGACATCGCACATATTCCTGGTAATCGGGATAAAAAACAGTAACAGATTGGTCCATCTATGACAGAGTTAAACATTAACAAAGAAGGAAAAAACAAAGACATAAATAAAACCAATGATCCTCTCGGATTTACAATGTCGGTGGGTACGAAAGGAAAGCAACATTCAACCTAAAATCTGGCCCGAGAAGCAAGGACGATGAAATCGAGAGTCAAATTTCCTGTTACTTTAAATCAACCAACAATGTTCGGTAACCACTTTTCTGTCTTTGACTTACCATTCAAATCCAGCTGATGATTTGTGGGAGATGTTACTGATAACGAAGGCAATGTGTGACTGATTCATTAGAGCTGGTGTCCTGGTGCTAAAGTGTGTTGATCTATGGGATTTCACTGGTACTTGCAGGTTAGCACGAGTACAGGAGTACAGCGATAGTGATTACCGATAATAGCACCTTAGGGAGAATATCCCATAGACTTGTGCAAACAATATTCCTCGGTTTTCTGACCCCTAACCCTAATTTGTCATTTAAATTACCCCAACAAAATTTGGTATTTGGACCAAGAGCAATTAAGCCTATTTGCTAAAGCTGTGACATGCAGGAAGACATTTCTCGCTAATTTATTTTGTCTTCCTAATGGTTAAACAAGGCGTTTCCCTAAGGGTACATTACGTTGTCGTGGGAGTGCAAAAATGTCATAACTGCCAATTTTGTCAAAATTCAGCTTTTTTGTAATTTTATGAAGATTCACCCATACATTATTACATGAAAGTTTCATTGAAAATTATTAGAGCATAAGCAGTTTGAAAAGTACAAAGTAACAAAATTAACCTCAATCCCCCAAAATCCTTATTTGGATAAATACCCAAGTAACCTCAATCCTGCAAAATCATCCAGCATTAGTTTTATAGGCCTTGTGACCTGATCCTGCATTATCCTTCAGTGGCGAAACCCCAAACACCCTTAATCCTGTAAATACCTCCGATGCATCAACATTCAACTTTCAAGTAACCTCAATCCTGCAAAATCCTGCAATTTGCAGAGAGGATTTTGGAAGATTTGGGATGGTTAGGGTTAAAGTAATTTTATATAGCTGTTTTGTTTTTTTGTCTTTAAACAAATGTTTTTAACATTTATTTAGCACACGATTTCTTTAAAAAAAAAATTAAAAAAGGTGAACAAAGATTGTACCTTTTTTACCAATAATAAGGTATGTTAAAGAATGACAAAATTCCATTGCAGATGGAGAAAAGGTTCATTTTCACTTGTAAATGCACAATTGCTTTTTTTATATTTACCGATAGTAGTTTTCAGGAACCTTTCTAAGCATTCTCAGATACAACCCCCTCACCCAATCTCCACATAATGCCATGAACAAAAAACTGCACAAACACTATGATACATCATGTATCGTACCGGGAGCTCCACTGTACAAATTACAAATGTACAAATTATGTAGATATTTTAAAACAGACTTCAGCATTTTCCTTCAACTTCATTCACTCAATCTACTCCCGACTTCATACATACATACATTCATGATTCACAGACATTCCATCTGACGCACTCGATGATAAAACAAAAAGGCACTAAAAACTAATAGCAGCATTGAGGAATCGATAGCTTGCGGAAGGTGCGTCCCTGCGGCTTCCTGTATGTACGGTAGATAGAGCCCTGGATGTGCGCCAGCCTCTTCACCTTCATAGGACTGTAACATCCTTCTCCCCCTCCCCCGACACATCAATGATACACACAAACTCCTACTTAATGCACATACACACTGTGCGCACACATGCTGCGTCAAGGTACATAATTGTTCCACAGGCCTGCATGATGGATTGAGCCATTTTGCGGAGTTAAATTTGTATCACATGTACATCTGGTACCTGACTTGTTCAAAATGCTTGGCACATTTAAACTTTAAATTCTCCAGACCAAAGAGACTGTTACTATTATCACAGAGTTGTAATATAATCAGTCACAAGTCACCACAAGTCAATCACAATTCATTCAGTCTTTTAGTCAACTCACAAGACATTTAAATGAACTTTGATAAAAGTATTCCTTTGGTATTGTTCCTCTTGATGCTTCTGATGAACTGACTTGTTAAGTGACTTGTGAACTGACTTTTGAACTGACTTGTAAAGTGACTAATTATTTTCATCACCGAGCCGATGCATGGGATTATTATTAACAAAACTCGATCCGAGGCGGGTTCAAGCTGATGGTACCGGGAAGCACACCCATGCATTTCCAGCCTTGCTCGCTGCTGACAAACATTTTCGGCCTTGCTTGTGACGTGTTTATGCGTCATCCATTTTGAATCTGGGGAAAACTTTGCGTTTATATGTACAGTATCCTCCGGCACGAACTGGTTAATGACTCGATTACAACTCTGCTAACTGGTTAAAGCACATTGAGACATCGCATAGAGAATGCAATATGTACTGGAGTACTGTTGAGATGAAAATGTTGAGGCAATGTGATGAAGACCGTATACATGTAGAAAGAAGCAGGAGGAATTACTATTGGGGAATATAAGCCGTTAGTGTTAGTGCTTACACCATTACGGTTAAAGGGATCGTATACGTTTAAATTGGAACCCACAGTTTGTTTCAATCCTATAGATATAGTTATAGATATACCATAAAACTAACCTGTAAAAATTTCATTTCAAAAGGTGGTAGCAATTTTGAGATATTGCCGAAAATCTGGAGCGGTTATGTCCACGCAGGAAGAATAATTTGCATGGAAATACACAATCTGAGAAACGTCACTGCAGTAACGCTTCTCAGATTCAAATTTTTGGGGATAAAAAGTGATATCTTTTTCCATAACCGCAGTACTTCGAAGTGAAAAGTTTCTAAAAATGCATTATACTATCCAAAGCTGCTGTACTTCTTACCAAGTAAGTTTTTATTGCCAATAATTTCTGAAGCAATTACCAAACATATACGATCCCTTTAACTTGTTTAGGTTACGAATTGCGACTATTCTGTAGAATGGCCAAAAAAATCAAATGGGAGTCTGCGGTAGACTAATGTCCGTGTTGACATACCGCGGCGGTGATGTAAATCTATCAGGCCGAAAAAGGTCACGAAAAGTTTCCGCTCAGCCACAGTAAGTTATTAGAACAGCCTCGCCCTGTACTGTAGAAGTACCGCTGCCAACCCGAATCATGCTAAATTCTTCAATATTTGTTACTTTTTATGGCCATTGAATTTTGTATACCACATCTTGTAAACAGAAAATGGCGAAGTTTTACCTTCAACAAAATAAATGGCTGAAAAAACAAACCCAAATTGACTTTCACCTGTGTACCTGCCCTTACACTATTGCGCTAAAACCAGACACCCCAAACCAGACATTATGCAGGATATCCACAATCTGTAAATAACTTTGACCAAGGCTGTCAATTGCTTGTTCACTGAAGAAGCCTGGCTGCTCCTGTTGGCTCATTCAGCTTTTCAGGGGACAAGCTTGACAGCTTTGCACACAGTATGTACAGGTACATGTATATGTACACAAGTAGTGTGTACAATTGATTGGCACTCCATTGATAATCTTATTCTAAGGTCCATGAAGAGTACCATATGTATCAGTTATGAAACAACATAAATTCCTCCAAAATCCTCTTAGTCGTAGTCCCAGGTAACCTTAATGCTCCAAAATCCCTGTGTCACATTGAGCCTGATAACCTGGAACCCCCATATTCCTGCAGGGGCCAAACCTCTAGTAACCTCAATCCTCCAAATTCCTTGTGTCACATTGAGCCCGATAACCTGGAACCCCCATATTCCTGCAGGGGCCAAACCTCTAGAAACCTCAATCCTCCAAATTCCCTGTGTCACATTGAGCCCGATAACCTGGAACCTCCATAATCCTGCAGGGGCTAAACCTCTAGTAACCTCAATCCTCCAAAATCCCTGTGTCCCATTGAGCCTGATAACCTGGAACCTCCATATTCCTGCAGGGGCAGAACCTCTAGTAACCTCAATCCTCCAAAATCCTTGTGTCACATTGAGCCCGATAACCTGGAACCTCCATATTCCTGCAGGGACAAAACCTCTAATAACCTCAATCCTGCAAAATCCTTGGGTCACTTTGAGCTTGATAACCTGGAACCCCCATATTCCTGCAGGGGCCAAACCTCTAGTAACCTCAATCCTGCAAAATCCCTGTGTCACATTGAGCCCGATAACCTGGAACCTTCATATTCCTGCAGGGGCTAAACCTGTAGTAACCACAATCCTCCAAAATCCCTGTGTCACATTGAGTCCGATAACCTGGAACCTCCATATTTCTGCAAGGGCCAAACCTCTAGTAACCACAATCCTGCAAAATCCTCCGATGCTTCAACTTCCAAAATAATCTTAATCCTCCAAATTCCGGCATTTTGCAAAGAGGTTTTTTGAGGATTTGGGATGGTTACGGTTAATGATCCCACAGTCAGATTGGAAGCAGGTGTCATATGCAGCCACAAACCAACACCCATCCTCCTAATACCATGTGCAATAAAGCTAGTGGCATTTGTAGCCAAAGGAGAGGGGAGAGGGGAAGGGGGAGGGGGAGGGGAAGGGGGGGGGGGGGGGGCTAGGGGCCACAAGTTTCTTTCCTAAACCAAACAGAGACTCAACATACCATAGAAGGCTAGTGCTCCCCAATGAAAGGCAGATTCCCTTCTGTTCCTTCTCCCCCCCTATCCTACCTACGTACGCCACTGCATAAATGTGACCTACCAAGCCAAAACCAGGCGGAAGTCGGCAAACGCCATTTCGAGATACGGCATTGTACACAATTTTTTTTGTTATAAATCGTTAGTTAAAACTTTAATTTATAGGCTGTTCATGTTTAAACCTTTTTTTTAAATCCCCGAATGTGATAATATCGGCCTTTTCCTGATTTTTGCTCAATAATGTATGATAATGATGAACGACTTTAGTGCTCGTTTTCTCAAAAGCATACCTTGACACTTCCTAACTTCAAAAAGATGTAACTTCAAAAGTATACCACCTATTTGAGTCCACTATACATGTAGCTTATTTTAAACGCTAGCAATCCAATGGTATAAAAATCTCTCATATGAAAAAATTTGACTTCAGCCTGGTTTGGGGGTGGTGGGTCACAAATCACTTTAATTCTACAAATGTATGTACATTTTAAGCGTTGATTTTAAATTGCATGGATTAGGCATTTTAGTTTCACAGTGAATTAATTTTCAACCATAAGGAATTGTAACCGTCATAACTGTCTAATAAAATACTTAGTGCACACAATATTTTTAATGTTTTGAATTTTTTTAAAAATGTTTTCATTGTATGCGATTATTTAGAGTGAAATCCAAAAACACTAAAAATAAATTGGATTTGTTGTTGACCGATACGCTGCTTAAAATAAAATTAAAAATATATAAATTCTAAAAACCTACATCTTTGTGATGAAAAACCAAAATTCTGAATTTACATCTTCACAAAACAGACAGGAAATGCACAAAAGGTTAAATAAATGAAAACGTTTCAGTTATTAGTGCAGAATTGTATTTACTAGTTTTTGAGTGAATTAACAGCAAATACCCTGTTCAGATGGCAAATCATACCAAATCATGCATACCGTGGCATTTACTCAAGGCTCTGTGAAGACAAAGTTGCAAATGCAGCATGGAATCCCCATGGGATTCAATCTTTAAAAGCTTTGAGCGAAGACTAAATGCATACACACTGTACTACACGACAATTTATAGTGCCAAGCTTTTTCTGGGGCCTGCACATAAGATATTACTATTCTCACTAACTGGAATAGGATTCCTATTCATAATCCCCTACAAAATTCACAGACTGTTTTACCAACTGTTTTACCAGCTGTGTTCATACAACTTTACACCCACGCTTGTTGTGCAGCTCCGTAGAATATAAATCGCATTAAAGGTATTAACATTTTTAAAAGCCCGAAAAAAAACTACTGAATTATTGTGAAATATGTACCTTTATACTTGACTGTAAGTGGATAACAGTTTTAAAAGTATCCTGGGAAATTACGGCACTTGATGTGGTTTTCAAGAAAAGTTGAATTTTGTATCAATTTTAAAAGATTGCCTGCTGGCAATCGTTGTAAAAACCTGACTATTTTCAAATACTACCCCCAATTTATTGATTTCGTTTGATGGGAGTCAAGGAACTAGACTGCAAAAAACAGTAATTTGTTTCAGTTTCTACCGGTATGAACACAAAATCTTAAACATGTCTGCGTCACAATATTTACTATAAAATATAAATCTTCTAACCCATCTAATTTCGAAAAAATTACCGCAAAAAACAAATGGTGTATACTACCTTTAAGTGTTAGTGAGTTGAATTGCTTGTGGCATTTGAAAGTCTGGGACATGATTTCCGGAAACTGGCCAAATTTGATTAACTCTCAAATCCTCAGGCAGACACAACATTCCGTGTCAAAGGTCAAACTATAAATTGCCTAGCCAAGCATCTGTAAGGCATGACTAACGTGAAAGAATCTATCCACATTTTTGGGAAAAAAACAGAAGCTCGACCTTTCAAACGCTATTTATTTTGTTTCCAAAAATCTGGAAAAGGAACTTTTTGTAAGGGGTTCCAGCAAAATGAGACGGAACTGGGCAGAGGTTAAAATGAGGGTTTTCAGGTATGAGAAAAGAGGATACAATTCTTATTACAATACTGTTCGTTGTGGCTTTATCGACAAGTTGCCAAGAAAAAATGTTAAGGAAAAGTCCCTAAAGTTTCGAGTTTTGTACATGTGATAAAAAAAAACTGTTTTAAAAATAATTTTATTGCAGTACTTTCTTACTATTTCTTTACAAATATGTTTAGTAGATACATTTGTACATGTAACAAAGATTACAAATATTAATAACGTTTATTTTATTTTAACCAGTTCGCGCCGGATGACGAATATAAACGCAAAGTTTTCCCCAGATTCAAAACAGATGACGCATAAACACGCCACGAGCAAGGACGGAAATGTCGGTCAGCAGCAACCAAGGCCGGAAATGCATGGGTGTGCTTCCCGGTACCGGCAGCCTGAACCTGCTTCGGATCGAGTTTCGTTAAAAATAATCTCGCGCGTCGGCTCGGTGATGTTAAAATTATCCCGGCGCGAACTGGTTAAAGGTAGAATACACCATTTGCAGATATCAAATTTACTACCGAATTATTAAGAAATACATGTATCTTACTCATCTAAAAGTAAATACTGATTCTAGGCATCCAGCAAAATGATTACGCTAGATATCCTGTAATTATTCTGAAAAATATAATTTTATAAAGAACTAGACATGTGTTTGTGGACAAACACAGAGCTGTTTCGAGTGTCTTACATTATTTTCAATATGTGTGTGTGGTGGTCTATGTGTGTGCAAAGTCTCAAGTCGATTAAATTTACCAAAGTGCCAAAGTCAATAGTCTGAAGAAAAACGTGTAAACCTATGGGGAAAATTTCAACTTTGACGCGAAGTCACGTGACCTTGAATGACGTAATCGCGACGAATTTCTTCTAGGACCGTCTTTGGGTGGTTGTCTAAATGCATACCAAGTCTCAAGTCGATCGGATTTATCAAAGTGTCAAAGTGTATTGGCTGAAAAAACGTGTACAAATCCTATAGGAAAAAGTCTGAAAGTGACAAAAATGACAAAAACATTCATCTAAAACTATAACAAATACACCTTTAATGTGACATCTCATTACACCCGATGACATAATCATGACGTGACCCCAATTAATACCTATAACACATCCCGAAATACTTGCGTATCAATGTTGACCCAAATCGGACTTGTACTTTCAGAGATAGATGGTCTTGAAAACTCACCTTTAATGTGACGTCACATGACACCCGATGTCGTTATCATTACGTCAGCTCAATGTATACCTATAACACATCCCGGAATACGTGCATACCAAGTTTGACCCCAATCGGACCTGTACTTCTAGAGATAGAGGGTCTTAACAACTACACCTTTAAGGTGACGCCACATTACACCCGATGACGTCATCATGCCATCACCTCCATTTATATTTATAGCAC
Source organism: Crossaster papposus (assembly GCA_037893245.1). Lineage (NCBI taxonomy): Eukaryota > Metazoa > Echinodermata > Asteroidea > Velatida > Solasteridae > Crossaster > Crossaster papposus. Next base: position 567,350 of record JBAIAA010000419.1, read on the forward strand.
ATCCCGGAATACCTGTAAACCAAGTTTGAGCACAATCGGACCTGTACTTCCAGAGATAGAGGGTCCAAAAAAATGCACCTTTAATGTGACGTCACATGACCCACGAAGACGTCATCATGACGATTTTTATCTTGGCCCTCCTGGGGATGGCGATCGAAGTGTGTGCTAAGTCGGAAGTCGATCGGATTTACCAAAGTGTCAAAGTCAATAGTCTGAAGAAAAACGTGTACAAAACCTATGGGGAAAAAACTGCACCTTTAACGTGATGTCACGTGACCACGAATGACGTAATCGTGACGAATTTATTCTAGAATCATCCGTGGGTAGTATGCTAAGAGTAGCTAGCCAAGTCTGAAGTCGATCGGATTTACCAAAGTGCCAAATATATATCGGGTGAAAAAACGTGTACAAATCTTATGGGGAAAACTACACCTTTAATGTGACGTCACACGACGTCGTTATGACGTCATTATGACGTCACCTTAATTTTCGTATATAACACATCCCGGAATACCTGTATACCAAGTTTGACACTAATCGGACTTGTACTTCCAGAGATAGAGGGTCCTAAAAACTGACCTTTAATGTGACGTCACATGACCCCCGATGACGTCATCATGGCGATTTTCATATTGGCCCTTCTGAGGATGGTGGTTGAGGTGTGCGCTAACTTTTAGGTCAATCGGATTTACTAAAGTGTCGAAGTCAATAGTCTTGATGAAAACGTGTACAAAACCTAAGGGGGAAAACTGAACCTTTAACGTGACGTCACGTGACCATGAATGACGTAATCGTGACGAATTTCTTCTAGAATCATCCGTGGGTAGTATGCTAAGAGTAGCTAGCCAAGTCTGAAGTCGATCGGATTTACCAAAGTGCCAAATATATATCGGGTGAAAAAACGTGTACAAATCGTATGGGGAAAACTACACCTTTAATGTGACGTCACATGACGTCGTTATGACGTCATTACGACGTCACCTTAATTTTCGTATATAACACATCCCGGAATACCTGTATACCAAGTTTGACACTAATCGGACTTGTACTTCCAGAGTTAGAGGCTCCTAAAAACTGAACCTTTAATGTGACGTCACATGACCCCCGATGACGTCATCATGGCGATTTTCATATTGGCCCTTCTGAGGATGGTGGTTGAGGTGTGTGCTAACTTTTAGGTCAATCGGATTTACTAAAGTGTCAAAGTCAATAGTCTGGATGAAAACGTGTACAAAACCTATGGGGAAAAATTGCACCTTTAACGTGACGTCACGTGACCATGAATGACGTAATCGCGACGAATTTCTTCTAGGACCGTCCTTGCGTGGTTGTCTAAATGTATGCCAAGTCTAAAGTCGATCGGATCTACCAAAGTGTCAAAGTGTATTGGCTGAACGAAACGTGTACAAATCCTATGAGAAAAAGTCTGAAAGTGGAAAAAAAAAAAAAAAAAAACTAGACATGTGTTTGTGGACAAACACAGAGCTGTTTCGAGTGTCCAAAGTTACTTTCAATGTGTATGTGGTGGTCTTTTGTGTGTGCCAAGTCTCAAGTCGATCAGATTTACTAGTGTCAAAGTCAATAGTCTAAAGAAAAACGTGTACAAAACCTATGGGGGAAAATTGAACCTTTAACGTGACGCCCCGTGACCTTGAATGACGTAATCGTGCCAAATTTCTCCTACGACCGTCTGTGGATAGTGGTCTATGTGTGTGCCAAGTCTCAAGTTGATCGGATTTACTAAGTGTCAAAGTCAATAGTCTAAAGAAAAACGTGTACAAAACCTATGGGGGACAAATTAAACCTTTAACTTGACGTCACGTGACCTTGAATGATGCAATCGTGCTGAATTTCTTTCAGAAACATCTGGTGGTGGTGTTCTGAGTATATGGCAAGTTTCAAGTCGGTCGGATTTACCAAAGTTTCAAATTCAATAGTCTGAGGAAAAACGTGTACAAAACCTATGGGGAAAATTTCACCTTTAACGCAAAGTCACGTGACCTTGAATGACGTAATCGCGGCGAATTTCTTCTAGGACCGTCCTTGGGTGGTTGTCTAAGTGTATGCCAAGTCTCAAGTCGATCGGATTTACCAAAGTGTCAAAGTGTATTGGCTGAAAAAACGTGTACAAATCCTATGGGAAAAAGTCTGAAAGTGGAAAAAAAAAAAAAAAACTAGATGTGTTTGTGGACAAACACTAGCTGTTTCGGCAGTGTTAAATGATTCTATGACACCATCACAACATACTTATATTGATAACAAATGTGACAAAAATGACAAAAACATTCATCTAAAACTATAACAAATACACCTTTAATGTGACATCTCATTACACCCGATGACATAATCATGACGTGACCTCAATTAATACCTATAACACATCCCGAAATACTTGCGTACCAAGTTTGACCCAAATCGGACTTGTACTTTCAGAGATAGATGGTCTTGAAAACTCACCTTTAATGTGACGTCACATGACACCCGATGTCGTTATCATTAGGTCAGCTCAATGTATACCTATAACACATCCCGGAATACGTGCATACCAAGTTTGACCCCAATCGGACCTGTACTTCTAGAGATAGAGGGTCTTAACAACTACACCTTTAAGGTGACGCCACATTACACCCGATGACGTCATCATGCCATCACCTCCATTTATATCTATAGCATATCCCGGAATACCTGTAAACCACGTTTGAGCACAATCGGACCTGTACTTCCAGAGATAGAGGGTCCAAAAAAATGCACCTTTAATGTGACGTCACATGACCCACGAAGACGTCATCATGACGATTTTTATCTTGGCCCTCCTGGGGATGGTGATCGAAGTGTGTGCTAAGTCGGAAGTCGATCGGATTTACCAGTGTCAAAGTCAATAGTCTGGTGAAAAAACGTGTACAAATCTTATGGGGAAAACTACACCATTAATGTGACGTCACATGACGTCATTATGACGTCATTATGACGTCACCTTAATTTTCGTATATAACACATCCCGGAATACCTGTATACCAAGTTTGACACTAATCGGACTTGTACTTCCAGAGAAAGAGGGTCCTAAAAACCGAACCTTTAATATGACGTCACATGACCCCCGATGACGTCATCATGCCGATTTTCACATTGGCCCTTCTGAGGATGGTGGTTGAGGTGTGTGCTAACTTTTAGGTCAATCGGATTTATTAAAGTGTTAAAGTCAATAGTCTGGATGAAAACGTGTACAAAACCTATGGGGGAAAATTGCACCTTTAACGTGACGTCACGTGACCATGAATGACGTAATCGTGACGAATTTCTTCTAGAATCATCCATGGGTAGTATGCTAAGAGTAGCTAGCCAAGTCTGAAGTCGATCGGATTTACCAAAGTGCCAAATATATATCGGGTGAAAAAACGTGTACAAATCTTATGGGGAAAACTACACCTTTAATGTGACGTCACATGACGTCGTTATGACATCATTATGACGTCACCTTAATTTTCGTATATAACACATCCCGGAATACCTGTATACCAAGTTTGACACTAATCGGACTTGTACTTCCAGAGATAGGGGGTCCTAAAAACTGAACCTTTAATGTGACGTCACATGACCCCCGATGACGTCATCATGGCGATTTTCATATTGACCCTTCTGAGGATGGTGGTTGAGGTGTTTGCTAACTTTTAGGTCAATCGGATTTACTAAAGTGTCAAAGTCAATAGTCTGGATGAAAACGTGTACAAAACCTATGGGGAAAAATTGCACCTTTAACGTGACGTCACGTGACCATGAATGACGTAATCGCGACGAATTTCTTCTAGGACCATCCGTGGGTGGTGTTCTTATTGTATGCCAAGTTTCAAGTCGATCGGATTTACCAAAGTGTCAAAGTGTATTGGCTGAACGAAACGTGTACAAATCCTATGGGAAAAAGTCTGAAACAGGAAAAAAAAAAAAAAAAAAAAAAAGAATAAAAAAAACTTTAACGATTACAATAGCTGTTTCGGCTGAAATGCCGAAACAGCTAAAAAAAAAAAGAAAAAAAAAAAAAACTTTAACGAAAACAAAAGCTGTTTCGGTGAAAAACCGAAACAGCTAAAAAAAAAAAAAAGAACTAGACATGTGTTTGTGGACAAACACAGAGCTGTTTCGGATGTCTAAGATGACTTTCATTATGTGTGTGCCAAGTCTGAAATCGATTGGATTTGCCAATTTTCCCAAGATATATAAGTTGAAAAATACGTGTACAAATCCTATGGGAAAAACTGCACCTTTAATGTGACGTCACATGACACCCGATGATGTCATCATGATGTCATCTTAATTTTCGTCTATAACACATTGTGGAATACTTGCATACCAAGTTTAGCCCCAATCAGACCTGTACTTCCAGAGATAGAGGGTCCTAAAATCTGCCCCTTTAATGTGATGTCACATGACCCACGATGACGTTATCCTGACGATTTTTCCCTTGGCCCTCCTGGGTATGGTGGTCGAGGTGTGTGCTAAGTCTGAAGTCGATCGGATTTACCAAATTGTCAAATTCAATAGTCTGAAGAAAAACGTGTACAAAACCTATGGAGAAAATTGAACCTTTAATGTGACGTCACATGACACCCGATAATGTCATAATTACGTTATCTTAATTTTCGTCTATAACACACCCTCGAATACTTGCAAACCAAGTTTGACCCCAACCGGACTTGTACTTTATGAGTTAGAGGGTCTTAAAAACTACACCTTTAATGTGACGTCACATGACCCGCGATGACGTCATCTTGATTATTTTTTTCTTGGCCCTTCTAAGGATGGTGGTCGAGGTCTGTGCTAAGTCTCAAGTCGATCGAATTTACAGAAGTGTCAAAGTCAATAGTCTGAAGACAAACGTGTACAAACCCTATGGGGAAATAAATTACACCTTTAACGTCACGTCACGTGACCTTGAATGACGCAATCGTGCCAAATTTCGTCCAGGACTATCTGTGAGTGGTGTTCTAAGTGTATGCTAAGTCTCAAGTCGATCGAATTCATTAAAGTGTCAAAGTCAACAGTTTGAAGAAAAACGTGTACAAAACCTATGGGGAAAAATGTTACCTTTAACATGACGTCACATGACCTTGAATGACGTAATCGCGACAAATTTCTTCTAGGACCATCTGTGGGTGGTGGTCTAAGTGTATGCCAAGTCTCAATTCGATCGGGTTTACCAAAGTGCCAAAGTGTATTGGCAGAACAAACGTGTGTTAATCCTATGGGTAAAAACACTGAAAGTGGAAAAAAAAAAAAGGAAAAAACTAGACATGTGTTTGTGGACAAACACAGAGCTGTTTCGAGTGTCTAAAATTACTTTCAATATGTATGTGGTAATCTTTTGTGTGTGCCAAGTCGATCAGATTTACTAAAGTGTCAAAGTCAATAGTCTAAAGAAAAACGTGTACAAAACCTATGGGGGAAAATTTAACCTTTAACGTGACACCCCGTGACCTTGAATGACGTAATCGTGCCAAATTTCTCCTACGACCGTCTGTGGATGGTGGTCTATGTGTGTGCCAAGTCTCAAGTCGATCGGATTTACTAAGTGTCAAAGTCAAGAGTCTAAAGAAAAACGTGTACAAAACCTATGGGGGACAAATTAAACCTTTAACTTGACGTCACGTGACCTTGAATGACGCAATCGTGCTGAATTTCTTTCAGAAACATCTGGTGGTGGTGTTCTAAGTGTATGCCAAGTTTCAAGTCGGTCGGATTGACCAATGTGTCAAATTCAATAGTCTGAAGAAAAACGTGTACAAAACCTATGGGGAAAATTTCACCTTTAACGCGAAGTCACGTGACCTTGAATGACGTAATCGCGACGAATTTCTTTTAGGACCGTCCTTGGGTGGTTGTCTAAATGTATGCCAAGTCTCAAGTCGATCGGACTTACCAAAGTGTCAAAGTGTATTGGCTGAAAAAACGTGTACAAATCCTATGGGAAAAAGTCTGAAAGTGGAAAAAAAAAAAAAGAAAAAAAAAAAAAACTTTAACGAAAACAAAAGCTGTTTCGGTGAAAAACCGAAACAGCTAAAAAAAAAAAAAAAAAAAGAAAAAAAAAAACTTTAACGAAAACAAAAGCTGTTTCGGTGAAAAACCGAAACAGCTAATAAAAAAAACTTTAACGAAAACAATAGCTGTTTCGGCTGAAATGCCGAAACAGCTAAAAATTCGCGATCGCCGTCCGACGATCGCGAATTTGTCTCTTCTGTGCATTTGTCTCTTCTGTGCATTTGTCTCTTCTGTGCATTTGTCTCTTCTGTGCAACTGTCTCTTCTGTGCAACTGTCTCTTCTGTGCAACTGTCTCTTCTGTGCAACTGTCTCTTCTGTGCAACTGTCTCTTCTGTGCAACTGTCTCTTCTGTGCAACTGTCTCTTCTGTGCAACTGTCTCTTCTGTGCAACTGTCTCTTCTGTGCAACTGTCTCTTCTGTGCAACTGTCTCTTCTGTGCATTTGTCTCTTCTGTGCCTTTGTCTCTTCTGTGCCTTTGTCTCTTCTGTGCCTTTGTCTCTTCTGTGCCTTTGTCTCTTCTGTGCCTTTGTCTCTTCTGTGCCTTTGTCTCTTCTGTGCCTTTGTCTCTTCTGTGCCTTTGTCTCTTCTGTGCCTTTGTCTCTTCTGTGCCTTTGTCTCTTCTGTGCCTTTGTCTCTTCTGTGCCTTTGTCTCTTCTGTGCCTTTGTCTCTTCTGTGCCTTTGTCTCTTCTGTGCCTTTGTCTCTTCTGTGCCTTTGTCTCTTCTGTGCCTTTGTCTCTTCTGTGCCTTTGTCTCTTCTGTGCCTTTGTCTCTTCTGTGCCTTTGTCTCTTCTGTGCCTTTGTCTCTTCTGTGCCTTTGTCTCTTCTGTGCATTTGTCTCTTCTGTGCATTTGTCTCTTCTGTGCATTTGTCTCTTCTGTGCATTTGTCTCTTCTGTGCATTTGTCTCTTCTGTGCATTTGTCTCTTCTGTGCATTTATTCGATTTTAATTCGGTTTCAATTAAGTTAAACTAACTTTTTCAATTCCAGACATTGCCTTTGTATTTTGTTCTACATGTGATGTGATTGTTTTTTATGTCGAATAAATACCAATCAATATTCAACCCTTTTTCAATGAGACTTCTTTATGACAAGTCAGTGGTATGCCAAATCACTCCAGCTGCAGTCCATTGAACGATTCTTTCCATGTACAGTAAATTACACTTCTGTAGTTGGTGAATGGGCATGAGGCTTTGCTTGTCAGTGTTATATTCACAGTAAACCCGGCACGACCTAGTTGACCTGCGGTTTGTTATGGCATTACTTGGAGTGCCATGTACAAAATATAGTGGTTTTTTTTAAATAATAATAATACCTGCAAATGTTGTATATTACATGTACGTACATTGTACCTTTAGAAAGTGACATCTACCGGTAATAACTGCGCATCGGTGATCGACGTCGGCAATTATAGCCGTCGGCGCGATTCTTGTGACAAGCCACACCGGGGTCGTTATACAACAGGGAAGCCACAATGCAATATATATGCACAAATTAATACAGACAGTAATTACATGTACATTGTACACGTGCCCTCCCTCCCTTCATTACACATGTACATTTGTACAAGCAGGGCTCTGCCAATGCCTTGGGCAGAATATAGAAATGTGTTACATGTACCTCGACCAAATTTTTAAGTGAGAGCCGGCGTGAGCGCAGTCCTCAACTTGTCCAATTTCAATAAGATAACTGAATAAAAATGTCGGGCTGCGCTGAATGTAGGGGCTACTGAATAATTGAAAATGTAATTATATCTGTTTCCTTTGATCTTCACCCACATTGGTCTGTCCCATAATTATAATTATTATGGGGCATTGTGGTCCAATGGTTACGGTATCAACTCATGTGCGATGGTACACGGGTTCGAATCCTGCCAAGGCATAAAAAAAAAATGTTATGTTGGCGTAACAGGCCCAAAAAAATAGGGTAGGTAGGTAGGGATTCTTTTTTTTTCTTTTTCTTTTTTTTCCCCTCCCAGCAATGAAAATGAGATGTTTTATAATTGTTTGAGCCGGTAGCGATACACGATAGCGTGTCCAGGTTCAACATTTTCACAATCCACACACACAACAATGAGAAACGGTCAGAAATGGTTTCAAACGTATTTATAACTAGATTTATATAGATTTTAATCATTCAATTTCGTCCCTTGAAAAAAAAAATATCCCGGGTCGGCTGTATTTTTAGGGTCGGTCGGTTACGCCAACATAACATATTTTTGTTATGCCTAACAAGGTGCTTGTGTTCTTGGGCTAGACACTTTACTTCAATTGTCTCTCTCCACCCTGTGTAGGTACAATCATGTAGAGACCAAATTGCGCTGATCTCGAGCTGCTGCAGACGTGGTCTCATTCCTGATGAACAGGAATAATAATTATAAGCAAAAATTCAATCAATCTTTGGCTGTGCTCCGTAGTCAACTGTCATGTATATAATAGGGTCGTATAGCGGCCGTGCCATCGACACGACCACGTTGTAGCCGCATCCTTTGTAATTCAGCTTCTCAGCTGCCAGTAAAGATGATTAGCCCCAATTATTATTATGATTATTATTATTCTGATTATTTTTATTATAGGTTTTCCCGGTGAATTTAAACATAAATTCAATCAATTTAATACCCGGCTCATTCAATTTCATTTGAAAATGAATTCTCCGTTGCATCAGCATTTAACAGTCAAAAGGAGTAATTCCATTTCAGTAGTTAGGATTCAATGGCCAAATACATTTTTAATTTCATTCAAATTCATGAGGTCGCAAAGATCATTCAATTTCGTAAGCCAACAGCAAGAGGCTGCACAGTGGTTTAAAAATGATGACCCAGACATGACAAATTTTCTCATATCAATTTTCTCATTCTCATACCAAAACAAACATATTCAAAGACGTTTATTTACCATCAAAAGATGCTTAAAGTTTGTCTGCACATGTATCTTTTTTAAACTGATGCAAATTTCTGCATTCCGGACCTTTTTTCGCATTGGAGATTATATGTGACCTGTTCCAACGAAACCCGGACAAAGTCGACTTTTTAGTTTTTCAGATTTGGCTTTTTTCAAATTCTCTAGGTTCTCAGCTTTAAAATGATGTATCATTTACATATGTACCCCCACCCTATCTTCCCTGGGGTCTGGATTTAGTGATAAAACCCTGACAACCTAATTATGAGATAAACAGCTTTGAAGTTCAGAAAAGCGTATTATTTCTATACACAAATGTTTCACAAAATTGACCAAAAAACACACTTCTGGTAGACGGATTTTGTTCAAATTTGAGGAGATTGTAGATTAATAGTAAGTGACTTAGGAAAACCTAAAATCTAAAAATGGTAAAATCCACTCCGAAATGACTTCAGGAGTACATTGTGACAAAACACATTGTGCGACTTTGTCCGGGTTTCGTTGGAACAGGTCACATATAAACTTCAGATATAAATAAACGATTAGAAGAAATATACATATTAAAAACAGAAAAAGAAAAGGACCTCTGAAAAGAACAACATTTTGTTTTGGTAAATTTTATAACGACCCCCTGATAATTGTAAGCTTTTGTTTCTTAAAAACATTTGTTTAGTTTTTAATTTGACATGGTCCGAACATTAGAAGAAATAAAGAAGAAAACATAAAGACCAGTGCAAACGATCACAAGGCTGAAGCGAAAGATTTTGTTTTCATTTTGTTTCAACTTCTCGCCATAACTTTTCCAACTTTACTTAACATTCTTCTAGATACAGGGTACAGGCTTTAATTTTAATCATGGGGTAACAAAGCACAAGTAACAAAATTTGCAAGCAAAACAAAACACATAACGTAAATGAATTGCAAACAACACGGAAATGCATCTAACAAGAAAAACTCAAGTGCCAGTACATGTATATTGCCATACAGCTTCCTCAATTAAACAAGCCACAACAGTCATGTTTAATTTGAACGCACAAAAGTAAAAATTCGTTGCCTATAAACGAAACAGAAAACAAACCCTAGCAACAAATTAATGTGCGCTTCGATGCGTCTTAAAGGTAGGATACACCATTGGTATTTTGCTTGAATTATCATTAATGGGTGGATTTGGGGGGTTGTATTTCATAGTAAATATCGTTTAACTGACCTGTCCGAAGTTTTACAATCGTGGATGCCGAGAAAAGCACAAAAAACAGCGTCTGTTTTCAACCGGCGTTGGGCAGTTATTTTTATGTTATCTTTGTGGACGGCGATCGCAAATTTTTCTTCATAAAATTCTATTTTTCGGAATAATTACAGGATATCTAGCACAATCATTTTGCTGGATGCCTAGAATCATTATTTACTTTCAAATGAGTAAGATATTTCTTAATAATTCGGTAGTAAATATTTTTGATATCTTCAAAGGTGTATACTACTACCTTTAATTTGATTTCATCAATTGTAGATATGTAGCAGAAATTCAACTAAAGAATGGGGAAAATGTAGTCTTCAATGCCTATAAATGAAATAGGTTGACGGAAGCGAAGCTGAACGAAAAGAAGGAAATCATGTGTGCACAAACACGAAAATAAATGCAATAGTAGCTAAAAAGGAACCCTAGTTTGAATGAATTAGGGGGGAGTGCTTGAATTTGAATGTGTGTTCATGAAAGTGAAAAAATTTGTGATAAAATTGGCCGGGAAAACCTATATTATTCTTATTATTATAATCTCTCGTTTGTAGTTCTCCTCCCAACACTCCATGCATGTGTGTCACCCTCATGTTTGTTTCTTGCACCGCTGTCATTTTGCCTCTGAAGATCTTGTTAAGATCACACCATCAGACCGTCTTATCTTTTACTTGTACAATTTTCATTTCTACTTATATTTAAGGTGAATCAAATAAGTTAAGAGGGCCTAATATTTCAATCTTAACAAGATCTTCTTCAGAGACTAAATGACTGTGTACAAGAAACAAACATATCTAGGCAACATACACAGTCATTTAGTCTCTGAAGAAGATCTTGTTAAGATCAAAATATTAGGCCCTCTTAAAGGTAGGATACACCTTTGAATTGCTTGAATTATCATGAATGAGTAGATTTGGGGGGGTTGTTTTTTATAGTAAATATCATTTAATAATAATAATAATAAATAACATTTATATAGCGCTTAATACAAGTGTTTCTAAGCGCTGAGAAAAGAAATATATCAATGAAAAACAATACAAAACTTACTACAGACTAACAAAACAAAACAGGAAATACGTTAAGTATGATAGGAATGAGTGTATAGATGTGTCTTTAACATTGATTTGAAAGAGTCTATGGTAGGGGCATCTCTGATTGAGATGTCATTTAACTGACCTGTCTGAAGTTTTACAATCATGGATGCCGAGAAAAGCACGAAAAACAGCGGGGTTTTTTTCAACCGGCGTCGAGCAGTTATTCTTATGTTATCTTTGTTTTTTCGCGATCGCCGGCCGGCGAAGGCGAATTTTTCATTATAAAATTATATTTTTCGGAATAATTACAGGATATCTAGCGCAATCATTTTGCTGGATGCCTAGAATCAACATTTACTTTCAAATGAGTAAGATAATTCTTAATAATTTGGTAGAAAATATTTTTGATATCTGGAAATGGTGTATCCTACCTTTAACGAGACACAAAAAAGCAAAAAAATCTGCAAGAAGAGCATCAACAAATATCACATTGCACAGTCCTTTAAATTTGTACTTGGCTACAAAAGACCCAACCCATATCCTGAAAAACAACAGTGTAACATTCAAAATCCGTGTGATACTCTGATAACTCTCTGGATGAAGTCAATACTCCCCAGGCCCCCAGAGTAAAGCCTGCATAATCCTTCCAATCATAAAGTGGCGAAAAACATCTTCAGCGTTAAAATAGACATGTGACATTTGAAAGATTAGATAGCAGGGCCTGGGGGGGGGGGGGGGACCCTGAAATCACACACAGATCAGAGTTTGGGAGACTCATATGCAAGAATTAAAGATGTACATGTACCATGGGGAAATAAGAACGTTCTTATTCCTCCATGTATGTACGAGCCTCCACCTACGGTAGTTATGGGGACAGCGGTCGATTTCACGAAAGACTAAGATCAATCTTAGGAAGACTAACTCATCCTAACTTGCATTGGATCTATTGCAAGTTAGGAGGAGTTACTCTTCCTAGGATTGATCCTAACATTGGTGAAATCGGCCGCTGGCTCTTTTGTTTGGAAAAGACAGACCGAGTAGTGGGGACATTTTCGAGAACCAATAGCGCGTTGGGTCTTCAGTAAAGGTAGAACAAGGGAAAATTGGGTTAGGGTATAATGAAAGAAAATGAAGAAGAGGACAAATTAGGGTGATGTTGAAATTGTTTGAATTTTAGAGTGTTCTGAGTTTGAGATATTTCAGTTTACACACAAACCCTATGGGTTGTCCCCATAACGCAATGTACCAAAAGAAATGCTGTACTGTTTTTGTTATCTTTCTTTTCAAGAGGAAAATTGTTTACTTGTTTGATAGTTGATTTGAACTTGAGAGTGTTTGAAGCCCTGTTACAACTAATAATTTAGTAACAAACAGATAGTGTATCACCAACCAATAATGTCACACAAATTATACACGCAAAGTTTTCCTCAGATTCAGAATGGATCACGCATAAACACATCACAAGCAAGGCCGGTAATGTCTGTCAGCAGCGAGCAAGGCTGGAAACACATGGGTGTGCTTCCCGGTACTATCGGCCTGAAACCCGACTCAGATTGAGTTTCGTTAAAAATTATTCCGCGTCTCGGCTCGTTGATGTTAAAATAATCCCAGCGGGAACTGGTTAACAGATACTGTATCACTAAACAGATAATGTACCAAATAATTGACCGATAGTGTAGTATACAAATTCAGCATGGTTTGAGGGGAGTAGTGGAAATTATTGGTCCCGAGGTGTACAATGTAGGTTACATGTAGCTCGACTACAGTACATGTACCTCCCCACGTGAAACTGACCTACACCGAGGGACCAGTGTTTCCCACTATTTTCCAGAAATGAACCATGCTGTATTACAGCACCTTATAAATATTCACTGCCTTGTCGATAACTGCCTTTGTAGATTTTCCATCTTTATTCCGCACAAGATATTTAAGTTCTTCGTCAGTCTAGTCCATCAATGACGGAAATATATCGTAGTAGTAACGCTACTGAGACTGGTTCCGTAACGATTACATGCCACAGACTACATGTCTACGAGGCGGTTTGTCTACGAGAAAAATTGTCGGTGCTCCCAGAAAGAATACCGCACGGCTGCGAGCTGGATACTCACTGGGATGACGTCACATGGCAGCGTATCATTTTTACATCCTGGACGCGCTGAATCAGCAAAATGTGTGTCTCAGAGACGCACATTTGAAAATGTCTGCAAATAGTGCGCTCAAGTATTCGAATGACGCCCGGCGCCTGTGTTGGCGCTTCTATTGGTCTGTTCAGAGCGCGACACGCGAGCAACTTTTATCCGCTTGCTGAGAATGTGCCCTTAATGCAGAATGAGGTCGCAATTCAAATTGTGACTCGGGTAATTTTGAATTGAAATCAAAACCTTAGAATATTGTTTTCTCAGAATATGTACATGCAACACTCACAGAGCTAAAAACTTCATGTCATAACTTGTTCAATGTGTTCAAACAGCAAAAGAATTTGTCCTTGAAAACAACTGCCTGATCTTTGTCACTCAAGTAAAAACAACTTGTCACAGTGCCGATTTTAGTGCCTTTCATAAATGTCTTGTTTGTTCAGTCATCCATGGCAATGACATAATGAACCTTGACATTTGAAAATGGGTATCCTTTTTTTATGGACACCCTTTATTTTCCTTTTAACTAAAACGTTAGACCTTTTAACCAAACGTGAAATTTTGTTTTATCATTCAAAAGTTACATGTAGCCCTAACTCTCTGGGGTGTGTGAACAATTATAAACTGGAGAACCTGGGACCCTTTAAGGTTTTAATAACTTTTGATATTATCAGAAAATGTATTATCAGAAAGTAGCATACATGTACAGTAGACAACACAAAATAAGAAGCTGGCCTGCCTTAGCGGGCGAATCGTGTTGTGAGTAACTTAAGGGCCTAGGGCATGTATCAAAAACGATTTGCTAAAAATGTAGGCACAGGAAATTCAAGAAAGGATGTGAACATGGATTGAAATTATGCCATTACAAGTAGCACAACTATTAATTTGGTTTAGGGTTAGGACATAATTTACCTTACATGTACCTTGAACAAAAATGTATCTCCCCCCCCCCCCCCCCCCCCCCCAGCCTCCCCCCACCCAGTAAGTGGCATGCAAACAGCTTTTAATACTGCCACAGCTCAACAAAGAAAATGACAAGAATTAACAGCCTGCAAGAATGTTGAAAACACAAAAGTCCATAAAAAAGAAGAAACCTTTGCAAACATTTTTGACCATGCTAAAAAGAGGTGCTCTCATCATTCCAACAAGTCAGACACAAGTCATGCGGGCCTCGGTCAAGTCACAATTTTAAAAAATATTCAACTGAACTGTGTCGCACATATTCCTGTTATTTATTTTTCTCTCTCATTTTAAAACTGGACTTGTGGTGGCTTTGTGATGAGCTAGTGATGGACTTGTGGGGCAGGCAGACTTGTGGGGCAAGTGTACTTGTGGGCGGGAGGATTTGTGGGGCAGGCAGACTTGTGGGCTTGTGGGGTGGGCTTGTGGGGTGGGCTTGTGGGGTGGGCTTGTGGGGTGGGCTTGATGGGTGGGCTTGTGGGGCGAGCTTGTGGGGCGAGCTTGTGAGGCGGGCTTGCGGGGTGGGCTTACAAACTGGAATCGGGGGCCAGACTTCCAGACCGGACTTTCGGGCCGGGCTTGCAGGACTTTCGAAACGAACATGCGGACTGAACTTGTGGGATGGACTTGTGGGATGGACTTGTGGGATGGACTTGTGGGATGGACTTGTGGGATGGACTTGCAATGGCCCTTGTGATGGACTTGGCATGCAATTGGGACTATTTTTTTTCTAGATACTACTTACTTCACTAAACCGTCGTTGTAGTCTATTGTGTGGTCTTTGCCTGAGTCGTACGGGTGTGTAAGCCTCGTCCGAGGCTCCCGATGTCTGATCACTCTCGCCGTCGGATCCCCGTGTGCCGTTCTGCTGCACCATGTCTGAAACGATGTGCCATAAACTAAGAAAGTCAAAACCTGAACAAAAACTAAGGCAGACTGAGGTTACTACTGCGGTACATGTACGTTTGTTGTTTATGGACTGTGCAGAAACTGTACCTTCAGTGGGACACTTGAACACATTGCTATCGATGTGAAGAGTATACAAGTTGTTAAAAATCAAAACGAAATTTCCCTTACTGCAAAGTACACAAAAGAAAATTGACTGGAGCAAGGTTGAACCTGCGACCTCCGGATTGCAGTTCCGGTGCTCTACCAAATGAGCTATCCAGCCCTACATTACCTGTTCCCCGTTTTTTCAATGTCTTTGTCCAAGGGTGCTAGTCAGGGACCATAAACCTTTAAGTACCAGTACATGTACACTGTAAATCCAGGGATCCTACACAAAGTCATGACTCTACATGTACCGTACATGTAGCAACGTTAAATTCTAAATCAAATTTCAAATTTCAAATCATGCTTGTTTTATTATCAGATGCTGACAGTAATTTTGTTTATTGCCCGACATTTTTTTTGGCAACGTACATGTACATACCTACACGTACACGTACACGTACACGTACACGTACACGTACACGTACACGTACACGTACACGTACACGTACACGTACACGTACACGTACACGTACACGTACACGTACACGTACACGTACACGTACACGTACACGTACATAATGTACATGTACTTGTTGGTCCCATTCGGTTAGCTGGGTAAAGACCCTTGTACATGTATGTATGTACATGTAAGTACTTATTTAAAAAAACTCCAGCGGGCCCCAAAATATTCATTGCCATAATATCCATTGCCGCATGCACATTTCTATCAAGGCAGTTTGTAACTTTGTATGCAACTTTTGACCTGGGACAAAGGCAGCTGCAGCTGGCACTTGAGAAAACTTGATTGGCCAGTTTTAAATATTCAAATATTCAGTCAAGTGCATTTTCGAATAATCAAATACTAAATGTGACCAAATCGAAAAAAATGAGTCGCGAGTCGCCAGAGCTACTTTTGAGTAGGCCTTTTAACAGTGTCCTACACAATAGAAATCAATGGAAACAGTCAGCCCTTTCACCCAAATAACACATTTATATTATAGGATGTCAACCTGAATGATATATGAAAAAAAAAGAGTAAACTTACTATGTGCTTTCTAATGTATCTAAAAAACAAATTCCTAAAAACCCGTCCTTAAAGGTACCGGTAGGATACACCATTGGTAAATGCTTGAATTATCATGAATGGGTAGATTTGGGGGGTTGTATTTTATAGTAAATATCGTTTAACTGACCTGGACTTTCGACACGGGAAATTATACCGAGAACGCGGGAAAGGTAGCCGAGCTGTCATTATAATGACTCATGTGATCACAATGCGATGTGCATGCATCAGCGCACGCACGTAAACAATGCAAAGAGCGCACATGCGGTGTCTTGTGTAGCATGAAATCGCAGTAGGGGGCCGGATGTACGTTTTCCTGAGACGCTTTTACCGACTCGCACTGTTCGCACTGGACTTATCGTCTAGGGAAAAGTTACCTGGGAAGTTTTCCCGGGCAGCAGTTGGCCGGTTAAAGTAACCACTGGACTCGGGAATATTAACTGAGAGGAAAACGTCCTAGGCTGTCCGCACTGGACTTAAAATGGGAAAAGTACCTATCGTCTCGGTAAGTTTTATCAAAATAAGTCCAGTGCGAACAGGGCTTTTGAGACTTCTTTATGGCAAGTCAGCGGTACATGCCAAATCACTCAAGCTGGAGTGCCTTGAAGGATCCTTTCAGTGGCGTGTTATGGCCGAGCGGTTAAGAGCAGGCGGACTCAAGCTCTGGTGTTTCTGATCAGCAGAGTGTGGGTTCGAGTGACGGTCTTGACACGCGTGTCCTTAAGCAAGGCACTTAACCACTATTGCTTCGCCCTTCAGATGGGACGTAAAGCTGTAGGTCCTGTGTGTTGTGTAATGCACGTAAAAGAACGCAGTAACACTTATCGCTAAAAGGAGGGGTTTGCCCCGGTGTTCCTGGCAGTGGCTGCAAAGTGCGCCGCAGCACCTTGTAGGCTTGGACGGTATTTCGGTATTACCGGATAGTCACGGTTTTTTTTTATTACCGACTAGTCGGTACTAATGATCTACAAAAACCGAAATACCGGTGATCTCGGTATGGAATTGCAATACCGCGATATTGTTCAGAACCTCGCAAAAGTCTTTCAAACAGAAAGAGAAACACCCGATCCACATGTTTCATTCCATTCAGTGTCATGTCTGCATTCAATCAAGTGGAAAGATAAGACGTTATTGTCAATCTCCACTTGATAACCCGATACTTCAGCAGCAGCCGTCCTTCCAGAAAGGCCTTTGAAGTTTGCTTATTACGCCGCCGTGTTTGCGGTTTTCTTTGTGTGTAGTGTCTGGACGAAAGTTCAAACAACTTTTTAAATGCGGCCCAAAAGCTGCTCCCAGTCCCACACCCACTTTATTTACTCGAAATAAAGATTTGGGAAGTGACATCTGTATGTTTAACCGAGTTTTAGGCTATTGAGTTAATATATGGAACTGCTTCGTGGTTAATATCACTACTAAAAATCACTTTTTATAATTGCACGTCATCTATTGCTTGTTCCCAACTTCTCAGGCGAAACGAAAACAAATAGCGTATTGGGTCACTACTAGGCTTGGACGGTATTGCCTTTTACTATACCGGGATACCGTGACAAAAAAAACCGCGGTATTCGGTAATACCGAGGTGTTATGTTAAGTGGGTATTACGTCATTATTATCAACCCAAACAAATTACAGCGATCACTGCATGCTACGTCGAACCGGCAAACCACGTAATTGCATCTTCATGGCAAATTCTTCAACACCTAAGATTCATTATCAGTCTTTATATTTGTAAAAATGTATCACTGTGATGGATTATTGAAAATTAAAAGCTTACTTTTTGTGGAATCATTGTTTGAGTTTGTAAAGTCATTGATATGTCTATCAAAGAAATGCCGATTGTTAGCGACCGATGCCCAGTCGTAATGCCCATGCACTGCACCGGCACACTGCGAACTTGCTTCCCACGATCATGCTAGCTATCAGTTGGTATCCTGCATCAATGGCAGTGATTCAATTGGCTCATCATGCGATTCATGCCGGCCACCAGCGATTCCTACTGCGTGTGCGTTCGCAGCATATGCAGCGGCGATGTACATGTACTGGTACATGTATTATAATATCGCCCTGTTTGCAGGGCGGGCGTACGACGATACAATCAGAGCAGGCGCCAATAGGAGGCCGTACTGGAGTAATCGGTGTGACGAAACCTTATTTGTGAATGAAAAATGTTCTGGTCGTTGTTTTAGACGGCCAATCAGATTTGTTTAAAATGACATTAGCTCGCGGCGTGCAAGTCGTGCGTGGGAGAAAAGCACGTGTATTACCTTGTGCATGCTGTGCGTGGAGTAGGTCTGCCATGTTTGATTCGAGAAAGTAAAGTGGGTGTGGGACTGGGAGCAGCTTTTGGGCCGCATTTAAAAAGTTGTTTGAACTTTCGTCCAGACACTACACACAAAGAAAACCGCAAACACGGCGGCGTAATAAGCAAACTTCAAAGGCCTTTCTGGAAGGACGGCTGCTGCTGAAGTATCGGGTTATCAAGTGGAGATTGACAATAACGTCTTATCTTTCCACTTGATTGAATGCAGACATGACACTGAATGGAATGAAACATGTGGATCGGGTGTTTCTCTTTCTGTTTGAAAGACTTTTGCGAGGTTCTGAACAATATCGCGGTATTGCAATTCCATACCGAGATCACCGGTATTTCGGTTTTTGTAGATCATTAGTACCGACTAGTCGGTAATAAAAAAAAACCGTGACTATCCGGTAATACCGAAATACCGTCCAAGCCTAGTCACTACACGTGTTTGTACAATGTACAGTCGTACGCGTGTACATAGTATGTCGGTACAATAAGAGCGCATACTCCACGCACAGCATGCACAAGGTAATACACGTGCTTTTCTCCCACGCACGACTTGCACGCCGCGAGCTAATGTCATTTTAAACAAATCTGATTGGCCGTCTAAAACAACGACCAGAACATTTTTCATTCACAAATAAGGTTTCGTCACACCGATTACTCCAGTACGGCCTCCTATTGGCGCCTGCTCTGATTGTATCGTCGTACGCCCGCCCTGCAAACAGGGCGATATTATAATACATGTACCAGTACATGTACATCGCCGCTGCATATGCTGCGAACGCACACGCAGTAGGAATCGCTGGTGGCCGGCATGAATCGCATGATGAGCCAATTGAATCACTGCCATTGATGCAGGATACCAACTGATAGCTAGCATGATCGTGGGAAGCAAGTTCGCAGTGTGCCGGTGCAGTGCATGGGCATTACGACTGGGCATCGGTCGCTAACAATCGGCATTTCTTTGATAGACATATCAATGACTTTACAAACTCAAACAATGATTCCACAAAAAGTAAGCTTTTAATTTTCAATAATCCATCACAGTGATACATTTTTACAAATATAAAGACTGATAATGAATCTTAGGTGTTGAAGAATTTGCCATGAAGATGCAATTACGTGGTTTGCCGGTTCGACGTAGCATGCAGTGATCGCTGTAATTTGTTTGGGTTGATAATAATGACGTAATACCCACTTAACATAACACCTCGGTATTACCGAATACCGCGGTTTTTTTTGTCACGGTATCCCGGTATAGTAAAAGGCAATACCGTCCAAGCCTAGCACCTTGTAAAAAACTCTTACAAAGTTGCTACATAATGGGTCTCATATTCTCATTAAACTTCAATAACCTGTCTTCGGAAATCACAGAGCGCCTTGAGTACCAGTCTTGGTAGATACATGTAAAGTACGTGCGCTATATAAGAACTGCTTATTATTAAATCAATGTATACGGTGAATTGCACTTCTGTTGTTAGTGAATGGACATCATATTTGTTTTAATTTTATTTATTATATTGTTTTCCCCTTTCGTTTTGTTGGTGCTTTTTAAAGCTTAATTATTTTTGCTTCACCAGTTTTTAGCATTAATATTTCATAAAATTTGATTAATAATTAAATATATAATTTACCTACTTTGCTCTGAACTATATTTAACGTACATGTACATGTATTATTTAATTTATTTTCACCTCTCTTTATATCATTATAATTACAATCTTGTTATATAATTGTTTCTTGTATCCCATTCAGCTTGAGAACCCCTCTACAGGAACAATGTTTCTTTTGGGTAATCCTTCGGGAGCTGAATGGTAGTTTGTCTTTGTCTTGGTTATTATGTTTTTATCTAAAGCTTTCATTTTATGTATTCTTTGTAATTTTGGTTTGTGCATTTGTTGATGTTTTCCGAAAAATAAAATAGAGAATACAGAATTGCTTGTGTTAGTGTGATACACACAGTAGACTCAGCATGACCTACATGTACATGTAGTTGACCTGCGGTTTTGTACGGCATTCCTTAGAGTGATTTGCAGTGCCATGTACATGTACATGTATGTATAAAATATAGTGTGTTTTTTAAGGCAACTTTGAAGTGCATTGGAGTGTAAACAAACTTAAAGGTAGTATACACCATTTGCAGATATCGAAAATATTTACTACCGAATTATTAAGAAATACCTTACTCAATTGAAAGTAAATAATGATTCTAGGCATTCAGCAAAAGGATTGCGCTAGATATCCTGTAATTATTCCCCAAAAAATGAATTTTATGAAGAAAAATTCGCTCTCGCCGGACGACGAGAGCGAAAAAACTAAGATAACATAAGAATAACTGCTCGACCCCGGTTGAAAACAAACGCTGTTTTTCTTGCTTTTCTCGGCATCCATGATTGTAAAACTTCGGAAAAGTCAGATAAACGATATTTACTATGAAATACAACCCCCCAAATCTACCCATTCATGGTAATTCAAGCAATTACCAATGGTGTATACTACCTTTAACCCTAACCCTCCTCAATCCTCAGTGCGCTTTTTGAGGATTTTGAAGGATTGAGAATGAATGGCAAAAATTGTCAATTAATTTTGGAGGATGCAATGGGTCGAAGTCGTAGGCCATACCCAGCATTCTTTATATTCAGACAGGCATAATGTAACCCAGCATTATGCTTGATGTCATCCGCACTGCTTCTGAATGTCATTGGTACTGACTCGATCAACCCATAGCAGTGATTGGAAGAGGATTTGAGGATTGAGGCAGTGGTCATCTCTCCACCGAACAAGAAAAAATTGAATATTTGAGGATATAGGATGAATCCATTTTTTACATGGTGGCAATTGGAGGATTTTTGCAGGATCGAGGATAGTTCCTAGCCAAAAGATCCTAGGAACTTAGGGTTAAGACACATTTTAAGAACAAAACTTTTGAAGAAAAAAATTTAACAGCCCTTGTAAAAAAATATTTATTTAAACCCACCTTCTCGCGTGCCATTTCCATTTTCCTCGATACTCATACTCTCAGTAAGTTCCGATAACGAGTCCTCGATCACCGAGTTGGCACGAAACGTGCTGGACAGTCTTCTCTTCAACCGCTTCATCCTGACCGAAGCAGTCCGGTAACCAGACCCGAGCTGCTGTCACGTTTGTACAGTTGAACGTAGTCTGGTGCTGCTGGCGTGACAATCCACACAACAACAAAAAAGGATTCTACGTTTGTAATAAACAGCAGTCAGTGTTCCGTGCTCAGTTGCGACTTCATTAGGGGTCCTGTGTATACCTACATATATATCACTCCGATGATTCTTGGGGTATTTGCATATCTGAAACGAGGAAATAATCAACAGCAGAGATTACATATAAATCAAGCCAACTATTTGGCACAAACTTCAAGGAACTAGGAAGTTGTGGCTAATCCAAGTGGCGTGATTGTGGTCACAGTCTATTCATAGCACTAAGCACTGCATGCCAAAGATGCCACAAAACTGGCATGAGACTAGGGTGCAATTATAAATGAATACAAAGGCCCTGGTAAATAACATACATAATGTACATATTATTGATTGGTTTAATAAAAATTCAAATGTCAAAGCTCTAGAGCTGAATTATGTATGAAATGACATAAAAATTCAAGAAACTTAAAAAATTCATTAAAATAAATGTTTGATAAAAACAATATACAAAAATATGAATTGCAAATATGAATTACATGATATGAATTACAAATTAAAAAAATACAATGTACATGTACGGTGGAACGCCGCTACACCGAACACCACCATACTGAACACTCGGCTACACCAAACACGATCCTTGGCTACATGTATACAAATGTATAAATACATACCAAACATGTTAAAAACTGTTGAAAATTCATTGCAATTAAACAATATACATGTACATGTACTTGTAGTATGAACATACATGTAACACATAAGTTAATTTCATAAAATGGCAAGAAGGCCAACTCCATTAACTACATGTAGTTTGCGCCGGGATTATTTTAACATCACCATACCAAGGCTCGAACCGAGGCGGGTTCAGGCCGATGGTACATGTACATGTACATGTACCAGAAAACACACCCACGGATTTACAGCCTTGCTGAGTTGCTCGCTGCTGACAGAAATTTCAGGCTTGTTCGTGACGTGTTTATGCGTCATCTGCTTTGAATCTGGGAAAAACTGTGCGTGTATATAAAAACATGTACATGTACATGTACATCTTCCGGCGCGAACTTTTCAGTTGGCCGATCTGAAGATGCTTCCAGTCTCTTTCAGCAGCTACATTGGATACCACTCAAACACAGCATTCTTTTCAAATTACTCATAAAAAATAAATGTTTACAAGTCACAATGCGGCATAGCTCCATCCCTACTTGGCTGAACTGTTTTAATTTCATGAACCACAGGGGCTCAGGTCTTCATCTGATAAATCCCGCTTACAGAAAACTATCGCTACCAAGAGTACAAGGCCAATTTCACGGCGCTGCTAAGCACACAATTTTCTGCTAACACAGCCTACATGTACATGTAAATGTACGTCTATTTCACAGAGACTGTAAGCAGTAAGCACGGCAAAAGACACGCTTAACCTACCGGGAACATTTACTACTACATGTACATGTTCACATGGTACGGTGCCACCGCAAACAAATTATCTTTGCCTTTTTACCATTCAAACTTTCAAATCTCACCTACGTTTTGATTGTTTGTTGACCCCCCTGACCCCCATCCGAATAGTGCAACCAAACTACTCCCACTCCCCATCCCCCCATGGACAGTCGATTGGTAGACCTTCTTTAGTTAATTAAACTAAACATACCAGGGCTCTTTCCTGGTCTCTCAAATGGCAACCATAACTCTCAGAAGCTGACAAGTACAAGGGCCAATTTCATGGAGCTGCTAAGCACAATAATTTGCTTAGCATGAACATTCTACCTTGGCAAAAACAGGGTTACGAACCAAATTTTCCGGTGATGTACATATTAATTGTGACTGGTATTCAGCTGTTTTTTGCTTAGCATAAAAAGCACATGGAGTTTTGGCTGGTATTGTGCTTTTACTTAGCAAGACTTTTTTGTGCTAAGCAAAGTTTTGTGCTTAGCAGCTCCATGAAATTGGCCGCTGGTAAGTGATGATCCCAGATTACATGTAGGTGCCCCCCCCCCCCCCCCCTTAGCCCTCTCATGGCAAGGTAATGTTATTGCTCTCCGTACGTGCCCAAGAATGACAAGTGTGTCTGTCAATGCGATTTGAAGGTCTCTCCATGTACACTGTTTAATTATTACACAGTAATTAACGTCATATAAGCAAACAATACAGACCGCATATCTGTACCACTGTTTTGTTTTCTTCAGAGTAAAAGGCAACAAATTACCTTTTTCTTATGTTTGTGTTGCGTGCCATGATTGAAATCAATATAGCATTAGGGTTGACAGCAAACAACCACGATACATAAATCCTAATCGCAGGATGCAGCGCGCGTGGGCCGCCGATGCGGGCGCTTTCTAACGTACCGTACGCTATGACCTTTGAATATGACGTCTTGGCTAACAGACATGCATGTAAACGCTCGTATAATCGCGTGACATAACATGCATAATAACTGAATCATTGGTCAAGTTTCCGTTTTCTACGTCACGTAATTATGCACGCAATGTCACACATGCATTCAAAAAAATTCTGCTCAGAATTTTTCGAGCTACATGTATTATATCAGTGGTTCTTTTCATTTTGTGGCTTAATTGGGCGATTCCAGGACATACATGTACCGTACTGTACATGTACCAATTCATTCAATATTTTTTTTATATTTTGTTTAAACAATTGTGGAGTTTTTGGAGGATGCAATAGGTAGAACTACACGTACAATGTGATAGGCTATAACCAGAAATGTTTATGATCAGCCAAGCATAACAGAACCCTGCATTATGCTTGATATCATCCGCACTGATTGATTACATGTACACACATGCAATGTAATAGGCTATACCCAGCAATGTTTATGTTCAGCCAAGCAAAACCGAACCTTGCATTATGCTCGATATCATTCGCACTGATTAAGTACATGTACATGTACGTACACAGCAGTGATTGTTAGAAATTTTTTAGATGATTGAGGCCCTAAATTAAACAAGGCCCATTTTGTGTTGGGACTTTTTCAATATAAACAAATTACAACTCTCAGAATTTGTTATGGGATGAAGAACTAATATTAGGTTGTACCGGTATGCTACACTGTACCAGTGTCTTTATCTAAATTGCATCAGCAACATAGCAGTACTTACTACTAAAGTACTACGTATACTATTCTATTTCTACCATGCTGTGGAGCGCTGGTGTTTGACTCCTGTACGTGGGTTTTGAACCCTGGAAGGGAACATGGTGCTTGTGTTCTTGGGCAAGACACTTTGCTACCATTGCCTCTCTCCACCTACCGTAGGAGTAATGGGTACCTGTGAAGGTAGAGACCACATGTGCTGATCTTGAGCTACATGTACATGAACGGAACCGGTACATGTACCCACATTGTGGGAGTTTAAAGCGATATGAACTAACATTATTTATTTATTAAGAGATTTATTGTTGCCCACTTCACATACAAAACATTATGAAAAAAAAAATCAATTGAAATTTCAACAACACTGACCTTTATAATGACAATAAAAGCTTACAAAGTACAGTACACAGTATACTGGTACAATTGGGCTTGAAAAAGGTACATGTACGTATGTACATGTAGGATGTACCGTTTGCAAATATCCAACATTTTTACTACCGATATTATTAAGAAATATCTTACTAATTTGAAAGCAAATAATGATTGCAGACATCCAGCAAAATTATTGCAAATAGTGAGCCACGTACACGTATCATGTACGTGAACTGGTATACATATTTTTCATCATGTGCATCAAAAATTTTAAAAATGTGTACAAACCTGATCTGAAACCAAAACTGACCCAACCCGAAACCGACTTTGGGTTAGGCTGGGTCTGTTTTTTATATCACTCCAGTCGGGTTGGGTAGGTTTTGGGCTTGTGATTGTTGGGTCGGGTCAGATCAGGTCAAATCGGGTCAGATCAGGTCAAATCGGGTCAGATCAGGACAGATCGGGTCAGATCAGGTCAGATCGGGTCAGATCAGGTCAGATCGGGTCAGGGTGGGGTCGGTTTAGCCATCTTGTAAAAAAACCTGTGTCAACCCACCACGCGACTATGCGACATGATGTACATGTACCGCGTACACGTTCATGTACGTGGTTTACAGTACTTGTACTCGCAGTCTGTAATGTGTAGACCACCGATACACGTACTGGGGCCAATTTCACGGAGCTGCTAAGCACAAACAATTGCTTAGCATGAAAATTTGTCCTTGGTAAAAACAAGGTTACAGACTAAAATTTCACGTGATCTTTATTGTTTTTGATTGACAATCAGCTGGTTTTTTGCCTTGCATGAAAAACACGTAGAATTTTGGCTGAGAAATTGTTTTTATTGAGCAAGACTTTTTTGTGCTAAGCAAATGTTTGTGCTTAGCAGCTCCGTGAAATTGGCCCCTGGTATGGTGGGGTCTATTATGTATTTAAGAAGTATTTATCATGTACATGTCCTGTAGACAATATTTTAACAAAACATTGTGCGATGCGGTTACATGTACATTGTAAGTTAATTCTGGCACTAAAAGCAGAGACAGTGTTCATGAAATATAGGATGATTGCCCCAGACATTTGCTTTTTGGTTGATTTCAAAGTTTGCTGTTGTCCCCAAAATATCCCCGGAACATACAGGTATCTCTCAACAAAACTTCCAGGTAATTTCTCTGCTCTAAAGGTAGGATACACGTACAATGGTAATTGCTTGAATTATCATGAATGAGTAGATTTGGGGAGTTGCATTTTATAGTAAATATTTTTTAACTGACCTGTCCGAAGTTTTATAGTCATGGATGCCGAGAAAAGCATGAAAACAGCAGGGTTTTTTAACCGGCGTCGAGCAGTTATTCTTATGTTTTTGCGCGATCGCCATCCGGCGATCGCGAATTTTTTCTTAAAAAAATTATATTTTTCGGAATAATTACAGGATATCTAGCGCAATCATTTTGCTGGATGCTTATAGAATCAATATTCACTTTCAAATGAGTAAGATAATTTCTTAATAATTTGGTAGTAAATATTTTTGATATAAAACATGTACCTTTAACCCTAACTACCCCAAACCCATCAAACTCCAACTGCAGCTTTTGGCAGGTTTTGGCAGGTTTGGTACCGAACCGTAACAACTTGTTGTTAGACTTTGTTTGACTCAGTACCAAAGGCCCAGGGAGACCCTGTTGAATTCTGTGAGGTTCAGGACAGTAAGGCATGAGACTTGTCAAAATGTTAGAAATTTGGAGAATGCACAGGCATTTTACGCGAGTGACCCACATTGTCACGGCACAGTTCTGGGTCAACTGTAAGTGTATGTACACTTACACCTTGTATGTGTGTCCCCACTAAAATACATAATGCCACTGGCCAGTTATCACTGTTCCAAGTCAATAAAACTTCAACTGTTGGAGTTTGGCAGGTTCAGTACTGTTAGGTTCAGTACAGTTTACCAAAAATTACTGAACATGTGTGAGCTGTTGAAGTTTGTTAGGTTTGGTATGGTTCCTAGTGCGAGAGCCTAGGGGGTTAGGGTTAAAGACCAGAAAAAAACAGGCTGCTACAATGTACTACCCGGTACATGACTAAGTGTACATGACTTCCAACCAGCCAGGAACTGAGACTTGGGCATGCTGAACTTTTCAACTCTAACAGTTAATGGAAATGTTTTGATTGGAAACATCTGGCTTCATCCAACTTCTTTGTTTTATGAAAATAAAACATACAAGTAACCAAAACATACAAGTAACCAGACAACAAAAACAGCATTTTTTTTCCTTGGTTTTTTGTTAACTAAAAACACAAATAACATAAGAATAACTGCTCAACACCGGTTGAAAACAAACGCTGTTTTTGTGCTTTTCTTGCTATCCTTGATTGTAAAACTTCGTAGAGGTCAGTTAAATGATATTTACTATATAATACAAACCACCACTCCCCCCCCCCCCCCCCTTCTACCTATTTATGATAATTCAAGCAATTACCAATGGTGTATACTACTTTAATATTTGATATTTCAAACAAATACGAGGTCGAAAATGTTGCAAAAAAGAGCAGTGTGGAAAAAAACATGATTTATGTTTATAACAAAATGATATTTCAGGTCATTCCAGCCAGTAAGCAGTTTGCAGCAGTTTTAATCTTATTCAAAAAGATAAGAGACAAATTTTTAGAGAGTACTGCTGCTAGTGCTGGTACAGTACAAATGTATGTCCACATGATCAATGTAGTACATTTCTTTATTATTATTATTATTATTATTATTATTATTATTTTGGTAATGAAACCAAGGATCCTTCAAAAGCGCTCAAGGCACTGTAGCTCGTAAGCCAGAAGAACCCTGCAGACAGAGGCTGTGTCAGCCAGGAACACCAGGGCAAACCCCTTCTCTTAGCGATAAGTGTTCTGGGTTCTTTTACGTGCATTATACAATTTTATAATGTTATAATGGGAAAGATATATACACACATTATAAATTATACAACACACAGGACCTGCAACTTTAAGTCCCATCCCAAGGATGAAGCAATGGTGGTTTAATTGCCTTGCTTAAGGACACACGTGTCGACACTGGGACTCGAACTCAGGCTCTGAGGAACAGAAAACCCAGCTCTTAACCGCTCGGCCACGACACTCCACTGGCAAAATGTATACATTTATTTTGTTTTAAAACAAAATACACTCTTCCTACAAAAGGGTTATTGATGGTCAGACCAGGGTCAGAATAAAAATAGTGCAAACCTACATGTACCCAACAAGTCCCCAGAGTTCAATTTACAAACTAAATAACAGGAAATAATTTGTCCTAAGTTCAGACAAACCCCCAAAAGTGTCCTTGACCCTACCTGCAGTTCAGGTTTGTGTGCATGTACCAGTACATGTACATGAAGGCTTCCCACAATGGCTGTGTGTTGGTGGTGACTCATATTATTGTTACAATACTGCATAGCTAAGGCAACATTCAACAAAAATATTGTTTCTCATCAGAACCCTTGTTGCAAAAAAGTTTGTCAGGGCATTTTATACTTTATATTTTATAGAATAAAAATGTCCATACCCAAGAAAATATGTACGTCAGGACCTTTTGTATTTTCATAATTTGTTCACAGCATAGAAGTATTTTATGCAACTGCAAGCATATTTTGTTAATTGAAGAGGCACACAGACGAACGTTCGCACTCGGCTTAGCTCCCCTGTCCGTTGCGCGCCCCCTGATACCAGCCTAGATTTATTGATTTTCCCCGGCTTCTGGCACATGACCACTAACTTTACTATTCAAGAGTTCACACGGACCTCTGTTGGGTCGAGTTGCCAGTGTTTATAAAAAACCTCTCCAATGCGAGTTTTAACTGGCATTGTTTACAACAGCGTGTTTTATAGCGTATCTATATTACCCAACCAAAATTCTGGTCTGAATATCTGGGTGTTTGGTAAATCTATATTTTAACCTTTATAAAACAAATTTGTAAAAAAATATCCACTGCACAAAAAATCTGCCCGGCCTCTGATGACAAACAAGCTATTTTGTTTAGGTTGCCTAAACAGGGAACTTGCTTTTCCAATGGGATTTTCATCAGACAAAGTTTGTATTGTCAGAATGTCAGAAATGCCTGCCCACTTTTGTTCATTGGTTACTGTTTAAAGGGAGTGTGAAAGTCTCTTGTGATGATTCGGTCCTGTTCTGCTGGGATTTTGTTGTTTTGGTGTGGGTTGTTTTTAAAGGTATCGGTAGGATACACCATTGGTAATTGTTTGGATTATCAGGAATGGGTTGATTTGGGGGTTTGTATTTCATAGTAAATAGCGTTTAACTGACCTGTCCAAAGTTTTAACAATCATACACTGTAGATGCTGAGAAAAGCAAGAAAAACGACGTTCGTTTTTAACCGTAGTCGGGCAGTTTTTCTTATGTCGTTTTTTCGCGATCGCCGTCCAGCGATCATGAATTTTGGTTTATACAATTAAATTTTTCGGAACAATTACAGGATATCTAGGGCAATCATTTTGCTCGATGCCTACAATTATTTACTTTCAACTAAGTAAGATATTTCTTAAAAATTAGGTAGTAAATATATTCGATATCTGCAAATGGTGTATCCTACCTTTAATATTGA
The DNA here is from genome assembly GCA_037893245.1 of Crossaster papposus. Classification (NCBI taxonomy): domain Eukaryota; kingdom Metazoa; phylum Echinodermata; class Asteroidea; order Velatida; family Solasteridae; genus Crossaster; species Crossaster papposus. The sequence continues at coordinate 597,255 of JBAIAA010000419.1, forward strand.
CAAACTATTTGGTCAGAAATGGAGACATTAAATCTGGGGTTTTTTCCTGGACATTGGGTCAGTCATACATGTACCTGTACACATGTACATGTACAAGTACACGTACTAGTAGGTGATTTTCTAATGGAAACAAAATAAGCACGATTTCATCATGGAGGAATAAGCTTATCTTATTCCTCCATGATTTCATGCAGGAGCTGGGTCTAGTTTATGCACAATATTATCGCAGAAAATTCTCTCAAGTATTTTCATTTCATAATGTTCGGGAAGGAACTGTTCGACTACAACCAAAACGACACCATCGTACGGCTTTGGTTACGCGACATTGTCAAGTGGCTTTGGTTGTTTTATTTGGTCGTCATTTTGGTTAAAGTTCCCAGATGTTAAATTTGGCACGACAAGAACAATGCTAAACTCCTTAGAAACGCCGCCTGCGATGCGGCTAAACAATTGTTCTGTATAAAAGGTCTGCGAATTTTATGGATATCTGGTTACAGTTTTTATGATGTTTTGTTCTGATCGGATTTCCTTTTAAACAAACTTGTCTTGGTTCTGTACAAAATGTTACAATCCCCTCCTTCACAGTTATGCCACTGCTAAACTCAATAATAAAATGGTTTTAAAAAACAAATTGTATTTGTGCACACATGTACATGTATACGGTACATGTGTATACTGTACATGTACAAGTACGTGGATCTAAGGTTGCGCCTTTACCAGGGAATGGACACGTTAAACCAATTTGCAAAAGGCCCGCAATGCAATTACGATAAGGAAAGAAAATAAAAACCCGGCCAGGGTTAGCACATTAGCATACATGTGCCTGATAATATGCAGTCGGCTCCATGACAATCTGATTGGAAGGAATTACCGGTACCCCTGCGATTCGAGACGAGAGTGCAAGCTTCGTATCTCAATTATCATTCTTAAGCAGTGTTTCCATTAGACTTTTTTCTTCCGCAGCCTCGAGGTATCTTACTGCGACATTCCTTCGTGTAATTCTACCGTGCGTTCCACTTGGGATTTTATACCGCCACGTAACGTTTTATTCGCTGTGCGAGACTGGCAGAATGTCGCACATTGCAGGTGCTGTACACAGTCACCTTTCACCTAAGCGGGATATGACGTGTGGCGTGAGGTGTGTTTTTTGCGCGATATTAGCTCGGAGCCGTCATACAGTGCAAATCATTTTACGCGTGGTCGTGGTACAGTACTTCTACAGGGCGAGGCTGTTCCCATTAGACTTTTCAACATCCCTGATAACTTACTGTGGCTGAGCGGAAACTTTCCGAGACCACTTTACATGTAGGCCTGGTAAGTTTTACATCACAACAGCGGTACATTGACAGGGACATTCCCATTGGATTCAAGCCCAATAAGAACACGGTTTTAGATGTCATGGGGCCAATTTCATAGAGCTGCTTAACCCTAACCACCCTGAGTCCATCAAAATCCATTTCCTGTTTTGGAGGATTTTAGCGGATTCAGGATACCTCCATATTGAACCAACTGGAGGAGTGTGATGGATTCAGGATACAGAAATTCAGGTGATGGACTGTGATGGACTCTATGGAGAAACGCACTGCAATTTTTGTGTATGCCACCTACATGTAGGTATCCTGAATCCGTCACAGTCCATCAAACGTTTGCTGGTGGAGTATGATGGACTCAGGATCTCTCCAGAATGCATACTGGTGGAGTCTGATGGACTCAGGACACCAGCAGTTTTTGCAAACCAAAATTGGTGGACTGTGGCGGATTCAGGATACTTTCTAGTAAAAGCCGTGAGGGAGTTAGGGTTAAGCATAAATTATTTGCGATGGTATTTAGCTGTTGTTAGCTTAGCATAACGCTCATGCTGAATTTCGGCTCCTAACTTTAATTACCAAGTAAGGGTTTTTGTGCTTAAGCATCATTATATGCTTAAGCAGCTCTATGAAATTGGCCCCTGGTTGGTCATAGTGGTGGGAAAAATCCGAGATTTCGAAATCCGAGATTTTCGAACCGAATACTGATTATTTGATTTCACCGGAAGTTCTCATCCAGCTCACAATCATACCAGCAAAAAGTAATGAGTGAGGTGCCGCAAGAAATGCCCTCTCAATGACTGGTTATAGTGGGGAGGATTCAGTGACCACTGGGTCTTTACAAAAACACCCCAGAGCTGTGATGTGGGGGAAAAATGAATGGGAACTCACAAATAAGTCAAATGAGCAGGCTAATAATGACACTACTATGTGTACATGTAGTACAATCAGAGACCATGGAGCAAGTTGGAAGATGTTACAATTGTTTTCTTCAGCCTGTGTCACACAAAAATAGAAGACTAAACTTTTTGGGGTTGGTTTCGAATATTCGGTTTTCTAAATTGAAAACGAATAGTGGAATTAAAAGTAAACCGAATATTAAAAATTTCGCTTTTAAATCCCAGCACTAGTTGATCATACCGGTAGTCAGTACATTGTACCAATCTTACACATCTCTGTACTTTGGCAGAAGTCGATAGTCTGCAAACACTATATTGCGATATTCACTCACACAAAAAAACAACCAATAATACATTTACATGCAGAGTTCCTACCTGAGGCACTATTTAAAAATAAAATATGTCCCAGAGATTTCCCCAGGGAAATTTATACAATTTCACCAAGAAATATTTTCAAGATACATGTACCTGGAGAGGGCTGTGTGTAATAATTACATGGCATTTTATATTCATACAAATACTCCAGACATGATGATATTT